>JAWNMS010000032.1:0-740802 GCA_035043785.1 Drosophila planitibia
CTTGTGCAGTGTACTACACACATAACAAAAGGAAATCCAGACAACCACAGAACAATGGCAACTTTGTACACACACGAAAAATGAGAAGCCCCAGTTCAAGAAAAGGAAGTGACCATAGATCAGAATCTTTTTTAATAACATAATCCACCTCCCATTTGAACTTACTACTGATGGGTTTCAGTGTGTATTGGCAATACTAACTGTTTGAAGATTGAATGAGACCTGTATTTCTCTCTCTCTCTCTCTCTCTCTCTCTCTCTCTCTCTCTCTCTCTCTCTCTCTCTCTCTCTCTCTCTCTCTCTCTCTCTCTCTCTCTCTCTCTCTCTCTCTCTCTCTCTCTCTCTCTCTCTCTCTCTCTCTCTCTCTCTCTCTCTCTCTCTCTCTCTCTCTCTCTCTCTCTCTCTCTCTCTCTCTCTGATCATTGAGTCCTCTTTAATATCCTGTTTCTTCCAAAGTCAAGCAAAGTTCTCTTAAAAAAAAAAAAAAATGTCCAGAATCAAAGAATAATGCCAGCTAGCATCTTTCTGATCCTTCTTTAATTGATCCTTAGGTGTGTAAAATGCCCCCCCCCCCCCCCCCCCCCCCACACACACACACACACACACACACACACACCACACACACACACACACACACACACACACACACACACACACACACACACACCTTTCCTTCCAAGAATACAGCTCTCAGCACGAGCTCTGCAGAACTCTTGAAAGGTGATTTGTGTGACCGATAAGATAGATAAGATGTCCTTATGGGTAATTCTTAAAAACAATATAATATATTCTTAAAAACAACATAAATATCATTCTGTACAGGGCTGAAGCACTTTTCTTTGTGGCCAATCCTGTATTACCAAAGTACATATCCAAAACACTGTCATTCTTCTTACTGACTTCCCCCTTAATACTCAATACGAGTACGTATATTTTTGGAACCTTGCTTAATGGGAAAGTGTAGTGCATAAGTATTCAAGGTACAAATACATCAGAGTATACCTGCAGTTATGTCTGGTTATTGATTTGGTTTGTTGAATATTGAATATTTTCAAATCTGCTGGATAAACTTAAAAATAGTCAATCCTTATGAGTCAGGCAGACATGCAAATATTAATTTGCTTTCATATATTTCTCCAAATATTATGAACAATTCCCAAAATACTGCTGTGTAAGTAAGTATATGATTATATACATATTATGTATATTAGAAAACTTTTCTCAACATGCTTATAATTTGCCATGCGAATCGCACTAAAGAATAAGTTTGAGGCACGCCCCGTAACCCCGCCCCCTTCGCACTTCCAGCCCATTCTCATTCTCGTTCTCATTTTGGTGGCGAGTGCAATTTTCAACTCTCTCATGCAGAGTTTCATATTGTTCCATGTGAGTGTGTGTGGGTGTGTGTGTGCTTGTGTGTGTCAGTATTACGCCAACGGACAATGGCAAAAGTTTCTGTTACGGCTCGATAAAGTATCTGTTAGATACAATTTACAATATTTCGCTAGCGCCCGGCGCACAAGTGAAAGTTTTTCGCCTGCCCAAAAAGTATGGCTTTAATGATAATGACTTTAGCTGAGCAAAAAGTGGCGCAAAGTTTTGAATACGCCAACGCAACGCTTTTGGGGATTCTCCAAATGCCAAACAGCAGAAGTTTACCACATCCACACCCATGCATGACACACACAAACACACACACACACACACACACACAACACCACATGCACAAAAGATACGCAACGAGTTGCGCAAAAAGTTTTCTACGTGTCGGTTTTGCAACATGAAATTGATAAGACATTTTGAGTGTAAGAGTGTACAAAATGCACACAAAAAGTGGACAAATTTCCTAGAATCATAGAATATGTAAGAATATGTAACGATTGCGTGTTTAGCAAGAACTTCCAATGCAGAACATTCATGAAGTAATAATCCCCTAAAGCACTCAGCGTGTTCTTAAATGTTCAAGACTTGAGTGTGCTCCACACATTCTTAAATTGTAAAGAACACATTATCCAGTGAAGTATTTAATATTTCTAGGGCGTATTATATTAATTAATGCATGAATCTAAATTAAATCGATTATCAGAGTATTGTCTGTGAAGTAACTTAAACAATGAACAAGATGGATCAGTTATCTTGGACAAGCCAAAGATTAAATACCGGAGTTAATCTCCAGTTGTATGTATATGTATATGTATATGTATATGTATATGTATATGTATATGTATATGTATATGTATATGTATATGTATATGTATATGTATATGTATATGTATATGTATATGTATATGTGTATATGTATATGTATATGTATATGTATATGTATATGTATATGTATATGTATATGTATATGTATATGTATATGTATATGTATATGTATATGTATATGTATATGTATATGTGTATATGTATATGTATATGTATATGTATATGTATATGTATATGTATATGTATATGTATATGTATATGTATATGTGTATATGTATATGTATATGTATATGTATATGTATATGTATATGTATATGTATATGTATATGTATATGTATATGTATATGTATATGTGTATATGTATATGTATATGTATATGTATATGTATATGTATATGTATATGTGTATATGTATATGTATATGTATATGTATATGTATATGTATATGTATATGTATATGTATATGTATATGTATATGTATATGTATATGTATATGTATATGTATATGTATATGTATATGTATATGTATATGTATATGTATATGTATATGTATATGTATATGTATATGTATATGTAAATGTATATGTATATGTATATGAGACGCACAAGTGTATATAAAGAAAGTTTTTAAAAGTAAAAACCATTTGGCTGAGTTTTATTACTCACTTATTTAACTTATTAAGACTCGCAAGACAAACTTCAAAAATGATTGATTTTATTATTGTTGTTGGGGAAGTTGACCGCGACCTTTAGATCTATTGTGCCCCTTCTGAGCCTATAGCTCTTCCATCAGCCCCATAAAAAATGATTGATACATATATGAATTATTATTATTTAAGTATTTTTAACACTCAAACCTTTAGATCTGACTGCAACTTACATAGTTACTAGCTAAAGATCGTAAAAATTAGCTAGCCCTTCTAAGCAACACGATCTTGGCTTTGCAACGATTTAATTTTATCGCAGACCCACAGCAACAACAACCTCAGCGATTTATTGCATCAGCCACAACAACAACAACAACAGCAACAATAAAATCTCAACATTCGCTAACGTTGTAATCGCCCAAGAGACACAATAAAAAAAATCACAAAAAATAAAACAAGCAACCTCAGCAGCCCAAAAGGCTACCAGGTAAACGAGCCGAACTACAAGCCACCTCAGTCTGCTGTCTTCTGTCTGTATTCTTCAGTCTTCAGTCTGTGGTCTGCAGTCTTCTGTCCTGCGTCTCCAGTCTTTATTCTTCAGTGCTTGGTATCTGGTCTCTGGCATTTCGGCAGCCTCATCAACGCGCTAATCTTGTTGTTGTTGTTGTTGTTTGTTGTAGTCGTTGTCGGCAACGTCCTCATCATCAGCATCTCGAACCTCGAACCTGGACTCTCTCAGGCTGTTAAGAGTTCAACTCGTGATGTTAGTGGTTCAAGACAAGGCAGCGATTTCCTCATTGGTCCACTACTCTCTGGCGTTTGTTGTTTTCTTTTGTTGCTGTTGTTGCAGTTGTCTCTGGCGACATTCTGTCAAGACGATCACGAAGCATTCGTAACACATTTGTTGCAATTTTCGTCGCTATTTGTTACGGTTCAAGCGAGGTTGTTCCACGGGGAAAATCTCGGTTCCATCTGGGTTCTGCTGCTGTTGTCATCGCCTTGGCGGCAATTAGCAACGTGTACAATATGCACTAGCTGGCCAGAAAATGTAGCACGAGCAAGACGCCAGTTGCAAATCGCGTTGTCGGTTGGGTTCTTCACTCTCAATGCAGATCATAAACAACTCACATAACCACATAACAGCAACTATTGCTGACAAGGTTCGCGCATGTGAAAAGAGCTGCGTATTGTGCTTTCGAAAGTGCCAAGCGCAAAATGACAATTACAGCAACTTTTACTATAAATCTAATCTGATCATTTTCTATTCAACAATCAAATAACTTCGTTGATCATAAATTGATCATCATCATATTAATACCTTTATATGTCAATAATTGTGTTTATGTACCTAATATTTATTTACTTTAAAATGTTTTGTTTCGGTCATGAACGAACTTAAGTTCTTTCTAATCTAAGTTTAGTTTATCTTAAAAAACGGCTGTTTGTCTTTTTATTATTCTCTTTTGCTTTTTTGCCTATATGCTAATTCAAGGTTAGTATGCAGCTTTGCTTCAATTCATGCTCCCCGACTCATTTCCCTTTTCTACAGAATTTCCCGCACAATTTGCCCTAGAGCAACATCAATCACTTCACTTGAAACCCAATCAATTATCAATTGCCTTGCATTCTCAGCGGACCCAGGTGCAGAATGCTCTCCCCAGTTACCCCCTGCCGTCGCCCACGTCTGTTCATATAATAGTCCTCTAATTGTTTAATTGAGACCCTATGCAACAACAGGAACAGCAACAGTAACAGTAACAGCCAGCCACAATACACAGCGTACTAAGCCCGTGTCCTCCCTGCCCTATTTTGTGGCTGGCTATCAGCAATTTGTGCAAATTGCACGCACGTAGCTCGTGCTATGGCTTTGGCCCAAGCCAGTCGATAAACATATCAACACCTGTTATAAGGTATGTGTGTAGGCAACCCGTTGCAAATATTGAAAATCACTGGCATCATTGTGCCACACACACACACACACACACACACACACACACATACACACACTCACTCACACACAACCTGGCACTGTCGTACCCACATGCGTTTGTCGACAAGCTAAATAAATTTTATTTGCTTGATTTTCGACGCGGCGCATTCGCAATTTTTATACAAATTCACGCAACAATGGTGAGCCAAACGAGCTGGCAACTGAGTGACGTGTATCCTAGTCAATCAAAGGACGCAGGAAAGCAACGGGTACATGGAGAAGCAATGTGTGTCGTTTGGGTGTGTGTGAGGTGTGTGTTAGGTGTGTGTGTCCTCTGCTTGTTAATCTCGCATGTTGGCCGTTTGTCGCGTGCAACAATATTTTCACCAGATATGTATACCTGCAACATTCTGAATTTCACACGCGAGTTGCTCTGAATCCGTTTAAGCTCTCCTCCTCGTCCTTGTCCTCGTCCTGCTGTCCAGCCGAACGAATTCTATGCTCTCCTATTTTGTTGATAACCATTCGCGGCACGTTCATTTGATTGAATTGAAGTCGCTTTTGCCGTTTTTGCCTCACTGTTGTTGTTGTTGTTGGTGTTGGTGTTGTTGTTGTTGTTGCCGTTGCCTAGGCTTGTTAGCAACATTGTCAGCTGCCTGTCTGTCTGTGTGTCTGTCCAGCTGTCGAGTCTAGTCCACTCGATCTCCATGCACGTCCATGCAACAATTATTCAATTTGATGTGCATCGCCTTTTGTTTTGCCAATGCCCAACTCAACCCTTCCCTTTCATGTCCATCCACCCCTTCCTCTCCTCTATTTCTCCCGCTGCTACATTGTTGTTGCTACACTTGAATGACTGCCAAATGTGTCGGGCGTGAGAGTTTACACCTGTGCCAAAGTGTGTCTCCACAACGGAAGCGGCGCCGAGCGTGCCCCTCATCCCCAAACAGGAAGTGGATTTAATGCGGCTGCAATTTGCAAACCCGTTTAGCCAACGCATTAACACTAGGCAACCAGTGCTCCTCCTCTGCCCCTCCCCTTCCCATGCCACTCTTAGATCTCATATGGATTATATTTTATTGATGTGTTAATGTGTAGCACCTAAATTTATCACCATTTAATGGACACATATCATATAACAGTTTCATTCAAATGGACAAAATGAAATTTAAGGTTTAAAGGAGAACGGAATTTAATTCTAAAATTAGCTTAAAGGTTATTTAATTACAAGGATTTATGCCATTCCTCTCTCCAATAAATTTAAAGCGTTTTCCCGACTTTGCAAAAATAAGAGATAGAAGTCAAAAGATAAATATGATACGATTTATAAATAATGATAATATAAAAGGAAAAATATCCCAAGCACTTAAAAAATTAAAAGAATAACAAAATATAAGAGATACGAACTAATTTATTGGTTGCATGCTTGCTGGATTCCCACAGTCGACCACTCATTTGGCTAAGCCCATTTGGGCCACTTGAGTACACTTGCTTCACGCCACTTGGTCTGCATGCTAATCATCAAAGCAAATCCAACATAATTGAACTTAAACGGAAACTCATAAAATGCACTTCAAAAAGCTAGACTCCCCGCTCCCCTCGCCTTAGCTCCGACTGACAGTGTAAACAGTTAACATGCTAAGCTCATTGAAGCTGCCATTGTAAGTGCAACTCGTTGCCACGCAGGCGAGGCAGATGCAGCCCACGCGATGTCAGTCGATTAGTCCAAGCCCGAGCAGAGAAGACCGACGAGTGGCAAGGAAAAAGGGAGAGGAAAAAAAAGGAAAAAGTAGAGGCCTAAACTCGACTCGAGTGTCAATTAAATTAATATCAATTAAAAGCGGCTGCAACTTGTTGCTTGATGCTTACACTGCATTCATTCAGCGGCTGCAACTCCAGTTGCAAATTATGCACACGCCATCAAGTGGCTGTCTAATGAATGCAGCCAGTTTAAAGCTTGTAGCTTCTAGCGATGCGACGCCTCCATGCTGCAGATTTTCCACTTTAATGAGTCTCGCCTAATGAAGGGTTGCCCTCCTCCTCCTCTGATGCTGAGTTGAAATTTAATCAGCAATTTCCTGTCGCAACATTGAACTGGACATTTGTAGTTACATGTAGCTCAAATGACGTTTAATGGAAGGGTCACTTATTAAGTGGATTTTGAGTTGAGCTTTGTTGTCATTGTGATTCAACAATAAGTACAGCAAATAACAGCTGCTATAATTTAGTGTTATTAAGTAGTTTCTGCTTAACTTACGTTTTGTCAGCTGGTATCATTAAAAGTTAAAGCTGCCAGCTTCCAAATTGATTCGCGCACAGTTTGTCAGCGTCAGCCAGGATTAATAGAGCGGGAAGCTGGAGACTGGCACCGTTCCCGTGGGTGAAGTGTCACAAAATTTGCACGCTACTTGCCGGAAAGCCACATGGCAACAAACACGCACACAGTTGCACCACAGTCAAGACCCAGCGAGGCAGCAAGGCAGTCAGGCAACTTCTTGCTTCGCAAGACACACATGTCAGCGTGTATTGAATGTCGTCGGTTGCTGTCGCTGCAAAGGAAATGGCGTTCACTGACTGCCACCAGCTACCAATTACCAGTTACCAACCAGCTACCAACCAGCTCCCAGTTAACAGCTCCCAGCCAACAGCCAACAGCCAGCAGGCAACAGCTCGTCAGCATCTCAGCGAAATTTTACGCACGCACACGCATCGACGGCCAAGTCAAGGAAATGTGCAAAGCTACGCCGCAGTGGCAAATTTATAGCGACAAATGTTGACTTGAGATACGACGAAGACATACTCGATACTCGATACTCCATACTCCCCACACTCCTCTCTCCATTTGCTCATCCTGCATGCCACATACTCAGGCCAGGGCGCAGTCAGCTGAGAGCTGCTGTTGCCTGCCTGCTCAAATTGAATGTCAATCGATTTTAGTTTTTAATTTAAAAGTGCGCTACCTTTTGCTCCTCTCCGGAGTCGTGTAGCTGTTTCTGGTAATTTAGATGGGCGTGTGTACTTGAACAACAGAATTGAGCTATGCGCTTGATTGCGTCCTGCCTCAACTTCAATCTCATTCTTAATGTGTGAGTGTGTGGGTATGGGTGTGGCAATCAACCAGAGGTTTAATGGTTCAGCTAACGGCAAATGAAGCCACAGCAGCGACATGGGAACAATCCAAGTTAAGGGTTTTGCCAATCAGAAGACAACAGTTAAATAGATTTATATCGAATTGGAAACAGAAAAGTTCAACCGAATTGCGGTTAACGTGTTTGGATGTGTATTTGAAAGAATAGGCCATGCTCTGTTACTTCATAAGTAATTACAATTGAAAGCTGTTATGGAGTTTAGTCTGTGTTCTATTGTTTGATCAAAGTGATGTCTCCAATATGACAAGACTATCAAATGATTTCAAAAAGTGCTGAAATAATTTATGAAAATGAAAGCACCGAACTGTATCTCTTTCTGATGGCGAAAAATGCAGAGATTCGACATATATCGGAGGATATGAAAAATATTAATCACTTGACCTTAAAATTTTTAAAGTTTATCGATCGGTAAATACAATAAATATAAACAATATAATTAGGCGTAGCTGTAATAATAGGTAATATATATTCTTAACATAAATCAATACATATTTTTCCCCCCAATGAGACAAGCTTGAGCTAATTATTTAACGCACTAGTCAGAAATAAAAATAATTTTCCTATGTTATATTTTATATTAGATATGTTAAATTTGACATTTATTTATTTTGTTGTTATTCAAGTTACCACTCAAATTTTTACCATTTATGCATTAAGATGTGCTTTTAATGGACTTTTAAATTGTGTTGCTCTAATTGAAATGTCTTTCTGAATTTAGAGACTTGTGTCTAAGCAGATAATGTTGTGTATTTGGAATTCAGTTTATCGGCTTGTGAACAAAATAATTTGTACAGAATAAGCGCTTTATAATACCATTTTTGACAACCCAATTGTTATATGTAATATTTAAGATCAATGCAAACTATAATAATATATTTCCAATGATTGTTATACAGCAATTGGCGTCTAAATTGATTAATATATGGAAATATTTTTTAGCGAGCCAACTGATGCTGAATGCAAGAGTTCATCTATTTGACGTAACTGCGAGATAATTTAGAGCGTCGAAACAAATTAGACAAGCTGCAAGAGCCACAAGCGACCTTAACTCAGATCATAACGGCAACTCGAACTTATTGCCAAATGACTCGCAAGCCATCCGTTCAAGCCTGTCCAGTTGTCTTCCCTAGGTCCAGTCGCCGTCTGCCGTCATTTGTGGTTGTTGTTGTCGTGCCTGGCCTCCATCGATGTGGCCAACGCCAGAGCTCTAATCGCTCATTAAATGGCCACAATTTGCCTGCACCGCGCTGCATTTAAATTACTTTCCCATTGCTTTGGCTTTGGCTTTGGCTGTGTCTAACAAAATTAGTTTATGAGGCCCAACGAAACCTTTTAACTAAAACTAAAACTAAACCTCATAACTTTGGCTCTGTTCCCCGTTCGCGTGAATTTCAGCAATCAGGCGAATGCTCAGCTCTGAGTCCCACAGGCTGCGGCTAGAGTAGGAGCTGGAGCTGGAGCTGGAGTCGATGTTGGGCGGCTCAGGCGGGGACCGTTCAGTCGCATTCATCAAAACCGTTCAAGTCGTGCCGTGTGCATCCAAATCTAAGCTGTGCCCCACCCGCGTCCCAAAAGTTGAAGCATGCAATTCGCATGCCACGCTCAGGTTCTGCACTTTTTTTTCTTTTTCCATTTTGGAATTTTCCAATGTATTTCAAAGAAATTGTCTCCGGCCAGAGTGGACGTGATATTATAAATTTAACTTTAGCATTGGTCTTCTCGGTTTCCCCTCCGTTTTTGTTGTGTTTGACTTTTGTTGGGTCAGATTTGGGTTCAGCTGCAAGTTTCTTTTTTGGTATTCTCCCTAACTTATATATGAGAATCTACTTTCAAAATGTTGTATTAACCTGATTTATAATTACCCACTAGCATACAACTGCAATGCATTTCTGCATTGCCCATAACATATTTGAGCTGCTTCGGCATTTGTTTTTAAAGAAGACACCCTCCACGCTGAGTCAATACAGCCCTCCTCTCATCTAGAAACACTAAGTCCTTCACTTTTCGTGATTAAAAATGCAGTCTGATTATTGTACTACATACTGATATTTACTTTGTTTAATCATAGCTGTCAAATCAACAATCTGTCAACAATTTCGATACCTTTATGTCCAGAGCTAAAAAAAAAACAAAATAAAAACTTTAAATTTAATTTAAAATAAAAAGTAAAGAATCCAATTAATTAATTGAAAATAAAATGTGAATGAATAAATTAAAATTGATAATGATAGAAATAAGAATATTGAGAAAGTAAATAAAGTAGAAATAAGAAAATCGCTAAGTCTTTTGAGTGAGATAAGTTTATCACAGTTAAGCACGCTTAGAGATTTTCTGAAGATGTGTTACTATTTAAGTATTTAAAATATGATTAGAAGAATAGAGAGTTCCGTCAAGAGATAAGATAATATAATGCATTTTAATATTTCCAGATGAGAAGAACAGTTATTCATGATAGACAGGAGACAAAGTTCCAATTAGGTCTGCTAAGAATACAGAATAGCTGAAAATGTAAGACTTGTGTATTAAATAATTTCAAGAAATGTTGGAATTATCAATTAAATTTAGAAACAACTACAGCAATTGAAGACTCACTCAAATACCCATACAAAAGTCCAGCTGTTGTCTGCGGCTGTCCCTGCTTCTCTCCGCCCTTCTCTTAATGCTGCCCAATGCTGCACATTTAATTTATGTTGCCGACAGCATCGAGTGAGTTACTTTTTCCCGCCCCAAAATTATCTGCCTGCCACTCTGGCCTGGAGAATGTATTTTTAATTGTGTATGCGTTGCTGCACGCGTCGCTTTTCAATGTCAGCGCTGCGCTTCTCCTGCCTCCATCTGCCCATCCTTGCCCTGTCCCAACTCCGGTGCTGCTGCTGCTGCTGTTGCATCTGCTGTTACGTAATGGACGGGAGACTAACAATAGGTTTGAGTTTGTTGTCGGTTTTGGGCTCCCTCGCTTATTCATTTCGAGCTGTACGCTTCGTCACCTTATTATTACGTGGCGTTATTTTCGTAGCACTTGAAATGCGCTTAATTGGTTCCTCAACTTGGACGTGGCACATCCCTTTCCTGCCAGAGCCGCAGCTTCTATTCGAGTGTGGCGCCCCCTCTCGCGGAGTCAAACTGGCGTTATTAATATTTACAACCTGGATAAGTAATTTAAAACAGTTATGAGCCGTTGCTCCCCCACTTAGCGCTCGATAATAAATATTTGAAATTCCTTTTGAAGTGCGTGCATTGTTGGGGCTTAGTTTGGGAATACGGGAACAGGCATTAGGAGGAGGGGAGGGGTGTCTGTTTTATTTATGAATTTATTTTTGGTATAAGTATCTCTGATCTGCTACAGTTATATTTTTAGATGAGTCGATTTTACGTTGATGGCCATTAAACTGTTGTAGAATAGTTTACAAGTGGAATACACAATTCAGATTAGTTTAATTTTTAAAATGCTTAAAATAATGTTAACAGGGCTTCTATAATATGTAATTAAATTGTATGCAGATCTTTAAAAATCATTTTGAAGCTAACCATTCTCCGACCATTTTAAGTCTCCAGAATTATAAGAATTAAACTTCCGCCCGTAGATCTAAAGAACCAGCAATTTTCTAGCAACGGTGATGAATTTCCGTATAATACTTATACAATTTTGAACTTACTTGTTGTGTTTTACTACTATTACATAATCAATGTTTGTTAATTGTTTCACAAGGCTGCTTTAATTTCATCACTCACTCAAATATTTATGAGATACAAAATACCTCTCAGTGTGTGAGATGCACAACAAATCAATCTTATTGCTAAAAGTTTCTGTAACGAGACTTTGGCTGAAAAACATACACCATTGGAAGGCTGTTATTGTAGAACTGTTTGATTTACGTGCTTCTAATGATGGCTCACAACAATCAACTGCAATTGGCAATAAAAGCGCGGCACTAAAAGAAACGTTGCTTGCCAACCAAAACCAGGAAAAACTTAACAAAGTTCGTGGCTTAAGTCACAGCTCCAACTCTGCCTCCCTCTCCGTATGCATCACCGGCTACGTCTTCGGGTCTAGTTGGATTACAGCAGCAGCAGCAGCGATTGCAACATCAGTCCTGGCCCAAGTGCAGCTCATCCGAGCGCTATTCAATACACTGGGCACTATAAATTATGCCATTGAGCTGAGCCAAGCAAGAAATCGAAATCATGACTGCATTTTTTTATTTCTTTTTTGTTCAGCTTTGTTTTTTTTTGCTAGTTTTGCAGTTTTTTGCTGATTATGAGACTTAAATTGACTGCGAGCGGCGATCGCATTTCGGAATTGCAGCTCCGAGTCATAAATAATCATAGCTGCGCCATTTATTATGACAAAATATCATTTGGACATTTGTTTGCGGCTACTCCAGGCCTGGGATTCGCTTACCCTCCGCAGCCATCAACAGAAGGAATGAAAAACAAAAAAATAGCAAACTTATCCCAGTTACATCTCGGTTCACATCTCTCTGACCGCATCTTCACGGCGCGACTTTGAATTGTTTGCACAATTTCATTGCCATTCTTGTCTTTGTGCTGCGTTTTAATATAAATTATTTTTAACAATTTGTGGACGGCTTTCCCCCGCTCCTCGCCAATTTTAGACCCTTCATAGTTCATAGCTCTGACCGAGGACGAAGACTCGGCCGCGAATGCGTTCGCAGGTCGGACAATGCAAGGACAGAGCCAAAGTTTTTTGGCCAGCTTCTCTGGGCCCGAACTGGCGGCCCAGTGCCAGTGTCAGCTGGCGGCTGCAACCAAAGGCGCATTAATCTCGCCAACGAATGTCAAGAATTGTGGCTATGCCGACGAGCCAACTGCAATTTTATTGTTGTTCTCGTCGCTGTTGCTGTTTCGCTTTTTGTTGCTTCTTTGCTGTTGTCTGCTTTGTTGTTGAAAAGTGTAAGTTTCATTTCTGTCTCACATTGCCTTTCTTTGCCGTATTCTCTCATTGTAGCATTCTTCGCTCTGATGCGCCAGCAATGCAATTTTGATAAGCCGGCAGTAGCTGGCTCCAAAGCCCCAGAGTCCAGAGTATAGAGTCTAGGCCTTAGGCCCAGCCCAACCCCATCCTCAGCTACATCTTGGCCGTTGTCAACAGCGGGGCGGCGGCATAAGACAAAAGAGGCCCCAAAAGTTGTCGGTGGCGGGAAGAAGACAGTCCGAGAGTCCCTCAAATCGAGCCAGCGAACAGTTCCCATTGCCTTGGGCGAAATATTGTCATGATTATTATTTATGGCCCACCAAGAACAACCAAACGAAAACGCTCGAAAACCTCTCAAAGCCCAAACCCAATTGGGCTTAAAGTGCACTTTAATAGTTTGATTGCAAGTTGCCTCTTCGCATGCCAGCAGACAGTTAGAAATATATATACATAAATGCCAGTGGTCCGAATGGATACCAGGAAGTGGGAGAACTAACTATGAATTGTATTTACATTCAACACTTAATGCACAAGCATATTTATGTTATTATTTATAATATTATTGAGCTGCAAAAACATTTATTAAACTTGACGAATTTTATCTGCTTGAATTTGCTGAACTAGAAGTAAGTATTCTCTACATATTTTCGCATAGTTGAGTTTTATATATTTCTCTTCAAGTGAAATGACGTCAGTTTTACAGTTTCAGAAAATGTTTATATTTAATACGAGTTTCCACTTCTTTTTCTTAACAAGCTACTGAAAACCCACTCAATCAAATAATTGAAAGTGTACTAAGGATTTGTGTAAAAACTCATCTGAAGTTAAGTCTTTTATTTAACATTTTCTTTCCGCTTCTATGTAAGCTGAAGATGAAGGGGAATATTGCTGACCACTCCCGCTTGCACCCCTGTCTACATCGACTGCTCATATGTATTATTTGCTCCTTATATATATATACGAGTATAATGCTATAATGCTTCTTTCTCAAGAATAACATGACCTATAGAAATCAAATTCTACTTACAACTGCTGAAACTCTTTGGGCAGTTTTCATCTATTGATTTTGGTTTTTCTCTTTTCAGTAGCATTCAACGCATTCAACACTGTTGATGGCTGACTTTTAAGATTGTTATTGCTAAATATTTTTACCAACTGACTGTCAATAAACCCCCACAGCGCGTAACCCTACCCCCTCTCCAACGTTTCCGCTAACCATTCCTGGTCTAGGCCATCGTTTACTGTCGAGTTTTTTGCCATTTTAAATTAAACTTAAACTTTTTTCATATCCATTCACACACATCTCGAACATCAGAAAAACTCTTCCCCCTTTTTTTTGTGAATCCACTGCACACATGCGTTTCAATTCAACTTTTTTGTTCATTTCTGTGAGTGTGTATGTCTATATCAAGTAAATTTGCACAGATGAGTGGGGTATACCCCAAGTCTGGTATTATTTGTTACATGCCGCAGCTAATTTAAACTGCAGCTTATATATAAAAAAATCCTTAAATTTAAAAGATATACAAGTGTTTTTTATAATATCACACCTTATATACTTTTGGAGAAGAGAAAATGTATCTATTTTTATTTAATTCTTTTTCTTCCTTAAGCTAGAAGTATTCACTTTTAATTTACTACGCAAATCACAATCATAGTCTTACAAATACATATATGTTACAAAGTTTTCTAATACTAATACTTATAATTTATTATCATATTCATTTGGCTTACAGTGCTGTATATTAAAATTATAATCCACAATATTACTAATTTCATCACCTGAGCAACATAAAAAAGTTTACAAAAATGTCCTTAGTAAGACCAAGCCATTTAATGATATTTTTTCAGCATTCTTTCCATATAACAGGTTCACAAAAATCTCACTTGGCTACAGGGTATATCGTGATCGTATACTTTCGACTACAAAAACATTGATTTGATTCGTGGTACGCGGCGTGCTGAGCGTGTTGTTTGCTTATTTGAAGTTTCCGCTGGGAGCTGCAGAATCGAGTGGAACTGGGGAGTCCGATTGTCAAGTTGAGTTGGGCCAACGAGCGCGCAATATTAAATCGTCTGTATTGTTTACAATCAGAAAACGTTTTATAGACTTCATAGGCAACGCTGACGATTGCGAACAGCAGCAGTACAACAATTATAGCAATACATCCATTACAGCTACGACAACAGTTCTGGGTATCGATTTGAGCTGTTCCTATTCCGACGAATATCGGGGTGTACACTTATATATATAGCACATAGACGGCCCCTTTTTTGCATCGATTCGATTTTACTTAGGAATCGTCGTCTGGGGGTTTCACAGTCCAATAACTTTTTAGTCAGTCAGCTGAACTTGGCTGCCATTGCCATTTTCATACAAAGTCACGTTTTAATCGCCGCCTTGCACAAATCATTAATCAAAATTAAATAATAATTATGTTGCAAAGCGAAATCAACCAGCGCAAAACACCGCAGAGCACACACACACACACACACCTACACACTGGACATTGGTCAGTTGGCCCAGTTGGGTCAATCATCAGCTGTTGGGGGCAGGTGCTTGGGCAGCTTTTTTGTGGGTGCCCCACGCTCATTATGATAGAAACGTGCACAACTCAACAAAAATCGCAAAACAATAATACAACAACCGAAAAGCTATAACATTTAATTGAGTTTTAATAATCCATAATTATGCGTAGAGAGAATCGTAATGAAAAAAATAAATCCAAATTGCCGATTTAACATATTATCGTGTGAATAGTTTTAGCTTCTGCTTGTGGAACCCAAGATATGCATAGCTTCATACTTAGCACCTTAATTAAGATGTTCTTAGATGATAGTCGACACTCGATTATTATTATAAAGCCTTTAATTTATTGTTGCTACTTATGCGCAGCAAAGTATTGGAGAAACCTAACAAAATAATGTTAATATTGCTCCTAACTAAATAGTTTCACCATTATATACTTTATTTACAAGTGAAATATTGAAAAAATGTACTTCATTTGTAGTTGACTTAACTTAACCATGTTGTTAAATTTTTTCTGATTACCAATTTGGTTTACAATTTAGTTATTTTTACCAATCATTTTTATTCAATTTTTGCGATTTAACTAAACTTATTTTACATAAAAACTTAAAATAATGTAAGACTGATTTGAATTGTACTGTTTGTGCCATATTACTTATTCATGTCACAATTTTTTACACAATCATTAGCAACAACACAATCTTATTGCTCCCAGAAAAATGTATTTTAAACATATTTCTGTTTTGTTTAAAATCACAAAATTTGAGCTTTAAAATCCGCGTCCCTTGTTTACATGAATGTTAAGCTAAAACCCACAGCAAACAGATTGTTTAAATTGCTTGTAAAAATAACAGCAACCAGTAAGCAATAACAATGACCAATACATGTAGTAATTTTTGTATTTTTTTTTTCATTCAATAGTCGCAACTGTGTTGAGTTTTTTGTTACAAGCATCGACCCCAACGACTGCGACGACTGCTGGCCAACATTTATTCAGCAATTGAACCCCAAAGTGCAAAAGGGTAAATGCAAACCCCGATGGGCAGACGGGACGGAGCGCGATATTGTGGTACTACTGATTGGGTGCTGGGCACTGGCTAAGGCTACACATGTGTTTTTTTTTAAATGAAATGCGCCGACGAGTGAACCAGGGGGATTGGGGAAGGTGGGGCAGGGAGCACAGCAAAATTGCATTTTATTATACGTTCGATTGATTTCACAGAAGCCATGAACCAGGGGTCAAAATCGCACCCGCCTTTGCGCTAAGTGGAGACTTTATATTTATATTGACAACACACACTCACTCACACATACACACACACACACATTCACACACACTTACTTGTGTGTGTGTAAATATATGTATGTATATGTAGATGTAAAACACAGCTCCACAGGGAGTCGGCGAGCTGGTTGCTTCAAATTGAAATTGTCGATTTAACATTTTGAATTATCGTTTAGCAAATGGTCAATATTTTGTAGCAGCCAACTCCCCCACTGCTGCCTGCCACATACACCAAATTGTGCCACATAAATTGTATTGCTATAAACAATCAATTACTTTGTGTGCTTCCACCAACGGGGCAACTTCTCAAGGGAGTTTGAATGTTTGGTGTTCGAATGTTTACAAGTTATGGTTGTTGTTCTTATAGTTCTTGATATTGCTGTATGAGAATCAAATTCCTCAGTTTGTTTATTTACTCTCTCCTATGCCCTGGAAACAGTATAAGTGTCTAAGCAGGGTATCTTAAGGTTGTGCGAAGGCATGTAACAGAAAGAGGACGGTATGCCCACATTTAGTGTCAGTCTGTTTCAATGAGAGCTAAAAATGTCAATTTTAATTTTAATTAATTAATTCGAACATTTGGATTCGAAGACTCAATTACAAAGTACACGATTTATTGTAGATATACATATAGGGTATGTTTTTGTCGACCTCTATTAGATTACTTCTTTTGTGATTCAAGTTGTGTGAAAGTAAACACAGAAGTTGAACTTTAAAAGATCATCGGTCAAGGGCATTATTAAACGGCTTAACTTAAAAATAAAACAACGACACAGTTGAAAAGCTACCTAGCGATTGAAGAAAACAATGGCAAGACAACAAGACAAGAGTTTGGTTAGTTAGCTACAAGGAAAATTGAAGAAATTTCTTGAAAAAAGAATATAATGTACGATTTCTTAATAGTTTCCTTCAGCGTATAATTGATGGACAACCAACGACTTTTTTTAATATTGAGTAACAAGTGAACCAAATAAGTCATGGCAGAAATTTATGGCGTTTGCATGAGCACTTTTGTCGCAGACCGTATAAATAAGTGAGTCAGCAGCAAACTGAATCAGAGTAATAAGCTACCCAAGAATATATCCATTGCATGCAGATTGGATGCACAAACTCAGTTCCTGCGGAGGTACAAGCAGAGCCACAAACTGTTGACTGAGAAGACCAGGAGAAGGCAGGAGAACTAGCACTTTATCGGAGGAATGGCAATTGTTGGAGGGAGTCGCAGTTGACAAAATGGAGGCAGAGATAATGCTCAGGGCTCCTTAGGGTACAGATGCACCTTAAGGTTCAAGCTAAGAAGAAACAACAACAACAACAATAAAAAAATAAATACTCCCAACTAGTTGGCCTATCGGTATTTTTATGCTTCTGATTGGTTTTTGTGAAAAAATAATTTTTGAGTATCCCAAATAGTACAACTGGTTTTATTTCAACCAAAACAGTACCAGAAACTAAACTATTACCCAACAATTTTACAAGTTTTTCAAAATAAAATTCTTACTTTAGGTCCGATTTACTATACATTAAGAATTAAGAATTAAGAACATTAAGAAATATTCGGTATTATAAATACACCAATATCTAAATATTGACATTTCGTTTTCAAATCGTTCTGTATATAAAAATATACTTGGAACATCGCCTGATTTAGAAAGTTCACTCTTAAACTTACAATAGTAAAATCTAGCTATAAGCTATAAGTAAATACATAAATATATAAATATGCTCGTTTTCCTTTGGCAAATGCTTAAACGGTTTCTATTTGCTAGCTATTAAAGTTGCAACTAAATGGACCTGGCCAATGTGTGCCACTGAACGCTTTGCCAAGCAATAGCAAATACTTTCCACAGTTCCGAGTGCCGGGGCCGGAGTTCCGCTAGGTTATGCGTCCGTGCCTGGAACCAGGCGTCCCTGTGCCAATTCCATGCCCAGTACCATGTGTTGCCACCAAATGCTAGCCATATATTATTCGAGTACTGCTGGTGCAAGGGCGTTGCTCGAAGGAGGGTTTCGGGTAGACAACGGTGGGTTTTGCTCTGTTCGTGTTGTGCTTTGCTCGCCAAGGGCCAATTGACAGGAGCCTGGAGAACGGCATCACAATTAACACATGCCGGAATAGCCGGAATCGCTACCAAGCCGGGGATGAAGTCCGGAGTCGGAGGCGACTCGACTGAAGTCTGGGACGTGAGTGCGCTACGAAATCCGTGGAGCGCTGCACGTGTCACATCTGCAGCAGCGTCAAGTAAGTCACTAGCTTGCACTTCCCATCCTTGATGGGTTGATGTGTTGTTGCGCCCAGGGGTCGAAGGGTCAGAGTCCTGTTCCTTGCTCCACCTTCACACATGCGCCCCCACCCTCTTGGCCTGCTGCTGTCTTTTATTTCATTTTGACGCAGCGCATTTTAATCGTTTTTCATCGTTTTATTCCAAGGGTGGCATTGCCTTCTTGTTCGTCACTCTTCTGCCTCGACTGACAATAATAAATTATGGTTTGACTTTTACAAGCACCCTCCTCTCGAGGTTGCCCCTCATAAATTGCGTAACGCTTTGCCCCCAAAAGCGACAACAACGATGACGACGACGACGACTATTAAAAATTACATAATTGCTTAAATGCAGCAGCCCAGACAAAGAGAACAATAGCAGTGCCCTGGGCTCTCTTTCTGCTTCGGGTTCTTCATGGCTGCGATTTTTTGCGTATCAAATTGCATTATTTACTTTTCAATACATTGCCAACAGGCAGCAGCAGCAGCAGTAACAAAAACAGCCAGAGGAAAAGACCAACAGAATCAAGCGAAGGCTACGCGAACAAATTTGTTTATAAATTTATGAAATCGACCGTAGCTAATCGATTAGGCTACGAGCAGATTGCTATTTATATCATGTCTGCCTGGGTTTTTATGAATCATGTCTTCTACTGCAAATGTAAAGCAAATATTTATGTTAAGGCTTTCAAAACATCCTTTTGCAATTGAGAAATGGGGCTTATATTAATCATGCTAGACATACGAGTATTGTGATTGGGTTTTTCAAAAACCAAATTTCGCAACAAGAAAAACGGTTATCTGCTAATGGCTTAGAGAAGTTCAAGAGCATGTGATTTGGCTTGAAGTAATTTAAGAGAGATCGGGAGATATTAAAGAGGTGAGCGATTTCTTTCTGTCTGAGTATTATCGATTTAGGATAATCGGTAATCGTAAATAAAAAACAGATGGATTGTCTTGGGCATACTCGAATACATAATATCACAAACTAAAGTAATTAAGAAAGCAACTGAAAAATTTTAAAAATTAAAATCTAAAATTAATTGAAAAACTTAAAATAAGTGCATTAAATATGATAATCAATACTTAATTTGTTAATTACTATTTACTGGGAAATGAAAAGTAACAGGTAATACCTCATAAATATGCTTATATAACTTTCAAAAATATTTCAAAAACACAGACACATTGTTACTTCGTTTATTTAGGTATTAAAATGATAATAAACCAAAGCTAATTGAAAATAATTTATTTTAGTTAACTAAATAACTAACAAATATTGCAGATTTAATCATAAGACAACCACAACTTAAATAGTAAGGTTAACTGAGGTTAGAATATCTGAAGGTTAACTAAAATGTCAAAATTATTTCCAGTTTCTAAACTCCAGTTAATTGGATTTTAGTTCAACGAACTGTCGGATTCAATACCATTTACACACAGCACTTAGTCTGATAAAAATCATCAGTCAGAAAGATTCAATTCATCTGAATATCTGGCTATCAGACTGCTGACCGCGGTCATTGCCCCAAAATGCTGACCTTCAATTCCAAGAAGTGTTTCCCGTTGTATGGGATGAGTGGTGCTCTTAACTATTCAACTTTGTTGCCGCTGTTGCACTAACTTTTTCACAACCCTTACTCTTATATTGCAGCGAATCCCCCGCCGGTATGTGGATTGCCAGCATAGCTTTGACTGACTAACAGACTGATTGAATGACTGACTGACTGACCGACTGAATGACTGACTACAGAACTGAGCACAAAAACCGCAACTTAATAATTTTAGCTGGAACCATTTTTCAACGTTTGCTTCCTCTTTGCTGTGGCACTTAAATATTTTTACCTTATTTGCTCCACTTTTCGAGTGTTGTCTTCCTCTGCTCCATTCTGCCCTATCAGTGGCGATTTTGCTACGCTTTGGGTCTTGTCGTCCCAGCACAAATTTTGCATGGTCATTTGCTTTTTGCACACACCCAAAAGTAACTGAAAGTGGAACCGAGACTGGGGCTCCGTGACATCTAGATTGTGAGACTCCCCATCCCTCCACTCCCCGCGCCTCTCCCTCTCCACTCTATACGCATTTCCCTGGCCAATGTCCCCACATTCTGGCAACGCGCTGTTACTAATTAAAAACGCAAATGGGTTTATGATGTTGCACAAGTTGCGGTTCGCTTAAGGGGAGAGTGCGGAGAGTGGGGAGAGTTGGGGAGGCAGACAGCATTTTTACTGCTGTCGCTGCACAAATGTAACACAATAAGGCCAAAAGAAAAAATGTTGTAAAGAAAAGCATAAAAAGTGCGCGCGGCATTAAAACAAATTTCTGTATCGCTCTGTTCGCTTCTCTGGTCCTCGCTGCTCCGCTCTGCTCATCAGTCCGGTTTTGTTGTGTGTTGACAAAAAAAAAGAGCATACGGAGAGGGGGAGGAGTGCAGGAGTGGAGGAGGGGAAAAAATACAACTCTGGTCTCCAGTTAGGGAGACCATCTTTTTCTTTTTCATCTGCGCTGTGGCCTTTGCTCGGTTTCCCTTCCCCGACGAATTGTCAACGCTAAAGCTTTACGCTCCGACTTTATCGCCATCATCTTCCCCTTACTCAACCCCTCTGCCTCCTCTTCCTCCTTTCCCTATCCCTCTCCCTCTCCCTATTCCTCTCGTGTCCCAAACTCTCACTTTCTGTGTGTAGGTTGGCTACGCTTTTCACGCTTTCTCAGCTCTGACTGGCATGTTTTGTATTTTATAAGCGTGAAAATTTTTCAAAGGTGTCAGCAGTTTTTATGTCTCTCTCCCTCTCTCTCTCTCTCTCTCATCTCTCTCTCTCTCTTTGCTTGTGTGTGTGTGTATTTCTCTTGCGAGGAAATATGAGAATCTATTATATGCTCCGCAGTTTCTTTCGCTCCTGACGAGTGACGAACTCATGTTGGTCGGTTTGGTTGGGCTTAGGGAGCGGTAAACTCCTTGAGAGGAGAGGGAGGGGCAACCATTCAAATGGAAACAATGCAACTGTTCAACTCTTTTCCAAAAATATTACTCGACAGCATTTGCAGACATATTTTAATGAACGTTTTTTTGTGGAACAGCCAATGAAATGCGGTCAACTAAGGAAATGACAAAGTGTAGAACAAAAAATATTTTTAATTGCCAAATTTATGCAACAGAAATTGTTTTTGGGAAACAAAAGCGGATCTTTTTGTCTACTGTGCTAATTTATATGTTAATTTTTTATGCTCTTTTTCATATTTCTATTTATTTCGTATAGTATGCATATTATGAGTATTTTGTGCCGCTTTGCTATTTTTGTTGATGTGGTCGCTTTATTTCGAATATAAAAACACGAAAGGATCCCCAGCCAGTTGTTGTCCCTATTCAGAAAGGCGTTTCGTGCTACTTCTGTTTTTTGGGTTCTATTTTGCATGACATTTTGCTGAGCGCGCACAAAAAGCCCACAGAAAAGAGACCGCAGTCGTCGGAGGGGAGCTGTGTGGGTGGTTGGGAGGGTGTTGTTGATTTCGGCAGTTAGTCATAGGCAAGTTTTTAATTTTCGCCACGAACTAGAATAACAGTCAACGCATATAACACAATAGATGCTGCGGCCCAAGGACAATGCGTCCTCCATTTTTTGGCCTGTGGCGCGTGTTACCGAACATCCGGTCGGTCGTGTTGTGGCCAACTGGAAACCCAAATACGTCCGGAAACTTTCGAACTTTTAAGTGAATGCCTTGCCCAAATTGTTTATTAAATTATTTTAATTTAAATTATTAGTTATTGAAAGTCCTTATTCAATTTTTAATATTTAATTTAAACTGATTAGCAATTTAGTTAACACCTGAGCTCAAAATACGTTTCTGACTTGAGTGGACAATTACTTAACTAAACATTAAACTCATCGTAAAGATATATATATATACTGACATATTTGGATGAGATGGAACTTTTGTTGCACACTCCCCGGCAGTCTTTGGATCCGCTGTCTGGCGTTGCAGTCGAAGTTCTTGGCTTGCTTTGCCTTATGGCTTATGTTATGCTCTCATATTTATACCCGCAACAATGTGCGCCTCGTAAAACAATTTATAACTTTTGCGCTCTTGCCTAATAAGTTGGCATGTTGTGGCCAATAAGTTGCCGCAGAATAGCCCTCCAACCTGCCACCCCGTGCGCCGTGCACAAATGGGTCCTGGCAGACGACAGGCTGCACACAAGTCGAAAACTATGCGAAAAGTGCAACGCACTGTTTTTCCTTCCTCCTCTCCGCCCCTCTCCTTTCCCCTTCCCCCTTCCCTCGACCAATCTACAAACCAAACTAAATTACAAGCATTGCTGAAACAACAACAACAGAAAATGCCTGCAGCAGCACTAGGTGCACCAGCAGCTCCTTATCCACTTCCACTTCTACTTTCCTTTCATTCATTCCTTTTCGCTGCACCCGCAGCACTTCTTGCCGACAAGTTGCTGCCAGCTTAACTACTGTTAATTCTTCTAATTGTGTGCACGTTGTTTGCGTGCGCTAATGTCGCATATGCAGAAACAACAACAAGAACAACAAGAACAATAACACAACAGTACGAAACACCTGAGGGAGGTTTCGGGGGCGCAGAAGGAGGCGGCGTGTCATGCAAATGTGTAACTGTTTATGCCAGTCGTCCCTTGTAGCGTTGTGTACTTGTGATTTTTCGTTGTTGTTGTTGTTCTTGTTGTTGTTGTTGTTGTTGATGGCCGTTGTGTGCTGCTTGACAAGTAACATGGCAACTGCAGCTAGTGAGACAGAGAAAGAGAGAGAGAGAGAGAAAGAGATCTGCTTGCTTCTCTCCTCTCTCGCGTCTCACACTTATTAGCACAAAACGCAGCACGCGCGTTGTGTGTGTGCGTGTGTGTTTGCGTACGTATGCATGTGTGTGTGAGTGCGCTTGTTTTGTTATTGTTAAATGTAATTAAATTATGCAGATGAGTGCCAACATGTCGCTGTTGCTACGCAAATTACATAAAAGAGCGTTTAGGTATGCCACTTGCCAGTGTTGACAAACAGCTGGCAAATCTTGACAGATGGAGCAACTAAGCAGTTTTGCATACTGTTCGCCAATTGTTTATCATTTTCTCAAAATTATAAAATGTTATATAAAAAAAAAAGTACACTAAAAATAATAAAATAAATTCTCACTTGGCAGCGGTGGGATTCGAACCCACGCCTCCGAGGAGACTGGTGCCTTAAACCAGCGCCTTAGACCGCTCGGCCACGCTACCACATGCTTTTCGTCCGTAAATAAATTAACATGACTAAATAAAAAAAATTGTTGAGCAAAAAGTAAACATTTAAAATTGATTTATTTGTACTGCCCACTGAGCAGTTGACTACTGTATATATATTTATGCATTTATTTATTTATTTAATCTGTTATGCATTTATATACATTTGTGTAAGACTCGCCAAGTTGTCAGGTGACAAAATAGCTACGTGCCATGTGACTAACTTACGAATTTCTATATATAGACAAAAGTACAATATTTCGCTGATGATGATATGTCTACATATGTATATATATCTATATATATAACACAACTGTCCAAATAGCACCACTATGACATTTTGCATACTAGTCAAAGAAACAAACAATTAGTTTTGCATTTTTTCCAAATGCTAATTCGTAGTATATCGTTCAATATGTTAAAGGTAATTCTGCTCTTGGAATGTCACTCAATTAGTTATTTGAATATACTTATTCATATTTGAATAAAGACAATATATTTTTGAGAAACTCAATTATGTTGGCTAAATAAATAGAGTGTTACTCAGTATAGTTAAAGAAAGTCGAATATTCATTAATTAGTTCTTATTTAATATTATGTGCTCAAAGGGTGCCTGGGGGTTTCTGTACAATACGAATGTAACCAGATTTGCTTGTGAGGAGGCTCACCGCAGCTGCAACAATATATATCCATATATGTAGATTATTTCAATAAATATATTACTTGTCTTGTAATTTGTGAAATGTCTTAATTAAGAAAATACTGTCACAACTGTTTTTTTTTTCTTTTTATTAACACTCATTGACTCGCTTTTCTTCTCGACTATCAAACGTCTGGCAACTCTGGTGGATCTCTTACATTTATATGTAATTAATTATCATTTAGTTTGCCTCTGTCTACCAAAAGCAGTTAGTTAAGTGAGATTATTTCATAAGGGCTTACTTTAAATAAGTCACTTATAATTTTTAGGTATGTTACTTCACTATGCTAGGCCCCTAGAGCCCAGACTAATAGTTTATGTTGTTGATTTACACAATTTCCTTCTCGGCTCAATTTTTATTTTAATATGATAAATTGATCAGTTATAGGAAGTAATTCGAAATATATATATGATTGCACGCCTAAAATATAAAAATTAAACTAATGAAGTGATTTGCTGAATTTATATATATATAAATGAAAATTTTTAAATATGAGATTTTTAGAAAACTACATCTGATTATTATAAATTTAATAAATAAATACATATGTACTTACTTGTAGGCAAATAGGTTCAAAACCGTTAAGACTATGCTTTTTTTAAATAGCTCCCATAGAAAATAAACAAGTGTTTCATTTAATATGTTAAATTTGTTGTTTATTTGATTTTATCTTCTAGTTCTTGAACAGTTTGCAATCTTATGTTGCATTTGACATCCTTCCTACGTAAATACGTGTAGATGTATATGGAAATTCCTTGTATGGTATTTTATATTTTGTTATCTTCGTCTACCTTAATAGCATTTTTTAGTACTCGTACAATAGTAGAATATGATCATATTTTTGGTTGATTTCCTTATACTTTTCTTAATTCTTGTCACCTTGCTTAACTTTTGTTTGTTTTGGTTTTTTGTTTTTGTTTTTTTTTTGTAACTATTCGTGTCCCTTGTAATTTGCTTAGAATCTATGAAATTTAATTTATTTATTTCATTGTATGTATATAACTAGATGAGAGATTTGTCGCTTTATGAAATATGAATATAAATTTACGTTTGAATAAGTTTTTCAATTACAATAATTTTCTTTTCTTTGCTTTCGTTTGCCCGTTTAGTTTTAGGTTACGTTTAACTCCCTTGTATGTGTTTTGCATTTTGTTCCATTAAATTGTTAAATATGTACAATTATTCAAAAGCGCCACTCGACAAAAAATGTGAAACGATGATAAAAAGAAGAAGAATAATTAAAATGTGAATAAAAACGAGAAACCAATCAGCCAAATGGCCATATAAAAAACAACAGAAGATTAAATTTGTTCCAGCATACACTTTTTATTTACACATATTTTATGTTCGTATTTATCTACTGCATAAATTGCTTTCGTATTCATATTGTGTCAATTTGTAGTACCATCCTTATGAATATTGTGTAGTTTGTATAATTGTTACTATTTTGATGCCTTTCATAAAGTTTTTCATTATTTATTATTTCGATAAGTAATTTACGTTTACCTCCTGTGTCTATTTATTTGGAATTTATTAACTATAAAAATCGTTTTTTTTTGTTTTGCTTGTTTGTTATATATGATTTTTACTTATAATCTGTATGCATTTCTTTTTAAGTGTGTTTAGCTTAGATATTGTTTGTTCTTTTTTTAAATATATTTTTTCATATTCATTTTGCAATTGTATTTTGATTTTTTTAATAGATATATTTGTATATTTTATGTTTTTTATTGCAATATTTTATACTAAATACATATATATTTTTAATGACTTGTGCTTAGAAGCGTAAATTAATTGTATACAAATTGATTCCCTTTTTAGGGTTTTTGTGTTTTTGTATTCCTTAATTTGTGCATAGCATTTAATTATTTACACGAATTTGAAAATTGTAAGCAAAACTTATTAGTTAAATCACTGGATGCGAAGAAAAGAAATGCAGCAGGTGACTTGTGGGGATTTGTCAAACAGTGTTGGTAAACAGTGTCAAGCTGTACCTATTTACATGTCCGCCTGCAATTCAGCAATTCTTTTCAACTAAATGCTAATTTATACAGATCGCTGCACGCTTGAATAAAATTAACTAAAAATATACATACACATAAATATTAAATAATGCATAGTTCACAATAATAACACATTGCAACCGGATTCAACCCTTGTAGAAGTGATGCAACTCAATGTCCGCTGTGTGCGGCTGCAACATGCTGCTGCGGCAAAGAGTGCCGCACGACTTAAGCGTGTATCAGTGATAGCGACGCAGGCTGCCGTTGTTGTTGTTGATGCCGCTGCAGCCGTTAGCCAACACTAGACCATTGTGATTATTGTTTGACAGCGTTGCCACATTGTTGTTATTGTTGCTGCTGCTGCTGCTGTTGAACGAACGCCTGCCAGTCGTGTTGCCATGCACCAGAGCCATGCCTAATCCGTTGCGCAACGGCAACGCCGGCGGCGGCGGAGTGGGCGTGGGACTGGGCGGCATATCGTGATCCAGCGGCAGCGAATAGTGCGAATTATTGTGGATATAGCCCGGGTCGGTCGTCGCATCGCAGGGCTTGGCATAGACGCCACCATTGTGGTTGAAGTGATCCTGGGTGAGGCGAATGCCCACCGGTTGGCTGTAGTGCGACAGAGTGCTCTCCTGCACCCCACACTGCCGCCCAGCCATGTGGCGTGGCAGCGAGGCATTCAAGCCTAGTGCCTTGCCATTGGCCAACAGTCGCATATCCTGTTGCGAGTGATGGGAGCGGGGAGTTGTTGTTGTTGTTGCGGCTGCTGCTGATGCTGCTGATGCAGTGGTTAGTGGATTGTTGGTCATGTAGTGAATGTGACTGAGTTGGGCGAACGGAGCATGCGCGTCGACAGCGCTGGGCACGATCTGGAGTTGCTGTAGCGATGCTCCATGACTGGTTGGGGCACCACCCCGACCCCGCAGCTGAGGTGGGGGTGGAACTTCTAGCTATAGCTCGGTGACGGGTATCGGCCGACTGCCCAAATACTGTGTTGCATTGTAGCTGCTCGGACAGGGATATCCCGAGCCGGGATGCACACCACCGACACAGCCCGGTGCTGGCGGTCGCGTCATGTAGTCCTCATCGGAGAATGTCTTCTGATATTCGCGCTCCTTGCGCCCCAGCGCAGAGTGACCCTTGAACAGTTCGCCAATGCGACGACGGAACGCATAGATCATCAGGCCCAAAGTAGTGATCAGGGCGGCACAGCCCACCAGGGTGACCATGATGATCTTCTGGTTGTTAGCCGCACCGTGAGTGCAGCCCAGGAGCGGCTCGGAGAGCTGTGTGAGTGGCAATTCCCTCAAATTAGCCGGATAGGCGCAGATAACGGGAGCGTATTGATTGCTGGCATTCTTGCTGATGAGCAGATTACGCAGCCACATCAGCTGGCAGTCGCAGACGAAGGGATTGTCGGACACATCCAGCGTCTGCAGATCCGACCAGGGGAATAGATTCTCCGGGAGCGAGCTCAGTTGATTCTCCTTGAGCACAACACTGCTGAGATGCGGGAATCCCCCAAAGGTATTTGCATGCAGCTCGTTCAGCTGCTTGTTGGCCGACAGATTCAGGTGCTCCAAGTTGGCATTGTCCGTGAAGGCGTCGCTCTCCACACGACGCAAGCGCGGTGCTCCGGTGATATTCAGCTGGCGCAACTCACGCAAACCCGCAAAGGCACCCGTTCCAATCACTTCGAAAACGTTTTGTCCCAGCGACAGCTGCTCCAGTCGCGCCAGATGCTGCAGTGCAGCTGTGGGCACCGCCTGCAAGCTATTGTCGGACAGATCCAGAGAGCGTATGCGCTCCAAGCCTGCCAACGCATCCGCCGATATGTTGTGCAAGCCCGCACCGCGCAAATCCAGGCGCGTCAAAGTCTTGAGATCCTTGAAGGCGCCTCCCGGAATGGTCATAAACGAATTGGTGCCCAGATAGAGCTCGGCCAAACTGGGCAGCGCCTGGAATGTTATCTCTGCGGGCACCGTTGTCAGCGTATTGTCGTCCAGATAGAGTATACTCAAATCTTGTAGTCCGTCCAGGGCATGCGGATCAATGTGACTGATGCGATTCTGGCCGAGATTCAGCTCGATCAGCTTCACCATGGGCGAGAAAGTGCGATAGTCCAGCTCGGCAATCAGATTGCCACGCAGATTGAGCACAGTTATCGTGCTGAGGCCCATAAACGTTTTGTTCGTCACCTGGCCAATCTTGTTGTGATTCAGATGCAGCTCGAGCAGCTTGGCATGATACAGGAAGGAACGTTCCGGTATCGTGACCATATCATTGTAGGACAGATCAAGGAATGTCAGTTGCGAATAAAACTGCATCGATGAGTCAATGGTCTTCAGCTTGTTGTTCTTAATGACCAGCCGCTGTATAGATGGATTCAGGGCAATGGGCAGCACATCCAGTGCGCCCTCGCCACAGTTGACTTTCAGTGTTTCGTCATCGCATTCACAACCGTTGGGACAATTTGCCAGGCCATTTGTCGGCGCCAGCAACGGCAGCAGGAGCACCACCAACGACAGCAACGATGACGGCGACATGGTAATTGCCATTGCCGATGACCGTCGTCTGCTCATTATGTGCCCACTCTCCTCTCGCTCTCTCTCTCACTCTCCCTCTCTCTGTGTGTCTTTTGTCTCTGTCTGTGTTGGTGACCTGGCTCTGTCTGCGGCTGGACAAGCCCCTCTGGAGCCCTAGTCTCCCTAGTCTGTGGTGTGGTCCGTTTGGTTAGTTGCTTTTGCTGTCTGATGGACCTCAGTGCAGCTGCTCCTCGCTATCCTTCTCTCTCTCTCTCTCTCTCTAACCTTCTTTCTCTCTCTGCCCGACTCAGTCGCTCTTCCTTCTCGCTCGCTTTTATATTGGGTTAAATACGTTTTAGCCAAGTTTGCCAATGGCTTTCGTATTTGGCGTCCGACATTCGTGGCGTTCTGTCTGCTGTTTAGCCTGCAAAGAGAATGGCAATAGGGGTGGAAGGGGGTTAGTATGTGCGCTTTAAATTGATTTTCCATTAGAGTTCAAAATTAGTTGGCTTTTGGATTTTCATTGGATTTGGCAGCTGCAGAATTCGGATACCTCGTTGGCAACCCGGCAAGTTAATCGCTAGTTTTGTGCATTATTTTCCCTGTCGCCGTCTCTGTATCTGTATCTCTATTTCGTATTCTTTGTCCGACAGTAAACAAATGAAGACAATTTAAGTGGCTACGGCAACGACATTAGGAACAGCATTCACATTAGTGGCTATTTCCAATGCGAATATGCTGGCAACAGTTGCTCTTAGCAGATCTGGTCCATTTGAAAGTCTTACTTCAAGCTGGTAATGTCTACAATATTAATCTGATATTCTTATTTCCTTTTTCGTTTTAAAGTAAGATTGGCAGAATTCGGGCAAACAAATCTTATTTTTCAGATAACAACACTTTTCGTTTATATTCAGTTCAGTCGAATCTTCAATGCTATTTGACTTGATTAATCAAGACATAAATACATATACCTAACGTTGCTATTACTATTATTAATATTATAAATTAATTATCGTTAAAAGTAACATTTCAGCTGGCTAAAAATATCTAAATAAATTTTGCCAGATTTCTTACTTTATGGCTGCAGATCCATAATATTTTCTGCATTGATCGTGTCCCCAATTGCTCAGTTATAAAACCAGAATGTTAATACTGCTTCTACTCAAAAAATAGTACAATTCACATGATTTCCATTTCCATACAATTTTATATCTACTTAGCTGCAATGCACATTGTTCAAATATAAATTTAGTTTTTATTATGTAAAACCCCTTAAAGAAAATTTAGAGTCAAGAAAAATGCAAAGTGCTGAGTTTAGTTTCACAAAGAAAGGACTTTGGAAGCCAGAGGTAAATTTAATTGTATTCTTTAATTTGCAACAGAATTAAAGTCCAGTTTAAGTCAAAGCACTCTGACACACAAATTGCTTTAGCCTTGCCGTGTGCCCCTGCCCCTCTTATCGAATTCATTTTTCTTCTTTTTTTTTGCAACTGACCCAACCCTTTGTGGCAGCTTGAAAGTCCCCAAAGTGGAAGCCCAGTGAATGTCCAGGCGAGGGCAGCTCCCTAAAGCCGGGCAAAGCGGGGTCCGAAGATATGGCTCATAGTTTTGGTCGAAACTTGAAAAACAACTTGCACTTTGTATGCTTTGGGGACATTTATCAGTTCGGGAGCAAAAGGAAACTTAATTTAGCGCACAACTGCCAGAAGTTCAAGGATGCCAGCTAGGATGTGGGCACAAGGCGCAACCCCAAGTGCTCTATCAAATAAATAAAACACAAAAAGGGGGAAACACAACATTTTGTTGTTGTTGTTGTTGTTGTTGTTGTCGTTGTTGCTTTTGTTTTTGCGCAGCCCCACACAGTATACAAAACAAAAACCCAACCAGTCGGCCACGCCCCGTCACACAATTTGGCTTTGGCTTTTTCATATTTTTCAGCTTTACGCATTGCTCGAGTTGGAAATGGTTCGGCCCCGAAGGCGTCATGAAAATAATCATAGATGTGGGTCATATTTCAGGATGGGTGACGGCATCGTTGAGGTGCTGTGGTGGTGTGGTGGTGGCATTGGGGACGAGTGATGGCTTTGTGCTGTTTATGTTGCGCCAAAAAGGATAACGGATAAGGGCTGGCAGCAAACTCTCGGGACGAGCAGCGAGACTCGGCTCCAAACAACAATTCGCCAGACTCTCGTTTTTATTATGTAAATATCACATAAACACCCGGCAGCGACTCAGCGGCACAATCATATGAAACAACGCCGCAGAAATGGAACGACGGGTCCTTGGTGAGACTGCAGTCTCTCATCATTATCATGCATATGCCATAAGGCGACTTGTTGAGACTGCGACTCACTTTTTCTTTTTTGTTGTTTTTTGGCAGCTCAACTCGGAGCCAGAAAGACGAAGCGAACCGTTAAGCACACAAACAACACACAAAACAAACAACAAACTGAAAGCAGATTCACAAAATAAAAATCAAGGAAAGCAGGCAAGGATCTGTCCACCAGTTCTCGACCAGTCGAGTAGTTGACTGCTCCATTTATGTGCACCTCATGCGGGTGGCAGCTGCTTAGGCAGTCAGTCAACACATGCTGGGAAAATTAAATTTAAATTACTGAAATGTGAATTGTGAAATGCTGCTAAATGGCTAAAACAATCTGCAGACCAGTCTCTTAAATGGCCCAGAGCAGAAGGCATCCAGACATGACCCAAACTTGCTCAAAGCTGTTGGCTTAGCCCCAACAAATGTGAACGTTTACCAGACACTCTTCTTGGGGTCGAGGAGTCGCTTACTCCCGGGCACAAGCCAGCTGCAACCTGGCCAAAACCACAATTGTCAGCAAAGAATCGCTCCAGGTGCTCCACAAGCCAGCATGTGTTGTCGAACTGTGCTAGTAAAAGGTCAGCTAAAAGAGACTCCCGGACACATTTTTTACTCAAGTGGATTTTACACTATCCTTTTTGATCAGACCAATCCATAAAGCTTAAAGAAATCCATATTTGTTCAAGAGAGGGGGCATTTATTTAGAATCATCCAAAGGCCTTTGTAAAATATACTTAATTATGTAATAGGAAAATATTTATTTTGAATCACAACTCAATAATTGCTTGCATACTTAACAAAATAAATATATTATTATTATACTAATTATGTTGACTTATGCGTAATACTAGACAGATCAGTGCCTGTATAAAAAACGCTATGTGCTAGAAATACATCCTAACCATATAAAGATTCTTTTAGGATTAACGAGTTGTTATCCATTAAAGCAACCGAACTCGAATGTTTGTTTTGTTTCTATAATTTGTATATGCATATTTTAATTTTAAAATGCTTTTGAAATAAATATATTATATTAAAATCGGGTCTGTTAGCGTATGTTATATTCGGCGGGTTGAAGATGTCTGTTCATTCTTTACATATTTCACAAACTACTCGTTTTATCTCAATCAGCAGACTTTAAGCTTCCCCTTGGTCAGTCATAAGCAAATTCAGCTTCAGCTCTAACCTCAGTCTTTAGTCAACGCCATTTAAATTGTCACCCAGTCATAGTCTCAGTCCCAGTCCCAGACCCAGACCCCCTCCCATTTCCCTTCTCCCCATCTGCTGACGTGTCTGTCGCTCCGAAGTATGCTCTAAATATTTTATAGCTAGCCACCGCCATGAGCGCTGAGATTTCTTTTTTTTTGGCTTTTTTTGGTTTACGGCCGTCGGACAAATCTTTTTCGACTGCTGCCCGCTGCTGAACTCATTTATTAGTTCTGCCTGTGTCCGTCGCCGGCTGCAAGTCCGAGTCCAGGTCCAGGTCCGAACCGGCCGGCCAGCAACCCCAACTCCCACCAACTGACTATTGTTATAAATGTTTGGCTGTCAGTTCAACTGTGGCTGTGGCTATGTAGCCTTGCGGCCATGCCCCACAAAATAGAAAAAAGGCAAAGAGGCAAAACTCTTTTATTGTATGTGTCTGTCTGGTTCCGCCGCAGTCCTTGGCCCCGGCCCCTGGCCCATCCTGGTAGTGTTTGGTTTGTTGCTGCGCCGGCTGCTGGGCAAGCTTTGCTTTCGCTTTGCGCTATGAGTTCCGTTTTTTGTTGGCTGCCCGCTTTATTGTTGGTGCTTATTGTTTAGTTGGGTGAGTTTTTGAAAATTTGCCAAACTACGGCCAAAAAAAGTACTTTTCCAACAGTTTTTCTTTTGTTTTCCCATTGCCGGGAAATTGCTAAATAAATGCATGTTTCGTATTTAATACGACAGCGGCGAGAGACGAGAGAGAGAGAGAGAGAGAGAGAGAGTTGCGAAGGGTTGCGATGAGTTTTCTCTAGTTTTTCGATTCATTTCAGTCTTGCATAGAGTTTTATTTTGGAAGCTGCTGAGCTTTAAATGGTATCGTTCCTCTTGTCCACAACTCTTGCTTTGCTCGTTTTATTAATTTCTTAGCCATCTTTGAGCTACTCCAATTTCCACTAACTGTCAGCACGCCCCGCACCGCCCCCGCCTCGCACTGCCCCTCTTTGTGGCCAACAACGTTGGCAATCAACTTCAAGCGGGCTTGCTGTTCTTTGCCAAATGTTTAATATTTCAAAGTGACGCCAGCCAATAGCAGAGAAAAACCAAAAACCCATTTTCCATATTCGCTGCTCCTCTCCTCGTACGGGGGAGGGGAGGCGTTCAGGATGATTGCAGCCCTCGCCTTGTCCCTTGCCCCAACCAACCCCCTGGTGTTATTTATATGACATTTTCGCTTGAGTGCGCGTTAAAATATCGCTGACAATATTTTATGCTCATGCTTTGCCTCATGTTTTGCCAACGTATCACGCTCCCCAAGCCCCCTATCCCCGTGCTCTACCCCAACCCCGTCGCCCACATTTGGCTATGATAAACTTGGCAAATTTATCCTGCTTTGCGCCATACGTCTTTTGGCACAGTTTGCGCTGAGAAACTCCCGCCCTCGCTCCCACTCCAGGCTTCCTCCTCACTCCTTCACTATTTGCACAGTTTACAGTTTCAGCAGTTTGGAGTCGAGCTTCGCGTGTGCATCTGTTGGATACTTTGTGTTGCTAAACAAGCACTGTCAAATATTTGCAATGCTCTGCAAACAACAACATCAGCAACAATGGAACGAGAACGAGAACGAGAAACTCCCGCACGCTGCAAAGATGGGCGCGGTATTTGGAGCACTTGCCAGCGAACAGATGCAGAAGCAGAAGCAGAAGCAGAAGAAACAAGTCAAAATGCTGGAGTCGAGTGAGCTCGACTGCGATGTACCCTGAATCCAGCTGGTAAATACGTTCTATAGTTATTGCCAAGTTAAAAGTTTTGCTTACTCAAATGTAAGCAGGACTGCAACTGATCTAAATTCTTATGTCAGCACACTGTCACTCACAATAAACTAGGGCACCGCATATACACATGATAAAACGATGAAATTTGTCCAGTTGATCAATAATATGCTTATGCATATCATGTAATAATTAGCATAATTTTCCTTTATATTTGTGGCTTTTATTGCTATCAGAAATCGAAATCAATATTCGAGAAACGCAAGCTTGTTCTGCCAATGGTATACAAGTACTTAAATTTCAAGTTTGTCTTTAGCTCTTATAGTGTTCATGCAGACGGACGGACATGGCTATATCGACTCGGCTGTTCATCCTGATCAAGAATGTATATACTTTCGGGGGTCGGAGATGCTTCTTTCTGCATGTTACATACATTGACACAAGACAATTATACCCTTTTTACCCATTTTTATTGGGTTCAGGGTAAAAAAACCCCAATCAGCGTACTGAATGTGTGTGTGTGTGTGTATGTGTGTGTGTGTGTGCCAGTGAAAGTCGATGGATGGAGGCAGTCAGTCGTCTGTGAAATAGAATACGAAACAATGCCCTCTTTCGGCTGGGTGTAACGAGAAAACAGCGGGTCTGCTTTACAATTGCAATGCACCCATCGTCGTCACACATGTACTTCAATTTTCGGTAATGGTAATCTTGCAACCAGCAACCAGCAACTTGCAACTTGCAGCTTGCTGCTTGTGAATTGCGGATAGCCTTGCAAGTTTGTCTAGCAATTGATTTGAATTTAAATTTGGAGCTGTGGTTGAAGCTGCTGCTGAAGAGCGTTCTGTGGGTGTATTTCCTTAGAATACTTGAGTTTCTGCTGATTTGTAAGAGTAACCACAAAGCTTATTGAGAATTTATATTGAATGAATATTTGTTGCTTTTCACATGAAGAGCATGCACACATATTTGTGTGGTACTCGATCCCAGAAATCAACATCAATCAGTCATTGATTTTTTGTTAAAAGAAAAATTAAATTAGATAAAAAATAAAATAAAAATAAAATATAAAATAAAACTACATTTCCGACAGGGCGACGATATTGAAAACAAAAAATTCGACTTGTAACAGACAAGTCCACCTATGAACTGTGACAAATGAACCTGGCATATACTGGCAGTCTTGGATATGGCTATATCGACATTACACAGATTCTGAGGGATCTTTGTAGGTATTTAGATCAATTTTGGTTTACTTAGCATGCTTAAATGTGCTCTTAAGCTAACCCAAAGTGTGGTTTAAGGGAGTTGCGACTGCGTTTAGCTTATTTGTTGGTTTGCTTCTGTTTCTGTTTCTGTTTCTGACAACTTTTGTAATTTTTGTGAAAGCCGTAATCTCTCACTCCATTGCAGTGCGATGAAGAGCGCTTGAGCTGCACAAAAAGTATTTTATGGCTCCCTTGAACATTGCGACCAGCTAAGCGACGACGGGCCAGTTGTGTTAGCCAAAAATTTGGTAGCGTTAGCACTACGACGACGACGACGACGACGACGACGACGACGACGACGATGACGACGACGCTTTTATGGCATAATTCCTAGCACCGTCTTTTTGTTTTTACAGCCACGTCAAAAACTTTGACTGCTCGCCAAGGAGAGACAAGAAGACGGCTCGACGGGGTCGGCAGTTGGAGAGGAGAAAGGCAGCCGAATTGGCATGGCAAGAAAGTAAAGAGTAAAACCCAAAGCAGTCATAAAGTAAACCCAAATACTTTACATATAAACGACCGCAAGCAGACGTCAGAGTCGAGGCCCTCTTGAGCAGGAGAACCGAATCCTCCACAGAGGTGCGGGCTAGACGACGTCGCCATATTTGCCATAACTTTTTTCTGCTGGTTTTCTGTCGTTTTTTTGGACGCATGCCCATACAACGGCGACAGGCGAAAAAGTAGGTAAAAAAAAACTTACCCGGCGACCTTGCCAAACGGATTCCTATAACTGTTTAGTCGGTTTCAGTCTCAGTTTTAAAGCCAAGGCAACTTATGTGTGGCAGACAATAAATCCGGGCCATTGATCCATGTTATATGTCTTAAGCAAATTTATATGGCCAACGGAAAACTAGCTATGTACTTCCGCTGTAATATACTGACACATTTTGGCACAGGACACCCCCTACCCCATTCCCGCTACTTGCCCCCGCTGCGTGGCATTTGATAAACGCGCGTATGGCATCGCAGGAGCTTGTCGAACATAAACCTTGCACGGCTGGAGATTTGCCTTGGATTCGGAAAAGCGTTTAGTGCAGCAGAGTTGAAAATTAAGGCGAGCAGCAACAACACTTTTTTTTCATTTTATTACAATGTTTATCCTCAGAGCGGATTAAAGTGGAACTATAAATTCCAAGTGGAACAAAGTGGGGGCAAGGCAAGCAGTAGAACTCCAAGGAGATAAGCCATGCCATACATATATGCATATAAGGTTGGAGAGTCACATTTAATATAGCCTAAATATGCAGGCAAGGCAGGAGAAGAGAAAACTCGTGTAGAGCAAAAGAAAGCCCAGATGAGATGAGAAGAAAAGAAAAGAAAAAAACAGAGAACGAAGATAATATTGTTTTCCATCTTTTGGAAAAAGATAACATATCTCTATTAAAAGTAAGCACATTTCGTTGTTAGTAATGTATTATGGCAAGACATTTTTCAGAGCACGTTTACAATGTGGGCGAGTTAAAAATTGCAATTCTGTAGAAACATAAGCCTCAAGAACTCAATTATCCTAATTTGGGCTGAGTTAAGCAAATTTGTTTCAATTTGAAGCACACAATTTGCTGCATAAGGCTATCAAATTAAATTGCCATTGCTATGCAGCGAAATTATTTTTTTTTGTTGGTTTTTTGCACTTGGGAAGTTTGCCAAGTTTTGCTTCATTTTGGCTGCTTATCGACAAAAGTCAGCAAGCAGATCGGATTTGTGTTTGAATTAAGCAGTAACTAGGGAAATTTAGAAACCAGCAAAATGAAAACGAGAATGTAAAAGCGCGTAAAGGATTTACAGCCAGCACCAGTTGGCCAAGGGCTTAGGATGCTTTTGCGACAATGCTGGCAGGCATTAGAAGGCAGCATTTGTTGCTGCTGAGCTGACTCAACTCGCGAACACTGCAACTGCAACAAGCTGGCAAAGCAAACCGACACAGGCAAAGACAAAGACAAAGAAAGAGAGAGAGGGAGACACACTAAGTAGAGCTTGCCAAGCGCTGACCGCCGCCATGTCGAGCGCCATAAATCTTTGCAAATCGCGGCGGGCGCAAAGTGCGCCACAAAATGGCGAAAATTGCACGGCAAGGAAATTACAAAAGGACCAGAACGACGGCAGCCAAAGAGCCTTGTTGCCACGTAGCACACTCAGAAAAAAAATAGAATTTAGTAAATCGACCTAAATATTAGAAAGCATTTGTTGCTTTTATAAATATTTCCCAAGTATAAGAAGAAGCTCGTCCTAAATCGACAATTCCAAAAATATGGTTCAATTTATTTTTCTGAAATATTTTCCATTATTAAAAAACGCCTCTGCTTCAGAGGCCGAGTAGCTCAGACGAAAATAAGTCGAAGGGTCTTGCGATGACCATAAAATTCGAAGTCTTTTCAAATGAAGGTAAAGGAATTTTTATAAACGAAGCTTAACTGCGTGTTTGCATATATATTTAAGTACCAAAAAACATCTTCTATATCTTCTATTATTTTAAAATTTTAGAAAAATCCACTATGAAATTAAATAAATAAGAGCCCAGGTTTTTAGAAAGTCAGAAACATAAATTAAAGGAACACTTTGCTCCCAAAGTATGGCGAATTTCTAAAATTCAGACTGATTTTCCTGAGTGCAGGTAGACATGAATCCAAAGGGGCAGCTGGCATGGCAGCTCGGCAAACAAGTTTCGCCACATGCTCGGAGTCGCTCTTAGTTGCAGCGAAATTTAGTGCGCTTGAAATTTAGTTGCACAGTTGTGGTGATTTAGTTGGCCATCGCACTCGAGCGGCAACCCCAAGCTGTGGGTGGCAATGCAGGTCAGGCAACTGAACAATCAACTCGCCTTGGGGAAGGGCGACAGAGAAGAAAGAAAAAACGAAGAAAGCGACAGGCGGTGAAAGGAGCTTTAAGCTTAGACAACTTTTGACCGGATCTGATCATTATTAATATTACAAGCCCCATCGGCGCCGCCTTTGAAAGCTTTAAGTCTGTTTGGAAATATACAAATCAGCCAAAGATTTCTTGAATTCAGCAGTATGTAAATCATGTTTTTTCCCCTAAGGGACACACAGCATTCGTATAAGTATGTTGCGAATATTATAAATTCGCCTAGAGTATTTTGTGTTTTTCAATAATTTATCGAATTTTCGTTTTATGAAAAGTATGGCAATATCAATCACAAACAGCAGCAAATTGGAGAAAGGTAAGCGCTTCTTTTGATATTCAATTAAGCAAAATAGAAATTAAACCCGTTCTAATCTTTATTAATTGGGTTGCTTGCAGAAAAGTGGTTATTGTCTCTCTTCATTTGATCTAATTGTTTTATTATTCATTTCGTAAAGATTATTAAAAATAACCATTGAACTCAAAATTATTTAAATCAAACTGACCACAACGGAGTCCAGTTAAGAATGTTAAGAATGTGAATGTATGAAATGATGTGCATAGTGAAAAATAGGCTATAAGTTGGTTTTATTATTACAAATACTTGTACTTAAAACAGACAATTAAGATACCCATAAGAAAGAATGCATCATTGCACATTCAAAATAATTGTTAGGTGGAGCATAATTGTTGTTACTAACTGAAGTTTTCCAGCCTCTCACATTATATGAGAAATGCTCTTATTATTATTAGCTGAATGCATTTACTGTTATCACTCCCTGTGCATTCAAATGTCCCATAATGTTCGCATTCATCATTTGCACCAAACTTTTGCCCACGACCGACATCCAATTCAAGCCTCCCCCTGCGCTATATTGCCCTCTCTTCACTTTAGCGGAGCCAGAGATCGAGCACAGTCAAGGTTTTTGCTTTAAACAGAACCATTGTTCATGCACTGACCTGGACACAGAGAAAACGAGAGGCAGACAGACAAAGAGAGAGGGAGAAAGAGAGAGAGGGAGGAGGGTAGAGTCATTTAAAGACCCTGTCTGGAAGCCGACATGAGCTAAGTGCAAAGGCGAAATTTATGCGAAAAATGCAGCCGCAATATGTGCAACAGGAGCAGCAGCGACAACAACGACTACGACCAGTGCGGCAACTTTACCAATTCGCACTCAAGCAGAGCACAAACGAGGCAACTCAATCCACAACAACAAGGGCCAACAAGGTACGCAGAGGCGCCCTTTTTTGCCAGGACTTTTTTTTATTAAATACACACACATATTGTTTGAAAAATGTGTGGCAAGGGATCGGCTCGGATGGGGGCAGCAAGGGGTAAGGCGGCGAGGACAGGCATACGGCATTTGCCAGGCGCAGCAACTTGTTCCCTGGTCCTGTTCCTGTTCTCGACCCTGTGTGCAACGCATGCCCAAGTGTGAATAAGAAAGCTTTGAAAGATGCTGCCAAACAATTCGCCAGACGGCCGCTCCTCGTGGCATTATTCATTGTTCAAGAGGGAGAGGGAGAATGGATAGGGGGGAGCGACGGATAGGCCGGCGAGGACTTAATAAGATTTTAATTGAAGCGCAAGAATTTAATTAATTTAATAATGAAAGACCAAAAGGAAGTGAGTAACAGACTAATATGAGATTGTATTCATGGCATGTGAAAATTGCGAAAAATGTGCTTTGCCAGCGGCGTGGGTTTGAATTAAATCACAAAATAATTTCTAATATTCCATTTTAATAAAGTTTCTGCTTTTAAATAAGTTTGTAGTTAAATAAATTTGTGTCTTGGGTTATCTACTAATATATCTATCAATCAATCATGAAGCAACTATCGCCGAAAGCGATAATATCAAATTCAATTTTAATTTGAATGTGTCTTATACATTTCACTAAAATAAAATATAATTTATAAGCCAAAGAAAATCAAATGTTCTTAGTTGCATCTCTATTTCAATTATCACTCTAGCAGAATTAAAACTAACACATTAATCTGTTAAGTATTTTCCAAAAAATGTACGAAAAAAGTTTGTTTTGCCAAAAGCAGCAACTGATCCCTTTAAGCTCGTTTGGCTTTTGGCTACGTGCTGTTTGGTTTGGGGTCAGACGCTCATTGCAAATTGTTAATGTTGCAGCTGCAAGTTGCGAACTGCAACTGCAACTCAATTGAAAATCTTTAGTGACTCTAAAACTGGAAGTAATATAAATCACGCAAAAGGTTCAGAAAGTAACCCAATGCCGGCAATGGTCGCTGGTTTAATGACGCAAATAATTGCAACTGTGCTGCAAGCTGCAAGCTGAAGTAGCAAGTTGCCAGTTGAGAGTTGGCAGCTGGGGATTGTGTGCATTGAATGGCACAAGGGAGCGACTTAATGAAAATCAAACACACAACGCAACAACAATAGAAACAACAATAACTCAAAGTCGGTCAACTGTGCTGTGGAAAACGTCGCCGAGACATTGGCGACCTACGAGCGACTCTCAAGTGGTGCATACCAAACAATAATTGATAAACGAACAGATGTACAAGTGTTTAAGTGAATGAATGATGTGCCTCTCCGCTTCAAATGTGAAATGTGCCTGCCAGTTGCAAGCTGCTCGCTGCTCGCTGCTGGTTGCAAGTTGCTTGCTGCTCATTGCTCATTGCTAGTTGAGTGCTTTGAAGTTAGAACATTATTTGCAAGGCTGCATTGTGGGGAGGACTGGCAATCGGTAATCAGAATGGCGAGGGGTTGACCCAAATCAATTGATTTATGCACTTGCAACGCATTGTTCTATGCTGCAACTGCTGCTGCTGCTGCCGCTGCTGCTGCTTCAATTGAAAGCAGTAATTAAATTAATGAAGAAAGTTGACAAACTGAAGATCTGTGTTGTTTACAATACACAGCTACGCTCTGGAATTAATTAAGTTACGCATTGCCAGCTCAAGTGGAGCGTGGAGCGTGTTGCAGACACGGCGGCATGTGAAAGTCATCTGTTTGAGAATCGCATGGAGAGGCGCGATTGCAACGGCAGCTGTTGAATTTATCACGCAATTGCAGACCGAGCGAGGCCAATGGCCCTTGGGGCAATACCGTTGGCGTTGCACAAATGCGGAAGACCAACTCGACCAAGCGCGCCCAAAACACATCGCTGACTGCTCGCAGAAAACTGCACAAAAACGCATCGCATTCTTTGGCTCTTCGTAGACGTGCTTAAAGTTAAAGGCGTTAAGAAAAATTGTAGATAAATATGCTCGGTATGCGGACAATTATTAGCTGTCACCCTAGTCAATTGGAAATTGCTCAGTTCTTGCAACAACTTCACTCGCGACAATTTCTCACATGTCAAGTTTTGTAGCAAAATAAAAAACGCGACAGAAATATGCACTCAAATTCAGTTAATTAACTTCAAAATCGATAAGTTGAAAAATATAAATAACCAAAACATCATGTTTCTTAGTTAGGCCTCACCCTGAACTGATTGCCGCAGCTAAGTGCGGCAAAAAGCGCGCGTTGCTTGCCATTTGCAGGCGTTAAAAACCGCAATGCGACATTTGCATGCCGAACTAATCAATGTTTTTGACAAATGGAATTGGTGACAACATAAATCATTATTATTAAAATTCTTTGTGTTTTAGGTGGTTTTGTAATGGAATCAGTTTCGATTTGATTACCTTTAATTGACTTTTCAGAAGCTGACGGCGACAGTGGCAGAAGCAGAGGCAGCGACAGCGGCAGCGGCAGCGGTGACGTCATCAACATTTAACACTTTTTGGAGCTCATTAAAAATTCAAAATGAGGTTGACTTTCCCGTCTTCTCTCTGTCTAGTTGCCGTTCCAATTTAAAGCATTTGTTTTGTTAATTTCAATTTCAATGCCGGAACTTTGTTGTCAAACATATTACATTTGAATATTGTTCATTTTGTTGTTGTTGTTCTTATTGTTGTAGAGCCTGCAATGATATGAATATGTAGAGAAAAATAAGTATAAATTATTAAGGCAACAACAAATTACAGCTGCGGCAGTGGTAAATTGTTAATAATGTCACAGTTTGATGCCAACAATTTATGACGGGCTTCGACCTGCATTAAAAATAAATTAAATGTTCGCTTGCACTCAACATTTTAAAATTATTTATGTTAATATTTTAATGGTTCAATTGAATCTATGAAATCCGGTAAAGCGACTTTTCTCACCGATGCACAAAAAGTGTTTTGGTTTTGCTGTCCACTTTGCCTACCAATCAGAAATAAATACAATAATTTTTTTTAATTAAAATTAAAAAAATAAATAATGCAATTTTTTGCCGCAAATTACATTTTGTTGCCAATAATGTACAACATTTAAATTTCATATTTGTGATAATATAGCTAACATATTTCTTAGCTTGTCAAGGGAATTTATTATTTTTAATTAGATACATATTGATGGCCTGATTTCCACTCAAACAAGCATGAATACAATTTCGATATTTAATTAACTTCTGCACACGCAATTTTACATTTGAATTAATTGCAAAAAAACAACTTTTTTTCGATAATATTATTTCGTTGGAAAAACTGAGGAAAATTTAAAATTGAGCAGACTCCGCCTAAGAACCATAAAGAGCATAAAGCAAATGTGTGACAACGAGAAAAACCGCAACAGTAAAAGATGTAAAAATGGAAAAGCGCACAGGAAAATGCAAAATGCGCGCCCGAAGAGCCTGCGACGTGGATGGGAGCTGAGTGGAGAGCTGGGGATGAGGGGATAGGAGCTGATAATGGGGAAGGTTCTGTGTCTGTTCCTGCTTCTGTTTCATATGTACATGGCAAGTGTTGTAAGTATGTGCTTAAATACGCATTTATTCATACAAATATGGCTAACGGCAGCAGCAGCGGCAGCAGCTACCGCAACAGCAGCAGGCAAAATAATAAAACAAGTCCGCATGCTATTGCGCTGCTGACAGACGACAAGATACCCTATAAATGTGGGATGCTTGAAAGCCTTTAAGTAAACAACATGTAATTCTGTTGACAACACTTAGAGCGCTTTAGTTGTCAACTGTTTAGATGAAATAATGTACCCCACAAATGAGACTAGGAGGTGCGCACACAAACAAAACGTAGAGCGAGCGAAATTTCCATGTCGTTGTCGTTGTCGTCGTAGTTGGGCAAATCAGATGCGCAACTAACGAGCAGCAGCCACGACAATGTTACTGACAACTGGAGCCAGGAGGACTAGGACCCATGTAGGACCAGCGCCGGACGCTGTGCCGCGGGCCATTCTGCGTCTGTCTCTGTGTCTGGGCAGACGAATCCAAACCCAAACCCGAACCCATGCGAACATGGCGCAAATGTGACAAATATGGGCATGAAGTGTGCAAGTGACAAGTCTAACATACTTACAAATTTTATGCGGCGGCCACAGAGCCCAAACCACATTATCACCCAAAAGGGGCAGAGCGAAAAACGCTGGCCACCAAAGGCAACTGGCAAGCGGCAAGTGGCAAGAGACGAGAGACAAGAGACACAAGGCATTGCAGCACGGTAGGAATTTGCGTTTTCAAATGTATGTTAATGATGTACCACCGGGTTCCAGCGCCAGCAACGATGATTTCCAGTTTTCTCTCTGTTTTTTTTACAATTTTTTTTATATGTTGCGCCTCCATTGCGTTTGCTCAGTTAGCCAAACGTATTTCCTGTCATTGTTTACTGGTCCAACACTTTGCTATTTTTATTTTAATGCCATTTTTTGCGCTCGCCAAACAATACAGAAAAAAAAGAAGTAGTGCCACAGATAATTTGAATATGTGCAATCTAATGCTGCTGATGAAGCTGCGTTGCTTTTTTTTGCGGCAAATTAAATTTAAATTTTCAATTTTTTAACGGAAACACCTTGAGGGGTTTGTGGTGAATAAGTGAACTAAACATGCAACTAATGTGATTTAGATGGACGGCAAATTTAATTGGGAATGAGATAGTACTTTTTTTTATCAATTAGGATTGATGGTCTTGAAGAGATTACTTCATTTAACTCACTCGCTTCCTGAGACGATGATTCTCAATTATTCTAACTATTATTAATTTATTATTATTGGGCAGCATTTACTGCGAACTAGTTAGATCAATAGCTCTTCCCTCAAAACCGATTCCAGAATATATGTAGGGCTGTCGACATGTTTCCCTATTATTCAGTTTAGCTTGTTCTTTTATACAAATCATAAAAGCCACAGGAAATGCGTGTATTAGGCCATGAAGTTGACACAAAAATAGGTCCCAATGCGTGGACAGGAAGTGACAAACATTGTTGCAAGCACACACACACACACACAAGAGAGTTGCAGACGATCAAACAGCTTACAGTTGTTGCATGTTGCATGTTGCGTGAGAGAGCATATCTTAACTAGCTCTTGCCGGTAACAGCTTAACTTTCTTTGCAGAGTGCCAGATGAACCGTCTAAATGCAGCAAAGAGTCGTAGTAGCAATCATATTTCCTTGCATGCAGCATGCAATGGGCTCCCTCTCCCGCCTCCCTTTCCCTCTCCCTCTACTCCACCCACCGCTAGAGCTAGCAAGCCGTCAATAAAAGTGCTAGCAGCTGTTCTCCTCCCCCCGCCTACCACTCCACCTTGTCCATTCAGCTGGCTGCGTGCTTACCCACATTGAGTGGTGCAAGTCCGCATGAAAGCAAACAGCTTGCAAAGTGGCTTCAAATGCATTTTTCAGCTACAGACTCATTTAAATGCGCACGCATGCAAAACGCAGAAGGTTCGCAGTGGCAGCCACCAACCAACTGACCTAGGCACGCACATAGATACATATACACACAGATGCATACATACACTCAGAAGAATTAGAAATAATTTTAAAAATTAGAATGCAATCCGAAAAATATTAATTTTTTTATTTTTGAGATATATTTTATATTGTTAAGAAATGCATTTCTAAAAAGTAGAAATGCAGGCCAACATTTTTAGAAAAAAACTTTCCAAAATTCAGAACCAATTTACGCAATTTATTGTTTTAACTTTTATATTAGAGTTTAGCTGCCGTCTTAAATTAAATAAATATTTAAGCTCAAATTGAGAAAAGAAAACTCTGAATTTTAGAAATATACTTTCTGAATATTCAGCAGAGTTAGCCTTGGCGCCAAAAGTAAAACGAGTCTGCATCTTTTTCTCTGAGTGTATATAAATAGTATGTACACGCACTTGGATTGTCAGCCTCAGAGTGTGAGCTATCTTGGATGCAGACTCGCAGTCTGCTAACTACTCGTATCTGTCGCCCTGCACGAAATTGCATAATTACCAACAATAAATTGTAATTACTGCCTTGAGATACATTTGCTCAGATAAACGGTTTTCCGTGTCTGTCGCTAGGCCAGACTCTGTTTACACTTGGAGTCGGTAAGTTTTTCTAGGTTTTCGTTGCTCGTTTCGCTTTTTTCTTTCATATTGTTGCCGATGTTGTTGTTGCTGTTGTTATTGGTGTTGATGTTGGTGTTGGCCCGACATTGACTTTGGGCCGCTGCTCGCATAAATTACACTGAGCAATTACAACAAACCATCGAAAATGTAAACAAACTTGGGGAATACGCACTCACAATTTGTGAACGCATTGGTGGCGCCCCTCCGGTGGCCCATCCGGTGGCAACATTACATGGCACGGGCGGGGAAGGGGGACAGACGAGGGCGGCACATCAGAAAAACAGCACACAAAACGTTTTTAAGTTCACAAAGTGCGTGCATAAATTGCGTTGCCTTAGGTAATTTATACTGATTTATGTTAGGACAGAGCTATATATATGTATGTGTGTGTGTGTGTGTGTGTGTGTGTGTGTGTGTGTGTGTGTGTGCATATGTATACATGTGTGTGCTATGTGAAATCTGGGCTAAGCTTCTACAAGGCTGTTGGACTAAAGCTGAGCGTGAATGGGAAGTACTCAAAGTTTTGCTTCTTTCATTTTCAATGGATGTACCAAAAGACTTGAAGAAATGTTTACTGGCTAAAGGCTAACGAGCAATTAAGTGAGAATGTTGTGTTCGCGAGAGCTCGACTATTAGCACATATGCACACACACACACAACACCTTGTGTAGTTTATCAATATAATTTGTATATATATATTTTGCTTATCGTATTGACTTTTGCAAACGGTAATCGATTCTTATCGATATTAAAGAAACAAGAAAGTTATTGAAGAAATTAAATAAACGTATACTCAAAATGTTTAGTCCGTAGCTCTCAGAATCACGGATTAGCTGACAGATTTGGTTACATCGGCTATTCATGCTGATCAGGAATATATACGCAGTATTTTCCTTCTGTCTGCTAATGTATGTAACAACTCTATCATACTCCTCTAAATATAATTGTTCCAGGTTTCAAGATCTAATAATTAAGTATATATTCATCTGCCCTTTTTAAAGCACTGGCTAATGTGACTTTGACTAAGACATTACGGCTTCCATTCATAAATAGCGAATTTGAGCAGGGATGCTCTGTGTGTAGTTGTCCGAATGACTTCATTTAAAAACTCTATGAAAATAGTGAGCGCTCTTAAACATTTTTTGAGTCTCTTTCAACATGCATTCAATTTCCATGGACAAAAATAGAGCCTTGAAGAATCGATTGACTTTCTTTTTGTGTCCATTTCCAGCTAACCTCAATCGAAATGAATCTTGAGCGCTGTCCGGTCGAGCACACACAAATCAATGTCGTATGCCAAACTGGCCTGGCTGTGACCTTTGCAGTGATATCCAATAAGCAATTCCCCAATCAGTGCCTACAACAATAAGAACAACAACAGCAACGGTGACAATAACAACATGCTGTGACAAATTAAGCTGCCCATAAATTGCAACTGAAATTAAATAATAATTGAGGCAAAATGGACGATTTGATTGCAGACAAAAATCTATAACATCTGCATCTCTTTCTCTCTCACACTTATGTTCTTTATTATTGAAATAAAAAGCAATTTCAATAAATAAACAATTTGGGTCAGTGCATTGAAAAAACTGGGTAAGCTAATGACATCATCAGAAGCAAATCTGAAATTGTTAATGTTGTTATTGAAATTGTCCGTTGGAAACTGCAACTGGCAAACACGTATTCAAATTTGATTAGACACGCTTTCACCGGGGACAGAGGGATCGGGGTGGTTAGGTTGTCCTAACCAAGTGTAGCTCATTAAGGTCACAATCCCGGGTCGCTCTCATTTATTATGACCATATAATCTAGCGGACAGAAAAATAATAAAAAAATACTCAGTCAGTTCGTCAATTTGTTGAAAATTGTGGTTCGAAAAGCTTTTGGTGTATTATGCAAAAATTTGGTCAATTTTATAAAATGTTGATGGCTAACTAGTTCGGTCTTTTGTAAGCTGCATATTTAAGTTGTACAACATTTTAAACGCAAAGTGATTTGCATATTTAATAAGCAGCCAGCAACATTTACACAAAATCAAAGAAACAGCATTGGAAAAAATTGAAAAATGCTGGCTTTGACCAAATAAATTGTGTGCATTTTTTACTCTTAAGTAAATGAATACAAAATATAAAATTCAAAATCAATCTAAAATAAAAGCTCACAACGTTTAGCGTAATTATATAATGTTCAAGCATGCAAACACATTTATTATTGGGCTCTGATTGTAAACAGCTTGGAATGAGAGGCGTGCATATTTTTTATTGATATGCACGACGCAAAAATAATAAATGTATTTTTCCGATTATATTTTAAAATTTATTTCAAAGGTTAATTGGGTGCTGATGCGTACATAGCGGCGTTCGAGGAAACAACAGAGACATGAATCAGATAACGAGCTGTTCGAAATAATTATTATAATATTCAGTCTAGCACGGAAATTTACGTGTTTCAATTTCCACTTCGTATTGAAACTAATATTTGTATACCCTGAACACATTGAAAATGGATATAAAGGCTCCCCGGCAAATAATGCAACAGGCTGAAGGAAGCATCGCAGAACACTTAAAATATATTCTTTGTTATCCATTTCAGAGACTAGGAGAGACTTTGAGAGACTTTCCATTCATGCTTTGATTTGAGTGCACACTGGTGTTATAATACGAAATTTGGCCTTAAAATTAAAATAATATATTTAACAGCTGGGTTCAGGGTATCTCGTATTCGACCTTACTCGACTGCAGCATTCTAACTTGTTTGCCATTAATTTTGTATTGATTTTTGTTTTGTTTTTTTTGAGAGTGCAAAATGTTTTCAATTTGTTAATGACTTAACTGACTTTGCAAACGTGTATTATAATTAATATGAAGTCTTCGGAATTAAGTAAATGTTCAATTTAGCAAATCTCCTCAGTGAAACATTCGGATTTGTGTTTAATTACGCTCATTAATGATGCTTAAACTAATTGTATATTTCCCATATCAATTAATGCTATAATCTCGATGCAAATGCAAATCATCCCGCTTGCATTAATGTCCTTTAATGTTCAACTGTGATAGCTTTACCATTTAAGCCCAGTCACCCAGACACCCCACCCAGCCACGCCTTGTTCTGCTGATGTATTTATGGCTGTTGGTAATTTGTTCTTCTTTTGCATATGCCCCTAAGTCCGTAAGTCAAATCGATGGGAGCCAAGCACCGCTGTGGCTATTTATTTATTTATTTATTATCGCAATGAGCCAGTCCTGGGGCTATTTCCTATTCCCTTTCATATACCAAATGCTCCTCCGTTCATTTCCTCGCCTCATTTAATTTCGCCACCGCTCAGACCACACACATTGCCTTCTAGCCGGGATTTTGCTTCTTTTTTTCTGTTTTTTTTTTTTGTTGGCACTATTAGTTGTTCCATAGTCTTTTTATTTTGTGCTGCCTAGTCCAGACTACTCCATTATGCGCGTCCATTATGCCTCTGTTTGCCTTGATAATGTTCCATGTTCCATGTACCGTGTTGAGGGTCCGAGTCTCCCTGGTCTGGTGATGCCATTGTCAGCTTTTGCAAGCCGACTGCCCTTTTGCCTTTTTGTCATTTCAGTTTTGTTGATTTTGCAAAAAAATACAAGAAAGAACAAAATATATATTTGCCACCTCCTCAGCTGCCTAGTTGCGTAGTCAAACGCCCCGCCCCCGCCCCCGCACCCGCCCCCGCCTTCGACGATGGGGCCAATGTAAATAATTTATTTATGGTCTTGTTTGTTTACTTCGTTGCGAGGCTGCACCCAGCTCATCTTTGCGCTGCGTCTTGTTTGTCTAGTGCTTAGAACTTGCCGGTTTCGGCTACCCAAAGCTCTTAGTGGGCATGGCTCTCCCTTCTTCACCTCTTTGCAGCTTTGCCACCTCCCCGGGCAGCCTAGACCTGATACGTGTGGCAGTCACATTCACTTTATAAATAAGATATCAATTGATTTTGTGCAGAAGTAAGTTAAGAACTGTTTCCTTTGACAATATTTACAGCCCTTAAGGCGATTAGCAACGATTCCATTTCAGTACTCATGTAAATATCTTCAATTTAAATGAAATGGAAGCATTCACTTCATCTTGTATCAACAGCAAAATGACATAAATATTATTACAGTTGCCCGGGAACAGAATCTCTGAGTCTCATTTAAAAGAAATAAGACTCAAATATGATTCTCCAATGTTATTAATTTTACGTTCATTCTCGTATTTCGCTTTAGCTCAGATTCTTATATTTTTTTAGCAATGTTTATTATTGTGCCTTGCGATTGTGGTTTCTATTACTTTAAATCTAATTATGTTTTTCATAAATTTGTAAGAGAATATAGTTGCCATATAATCATTTGCAATTACAATTTGATTACCGAATCATGCTGTAATTATTCCATATATGTGCATATTATGTACAGACACCATCATTTATGGTATCATGGTAGTTATTCAAAACAGATTTATATTCTGAATCAGATCAATCTTTTCTATGTATCGATTCCAGCAGTCTCTGAGGTCACATCAGTTGAAAACTTGAAATTGCTTAAGCCGATGAATCATTCAGCGATTATATGGTTTGACCACGGAGCATGGCAATTATGCAATTTTCTACAGACCGAAAACACTTGTCGCAGCTCAATGCGCAGGTATGATAGGTGTATACTTATATATATATAAATATATATAAACGTATCTGATGATTCACACGCTTCAGGTATTTGAATATGTAGCAAATTGTGCGATGCGACGCCAAGGGGCAACTGGCCAACTGCGTCAACGTATCCCCAGTTGCACAAACTGAGCAGGCAGATTTGGTAACAGATACGGGCTAAACACGATAAGCAAATCAAAGCAGAAAGTTTACATTTGAAACAATAAAATCTGGCTTCGACTTGCTCTGTGCTGTGCCTCGGCTTACAGGCATTTGTATCAGATACACACAAACACACACACAAATAGCATAAAGTCTGCAGATAGAAACCGCACATGGCTGTGAAGCAGAAGCCGGAGGGGCAACTAGACATCAAAAGGCACTGAGAATGCCGCCAAACTCGACACTACGTATGTAGCTGTAGTTACAGTACTATATCTCAGTCTCAGTCCCAGTCCCAGTCTCAGTCTCAGTCTCAGTCTCGGTATATTTGTATCTTCAGCCAGCTAACTGTAATTGTATCTAACAGCTTCAACTGACAGGCCCGGCCAAGAAGCGACTCAGACGACAACAGCCTGGCAACGCGTCGCTCTCTCGAACTTGTCTTGCTTTTTATGGCCAATACCACCACCAACAACAACAACAACAACAACAGCAACAATAGAAACGCGTGCGGCTTTCCAGTACAAGACAGTCACTGAAGGAGGCGTCGCATCGTTTCTAGTTTGGGGCCACCCAAACATGGTCAGCAAAGCGCCACCAAATTGACTACTTGCCCCGCATTGCTCTGCGATCAGCTCACAGATACTTTTCTCCCCAGTTTGCTGCTCTGCTGTGCCATTGAATTATTGTTCGAAATCAAAAACTAACCATTATTTACCAACAGAGGAGTGCCAAACAAAACCCAACTCGAACTAGCAAAAAAACAATACAATGGACGAGTAGCAAGAGATGAGTTTGAGATTTAGTGATGAAAACAATGCGGAAAACACGAAAAGCAGAAAATCAATTTTGACTTAAACAGAGCAGCAGCGAATAGAATGGACAATTTGATTTCACATTTTAATTACCTGATTTCTTACATATATATTATTGATTCAGTCAAAAGAGTTTTTTATTTGAACGGAGTTTATTTGTCAAAGCCAACAAGCAGCAAATAATTGTATAATTTCCACTCTAGACTTCAAGTAAAGTGATTCTTAATTTTCTAAATTACAAGACTTCAAAAACTTATTTATCTTTTTTTATATGATATTAGGTAAAAAAAAAAGGTAATTTTCAAAATAATCATAAATTGCTTCTGTAACGCGTTCTTTGAAGTTGATGCTTGGTTAGTTTAGGTTAGCGTAGCAGCAAATCGGGGAGTTGAGATAGGAAGGGAGCACCAAGGATGGGCTATGGTGAGGCGATCTTGTTAAGGGAATAATTGTAATTTTAAAGGATGGAAATCACTTCTACATAAATACAGCTCAAATCAACTCGCAATGTGTGTGAGGTGTTCTAGAAAAAGTAATATAATAATTATTAATTGAAAAAAACATCGCTGACGTCTTCTGCAATTGAATTGATCGATGTTACGATTCCAGCAAGTGAATTAATGAGGTGTTGAAGCTTAATAAATGTTTGCTTGAATTCAATCAATTATATTCATGCGGGGCTTAATGTTAAGTGGTCTTTGTATTAAACTATTTCCTACTGATGTAAGTAAATTTGGCTAGAATCGCGGTTTTGAAAAGTATAAGTTATGAAGTAAGTTTTTATTTTAATCTGTATTTAATAACGCAAGCCCTGAATGCAAAAAATGTGCAACTTCAGCTGGCTTACCCCTCTTATTTGCGAAACTAATTGAACAACCGCCTCAGATTAAAGCGGTGGCCCATGAAAGTTGTATTGAAAGGCGGGCGACAAAAAAAGAGACTCAGCGACAGATACCGATACAAATACAGATATAGATGCAGAGAGTCAGAGTCAGAGTCACAGACACAGCCAAGTCAACAACAACAACAACAAGAACAACAACAAGTACAACAAAAATAACTTGGCAAGGGGCCGCAGCACAATTGACTGGCAAGCTGGAGCTATACATCCTGTCCACCCCCTCAGCACCAGGTTCAACCCTCCTCCTGCTCATTGCCAGTGCAAATAATAACTTATGTGGAGTGTCAGGCCAAAAAGCCGTAAGCGCTACGGGAAATATTTTCAATGTGTGCTTTTCCTGCCACATACTGCTCCAGTGTGTGTGCTCTGGTAGTTGTATTCACTGTACTATCCAATGTAAATAAAAAGTCCATGCAGTGTTGTTGCTATAGTTCTTGTTATTCCTATATCCGTTTGGCTTTTTTGCTTTTTTGTTGCCCCAACTCGCTTTTCTCCGTTGCTGCAACGAAATAGTATCTCAGTATTTTTGCAATATTTCAGCATGCTGGCGCGTATCTGTTGGATGCCTGTCTGTGGCTTTCTTTTGGGGCCGTTGCTATTGAACTATTCTGCAACGCACGTAATTTAAACCAAACAATCTCACCTCCCCCTCATCTGCTGTACAAAAGTGACTCCATTCTTCTACTACCAACAACTTTCGACTGCCAATTTTCGCCTTTCGACCCCCAATCGAAAATTTGTTAACGAAAGGGAATTCTCTCTGGCAGTAACTGAATCCTGGTTCAGAAGTTTAGCCAACAGCGAAGTGCAAATTATTAGAAGGAAATAAGTAGAGCGAGGCAGACAAAACATTAAAAAGAAAAAATACCAAAACTCTGAACAGCTTTTTGTGGTCAGTTCGGTTGCATTTGCTAATGTAAATTGTTGTAAGTTTTAAATAGTTTTGAAGCTAAATGTTGTGGAAATTCCACTGACAGAATTGCATGCAAAAGTTGTTTTATTGTTTTGGCATTGCAGGAAACTCATTTCAAATGCGAATTTGCTAAAATGGTGGGCAATAATTCAGATATTTAATTAGAAATGGTACACCATTACTCTAGAGCAAAAAAATCATTTGTATACACTATTTAGGCTTGCAGCGATTTATCACTTTAAAAAGTAAATGAAAACTCACCAGATATTTGAAGTCAGTAGTATACTGCTACAACTGCTATCGTAAACTATTTCAAGTTAAAGCCATAACTTCAAATAGAAACTGGCCACAAATGCAAAAGCCATGCCCTAAGGCGCCTTTTGCACACTCGACTATTGGCATCATAAATACAAAACCCCCAAAACACACAAGCTCTCTCTGGCATGTTCGTAAGCACAACCCAAAAGCAATTAAACTTTAAAGTCACAACAAAATCAACAACATTCGAGCTGAGCAGCAAATGGACACTAGACAGTTAACCGAGACACAAGCTGCAACTAACTCAGAGTAGACGAGGGGCTGGGGTTGAAATGGATGACCAACACGTGCTAAGCTCATTAGATGCTTTGATTTCTCAAGTCTTAGCCGAACATTGGGAAAACTTTGGGATCGACCGGAAAAGCCCGGCAAAGGGACATAAATTCTGGCAACAAACTAATAACCAATAAAATTTCTTAAGCCGTCTAAGCTCATAAGTGCTATTTTAAAATACATGCAGCAACAAATGATGGAGGGATGGGGCCAAAGGGTAAAAGTTGGACTTGCGGTCACTTGTTCAGCATTTTAAATATACATACGTATGTCTGTATATATACGTATGTGTATAGATTATATTAAAGTGGCCCAGGAAACCGTTCAAGTTGAAAAGCTCTCTTAATAAGCAGTGGCCTGGGGTCTGCAGCTGGGGTTGGGCTAGGGCTGCTCTTAACTTGCAATGCCAACAAGTGGCCGGAGTCGGGGCACTGGCTACGGATGAGCACTGGCAGTGAGAGGAGCGAGCGGAGCCACTTCACTTGATGTTTGAGTGAATGGAGTCCAAAGATGAGCAACAGCAGCAGACGTCAGACCAAGCCAATGATTGGCAGTCCCAGACCCCCAACTGAAGACCGGCTGTAAAATAGAGCAGGGCCAGCAACAGCAACAGCAACAGCAACTGCACCAGCCACAAACCAGCCGCAACGACAACAGTTGTTCTGTTAGTCAGTCACTCTGCCTTGCGGTAGTCTCACTATGCTGGTCTTGAGCGAGGGTCGCTCCAGACCAACACGCAGCCTCGAGTAAGGCGTTTGGAGTATAGTCCCACCAAAAATTCAAAATGGAATAAATAAATAAAATTAGATAATGTGAAATACAATATTTAGAAAATTTAAGCTCTCAAATTTAATTTAAATTAATAGGAACAAAATTTACAAAACTATCAATTCTATTTATATTTGAATCTAAATTCCAAGAGCATTAACATTTAATTTTAATTGTATTTTATTTTTCTTTTTATGTTGTTCTGTGTCGACTGATATTAGTTAATATTAAATTAAAAAACATAAATAATTTTAATTGTGGGGATTTATTTTATGAGAACTTTATTACAATTTATTGCATTTAATATTTTCTTTTTTATCTTTAGTCTGACTGGGTACCTCCAAAAACATATTTTATGTTCATTCAGCCTTACTTTTAAATAACGAGACACTTTTTGAACAAACCGCTTTTTGATAATTAATCTTGGTGTTAAAAATTAATAATTGAAATGATATCCATTCTTAATTTGGCTCTTTAAATAATTATGCTATAAGCTCCATTGGCATTCATAATTTATAAAACCATTTTTTTCTTCAATAATTCGCTACTTGTTATCTCATCATTTGCTTGAGCTACCTGTGCTCGAAGGTTGCCTCACGGCAACTGACAGGCAACCGCAACAGTGTTGAACTTTTAATTTGATGAATGATATACATTTGTCTCGAGTGCAGGCCACGGCTTGCCGTAGCCACCGCACCACATTCACAACCACAATCACAGCCACAAGAGAGTCGAGTAATTGTTGTGTGGATCGCAGCTGAGCGAAGATCTCTGCACCGCTGGCGTATTTACACAGTCACAGAGCCACAGCCGATGGGGGCACAGAGTGGAGTGAAGTGCTGCCTCCTCACCCACCCCCACCCCCTTGCTCTTTGAGGATGACACATGCGTTATGTTATGTATGTGCTGAGATCTGTCGAGATCTCGGCCTGCTGCTACGTGGTATATAATTTTGCTTAGCTGCAATTATGAGATGTTGCGGCTGATCTTGAATCTGCTGCTGAGGCAAGAGAAAAAAGCCAGCACAGCCGGCACCGGAAGCTTTGTCTTCGTCTTCGTCTTCGTCTCTTTTTCTTTTTCTTTTTTCTTTTTTCTTTTTGCTGTTGTACAGCTCTCGAAACTTGTTCTTACGGTTATCTGTTGGTTTTGCAAGTGCCTCGAGTGCAACACATCAGTCTGCGTTGTCTCAGAGTCTGGCATGCCAGCACATAGCATCCTTAATTATGACAATCAGCGCTGCTTGATGTTCATTTCTTGGCCCCAGTTCCCCAGCCCCAGCCCCAGCCCCTCCCTTCCCTCTCTCGCTCTCTCTTTCGGGATATGTGCGCTGCTGATCCAGATCGGTTGCAATATTTATATATATATATTGCGGTTGGTTGGCATGGAGGCAATCACGCGATCGCTGCCTGGTTAGTTAGAACGATCTGGCACAGTTTACGGCGAAACGCATCGGAATGCTGTGCTGGGGGTTGATTCTCGTTTTGGGGACAAGGCATAAGGTGTACAAGGATTATTATCTGGTAGAGTTTATACATATATATATTATATATATATATATTTCGGAGTATTGTAGCGTGAGAGCGCGAGCGATGGGAGACAAATTACTGAAAGTCTCACTGGGTGGCATCTTTGAAATCAGGATCAGGACCAAGGGGCAGTTAAGCGATTTAAGCATAGCTTTATACTTAAATGCATTTCATCAAGACATTGGCTATAAATTATAAGCAAATTATAATACAACGGCTGTAGATAATTTGTTATCTCTCATCAACAATTGGCAAATCAGAAACGAATTTTGAATAGAAAATAATTGAGAAGTAGTGTGGGAAATGAGTTAGCTATCTTATAAAGTGATCTTCTACTTAAGTGCTTCGATAATCGATGGACAGACCACGTACACGTTTTCCTGGAAGCTATTGGACATAACTTTCGCTGCAGATCGAACCCAAACCCAATTCACCACCCCAACAAGACACACCCAAAAGCAAAAGAGAGAGAAGAAAACCGCAGGTGGCCCCTCGACAAAAGTCATGCGAATGCTGGGCGTTGATTGATTATAGGGTAGCCAGAGAAAAAATAAATACAATTAAAGGTTCAGCTTTCACCCAGAGGCAACGCCAACTAATTACTTTCACTTGGCCAGAATTTCGAGCAGTCGAGCCGAGTTGAATCTTGCAAATAAGCAGCACTTACAAATCGAACACGCAGCTATCTTCATTATTATCAACACCATCAGCCAACAGCCAACAACCAACAGCCAACAGCATGGGGCCATAGGTTAATATGGCAATTAGCCAACAAGCTGAGAACCCCACAACAAATGAAACACAAATCCCAAGTACTTCTCCAGTCCAGCAAGAGAAAATAAGAAAGCCGGTCAGAAATCCAGACAGCAGCAGCAGCAGCAGCAGCCTCTGCTCTCTGACAGAGACCGGCAATTAACAAATCGCAGAAATGACAGGCTAAACTCTATTGCTCATAACTTTCAAATGTGATTAAGGTCGACGAGCCGCCAGCCAAGAAAAGAAGAAATGAGTTGGAATACATAATAAAATCAAAATAGGCATCCAAAAGTAAATCGACAGGTTCTAAGCGCAATAACCAATGATTATGTTGTTTCATCGGGCTGATGGCTGATGTGGGCTAAGAAAACAATCAAAATGCGCGTTGGCCAACTCTCAGCTCAGCTCCAGCCCAAAACACACACAGCTAAATAGCCCATGGGCCTGTGGCTGGCCAGAACGGATGCTGGACCACAACAAACAGGCAGCAAGAAAGTCTTAACAAAGTCTCTTGCTACGAATTTCAACAGGTTCACGCCTCTATCGTCAAACAAAAAACAACAAAACGAACTGAATAAAAACCAAAATCTGTGCAACAACACATTAAAGTAATTTTCGAGCCGAATCACAGCAGACCCAAAGCAATTGCTGCATGAGGGGCAAGATATCGAATCCAAAAGAAGCCGCCTCAAAACCAAACCAGCGTTGCCAATAAAATGAAAAACACTGGAAATGGAACTTCCTTGGCACGCAGAAGATTGCATGCTCTTTAACTAACCAAATGACTGCTGATATATTAATAATTCCATTATTAATAAAAGCTATTTAAAAAACGAACTTGATTTCTAAATCAGATGTTTATCATTTTCTTGCCAAAATCTAACAAGAATAGTAATTAACAGCAGTTCATACTTCAAGTAAAGAAGGACCTTTCTTAAAATACAATTATGATTTATTTAATTTTTTATTATTTTATTAAAATCAAATGCTAAGTGGCAATAGAAATGGAATCAAATATGAATTGCTTATTATTTATTTAATTATTTATTATTAATCAGTATTTATTTACTTATTATTTTAATTTATTTATTTAATTAATGGTTTTATTAAAGACAGGTAATATTAAGCCGATTAGCTGTTCTATTATTAAGCCAAGCGATACCAACAACGGATATCCATAATGGAATCGCGAAATGTTTGGAATGTGAATGTGGGAAATGTTGTGCATAATCAAAAACAGACTATAAGATATAAGTTGTACTATCAATTATGAATCGATCTATTGTTTCTACTTGATATGGGAGTTCATTCCGTCCAACTCCGACTTGACTTCCTTGAAATTTGCAGTACCCTTGGCAAGGTAAGGGTATTTAAGACAGAACTGAAGTCGGCCGCCGCTCGACTTGTAAGTGGTACATCAAATTTGAACAGTTTTTCAAGTGTTTATGACGTTACATGTTGAGCCGATGCGACGTGTTGCGAGAGGAGTGTGCGTGTGTGTGTGTGTGTGTGGGGGGGGGGGGGAGAGGGAGAACGGAGGCAACTGAGACAACGGAGGCTTTTTGGATTGGTGTGATTATCGCAAGTAAACTATCTCTCAGTGTGGGTCTGTGGCTCTGTACCGGTCTCTGGCTGCATCGACTGCCGCTGCCGGTTTTTTTTTCGTTCGTTCGTTCGTTTTATGAAGATGAATTTCTTTTTATTCGATATTTAAACTCAGCCCACAGCTGCCACAACACAGAAGAGACGAGGCACACACACCGGTCTGCTCTCTGTTGCTGAGTTTTACAAGCTCGGCGCTGCTGGAGCTCCAATTACTTCGCTCACTGTTGATTATTGTGTTGTATGTTGTAGTTTTATGAATTGTGCGAGTAGCTCTGCTGCTCTTGTTGTTATTGCCACAGAGATTCCTTAAAATCAGTGGATTGGTTGAATGAGTGCGCGGCTGATGTGTAGAAATTGGTAAATATTGTATCAAATAATTAAGGCTTTTTGGGAGTTTTTTTTTGAGCATCTAAAAATAATAAAATATTAAACTTTTTTTATAGAAAAATTGTTTGTTTTGCACAAAAGTGATTCAGCAAAATGAATATAAGTTTTAATAATAATTCTGTTTTTTTTAGCAAAATAAAATCTAGTTCTATTAACAGGCTTCCATTTCTTATATTTCATCTGAATCCTTAACATTAAGTTGTATTCAATAAAAGGAAACATTTTTTAGGAATCTTTGTTTTTGATTTAGTCTGGTCTACATATTTAAATTGACTGACAATTTTAAATATATCGATAATTATTATTTACTTTTACTTTTTTATAATTTAATTGGTAACTTTGATTTTAATTTGCTTAAATAGTATACTTCATTTAGTAAATATTAAATTAAAAAATCACTGCAACCCAAGCTTAAACCATTTCATGGATCTTTTCGATTTCTATATGAGTTTCACCTGCGATAATCCCCTTGTCATAAGAAGCAATTCAAACGTTGGCTATCGGCATTTTTGGCTTTTCCTTCAACCTTCGCCTTTCAACACATTTGTAAGCTGATGTGAAAACCAATCTAAATACTTGAAAAGCGATGAACAAGAAGAAGATGATGATGATGCTGATGATGATGAAATACAACAAAACACTCAACAAGTGCCAGTCAGCATAATAATCTGAAGCATAACCCCGAGTCGCACCTGTTGCTACCTTTTGGGCTAATGAGACGGACTTGGGCTTAGCACAATGACACTATTTACATAGTGGCCACATCATATGTTTCAGGGTATCTGTATCTGTCATATATATCTAGCATATATATATCATTTTCAATAAGCCGCAACGCATTTGCCATATCTTTGGTGGCAATCTGGCGGCCAGTTCTAACCTGTGTGGCATAAATCACGAGTGGAAACCAGTTTCCCAGTTTGAGTTTCTGATCTAGCGCAAGAGATCTACGCGCATAAATTCAAATTAGATAAAAATAAACTTTTACCAGCCAGGTGATTTAGTACTTGAACCAAAAATATAGCAACAGCAACAACAGCAACAAACAACAAACAACAGGCAACAAACAACAGACAACAAGCAACAGACAACAGACAACAAACAACGTGTCGCAGGTGTTTCTCGATGCGAACTCGAGAAAAAAGAAACAAGTTTTCTAGATTTATTCTCGAGTTGTATTTTTGCCCACTTTACTGCGACTTGACATATTTGCCTGCTAATTTCATGTTATTTATGCGGCCGTTGCGCATTTCTTGCCCCAAGTGGCAGAGGCAAACAATGGAGAGCTTAACACTCGCTGGCCTGAGAGAGGCGGGAAGGCGAGGCTGGGGGTCTGGGTGGGGTCTTGAGCTGGTCTTAGCTGGCCCCAAGTTCGGCGACTTGAGCCTATTGTTTGTCTGACAAAATGACAATTACATGTCGGGAATTTCAACAAAAATTATTAAAACAAATATTTGCGTGCTAAACAAATTGCCTGTCAAGGCTTTACCAAAGCTGTGTGTATATATTTCAATGATGGTGTGCGTGTGTGTGTGTGTGTGTATGAACACTCGATATTGATATTGATACAGCTGATACAGAGTCAAACTTGATTTTAAGTTCAAAACGCTTTAAAGAGATCTCTGATCTCTCGTGGCAAATACAAAAATGTCTGCCAAATTCCTATTTGATTGTACAATAATCTGGGGATTGGTTGTGTAAGTGATATATTCATTTGCCAAACTCATTTTAGCCACCTTCGCTTGTCTGTAGCTAACAGCTAGCCCAAATTCAGAGATAAACAGCCCAACAGCGGCTCTTTTTGTGCAATCCAAACTTCAATTTCGACTTGCAACAGACTCATGTGAAAATTCACACTGCCATCATGTGGCAAACGGCAAGCGCAACAATTGACAAAGGCCCTAGGCCCAAGGCCTGTGTTGGGAGGGAATTGCCTGGGATGGCACTTCATTAAATAGACGTCGCGGCGCTTTTCCGAGCTGCTGCCACGCCCCTCGCATTATACACACTGTGGCAAACTGAACTCAACTCTCAACAGTCAAGCGACTGCTTATTTTTCACACATGCTCGCCAACAACAACAACAACAACAATAACAACAAACAGCAAAGGAAATAAGCAAAAACGACAACAACAACAACAACAAAAAGGCAGAAATGGAAGAAATATTTTTTCCCCCTTTTTTTGGTTTTTTATGCGCAGTGTTGTTTATGATGACAATTTTTTCGTTGACGACGCCGACATGTGGCCATAAGGTTGTCGGTAAATAACAAACAGGCGTCGACTCGGAGGCTGCATGTGGGGAAAGGTGGGCGTGGTGCCTCCCACAAGGGTTGCCAGCAACAAAAAAAGGCCTCAAATTTCGTTGGCATTTTCGTTCAGCGGATCTGGGTGCTGCCACATGTTGTGGCGCTCTCCGTTGCATGCAAAAAAAAAAGTATCTCAAGCATTGCAGTCAACGTATGTATCTGAAAGATTCGATTTCCATGCGCAGCTAAATTCAAATTCAACTGAATCTCGCAATGTCTTTCAGCTGTTTCGCTGAATTTCAAATTATGCCTAATTGAGCTCAACATTTTGTGCATTATGGAAATTGTTTTCTCTTATATGAATTTTCGAAAACGAAAATCGCTTATTGTTGCGATATTACTACATTATTTCTGTATTTTTTTTGTTTTTTGTTTTTTGTATAATGAGCTTGGCATTTGAATGTCTGAGCTCAGCTTAAAAATAAATGCGACTTTTTCTTTGCCATAAATTATCTTTGTACTTAGCCGTTACCCACGACGAATTTTATTTAATGTAAAACCTGTTTTACTGTCAAAAAAATAAAAATAAAAATAAATAAAAATTATGATAATAATAATAAATGATATGCACGACCTTGAAATGTGTGACTATAATTAAGGATTAGTCATAGCCAAAATTGCTTGGCCTTAGAAATGTAATTTGAAATGATGTTCTACGAGCAGGTTGCGTTCGTTATGAAATAATTATATTTGTAACTCGCTTATTTATTTTGCAGTTGATTATCGGATGGAGTGAAATTCTTTGCTGACTTGCTTAGCTATTTTTAAATTTTAATCACATCGTTAACTCAAGTTCCATCAGCAATTATAATTTAATTACCATTGGAGAAGTAATTAAACGCGCATTAAAATTCATTAGCTGTACTATTTCGATCTTAATACCAATTTTATTTCATTTTTATCAAAATATTTACACTATTTGGCCATGTTTGGCACACTGCTGCTATATAAACTCCACTTCCAATTGACCCAACACATAACATAATGTTCAGAAGCTTACCCAAATAGTTTTTGAGACTCTCAAAAAAATACATATATACATATCATGTATATATATACGAATCCACTCGACGACTAATCCACACACACAATTTGGTCGGCAAATAATCTGTAATGAAGAGCAGACGTATAAATTTAATATGCTTCCACATAAATTTTCCAGCAGCACTTAAAACTAAGTCGAAATCGGTGAAGCCAAACACTAAATAAAACTATCTAAAAATATTTCCAATTAAAAATAATGGAAAAAAATGCGGCTACTGGAAAATGTTGTGTCATCTGTGTTCGAATTGAAGTAAGCAAAGGATTGACAATGTAATTTAATACTAAGCGAGAACTTAAACTAAGTGAAAATTAATAGCTGGCTGACACTGAAACAGACACAGAGACAGATACAGACAGAGGCGTAGACAGACGAACAGACACAGAAGAAATTTGAACAACTTTCACTTGAAATTTGTTGAAACAAGAAACTTGAAATGACTTTTTGAACTGTGAACCGAATGAGAGGAGCTGCTTTCAGTTGACTTCACTTCGAGTTGGGTCGAGTTAGGATGAGTTCGCTTCGACTGACTTGAGGCATCATAAATATAAATAATATACATATTTCGAAGTGTGTACATTTCCCTCCCTCTCCCCCCCTCTCCCCTCCCTCTCTCCCCTCTCTCTCTCTCTCTCTGTCTCTCTCGGTGTGTAACTGACACGCTGTTGATTTGGGGAGGGTGCTGCCGCCTGCATGCCACAGCAATTTGTGTGTGACTGTGCCACAGCGACAACATTTTGACACACTTAAGTGTTAGACAGCCAGCATCATCAGCTTCTCCATGATGATCACAGTACAAGTTGTCAAGAGGGCCTCGGCGATAAATTTGGAAATTATGAACATAATTCTTCATTAGTCCACGCATTCGATAATGGAACTGAAGAGGCGTCCAAACGTGCCGCAACGAGAGTGAAAGAGAGACCCCCCCCCCCCCCCCCCCCCCCCCCCTCTCTATCTCTTCACAGAAAATCAACCCACACTCGCTTTCATCTGTGGTGCTAGTGATAAATTGGCGAATTACGCATTCGACTTGGGGATTATTTCCATTTTTGCACGTGGGCGTTTACCGAAAGTCCGAAAGTTACGCCCATTTTCCCTCAGCAATGCAAACAACAACAAAAAACAGAAAACCCACTTGCAGAGATAAGCGATAACAAGAGAGCTGGTCCCATTGATGGAGCGGCGATTGTTTGGCATTTAAATTGAAATAACGTGATTTTTGTGGTCCACTGGGCATAGGTCCGCATGCCGTCAGCGGTTAGCGGGGGAGGGGCACCAAAACCACTGGCATAGATTTTTCCAAACTATTTTCGACTATTGTTTTGCGGTTTTGCGCAGATTTCGCTTAGCTTTTAAATCTTTTTTTTAGGCATGAGTGAGTTCAGCACACTCTTTTCTCTCGTTATGTGTGTGTGTGCTTGTGTGTGTTGTGTGATGGGTGGGTGTGCCTATTATGCGGCCTTGTGTGTATGGGTTGCCAACGATTTATGACTCAAGGCGGGCACGGGATTATATTGACAATTGAATTGTTTCAAATGTTGCTTAAAAAATATAAATTTAGTTTTTTAAATAATTAATTTACAATAAAAATTACAAAAATAAAAAACTAGACGTTTTAGCCTCTCCCCGACGGGGAATTGAACCCCGGTCTCCCGCGTGACAGGCGGGGATACTAACCACTATACTATCGAGGACATTGAATGAAGCGTGCCAAACTACCGTCTTATGACGCTGCAAACAACAACACAAGAAGATAAGAATTGAAATACAAGAGTGTAAGTAATTGATTAATCACACGAATAATAAGAAGTTGTGTGAGTGTGTGTGTATATAAATAGCACCACAGCAGAATGAAGCATTGCTTAAGTTTTTGGCATCTGATAACGGCGCATTTATGCGAACTCACGTGTGCTTATTTATTATGCGTTGTCATTGGCTAAAGTTATGTTTATGAACGGTTATAATTTTGGTATAATATTTTCACAGCGGCAAAGCTCAAAAGCAATAGCACTTTTTTTGTATAGCTTCCGCATCGATTTATTGTCAGCGGAAGCATTCGTATATATTTAAAGATACAGTTGCGAAGAAAATAATAGCACCACCTTCACAAGAAATGTGTTCAAATGTGTATTTATTGCATTTGTAAGTCTAGGGAACTTATGAATACGTTTTCAGAAGTGGAAGGGAAGACTCATAAGAAAAAGGGACAAAAACAAAAACAATCATATTATTCACCGTTTTCAATGAATTTTAAAAAATATATGAAAAATTAGGAACATAAACGGAAAAAAATAAAAATAATTAGAAATAAACAATTTCAATCAGATGTGTAAGTGGCTCTATTTTTTTCGGTACTTTTTGGCACAAATGAAAAGTAAATATATATTGAAGAAACTGTACTACTTTAAATTTAATTTATACTGTGAATACAAAACAATAAATTAAAAATCAACATTGGAAAAAATTCCAAATCGAATGATTTGTTTGTTGATTCGTTAGACAAAATGTCGTAGTGATGATATTATTTTTTTCCCTAACTGTATGTGTATGTGTGGAGCTTTTTTTTAGCTTTTAGCAATTTTGCGTCTTTCAATATCGCAGCTTGAGTGCTCAAATGTTCAAATGGATACAGACATATGTATGTAAATGTATGTGTGTAGAAATGTGCATACGTTCTCCTTTGTTGCACTTGTGCAGCACTCAAATGCTGTCAACACGTCAACATTGTTGATAACATCTCTTTGGAGACCTATTACAAAAAACTATCAAACAACTGCCAACAAAGTGCCGCAGTCCCAAAACGATTTCTAAACCATTCACTCATAACACATATAAAGCGTAAAGCGACTAAAAAAATGAAAAATGCTCGCCGCGCTCCCCTTCTCCACCACATGCTACGGCACATTCTCTGTGGGAGTGCGAGCGAGCGCAACCACAGAAACCGCAAGGTGCGTTTGCTGTTATTATTTGTGTTTTTGTTGCTGCCAAACAATCGGCAAAAAGGAGGCAAACAAAATAAGAGAAACAATTACACAAACAATTCGATTGCAGTCGACGTCGCCGCTGGCAGCAGCATGCACGACGCCACTCAACTGACACTCAACTGGCAGCAGTAGCCTATGCTTTTCTCCCTCTCTCCGTCTCTCCATGTCTCTCTGTCTTTCCACTCCCTTTTTTGTGTGCAATCATGCAAATAAAACATTTTTATATGCAGCCATTCGCATTTATGTGTGTGTGTGCTTGTGTCTGTGCGTGCAAAATGTTAACCCAAATATTTTTTAGACATGCAATATTTATGCTACAATAACAACAACAGCAACAACAACAACAACAGCTAAACTGCAAACAGGCGCAATTACAACAACAATAACAATAACAGTCAGCAGACAGCCAACAACAACAAGAGCGTAGCAATATTTTTGATGTAATGGATTTTTGCTACTTGGCGAATGGGTAGATTTTCATGCACAAATACTGCAACAGCAACTGTAAACCTGCCAACCCCCGACGAACCACTGAATAGCCCCTCGCTCTTCCATTGAGCTGAGCAGCTGTGTTTTTGCCATTTAATACGTCCCTTAATGCAGCTGTCCCTCAAACATCGCTCACTCGCTTACTCTCTACAACCGTCTCTCTCCACTCTCCGCATTTAGCAAGCAATTTTCGCCTGCATTTCTAATTTTCATAAACACATTAAAATGATAATTAAAAGGCATTTCAGAAGTAATTCTTTTTTTCGGTGTTGCACATCAGAATTTCTGCGAAATGTGGCCGCTGCTGTTGCTGCTGCTGCTGCTGCATTATTTATTTATTATGTATGCAAATGCATTTAATTGCATGGACTGCGCTGACTCCGAGCAGAGCAAACAAGTTGCTGGGCGTTGCAGGTGGGGAAGGGGTGTGTGCGGTGAAGGGAGGGGAGCTTTTGGGAATTCAGCGTTGCCAACGTCAAACAATTTGCATATTTTAGCATGTAATGAAATTTGTAATAATTCTGCAATTAATTGCGTGCGTGTCCTTGTTTATGGCCACTGCAACCCAACGTGCAACAGCCGCAGCAGCAGCAGCAGTAACTGGGGCAGTTGTGGCAACAGTCCACTCTCCAATTGTGTGTATTTTAGTGCGTTGCTGCTCATTGCTGCTTTTTTGTGGGAACACACACATAAATTTTACAGTTTTCGGCATTTACTTTTTCAGTTGTTGCTTCTGGCATTTGACAAGCGGCGCATTTCGCATTGCATTAATGTGAAAGCTTTTCATTATTTTAATGTAGCGCTAATGACTATAAAATATATATAAGCAAGCAACAAGCAATCTCTCTCTCTCTCTCTCTCTCTCTCTCTCTCTCTCTCTCTCTCGCTCTCTCGAAGGATATATTTTTTTAAAGCCTGCGTTTCGATTGCATTCACATTTGATTTATGTAATATACATATTTATTTTTTCTTTCCTTTTACTAAAAACAGTCGACAAATGTCCAAAAAGTGAAGTTTAAAATTAAAGTTGGCTGCGAATTAAATGTCATAACAGTAAAAGTGAGTAATTAAATAAACATTGGTAAACAATAAAATGAAGTTAATAATAAATATTTATAGCTGCTAAAAATTACAAGATATTTAATGATGTTATGTTTATTTATTTAGATTATTCAATAATTTGTAAGTATAACGAACATAAATAAATACATGCTTAGATTTCGGAAATTCTTTAAAACTGTGATGAAGAAAAAAAACACAGTTTTCCAAATTTATAAAAAATAAGACAGTTACCAAAAATAAATTAAAAATAGCATGACTTAAAAATAAATATAAACTTCATTTTCCATTCATTCGTTGTTTATTAAAGTACAGATAATTATTGTATTTTAGTAGTACTTAATTCTATTCAAAACTCTTCTACTTAAAGATAAATGTATGCCATTTAATATTAAAATCCGAATTTCAAAAGAAAGCTGCGATGATTCTCCAAAATCGATAAAATTCGATAATTATCAATAAAATGTTCTCGATAAACGTCGACGCCTATCCACTGTGGCAAATATGCAATACAAAACACTTGCAATTGGATAATTTAGGAGTGAAACAGTTTGTTATAGCTAATGATTCATAGAATTGTTTATTACTTGTGGCAAAGTGTCATGTGGCATGTTGACTAGTACATTTCCCAATGGATATTTAAGCATAAAATATGTATCTGCAAATATGGTTATTGATCTTTCGCAACCGTTGCTCAATGTTGAAGACATTATTTTTTAGAGCCTACGTTCAGTTGAGCTGAATGAATGTTTATTTTCAATTGCTTTGCATGTTTACTTTTCATTTGCAGCAGCACATTTATGGCAAACAACAACAAGTAATGTTGCACTAATTATGAATATGTATGGACAGTAACTGAAATCATCCCATTGCCGCAATAACATTGAAATTTTAAGAGGCCAATTTAAGGGCAGCAAAAGCAAAAAGAGTCGCAAAGGGGTCAGCTGGAAATTGCATTTGGGTTGTATCTTTTATTTTGTATCTTGTATCTAACAGATACTCGTAGTTTTGATTTTCATGTTGATGTCTGTGCGATTGTTTTGATGTTTTTCAATTATGTAAGGGCGGCATCAGTTGTTGCTTTTCCCATTTTCCCCATTTGCTTTTTTCTCTTGTTTTTCATTCGCTTTTTGCCGTTGCAATTGTCTGGACTCTGGACCCCAGACGATAGACAATAGATTTCAAGGATGGTTTCATTTGTTTCCCTTACGCAATTCTGCCAGCTGCCAGTACTCCCCCTCCCCACCCACACATCTGCCCAGCTTGCCGCTTTTTTGTTTTTTGTTTGTTTTTTTATTGCTTGCAATAATCATTTGGGCCAAGAACATCACTGGAAATGGGGAAGGAGCAAAAGTCTAATAAAATTAGTGGCAAATGGCTTTAAAGCGCAATGTTTCTCAACAGTTTTTCTCCCACTGCTTCATAATATTGCCTTTTGCCCCCCGGCATTTGTCGATGATTTGTTGATTAGTTTCGCGCCGCTTGAGGCGCCTCAAAAAGACTTGAGGCAATTATGCGCGATACGAGAGGCGACCGCTCAATTAATTGCATGATCCATCGAATCAAATATTGAAAACACTCTTTAAATATTCAACGGGATGGCAAATTATTGTGTGAACAGAAATGCGTGCTAAATGTTTTAATTGCCGCAATTCACGATCCAATGCGATGTGCGAAAATTCGAAACGCTCAAAATTGGCGGCAATTTAGCTTAAGACAATCTATTAGAATGAATATGTTGATGGATTAACAGCCACATGTTTATTGGCCCCATAAAGGCGAAGAGCTTCGTCTAAAAATCGATTTACTTAATGTATTTTCATTTCTGTTTTCCTTTTATTTAGTTATTTAATGCCAGAGGCAGTAAAAAACATCTTTGATGGTGCCGCGCGGAAAAAAAGATGCTTACTAAGACCCAATTTTCATTATTAGACGTGCATAAGCATAATCTATTTGGACTATCTCCATCGCTCTATAATTTCACGTCAAGAACATGTGAAAGTGTTTTCCCGGAAATTATTGATTTCTACAGTTGACGTAAATTTATAAATTATTCAATTGGCTGACATTATTACATTATTTTTATACTCAATTTTAATTAGGAAATAGAGAGAGCCAGAGTAAGAAACGAGAGGATGGATCAAGAAGTGATCCATGAGGGCAGCAAATGAAACCATCCAATCACCATTTCAGTTTTATTTTTATTTTGATTCATTTTAGTTAAATGGATGATTTTAATTAATCAATATTTATATCATCTGACAGTTTTCTATACAAAATATAACAGTTAACATTTCATTTGATCTTAGAGATTCTATATAATAAAGAATGTGCATTTGAAATAAAAATATTTATGATTGTTTCCGCTTTCGCATAGCTGCTGTTTAACATATTTGTAGGTAGAATTGAGAACTTGAAGTGTGTGTTTTTAATGTAATAAACATAGTAGAAAACCAAACTTAAAGAAATGGCAAGGCAGGAAAGATACATTTAACTAAAAAGCAGAGCTGCAAAGCATGAAAAATAAGGAAAAATGCCAAAATAATAGTCAATAAAGAATTTGTACGACCAAAAATCATTGAAGCGTGGACTCGGGACTTTTTTTATATCAATATAGATGGATAGACACTGCACAGATCGAGCAGGAGGTGGAGGAGGTGGCAGAGTCCTTGAAAAAAGAACAGTGTAGACCATGCAATGAAAGAACATTGAAACAAGTAAAGTTTTCTTTGGCTGCTTTTGAAGTGCACATGGCCAGACAAGTTGAAGAAAAATATATAAGGAAAACAATAGATGACAGCCCCCAGAAAAATTTAACAAAAATAACACAGGACATGTGATGACATGGGAAGGGGAGGGGAGGGAGGGGGTGGGAGCTGTGTGTGCCAAAGAAAAACAATTTACAATGTTTTGCTTCTAGTTGAAGACGTTTTATTCAATGCCAAGCAACAAAAACAGCAGCAGCCGAAGAACTCTTTAGAAAGTTTTGTTTGTTTTCCTATTTTTGCTTATTTTCGTTGCTTTGTCTTTTCTGCGAAGCCCGGTACGCTGCAGCATTTGTCACAAAAAAAAAAAAACAAACACAACAAGAAATGTTAACCCATGGCTTGAGCGGGTGCCAACACAACAAAAAAATTGGTGACCTTCTAACAGAATGCGAATGTTGCAGAGAAAAAAAAACACCCAGCAGGAAATGACTCAGGATATTGGCGGACACGAGAGCGAGGGCGAGGGCGTGGGCGTGGGCGGGGCCTGGTGGGTCGTGCGTGCATTCAGCGGGAAATGCGACAACCCTGGCACGCCTTTAAAGAGTGCGAGTATCTTTCAGATACAGCTTGAAATTCACAATTTCAAGCGACGACTGCTCACTTGTAGCTCGGCTCACTTACCATTTGCAGTTGTGTTGACCCCGCAGAGCTACTTATGGACATTTTAGTTAAATTTTACGAGGGTTTTAAGGGTCCCCGTTTCGGAGTCGCCCAAGCGCTGATTTCTGCAGCCAATCTATTGAAATTGCGGTCGAGAGCGCAGGCCGAACAAAAAAAGGTCAACACATTAAATTTATAATGCGATTGAAAAGGACGACGAAATCGCCAAGCGTTCTGTGGGCGTGACAGCGCTGTGTGTGTGTGTGGCAAAGTGTGTGTGTGTGTGTGGAAAGTGCTTTTAAGTAGGTCAGTTTGGTCTGTCATAAAATGCAATTGGAGCGCATGGAAGTGCCGCGATTCCGGCAACAGAAATGTCATGTTGTAAATAAGCAGGAGAGCAGCGCCAAAGAAAATCGCATTTTGCGGGGCATGCCACACAGCAATCTGGGTGGGGCAAGATGCTCCAGCTGTACGTTTAAATTGTAGATTTAAGGAGCTGCCAGCCAATGTGTATAAGTGTGGATAAAATGGGTCAAATAGTATTCACAGCTTACGTACAGATATGATTCATATTTAAATAGTATATAAAAGGAAAATAAAAATAAAAAATAAAAGAAAAAGAAAAAAGGATGAAGGATTTTCAGCACAAGCAGCAACAATCTTCGAATGCAGTTTCTTGAAATCTACCTTCTGAGTTTGGTAACTTTATGTCTTTAATTGCGGGAAAGTTGGACTGAGCTTATATCTTAGGTATCTGATCATAAGAAAACAACATCGTTTTCTTAAAAATTGTTATTTTTAATTTATTTTAATTCGAATATGTGCCCCTAATTGATTTTCGCACCTTAACTTCCTATTTTTTATTGGTTTTATTTCATTTTCAACGTGTATTTAATATAGCTAAATTTTCAATTGAATTGAGAAGTGTACGCATCATAGATAGGTGTAAACACTGAGAGAAAAATTGGGATAGAGGCAGGCAGTCTATATCCACTCGACTATGGGCAAACAACTATACAAATAAATTTAGAATGGTCCATCTTATAAATGAAATATAAAAAAGCTGCTTTGTTAAATTTAGACTCGTCATAAATGAACAACAATCAAATAACTTTTATTGGCATCTATTACATGTGTGTGTGTGTGTGTGTGTGTGTGTGTGTGCGTGTGTGTGTGGCGTATTTTCAGTAGTATCTGACTGTTGTTGGGGGCCCAATTGCGGAAGGTCGTTGGTAAAATGTCCCTCACTTTACAGCGCTAACAGAAACGACCTTCATCAAAATAAAATCAGATGACAAAGTGCTGCTGGTTTTATTGACACAATGCATGCCAATATGACAGAGACAGAGAGTGAGAGGGAGAGAGAGACAGAGAGAGAGGGAGAATGAAGCCAAGCTTCCGCTGTTCTACCGGCCTGTCATAAATAGGCGAGAAAGACTCGTATTTTTCAATACAATAAACAAATCAGAAAAGACAAAACAAAATCAAAAGCCAAACGGGCTTCTGTACAAATTAGCAACAAATCAAAAAACTGTCAACTGGCCATATTGCTGATGAAGAGTGACGGGCCATAAGGTCCCCATGAGCCCGGTCAATGTAAAGGCCAAACACTAAAAAACGCTTTAAGCCAAACTGACGTGTGGATAACAATCACTGGCAATAAAATGCGCTAAAATATGCATCTATTTGCATGCACAAAAAAGCAGAAAAAACACCGAGTGGACAGTCATTAAAAAGCAGAGACTATCAAATACTAACTGCCCGCGAGACAATTATATATATATATAAATATATATAAATATATATACATATATATATATTTTTTTTTGTCGCGCTGGTAATTAAAACTTGTTGGCAGACTGTCAGGCAGTGAGTTAACAAGTCGGCAGCTTCACAGACTCCCATTTGTTAGGAGGAGTGGAGAGCGTCATGGTCCGCTACACTCAGAAAAAAATCGCCTAGAATTTTAGAAAATCACCCTAAAATTCAAAAAGTATATTTGGAAGGTTGTGTTTTTCTAATTTCCTGAATCTGCTATAAAAATTTCTTACGTTGTCCAATGTCGTCAGCATGTTAAGTATGTTGCCTCTACTTTTCGCATAAGAAGCCACATTCTGTTTGTTTTTAAATTGTTATGAAATGCATGGCAACATCATTGTCACAAACAGCTGATATATCAAGACATATAATTCAATTTATTTTTTTAAATTTATTATAATAGCAAGATACAAATGAGATCATCACTGATTTCTAACTATGTTTCATATTTATTTGACACTCACACGTTATGGGAGACTCGTAATAGAATCGCGAAATGTAAAACAGGTGAATGCAGGAAATGTTGGGCATACTGGAATCCGGCTATAGTCGAGAGAGCAAATTTCAGATATATTCTCTGAAGTTTTGATTAGCATTTGTATTTCCTACTTTTAGAAATATTGCTTATTTTAAGAAATATATTTCTGATTATGTATTTATATTTTTTAATTTTCATAAATTATTTTTTGTGTTCTTAGAAATTATTTCTAAAACCCAAAAACTGTTTCTAGTTTTCGTGGCGATTTTCTACAATTCAGGTAGTTTTTTTCTAAGTGCAGAGAGTTGGCGGAAAAATATAATTTAGCTGTGAGGAGAGCACTAATTAAACTCGACTCTGTGCGAAAGACGAACTCCAAAGTCGAAGCCGAAGTTGAAACGCGTCTGTCGCCCATTTGGCCATAAACTCAAACACTTAACGATGTTGGTAGCAGATAGAGGAGAGCTGCGGGAGGGGTGAGCGCTCTATGAGCTGATGCTTGTGGCAGCTATTTATGTTTATCGACTGGTAGCTCTCGCTGCTGACATCATCATCGCCAACATCATCATCTGGCCGAGACTGGCTGGCAGTCGGGCAGCCAAGTTAGTCATAACCAATGCTTGAATGCCGAACACCTCTACACCGAGTGAGAGTGGAGATGTCAGCGCAACTTATGCTAATTGTTGCAGATTATTTATTTATTTATGCATGCGAGTGTGGCAGCTTCTGCCGACGCGTTTGTCGCCTGATTATGTGCTTATTTATAAGCGCAGGTAACTCGACACCACACTCCATTACTCCCTTACTCCTAGGCTGCTTGGCTCCTTTGCTCCTAATCAGATGCAGCCCAAACGACGACCACAAAATCGGCATATGAATATCAATTATGAGGACTGTGCCGCAGAGCACTTCCTTCTCGCCTGCCCATTGAGTGGGTCTTTGTCAGGCAGATATTACATTGTCTCTATTTAAGCCAACAGGAAGCAGCTATGTGTTGGCTGCTTTCAAAACAGACGTCTAGACACCGTTTGCCAACTCACAAGAATGCCTTAGCCAAAAAAAAAAAGCAACAAAAAGGTTTTGTTATTTACATGAAAAATTCACGAGCCCAAACTGAAAAATGTATAGCTGAATTTCACAGTGGATAACTTATAAAGCAAACTGTAACAATTGCAAAGTGTGTACACCGCTAGAAACTGATTTATTTAGAAAATATATATTTTGAAATGTTAAAAATCGAATTAAAATAAAATGAAGATTTTCGTTATAATATTATATCTCCTTAATTCAACCAGATAAAGATAATTTGAAATGTACAGCGATTTATGTTTATATTCCAAGTTGCAAAAGTTATTTAAAAAATATATATGCATACATGAAATATTTTGATATAGCTAAACTAATATTTTATTAATATTATCTCAATCTTTGTTTCACCGGATTTAGAATTTTATAACTCAACCAGCTATTTCTAGCTAGTATTGGCAATTTTGAGAATTTGAAAAGTGGCTAAAAATTATTATTTACAGTTTGTTTCATTAGCATTAATAATAAATCATTTTCAGTGCAGACATTTTTTAAAATGTTTTTTTTCCAATGTTTCCAGAATTTTTTCTTATTTTTATTATTAGTGTGGACTAAAATCAGTCCACAAACTAAAGTTACAAATTAAATGATGTCAAATCAAAAGTGTATAATTAAATTAAAATTTAAAATTCTAGAACGCTAAGGAAAGTAAAACGTTAAGAGGGAGAGGGAAAGAGAGGGACGCAGAGTGAGAGAGAAAATAAAAAAAATATAGTCGCTGAGCCTATGGAATAAGATCATTTTACTTGCCGGATTATAATAAAGACTTAGGCAAATTTGTCAATGAAGCTAATGCAATAAATTGTCGAAATATTCTTTCAAATGTTTTGCGAACTGAGCGAGACAATTTACTAACAGTCGAAACTACTGTTCAATTTTCCAATTAGCTCAAGAACAAGTCGAAAGTCATTGCCGCAAACACTCTCGACACTGTTTTTATTCAGCGAATGCAATTAAAATAAATATATGCAATAAAAAGAGTCGCCCATTGACACCCCGCCCAATACAGTGGCAAAGAGTGGGGGTTGAGGGGGAAGGGAGGGGGGGGGGGGGGGCTGTAAGTGATAGCAGGGTTCAAGTGTCCAACGGATACTTTAAGGCACTACGTGCCTCAACAAACCAAACTGAAAACTGGTAACTGGCAACTGGACAACTGGCAACTGGACCGGGGCCAGTTATTGGAAGAAAATTGGAAAAAGACAGTCGAGTGTGGTGAATAGGGGGAATAGAGTGAGCGGGGTGGGTGTGTGTGTGTGTGTGTGTGTGTCTGGGTCGGCAAGGGGTGCAACTTGGGAGTCTGGGAGTACATCTGCATCTGAATGATGCTCATGTGCATTGGTTGATTCTCTTTTTTTCGTTATTGGGGACCCACCCGGTTTCTAATGCGCATTCGCTGTCCGCCGTCAATCCATTAAAAACTGTAGCAGCCACAAAACGTGGCACGTACGAGCAGTACACAGTCTGATATTTGTTCTGCTTGCCTCGGTTCGAGGCGGTCAGCAGATAACATTTGTATTTAAAAGACACTTTGCGCTGGCCCCAAACGAACACATGCCATATGCAACATGCAGAGAAAACCGGTCGCTCGGACCATTTGTAGTTTATCTGTGGCAAATCTTGAGGTACCGCCGCATGTCAAAATGTCAATTTTTTTTGTGGCACGTCTTTTTGCAGCTGCATGTACGGTTGTGTGTGTGTGTGTGGCATGCAAAATGCACATGCCACATGTTGCGTAAACTAGTTTGGCGATACATCACCTGGGCTGCCTTAACTTTAGCCGTCTGCATAGTTTCTTTCAATGTCTGTCGCTGCACTTGCTGCACTTGCAACTGCATATTTTATGCATGGGTCCATCTCGTTGCGCTGCCAACATCCAAAGCCATTCGACTGTCAGCCCCATGTTTGTTGTAATTCAATTTGAGTGTCTATGATAGCGTACATGAATATCAAGCGACAGCAGCGACAACGATGAAATCGGGTTCGGGTTCGGGTTTGGGTTTGGGTTTGGTCTGCTCCCAGTTTAGGTGGGGTAAATTGGTAACGGGCAGCCGCCAGAGCGTGTTAAACAACACGTGAACGAGCAACTTGGACACTTGGACACTTGAACACTTGGACGCTTGGACACTTGGAGACTTGGGCAGCTGAGCGGTTGGATCTTACTTACCCCAAAAGTTGGCAGCTGTGGCAATTGGTGCGTTGTGGCATTTAACTGTAAAGAGAGCAAGTTGGAAGTACGGTTACAGATTGCTCGTGTGTGCAAAATACTTATGAATATAAACTACATTATAAATCGGAGCATTATCTGTATATATAAAATTCAAAGTTTTAGCGACTAGATCTTCAGCTCTGCTAATATTAAATAATGATTTTAATTTTTCCATTTATTTTATTATAAATATTATAAAAAACTAGAACGTATATTTTAACTGTTTTATTTTTATTTTTTTTACAGAATTTTATTTTTGGACAAAAACTTTAAATGTGTTTTCTTTTATTTGATTTAATTATCACTATTACTTTTATTATAATTCATTCAAATTTTGTTTGCTTACATACACAACATATGTAATATTTATGCATTTATTTATATAATTATATGCATCTATTTTTTATTTCTTTCTTGTGTTATGTATGTACATATTGAGGTACGTAAACAAATACTAAAAGAACAATCATTTGCTTGAATTTATTTGTATGAATTCTTGCATTTAAAAACGCCCTTTTAATTTTAAATTTATTAATTTTTGTGTATTTCATTTATTATTTCTTCCAGGACTGATAGTTATAAGGAGTACCTGAATTTCATTTTAATGAATTGAATCGCATTTTAAACCAATTTTTAGTCCAGTTTTTAAGTTAACTATGATAATTTAGAAAGGCTGAAAAAATGATTGATTTCTTATATATATATATGCATATATATATATTCATAGTTCTTATCAAAACAGTTATCGATGGAATGGAAGTGTCGTTAAATAAGAATAAACACAAAGATGCTCCAGCAATGACTCAACACTTTCAGGCTTAGCTCATTGAATCAAACCGTTATTCCTTGCAATTAAGCAGCAAATTTATTGTTTTATCCATCTCCAGAAAAGCTTTCGTCACGCCAAGGAAATTACTTTGTTTTTAGCGAAGCGAGCAGACGGAGAAGAAAAGAATCACAAGGCACTTTATGAGTTGTCGCTGTTCGTGTCTTGGGAATTTCTCCATTGTGTTGTACTCTTTGTTTATTTTTCACAGCATAATTAAGCACACTTTTAAATATTTTAACCTATGGTGTGCCGACTCGTAAAAACTAGAGTACCCCATAAAAAAAGGCAGACCACCCAAAAGGTGACTGCGTGGGTTGAATGGGTTGATGACTTGATGGGTTGCTGGACTGATGGCTTGATGGGTTCTTGTCTTGGCTGTCAGTGCGTGCAAATAGAAAAAAGGTCAACATTTTATAGGCATTTTCCGCTTAGATCCATGTTTCAGTTCAGTTCCTGCTCCAGCGAGCTATCCGGCTGAATTCTAGGTGTTAAATAATAAATACGCGGGGAAGTAGGATGTTGGGAGTACTGGGAATTGGACTGCCAATAAAAAAAGGCGCATGATTTGAAGTTGCGTGTTTTGACTTATCGCCACAGTTCACTGGCTGCCCGAATGATGACATTTTAATAGCCCAAAACCCGTCGACCCCAAAGCCTGGGCAATAATATTTGCTGAGTTTTACGAGTTACGAGCTGTTTGTGCCCCGCATTGCAACAATGAGCAAAACCAACCAAGCACTTTACTTGGTTGGTTTTTCCCGAGCCTTACTCTCTTCTGGCAACCTACTGGCAACCTGCTCTTTTGGCTCTTTTCTAGCTGGATTTTAATGGAATATTTAAGCACCTGCACATAAAATCCCTAGGAGCAGGCACCCTGCTTTGGCTGGGCACGTGCTGAGCCGCTTTTGATGGCTTATAAAATGCATAAGCATATTTGTTATTAATTGCTTTATTTTTGCTACGAATTTGTTAGTTAGCAGCCGCATCGATTTTAGCTAAGCCGCTTTTAGCTGCTGCTGGCCCCAAAAGTGCTGCTCTGACCCCAAAGTAACCGCCAACAAATGAAATTCTCGGGACCAGTCCGTAGTCCGGAAGCCCGGCATTAAAGCTATTAAGTTATTGTTGCTGCCCCACAATAGCACCGCTGCAATTAAAGCCAAGCCATAATGAAAACAACAATAGCAAGAGCAACAAATAACATCACATTTCTACTGCAGACTAAACTAATTTAATTAGTCAGACCAACCAGGAGAACGAGAACCAGGGAGGATGAGGCTCTGGGCCTTGTAGGGCCTTGGTCGGCAAGTTGCTGCAAATTAAATCAAACTTTGAGTGGGCCAAATTTCACCCATAGAAACAACAATTATTAAAGGTGTGATAAGTAAATGAAAGCTTTGAGAGGAAACAAAATGTGGCAGATGAAGTTGACAGGCTCACAATTGGGTAAAATATATTTGTTTACTATTTAATGAAAATGTTTTTGTTCCTAATTCAAATTCTAACTTTGTTGCAATCATTTATAAGGTTTTGCAAAGGAAACAACATTCAAATTGGCTCATAGAAACAGTAAGACGAATTTATGTGCAAAATTCAACAATTAAATGCAAGAAGTCCAATTAAAAATTAGGAAAATAACTTCCAACCTAAAGATAAAGTCGCAATAGTTTAATTTTAAATATTATTATTAATTATTAGTCATGTGTTTAACACTGTACAAAGTTTAGACAGCCAGCTTGCTCAGTTGCCTATCGAAATTTAATTACCTACGAATTATGAGTCATAGCTGATAGAGTTAGTAAGTAAAGATGGTATTAGTTCTGGGCTACTATTGGCGTGACTTTTCCAGTGAAATGGATTAAGTGGTAAATGTTATCGAGTGTGTCGCTGGCTTGTCTCTATTTCAACTACAGAATATCCGACCGCGCCAAGGCAACAAATTGTTGTCGCCTCAACTTGTAGGTGACTTTGAGAACTGCTCCCGACTAGCTGCGACATATAAATAAATATTGTATTACCCTCATATGTGTGTGTGTGTGTGTGTGGCTGTACACACAGAGGAAACCTTAGATCCACGACGCAAATGTGATACACACATTTTTTCCCCTCTCTGTTTGTGCGCCGAGTTGTTAATTAAATATTTACGCTGCTTATTTGCAAAATGAATAATTTTAGCATTTTATTTTGCCAGCACAATGTGCTCCCCTTGTCTACGTGCCCCAACTGACACGCAGCACCTCTCTCTCTGTGGCGCCCCTCCCCTCTAATCTTCCTTTGGACTTTGCTTCTACGGTTTCAGCGTCTGGCATTTTATGGCTGGGTTTGTCAACAAACCGTTGGCAAACCTTTTGGCACATTTGCCTTTTGCTTGAGACCCGTTATTAGTTTGACTTGGCGACGCGCCGCTTTAAGTTCAACTGCAACCCTTAAGAGGGCGCCTTAAAAGCTCAGCTCGTTCTTAATTGGCATACCCATCTATGCGTAAGTATGTCTTTGCATGTGTGTGCCTACGTGTGTGTGTGTGTGTGTGTGTGTAGCTGTCGTTAAGTGCCCGAGGGGTCGTCAGCTCATTGGGAGCAGGGCTTCCGCTCAGCTGAGACAACTCAACTGTGCAAAAGTGAGTGTGTGTGTGTGCGTGTGTGCGTGTGTGTGTGTGTGTGTACTTAGAGGCCAATGAGAGATAAGACACGAGCCACGCAGCTTAACCCATTCCTGGCCACTGTACCTGGTTGAGCACAAAAATAATGTTTGTATTAAAATAGCTGTATTTGGAAGCAGAAACAACATTTTCGCACTTCGAAATGTGTTTAATCGAGTCGTGTAGTTAGAGTGCAGATGACGCATAACGGTAAAGTGTGTTTTTCTTTGTTTTTTTACTTATCTGCACATTTTGTGTGAATTTGATTGCACCAGCTAATTTTATTTGCTCCATTAATTTATTTATTTAATGTCGACTAATACCAGTCGACACAGGAAAATACAAAAAGGAGAAAATAAATTTAACTAAATTGACGATAAAATTTCATTTTTAACCAAAAATAATATTAAAATAAATTAAAATATTTGAAAATAAAAATTATTTACAAGTTTCTCATTTTCATGACGCATTTTTTCACTCTTTGAAGTAAGTAAAGTAAAAACGATAAAAATGCATATCTTTCACACATTTTCTAAATTATTTTCTGATTATAACTGATTATAAGCCTTTAAGGTTTTTGGCTTTAAAAGGTCTTAAGGGGTTAAGCAATTGAAGTTGTGTTCGCAGCTGAATAGCAAATGCTTGCAGCATTATTTAGTGGATGCAAAGTGATATTGAGATATATATGGATGAAGAGTATCTTCATAATCAAGCTGAATCTACTCCACCTCTGTGTGAAGTTGCACGTTTTAACTAACCTGCCCCACCGAAAACTTGTGCTAAACAAATCTTGTTGATTTTGCCGCCCAGTTTGAGTGGAGCAACGCCTCACAAAACGACCACAGTTTTTGAAAAACACACGAAATTGATAAATAAATTGAGCGAGAATAACAACAACAACAACAACAACCAGGAAGCAATTACGCAGACAACAAACCTAAAATATAATTTGTATTTTCGAATTTCACTCTTTAACTTTCGTCTGCGCTTTCGTCTATTCATTGATTACACTGCTGTTGATTTGACCCAAATAATTTTCGAGTCGAACAAACATTAAATAAACAAACAAACAAACAAACAAGGCCTGGTCAGTGTTTTGTAGACAAACAAATCAACAAATCCGCAAAACTCGCATAGAAAAATCAATAATTTTGGGTGCCTGTTCAATTGCAGCCCCCAAAATATCGAAAAACTGAATTTTGAATTGCCCTCGGGCAGCGGCTGATTGCATACATAATTCGTACCCTTCTGTTGAGATAGAGACAGAGAGAGAGAGAGAGAGAGAGAGAGAGAGAGAATATTTACGCTTAATCAATTTCATCATTGGAAATATAAACACACATTTCTGCCGCCCGACACTTATCTAATGTGTACTCAAGTCCAACTAATTATTGGGTCGATCCGAAATGTTTACCAAATAAGACAAAGACAAATAGGTGTCCGATAGGGGGCGCTGCTGCCTGCAAGCGAGAGCCGAGTGTGACCAAAGCGCTAAGGGAATGTTCCGTATGGAAATGTAGTTCATTTAAATATTTAATGACGTGGGCTAAAAGTTATCGATGGCACGGGGCGTGGCTTCAAGCACAGACGCCACCTGTCTAACAATGAAACAACTAATTATTAATTAATTATGCAAAGTTCTCCCCCCCCCTCTCTCTCTCTCTCTCGCTCTCGGATGCTGAGCATTTCGAATTCAAATGCAAACGACTCAACTCAACTCAATTCACCTTGAAAGCCGAGTCCGAATCGCTTAGCTGTTAAGCACAACTAACATTTGTAAACAAAAAAAAAATAAAAATAATGATTATTAGAAAAACAACAACAAATGAAGTCATTTGTTTAAAGTGCGCCAAGCTAGACTTGGTTAGACTTTTTGGGCATTGTCTCATTTTTGGCATTGCAAAACACGTTTCGCATGCATGAGAAATAAATACACGAAAATTAATTCGAAATGCAAAGCGAAACGAATCGCACACAAAACTGAGAGCTAAATGCAAATTTCTGTTATTGCCAGTTAAAGCAAACACGAAAATGTCATTTATTTTGCATGCCTATACAAACTCGAGGCTGTTCAAATGTAATTTTAATTTTAATTGAAGTGATGTAAGCACCTAAACAGGTCTTGAGCACCACTAGTGTAAAGTCAAATAATAACTATATTCATAATATTCTTATTATTCATGAATACTAACAAGAGTTTCATTTGAATAAAGCAAATAACTTGAGCTGAGAACAGTTGTAATTTCCTATGAATATTGCATAATTAATGCATATTTTTTATGGTTTCCTAATCAAATTTCAAAAGCATATTTCTCTTCTTGAATCGAACTATTGAAGACAAATAGTATACTATATTCTGATTATGCATAAATACAAACAAAACTTTAATTTGAGCTGAGAACAGCTGTAATTTTCCATGAATATTACATCAAATTCAGACCCAAATTGGATAATTAATAATAAATAACAAATGACAGCAGCATATTTCTCTTCTTGTAATCTAAATGAAATCAACTCAAGCCTTGACTTAATGCTTAATGCATATATTTCTTGGCAATTATAAGTTGTAAGTTTCAGCAACTTCCATTAGTTGTAACTTGGAAAATTCTGAACATGCAACAAGCACCAATAAGCGAGTCAAAGTCAAAACACTTTATTTTGTATGCTAGACTAATCAGTTTAATAACAAGGCTCGAAGCGAGCCAAAGTCTATTAAAAATACGTATTTTGTAATTCACTTTTACAACCCAATCAAAATATGAAATCAGCAACTGAAACACGTCGCCAGCTGCAAATGAACCGAAACAAAAACAACAAGCAACAAAAAACAAAAAACAACAACTGAAATATAAACATAAAGTTGAGCGACATGCGATAATAATTACCCATTATTTTGGCTATTATATTTTGTTGGTGCGCTGCTCAATGGCTGCCATAAACACAAGCAAAAATAAAAATAAAAAAACAAGTAGTTAAAACAATAATAAATTTAATTAATATAATTTACTGGGCAAACGGATGCGCGTCTGTTTAAAAATTGCACTCACGTTGGCCCAATTAAAATGGGAAATATTTTCAAATTGAAACCAGCCGAGAGACCAATGATATCTAGTAATATTTGTGTGTGTGTGTGTGTGTGTGGGTGTGTGTTGGGTCCCCCGATACCATGCAAACAACCGTTGCATTCATAAGCAGGTCGGAACCACATTCTTGGCAACAACATGTTTCTGGAACGTGCCATTCACACCGATCGGGGAATTGTGGGCGACTGATTTCCCGGCTTCGCAGAGTTTAAAGATATGGCCAGAAATTGGTTTATGAAACATTTATGTTTTAAAAGCTTACCAATTAATTTTTGCTTTATTTTGATGGCATTTTGATGAACGCTTTGAGCCATTAAAGTTATTTTATGCGCATTTACAAATTTTTATAATTCTATTATTGGCTTGAGGCCAGCAGAGTGCGAAGCGTCATTTGGGCAAGTGAGAATGCTGTGGTCGACGGAGCTCGACTACGACATACCCTCAACCATGCACCCAAATGTAAGCAGGCGTTTCTAATGGATCGGTACAGCCAACTATTGTCAACTATTGTATCGCATTTTCTTAATATGCTCAACATGAGAATAGCTTCTGAACTACAACTTGGGTGTTTCTTATCCGAACCTGATGAACTGATTTGTGCAGTTGATCAGTAATATGTCAAAGCATATAATAAATCTAAAACTGCAATGTGTATAGACATTTGCGAAACGTGGGCAAACTTATGTTGTACATTTTTTAATTCTCTTACTCTGATAATCTCTGAGATGGTTGTATCGAATCTGCTAAATCGAAGTATATATATATATATATATGTGAGATCGCAGATGCTTCCTTCTGTATATTACGTACATTTGCATAAAGCCATTCAGAATGGGTTCAGGTTGTAGAAATGCATTAGTCAAGGCAATGAGTCGCCATCGAGTCAACGTGTCACTCTTTGGGGCTTTATCTACTGTTGTTTACCCCATTGGCCCGTTGTTGCTGATAAGGCGCCGTTAGCAGATAAGATAAGCCCTCCAAGTGAGTAGCTGATTAGAGACCCCAAGGTGCGACTTCCACTTCCCACTGCCACTCCCCCTTCATCCCTCGTTGACAGTTCTGATTTCTACAAAACTGTGACTGCAATTGTTGTGCAAGCTCCAGAAACAAATACTGTGGCTAATGCACTCAACTTGCCTATTTATGGCTATGATTCCAGTCGGTCAATATTTGTGTGCTTGGGCCAAATCGATAAGGGCCAAAGCTGGCTTGGCACCGAGCAAACCAGAATCTAATGTCGAAATAATTCACAGATAAGATACAAATGGACAAATAGCTCATCGACAACAACATCAAATGAGAACTGCAGTTCAGCTTGAATAAATGTATAATAAAAATGCAAAGGCTTCAGAGAATAATAATAATAATGACGCAACTCATTTCGATATATATTCAATATTTATTGACCTATAAATAAGACGAGAACCGAAGGAGTTCTTATATGGCTCATTAGCACTGGGTATTTTATTAATCGCTGCATTTCAACATCTTTGGCTTTTAGCAAATGAGTTATGGCTCTGCCCTTGCCACGCCCCCTTTCCATCATCTGTTGGCACATTTTATATGGTAAATAAAAATTGTTGAATTGAACTGAAAACATCTCAATATGTGTGCGTATTTGTATAAACATTTCTAAATATACTGCTGACCATAAAAAACATTGAAAACACATTTTAAATTTGCTCAGACTTTTAATAGTTCAACGTTGTTTCGGGGTTTGCCCAAAAATGAAAGAAAAACAAAAAAAAAAACGAGAACACAGCAAACATGGGCAGCTACATGACAATAAAATGGCAGCGAGACAGTCTGAGCTAAATTTATGACAAAATATGCAAAAATTTGTTACACTCGAACTTGACAAAATAGATAAGCAGAATGGGAACTCAACTCAACTCAACTGATGCTTTGGCCACACAGTCGACGCCCCCGGAATACTAGCGAAAACAAAAAAATACATATATATATATGTATATATATATAGTGTGTGTGTGTGTGTGTAATGTACAACTGAAAATAAATGTGAGCGAATATTGAGCAAATAAAGGCTGAGAACAACCACAGAAAAGAGCTGCAACAACAATTTGCTTCCCCTATTTGCTTTTTTGTTCATTCTTTTGTGAGTTTTTGAATTTATGTGCTTATTGATAGTTATAATAATGTTGAATTTGCCTTATCAGCAGCTGAGAAATGAACAAATACTAAGAAATGGCCAGGATCGGAGGTCAAGTTGATGTTTTTACAATTTGTTGTCGTTTTGTTTTTCTAAACCAGTGCTGAGTGAGTGGATTCAGAATCACATATGAAATGAGTCGACAAACTGGTCTTGATTTTGTTTTATGGGCTTACTGTTTTAATGCTTCAGTTATGATAACGCAATTAGCAGCGCAAAAAGAGATGAAAGTTAAAGCTGTAGGCTTCAAACTAAATATCTAAACCACTAAGCCAACCAAGCGATTAAATGCCCCAAACTATCTAGGCAACTTTCTGCTGCAAGCCACCCACAAATTAAGCCAAGTTAATTGCCAAAACAAGAACAACTCTAAGCCACCCGCACATGTCAACAATATTTGTTTGGAAGGGTTGGCTTGCCTTGTCGTCGGTTGGGTTGGGTTGGGATGGGTCTACAAAGCAAATTAACTCAGTAAACATACACAGAGAAAAAAAAAATGTTTTGCTTAATTAACTGACAAAAACTTTCGGCACAAAGCACACGGCACAAAGGATACGAAAAGGGCAAGGGAGACGGGAAAAGCCGTGAAAATGTTTTCATAACGCCACACTTTTCACCTAGCCAAATACAAACAGAAATATTTGTGGCAGGTGAGAGGGGAGAGGGGCAGCAGGAGCAGGAAGCACACGTGTCTATAAATAGGCGTGGGGTGGAACTTATTGACAAGCACAAAGCTGCCAAAAATATTATGGGGCAAAGGCAGCAGGCAACAACAGAGCAAACTTGGCAAGCTTAAGCGTTGGCAAATAGTTGCTTAACGTGGCGTATGCGCAATTAACATTTATGGCTATTAATTACATTATGCATACGACGCGTTGAACACAACGTTCTCACACATGCAAATGACATCACTAAATCTACCCAATACAGTTGACATATTCTTCCCCTCTCCCTCCTCTCTCTCTCTCTCTCTCTCTCTCTGCCGCGCTTAATTAAGCCATAAATTGCATACAGAAAACACAAAAGTTTGCCTGCCTCCAACTCGAAGCTCTTTAAACTAATTTTGGCATAAGGGCTAACAACTTGAGACCCGGCGGCGTCTCCTCTGTCATTTTTTGACTTGGCCATAATTATGGGCAATCCAACGTTTTTATTAGACGCACCAACTAACGATGTTTTGTTCAAGTTGCCGTCTGTCTGCGTTCTACGAGGCAAGGTCGCGGCTTCAACTGAAACCCAATACCCAGCTGAGGCTATAGCAAAAGCTATAGCAAAAGCTAAAGCAAAAGCTAAAGCTGAAACTGAAGTTGACGCTGTTGAACTGCCTTCGGGCCCCGTCGATTTGGTTGTGGCTTTATTAATTGCTCAGCTGCAGCGACCTCATCTGATTAGCGTCTCGCAGGCATCTCGGAATTCATAATTGATATATAGCCAAATGATATAGCTGTGGAATGTGTGAGCGAGGGAATGGCAAGTGTTGCCAACTATGGTATGGATTGGGGCATGTGGCAATGTGTGCTAAGCATAGGTTGTTATTGAGACCAGGCCGAGCAACACTTCCTCATCCATGTAATTATACACAAAGATACCATCGACATCATTAGCTTCTGGTCTACTATACCATTACAACGTTGACTAGAGTAAAATTGTAGCCTTGACTAAGCAAAGTGATTAAACTCCAAACTTAAAAGAATTCAAACTGTTTCTGGTCCAATTCTGTATGAGTGATAAATACTGCTGTCAAATGATTTAAATGACTTATGAGCTAAAGCTAAATTTCAATTTTGCCAGGTTAAGTTAAAGTTGGTTTCTTTAAGAAGCATATTATATATATCATGGCTAATTATATCTTTTAGCTTGTTGCATAGATCTGGCTTGCTGTGAGTATGTGCTGAGCAATCAAATCGAAACGAATACGCTTTGGAGTGTTTTATAATAACAGGAAAAAATTGGCCTAAAATGTAGATTGTTATTCAGAAAGTATCTTTCCTAAGAGCAAGATTGCAATCAGGGTTATTCGTTTCTTAATTCTAGGATTGATTTTCTTTTTAAATTGTAACACAGAATTTTTACATCAGCCTGTTCTTTGTTACTGAAGTAATCTTTACAGCATAGAAAATTCTGGACTTAAAAAATGTCTTAAAAAATTTATTTGTTAATAATAAAAACACATTGCATATTACTGAATGTATTTTAAGATTTCATATCTAAAAACATTTTATTTGAAATTACAAGTTTCAAATTCGTGACCTTTTGTTATTTTTGTATTTCTGGCTGCATTTCAGAAAGTGTTTTCCTTCTCCTAAAAACAAGGCTTTTCAGTTATACTTTTAATAAATTTGTTGCTTAATAATCGAAAACATTTATAATTTTAAGAACGCTTTTTTTCGCATATGTACAATTTATTTCTCAAAATCAGAGCATTTATCTAGTTTTCAGGGATTTTCTAAATTTCAGAGAGAGTGTTGTAAAAAGGGACTTTAAGCGATCTTTGCGGATGCTGAGCAAAATAGCAGAAATCAAAAATCAGGCGCTCACACACACACACACACACACAGAGAGAGAGAGAGAGAGAAAGATACCGCTTCTCAAAGTCATTCTGAGGCTCAAGGTTCTTGGGCATCCCGCTTATCAGCTAACCTCGTGCCATTAATACGTCCAAAACTAACACAAGCAATTCCAAGGCCATTTTCCACACACACACACAGAAACATTAAGAAATTTTTAAATTCTCAACCTGCATTAGCTAATCTAAGCAGACGAGGACGTGAGAGCAGAGAATGAGAGCAGCGAAAAGTTTTTAATTACCAACAGGAAAAACACTCAAGATAACAGAGAGACCGACGGGCAGACAGACGGAGAGACAGTGAGTTGGAGAAAGAGAGTGCAGGAGGGGGAGGTCGTGGGAGATAGGAGGATGGATAGCAACAGCGACAGGCGGCAGCTAAAAATTTACATAAATTTCAAATATAGCAAGAGGAAAATTGTGTATTATTTAAGTTTTATGTGCAACTTTATCGCAACGCGGACACAAGAGGAGAGATTAGAGGAGAGGAGAGGAGGAGAGCAGGGGCGAGCTGGGCAGGAGAGGTGAGATGCGAACAGAGTCCAAGTTTGAGATACAAGTCTCAGATTGAAGCAATGGCGGCTACCTTAACCTTTTATTTTTGTTCTTGCTTTTTATTTGGCTCTCAAAATGTATTTATGACTTGTGTAAATACCAAAAAAAAAAAAAAAAAAAAAAAAAACCCAAATTCGACGCGAGACAACTTTTTAGCCAGCTCACGGCAACAATTTTACGGCTTAAATATTTTTCAGCCATTAGATAAACAAACACGCAACGGCCGTAAACAGCGCCTATGGAATGACGGTGAGGGGAGTAGGTGGGGGTGGGGGGGGCGTGGAGTAACGAAAATATCTTTCAAGTACAATGTTAGGTAAATATAAACAAAAGTTTTTTTTTTATTTTTTTATTTTTGTTCTCTTCTCTGCTTTTTTGGTTCTTTTTAGGTTTGCTGGGATGCTGCTGCACTTTGCCGCTGGTTGAGTGTTGTTGTTGTTGTTGTTGCTGTTGCTGTTGTTTTCTTTTTGGCTACTTAAAGCTTTTAGAGCATACGATGTAATATAAATTACATTAGCTAAGTGCCAGGCAGCAATTAAAGCGACTCGCAGCCGAGACCCACGTCCCGGTATTAAAGTCGCGGTAAATGCGAGAGAAGCTGCTAATGACGATGATGATGGCCCTTTGCCTTTGCCCGCCTTATCACAATCATTATCATCATCAGCAGCATCAGCAGCATCATCATTATCATCAATAGGGAGCAGCGGGAGCATTAGCAGCATCATTAGAACGTCAACTTAATCAAGGTTAAAAAGCATGTGGCAGGCCGGGAAAATTTGTGTGGCCCGCGTTTCGCTGCTTATGCAACATTTTCAAGTGGCAACCCCAAATATATAAACATCTAGTGATATTCTTTGATGATACACATAATTAGCTGACTGCTGCTTTCCTCTTGTTTTGATTATGCGCTGTTTTTGGTGTTTAGAGAAAACATCAATTTCCTTTTATTCCCAATTCAATTTTCATATGTTGCACGCTGCTGGCGGCGGCTGATTGGAAAACTGCGAAAGTGTTTGTGCTGGCTGAGCGCAAAATTTGTTAATGCGATTACCCAAGCAATGTGTGTGTGTGTTGAGTGTGTGTGTGTTGTGTGTGTTTGTTGTAAATATTCGTTGCTGCTGTCAGAAGTTGTGCAAGTGTTGTGTAATGCTTAACAGTGCGTTCAATCATCAAATCGATTGCTGGCAATGCTGCATGCACTGGCAGTGGAAAGAGTTAACAGTATTAGAATGATGAAACAGTCCCAAATCGGCTTAATGGCCTGTAACGTTCTCAATAAACTTTCAAGTATACATGTTATGCAACTAGATACAAATCTAAGGCTAAAGTGCAGTTATATTCTAAATAACATAATTATTTTCATGCATTTGTTAAATGTGGTCAAGCAAAAGTCGACAAGCAGCTTAAAACATTTCAGACAATACAAAACAATCGATGGAAATGTTAAACATTTTGAAAAATAATTGGAATAATCATAATACAATAATTGGCGAGCCTCATAAATATAACGTGTTGGCTTATAGGACGTATATGACTTAAAGGAGAAGAAGATAAAAATATAATTAAAAAATAAAAAAAATGTATATGAGACTTGCTATTAAACAAATTATGCAAACCAATAAAAATGCGTCAAAAACAATATTTAAAACTATCAATTAAAAATTGTAATTGAGATTTGCTATCAAAACTAAAAAAAAGTTCGATTTTTAAAATTATTTATTATTTGTCTGAGCACAATTAAAAAATTTACGAAAATATATATATTAATTTTTGTGCCTGATTTTTTACAGTGAATAAGTGTAAATAGAGTTCCTAAACCGGTTAACAAAGCTGTAATACAATATTTAAAATGATTTAATACTCGTCTGAAACTCATTAAAAACATATATAAACGTATAAAATAAAGAATCGAATAGAAAACAATATTCAACATAACAAATAAATAACTCTCAAAATGTTTATTTATTTAATTGTTTGTCTAAATTTCTACTGGTACCAAATGGAGTTTTTGAAGAGTTAAACAACACTCAGTTAATAAATAAATAATAAATAATAATAATAAGTAAAAAATGAACTGACAATATAAGATTTAAATTATTTAATATTCGTCTGCAATCAACTAAAAATTGTGAATGAGTTTTCCTATTAAACACAATATTTAAACTTATTTAATATTCTTCTTATTTTTATTAATTGATTTAATTTTTGTTTAAGTTTCCACTAGTAGCAAATGCAGTCTTGGACAACAGAGTCGCAACACATTTTTTAAAGTACTTTAATATTCTTCTTAACACATTTAAAGATATCTCGTCTATGCTCTAAGTCTAAGTTTGCACAGAAAACACTTCATGTGTTCTTCGAGTGTTGAGCAACAGTTCAGTTAACACAGGCCAGCCCAATCTTGTGCCAGCTCACGTTTGGGCCATTAAGCAACTGTTCTAAGCCAAGTACAAGCACAGAGATGTCGGGAAAGGTAACTGTTCTGCAGAAGTGACAAGCATTTCCACGTAGAGGCATGCAACACACACGGAACACACATCTTTGAGGCTGCAACGCCCCGTTCGAATTCCAAGCTGAGCCTCAATTCGAGCTTCATTCATGAAGTTTGAGATTCAGATCTGAGTGCGAGAACAAACAAACAAACACGAAGAGGAGGACGACAACGTCTAACTGGAATTTCCTGGAATTGTGCAAGCTTTAAGATCTTCTAGAACCTGTTTCCCCAGGGGAAGCAATAAAGCAAACGACATAATTAATGATTTGAAATTTTCACAAAACCGAAAACTCATAAAAACTTATCGATCGTTGTACTGGACAACAACTTGACAACAACAACAACAACAGCAATAACAGTAACAACTGTCACTACGTCATTGAGGCACTTCCATGACTTGCCCCAAAGCTGAAGATATAAATTACATGCAAGCTGTCGACTGACAGCAAAAACGAAGCAAAATAGAACAAAAATAAATCTAGAATTCAAGATGTTGGGCATTAATAAAGCTTAAAGCAAACTTAATTAAAACTTACGCTGGAAAATGGTGCGACGTGCGTCAGTTTTCCTGTTTTTTTTTTGTTGTTTTTTTTTTGCGAGCAAAACACTTGGCGTGAATTTATCGTTTTGAGCGACACAAACAAACACATAAGCAAAATTCGCCTAGAACAAAAGAAACGCGCAAATTTCGCTCGTTTATAATATTGAATGGCAAAATGTATCTGTGAGATACGCGATACGCTGGCAATTGAATTATAAGGCAAACATTTCATTCATTTTCGCACACACTGCACACTCAGCGCGGGGGGTTGGGTGGGATTGGGAGGGGGGCAATTTAGCACACACACGCGTGAAAAAAACGGTAAAACACACTTGAACTGCGACAATCGACAGCTAGCAACTGAAATGTTGGCTTTATTAACGGTTCAGTTTTTTGATTTTTTGGTTTTGGTTTTGGGTTTCGGTTTCGGTCTCGTTGTCGATGTCGATTTCGATGTCGGGCGTTCTCCAATCGGTTGCGTCCATAAAAACGTCCAGACACGTTCACGTACTCGGCTCAACTGGCAAAAAGTATCTGAGAGCGCGGCGAGCACCGCACGCAACGAAACTTGTTTGCTGACTGATTGTTTGTTTGCGCTCCCTCCCTCTCTCTATCTCTCTCTCTCTCTCTCTCTCACTCACTAACTCTCTCGCGTACGAAGCAGACAAAACACGAGCGCGCACAAACACGAGGCAGCCCAACGAAGTGGGTAATGCGAAAAGTATCTGAGAGCCAGCTGATAAGCAGCGAGTCAAAGAGAGAGAGAGAGAGAGAGAGCGTGAGTCAAACTCAAATTGGATTCTCATTGAGTTAGATACATTTTTGGTTCGAAACTTGGCTAAGGCCCCAGGTTGTGCGGTTTTTCTTTGTTGTTATTTACGAGACTCGCGGGTGTCAGTTTACGTGTGTGTGTGTGTGTGTGTGTGTGTGCAGGTGTGTGAGGCAAAATGATTGCAGTTTCCATGAAGCTGTCAAGCAAAACAAATTTTTTCCACAACCTAGAAGAGATTTTGAATTATTTACATGCCAAAAGACAAGAATGACGAAGATGGAGTAAATTTAGAAAAACTCGTGCAACACTTAATAACAGTAATGAAAGCGTCTACTTTTTAAGTAGATAATGATAAATAAAAGAATGCAAATTACTATTTAATGTAATTAAAATAGATCATAATTTAATTACTTTTATTTAATATTTACTATATGATTTTTTTTTATTTAAAAAAGAAAAATGAAGCTGCGTCGAAGTAAATTTAAAAAGTCTAATGCAACACTTAAGAAGACTGTTGAAATAGTCTACTTTTTAAATAGATAGATTATGGCAACTATACGAATTACAGCAAATTAATATTTTATGCAATTAACGTAGATAATTATCTAAATCACTTTAATTTATTATTTATTTATATTTATTTATTTTATTTTTTCTTTATATTTATATTATTATTTAATTTACATTAATTCAAATCATTTATTTTAATTATTAATTTTAATTTACTTAAATTTATATTTTTAGATTTCAGCACATTAGTTTGTTTTTCGCTCAGATTAATTGATGCCCCTTTCCAATAGGAACATCTTCTTCTTCTAATAAGTTAATAGTTCCCCTCCCCAAAATTCTTATCAGTTCATCGTCAGATATCAATTGGAATTCAGTGTGGGAAGTGAAGTAAAATGCACAGGACAAAATATAAATCGAGATTTTTGGGAGCGGTCATTCGAGCAACAACAACATGAAAAGAATGCACTGCCAAAGATAAACAGAGAGCCCAAAAACCAACGGGAGAGAGAGATAGAGAGAGTGGGAGAGAAGCGAAGTGTTGAGATACAAAAATTGGTGGTTCTGTTTTTGCCGGCTTTCAACTCACATGCTCTCTTCCTCGCTCTCTTCCTAGCTCCCTCTCTCTCGCGTCCTCTCTCAAACGTTTCTCGCTCAGATAAAAATGCAGTTTTCCCAGCCGACTCGCATGCGCTAGTTCAACTAAACGGCCACAGATGGCGCTGGTGTGTCGTAGATAAGAAAAGTTGCTCGGCAAATGCAGTTTCGATGTTTTTGTTGTTTTTCTTTTTCCTTTTGTTTGTTTTGTTGCAAATCGAGTTAAGCAGTGTGTGTGGAAAGCTTCGGGCAGCCGAGGGGGAATCAAAGTCACATTCTTGGAAAATGTATGGCAAAAAGCGTCGCCGGTTGTTGGCACAAATGCAGCGTAATCAGTTTTTTGCGCCACGACTCCGGCTTTGGTTTTGGCTCTGGTTCTGGTTCTGGTTCTGCCGGAAGTTGCAACACGTCGCCGTAGACTAACGCATATGCTGCTGCCTAAGTGCAACGATGTCGTTGTCGCCTGACACACCCCAACAATTGCCACCCAACCCCCTCCCCAAAAAACATGTGCGGCAATATTAATCGCAAATTTTTCAAAATGTAAAAAGCAACTTGAAAGCTGTGAGTTGCAAGCTGAGTTATTGCTTTGGCTGGCTTGCTTCCATTGTTCACCCCCTCCCCCAAACCACACTTGGCCACACTTTTTGTGAACATGTGTGAACAACTGCATTCTGAGTCTCTCAAGCAACCCCCAAACACACACACATACACACACACACACACACACACACACACACACACACACACGCACACACACATACTGACATACTTCGGCCCTCAAGGCAGCGATTAATCATGAAATTTTCACAGAAAATGTCCATTAGATACGAATTAAGTCATAATTGAGAGTGCAAGCCGTGCCACGTTGAAGTGCAGCTCAAATTCGCCTTTGGGGTTGTTTTGGGGGTTGTTTGGGGGTTGCATTCTGCGCCTCTCTCTTTGTCTCTGCTTCTGTGCTTGTGCGCCTGCATAAATGAAGTTCGCCTCGGGGGAATCATGTGCCTCAAGTGTCTGCGACATATTTATTATCCATATGCATGCAGAACAAGAATCATTCGCAGAATAGAATATGCCTTCAAGCTGAATTTAAAGATCCCTTAAAGACTACATTGCGTACTACAAAAAAAAGAAGAATAGGAAAAATTGGTGCATGCCACAACTGCGTAGCTCTAATTACAGTTTGAGGGTCTCTGCATTTGGGTGTGTTTGTATTAAGCTATAAATTATAACTGCAGTCGGCAACATCTAAATACGCAGATATCTTGACACGACTTTAACTGCAATCGTCCTTCGAGGAAGAACTACAAACAACTCGATAAGGATAATTAGTGGACTCCAGATAGGACACTATCAGCCTAAAAGTTACTAAAAGTTAAGCAGCTAAATTGAACAGAAAAAGATGACAAAGAAACTTTAAAATTTGAGCCAAATAATCCTTTTGCATTTATTTAATAAATTGAGTTAACAATCAATTAATCCATATTAGATATTTGTTCACATTTATTCATTCACTCCAGATATTCTCACTCAGCAGGCAAATCCAGGGCTGGAAAATCGTTGATAATATCAGTCATATAAATAATTATTTACTTAATTTTTAACCTGAAATTAAATGAAATTAAATACACACAGAATTGGTTATAATTTTAATTTAAATCTAAAAAGCATAAATATTAGATTATATTTTTAGTTTAATTTAAATTTGTATATTTTTTTTATTTTTCTGCATCGACTGATATTAGTTGACATTAATAAATAAACAACTACTCCAAAGAACTTGCCCAAAAAAAGGCTTTTTAATATAGAATATTTATCAAATCATTGACTGATATATTATATTTATATATCAAATGATAACAGATGTTGATTTAGCTACATGAACTTGATATAATAGCAATTAAGGCTAAATTGTTCGACATTTTTCATTGGATTCTAAAGAGATGAGCAAAAAATGTTAGCTAGAAAATGTCATTAAAAGTAGATAAAAGTAAAAGAGAAAACACTTTCGACTTTCAGGCGAGTTTCCCCCAAATACCAAAGGATATATATATATATATAGAGTAGTCTATGTCTAGGTTGACTTTTCTGTGGAAAAGCACATTTAGTTCTTGCTAATATTACATTATTTTGTGGATTAATATTATTCTACATGATTTCAAATGCCAAATAATTGGCCACATAAGGTAATTGTCTAGGCCTCACTGTATCGACCCATATATATATACATATATATATATATATGTATATAGACCTAAGTGTGCGCATATTACGAATCCGTTTAAGCAAATATTAATTACACATTATTAATTTCCGTGCTGGGTCGCAGAAGAATATGAAAAATGATGTGCTTCCTCCTCAGCCACGTTGGCCTGGGAAGTGGCCCGGCTATTATTTAAATGAATTGTTTTGAGCGGACAACTCCAACAACTGTAGCAACTATAACAACAATAACAAGAAAAACAATAACAGCAAATATTGTTGGTCGTTGATAAAACCTTCCCTTTTTTTGTTTTGGCTTTGTTTTTTTTTTTTCTTGTGTGTTCATTTTGTGTGTGTGGCAAGCGAAAAAAATTGCGCGTGGGCGAAACTGTTCTTTTTTTTTTGTAGGTAGCTCCGACCAGTTCGGCCCCGCCCCGCAAGGGCCCGCAAGGGCCCGGGAGGGGTCCGTGGCCTATCTCGATTATTGTTTAATACGCTGTCATTAATCAATTTGTTTGCCATTGTTTGTGGGGGCCAACGGTAGTTGGATGTCTTTGTGGCCAAATTAATTATGCTCCCAGATCTGAGATGTGTGTGCCACGTTTCGGGCCGATAAGCAGAAAAATGTGGCAAAAGTGAAAACAAAACGTAGAACGGAAAATATATTAACAAGTGCACAGAATAGTGACAAATAATTTGCGGCATAATAAATGACTTTGTTTTGCTCGATGTGCCGAGAGTAATTGATTATGTCTTCTTGGCCCAAAATGAGAAACGAATGGGTAAATAAACAGCAAAAAATATGTTAAAGTGGAATACCATTACTAAATAATGAAGCAAAAATTGAAAGTGAATCCAAAGTGGTTTCACAAAATCCTATTAAGTAACTTCCTCAAATGCGGGTTAAATTTATGTTGATAGCAATACATAAATAGAGAAATATAGCAAAACTGTAAATGCTCATAATGCATTGCTTGAAAATGCATATTTTAACATGAACTGATAACAGAATTTGACATTTTGATATTTGCATTCAATATAAATAAATCCTGTTTCCAATTGCACAAGCCTTTGCCAATTAATTTCAATTTAAATGCAATATTGACTTTGTGTGTGGTTTCACCTGCCAATTTCCCATTTAAAAATACATTTTTTACGATTTTACAAGTGCATCATTTACGGACTGTGGCACTTGACAATGTTTTTGGGCTTTGCTTTTGTTTACCTCAATTCTCGGATTGCACTCGATGGCAAATCCAAAAAATATTCAAAAGTACCTCAAACAAACTTACATCTGTATGAATAATTGCTTAAATCAATTTATAAATGCATATTCAAGTGTGTGCGAGTGTGTGCGAGTGTGTGTGAGTGTGTGTTCAATTACGAATTGCTCAATGTGTGTGTTTGTCATAAATAATTCATATTACATGCCATACGGCGATGTCAATAAAGACATAAGTGCGCACAATCAAAAGCAAATCAAACAGCTTGACACAGACATTTACAAATATAAATACATCTATATATATCTGCAGTTGTACATATATATATATATATAGAGGAGGGCGATCGCAAGCCGAGTGCAGCCCATAAAAAAATTGGAAAAGCAACAAGCCAAGTTACAAAAACATTTGACACCAAAATCATATTAACATACACACTTACATTTGCCACAACAGCAACAATGGCAACACTGGCAGCAATGGCAACAACAACAAACGCGTTTTGTTGCTGCCTCGCGGTCTCTGTCCAAAAATCACAGTTGGACGTCAAAGAAGAAAAATAGAAAAAAGATACCCGTAACACTTGTAAGTTCAGTTATTGTTCAGGCAGTAATATTTTATATATATTTTGTATATTTTTTAACATGCGCATAGCAATATGCACTTTGTTGTTTCTGCTTTTTTATATCTTGTTTGGCATTCACCAAATTCTTGTAGTGTAGCATGTACGACAAATTGCCAGTGCACCCATAAAACTATTTGTTGCTAGACTCCAACAGGTGTTCGCTCCAAAGCGTTTTGATTGCCACACAATGCTTCTCAAAAATGATGGCTTTCCCAACCTGCACTGACATTTGCTTATGATTTGCTGTTGGAATCTTAAGAATGTTGCGATTGATAAAGTGATTTATTTGTTTAAAGGTGACACAGGAATAAATATGTATATATATATAAAATAAAAGAAAATTAATTAATTTTAAATATATGAATTAATATTTATACACTTTCTAGGAGTATTTGGTTCCAAGATATGTCCAACATTTCTGACTAAGGAAGCCGAGGAAAAATCCAATCAGACTAAAATGAAGTGTGTCAAGGGTGTTTGCCAAGATCTTAATCTCGAGACAAGAGTTTCAAAATGAAGTTCTAAATGATAGAAGTAAAGGAGTCTGGATTCATCACATGATATAGTCTAGTGTTGTCAATAGAGAGTACTATAAAAAGAATACTTAGTAGTACAACTGATCGGACTAAAGGAAAGAGATGATTTTAGTTCGCCACCATTTTGTAATTTAACTATAGAAATAACACCTGACATAATACGACGATTAGTTGGGAAGGAAATGTCAACAAGGAGGAGTCTATCGGCTTACGAATGGAGGCCACCCCACTCATAGAGGCGAATAGCAAAAATTAAGAGTTTCTCTTGGTGATTGAGAACATTCGAAAGTCTCCAAAATGACATAATATCAATGTTGAGTCATTTGTGCTTTTGGGCCTGACGCAAATCACACATTGATTGTGGTTGGGCTTCCAGTGTTTGTCAACGTTCAGCTTCCGGCTTGAATTCCACTTCTCACTCTCAACACAAGTTCGCACAATTAACACAGACCTTGTGGGCTAATTAGCAAATCTCTGCCAAGACAACAGCAACTTATGAAAAATAAGTATTCCAATATTTCAATGCAGGTAAATTTTATAATTAAACTCTGACAGACTGCTGCGCAATTCTGGCAATAACTCACCGACATGGCAAAGTCAAAACTATTTCGCTTTCAATAAAAGTTGCAGCCAGCTCGTAAAATTCCACTGAGAAGCGCAACGCGTCGCAACATATCTGAACATAACGTAACGCTTAACGTAATAGCCTTTCATGTTTGCTTAGTAACCCACATCAATTCTAATCGCCTGTAGCTTTGGCCAACACCAACATACAAACATGCCACACACTCACACTCACACACACAGAGAGTGAGGGAGTGGGGGGGGGTTTATCTCTGTTGTATAACCACCCACAACATCAGAGCAGCAGGCAAACGATTTATGGCATGCTTTCACATACTTTCACCTAGGGAGTATTCTTGGTCATGTGCATAGTTGTGGTTGCTGCCACTGCGACTGCCACTGCCACTGCCACTGCCACTGCTGCTGCCACTGCTGCTGCTGCTGTTCTTGTTCTTCTTCTTCAACATGTTCATGTTCCTTCTGGATGGTTTGGTTTCGGACTCGCCCGAGGCAAGACTGCGTATGGTCTAAAGTCATATATATACAGAGATATCAATATATATATGTATATATATATATATATATGTGTATAGTTAGTGCACTGCCCTTTCTGGCTAGTTTATGGTAGCATATTAATTTTGGCATTGAAACGAAGTTAAGGTGCAGGTGCAATTGTTTTATGTGAAGCTATGCGGCTGCTTTGTGGCATTGTCCAACACTTTCAACCAAGATGGATGTATATATATATACTCTTACTATATTTCGCTGCAGCACTCAAAGTCATTACCAACATGGAGTTACAATAGTAATGTGTACAAACACTTAAGCTCTGGCATAAATACTTTGTATGCAACAATAATTCCAAGCACAATTTAACAGATTTATATTTAGTACAAGTCTCGACACATTATTGAAAAACCTTTATAATATGTAGAGCATTGCTGGCTGGCAGTAAACTTTGCAACATGCTGCCAACTTTTCCATATTTTCCCATATGGATCAGTTAGAACAAGCCGGCTTCTCCTATTTTTATCATTAGTCAGCAGTTTTTTATGGTACTCAGCTAAAAAACTCTTCCCACATTCGAAACTTTGCCCGAGCAAACTTTAATTTCTGAATCATAACTTTTATTTTTGCTCCAGCTTTGGCAGAGCTGCACAGATTCTGCCCTGGGTGGCTAGTTGCAAGTTAGTTGGGTGCCAGTTGCAAGCTATTTCTATGAGTCGGTAAGTGCTTAACAATGAATAATATTTATGTATAGAGAAATGTTTAAAATGACTTACATTAGCTGGATGCTTAGAGATGAGTTGAGTCATTATACGCTTTATCAGCTCCAGTCACACACACTTTGAATGCAATTTCAGTGTGAGCTCATATATATAAACCGATTGTTCCCCTGAACGGATCTGCAGGTCTTCAACTAAGTGCTCTATTCAATGACCCGCCCAGAATTCCGGGCGAAAGTTTCCTGCCCAGATCGAGCGACATTCTCCTAGAGAAAGGGCGGCGTCGACATAAACTGGAAAAACACTTTTATTGCATTTCTTTTTTCTCTGTGCGGCCTGCTCTGTCACTTTCTATTTTTCTTTCGAGTCGTTGCAAAAACTTTTCAACAGCAGCTTGAAGCAGAGAGCACACAGCGAAAAAGCAAATGCATTCAGAATGCTCCAATAAATAGTACTCGACTAGAATTATACCCTGTAGCCAGTTATGCAGAAATCAAATAGATTTTAATGTACTTTCATGTGAGAGTTTGATTTAGACTCAGACTTTGTTCTTCAAGTATCGAAAATGGCATTCGAAAATAAATGTTTTGCAAAAAAATACAAACAATATATTATACCTAAAACTATATATTGAATAGAACACCCCTTAAATCGACCACCCCTTTCTATCGTCTATTCAAATATTTAATTATGGCCTTAAGAAATATCTATCATTTAAATATAAACAAATAAATAATAACTAAAATCCAAAAAATGAAAAACAAATTTTGAATAATCATTTTAAAAAACATTTTATAATCACTGATAATTGGAGAATTATAAATATACACAAAATTTATAACATTATAATGTTCAAAGCCAACCTGTAAATTGCATTTACATCTGAACTAAATTTAATGTCTCGCTTTAAGAACCAAACAGTTAAATTATGTTTTACAAACAAGAGCTACAAATATATCTGTGCCATCCAAGTTAAGTAGTTCTCATCTCTAAATACAATGGATTCGATTTCGATGACACAGCACTTAATTTTAGTTGAAAGCCATTTAGGAATGCGCTTAGTGGTTATGGAAAGTCTGACAATTTCCCAGTGACAGTGTTGATGAATGGCCAAATGTGCCGTCTGCCACACAGCTAAAAATGTATATGTGGACGAGTGTGCACGGATTTTCCATTCTACATAAAGATAGTGATTCAAAGGCTGGCTTATTTCACTTATTTTATTAAATATAAAATATAATAAATATCGCATGATAAAACAGGACTTGGAATATTATTTATTGGTAAGCAGATATGATGGATGAAATTAATAAATGCATAAGTGAAGTGGGTGTACTTATAACAATGGAGTATATATGTATATATGTGTATACTTCCTCGTCGTATAGACAACTGCAATCTTGCCTTCTACATTGCATTGGCACATCTCAATAACACCCATTTTGACGCACTTTCTAAGTGCAGGGTAGAACAGCAGAGAACTTCGCATAATTTAGTTGCCATGCCATTTAAATGGAGCACAAGTGTAACTAATCTCAAAGCGGCGACGATAGCAACGACGTCATCGTGGTTTTTCGTGCCTTTCACTAAATGCGGCAACCAAAAAAAACGTACAAAAAAAAAACAAAAAAAAACAAAAAAAGAAAAACTGAACCAGAGTATATGAAAAACCAAGACCAAAAAGACGGCGTTTGTTTCTTTTTCTAGGTTAGCCGCAGAATGGAATTTGAATGCAAGGAGCAAAGCGGCTTTTGTTGTGTTTTAGCCAAAGGCACCTGCAGACCGAACGGACCAGGCCGAAAGAAGGCCGAAAATATGTCAAGCCAAAAGCAATGCCAAAGCCAAAGAAAAATCCGTTGACATTTCGTGCCTTCTCGTTGCAATTAAAAGTTGTTGAAGGCGACCAATGTGGGGCAGTCTTTGTAATTGATTTGCCAGGCGTGCGACTACGATGCCAACCGAGTACAATACAAATTAAATCTGATCAACATTTAATTAACTACGGCGCCGAACAGGAATCCCCATCCGTTGAACGTGCAGCTGGCAAGCACATGTGAAGAAGGAGGAAAGCAACTTTGTTGTGGGACCGGCAAGAAGTTGGGCTGCATGCAAAACTATTAAAAACTTTGACCCAAATATAATAAAACATCAAATTTACCTACCAGCCAGGCAGCAGGCTTGTGCGAGTGTTTATGTGTGTAGCAGGACGCTTCATGTTGCAGACAATGATGCACTGGGGCAAAAAAGAAAAAACAATCAAAGCTTGCTGGTGGTCAGGTGAAGCGGGTGTCGACTCCGGGCTCAGCTGGGCGCATTCCCCATGTGCCTATGTTGAGGACTTTAAAATGCATAGGAAATAATGAATTTCAAGATGAAAGTGGGGAAGGCAACGTTTACTTAGCGTGCTGCAGCTAAAATTGAATAAGAAAATATGTTTGTGTTAGAACTCGAAATAATTGATTCACTTTGTTTACACTATTTCAAAAATTTTAATTTTTAATAATTTATGGCAAAAGCAATCTAATTGAATTCGGATTCTGTCAATTTGTTTGTGCATTAAGTATTTATTTCAACCGAAATAGTTGCAAACACTCAATGAATATAGCTTCAAATTTAACTTATTTAATTGGAATAAAGATATTAAATTATATTTTACTGAATTTTTGTTGGAGGCCCCATAATGTAATTCACACTTTTTATTTTGTTTACATGGGAAATGTTGTATCTTAAGAGTCTCAGGATATACAGAATTATCATAATGACATCAGACCCTTGAACTGTGAACTCATCTAAAATGCTGCTAATAACAAGCAAACTTTTTGCCAAAAATAAAAAGAGCACATCATGTTAGACCTTTTTAGCTGAAACTCAACGCAAGCTCATTAAAATACCAAAAAATAAATAAAAATAAATAAGAAAAAATAAAAATAAAATCAAAAAGATAAGAAAGCAGCAGAGAGAAGCAGAGAGAAGCACGCAATCGACACAGCCACTGAGTGGAGTGGAGGAGAGTTCCTGGAAATCGGGGTGACGATTGGCCAACGAGGCTCCCACAACCGCAGTCAGTTTGGAATGTGACTCGAGCTACTTGCCTCACTTCACATCGGCATTGATTACAGGCAGCAGCAGCAGCAGCGGCGGCAATGAAAAAAAGCCAAACATGAGTGGCAAACAAATTATTACAAGTGCAGTTGAAAAGTATGTGGCGGCCACTTATCAACATAATCAACAACAAATACCTGGACACGCCTGAGTGCCTAAGTGCCTGAGTCGACATAGTCGCCCGGGACCGGGGACCGGCAGCTAAAATATTTTTGCAATGGCAACGCTGGCGGCTCCCTTTGTGCAGAGAGGAGCTAGAGCCAGGGCTGGGCCATGTCTATGCCTATGCCTATCGACAGCACCCTACGAATCGGCGAGGAAATCGCGACCAAGACAACGACAACGATGTTGATGTTGATGTGGATGTGGATGTCGTCGTCATGTCACACACAAACAAACACACTGTGGGGTCCCTGGCTGCCGCTTTTTTAAATGAGCAGCTCTTGTTGGACCCGGTCAGGTCTAGCCCGGCCCGGCCTGTCCTGCCCTGGGTTCGATTGGGTTCCCAGCAGCAGCCCCGCTGCCGTTCCCAATACCCTCTGCTAGCGCCTCTCAACTTCATCATCGTCTGCGCCATCGTCGTCATTCCATTTTCTGTCAAATGTTTTGGCTTAATGATGGCATTGATGGATGGATCACACGTAAGCGGCAGTCATTTAGTAATTTATCTGAAGACATTTCAAATTAATAGACCGCAACTCTCACAATCAGTCTCCACATCCAGGCAGGCAGAGAGAGTCAGATTCGAGGATTGTGTAACCTGGCGATCAGTCTACTGTTAGAAATGATGTGCAATTTTTGTCAAATTATGAAAATTGATGGCATGTGTCAAGCGACTTTCAACGTTGCTGGCCTCCAGTCTCGAATCTGTTTGTGAGAGCCAAGCTAATTAGTGCAGCTGCCTCCACTTGCCTTTCAAGCTCGATAAACTTTTAATTAGGCGCAGTTTAGTTAATTGGCTGCCCTTCTCTCAGGCCATATGTAAATTGAGTCAGTTGCAATGCGCCTCATGCGATGTGTGAGAAGACAGTTAAAGTGGCGGTCAATGCACTTGCAACAGGCTCAAATACTTGCAGACTTAAAATTGGGACAAAACGAATCCAGACTGAGGGAGGGACCAAGTATTGTTCAGATTGCCATAGTCAATAGAAAGTATAGTATTCTTTACCTACTTATTTAATATCGACTAACATCAGTCCAAACTGAAAAATATGTAAGAGTTAAATTAAATACTAAACAAATAACTAAAACAACATTTAGCTATTTATGCTTTTTAATTTAAGCTCCAAAATTAAAAGCATTTTATAAAATTTCGTTGAGTATTTAATTGCAAAATTGTATACAAAATTTAAAGAGATTATGGAATTTAAAAAAACCAAGCTTCAAATTAATTAGCTACAAAAATATATTGAAAAAAATCAAAATTTAAAATATAAATACAATAAAACATATATAAGGCTACAGAAATATAAAATGGTGCTCCGTTTATTGCAAGGATCGCGGGACTCCAGAAAAATAAGTGTGCAAGAAGTTAGTAACCTATAGTATACAGAAAGTAGAATGTAATAAAGAAAGAGATAAAGATGGAGAGAAATGGAAATCAGCTCCTCACGCATATGAAGTTCAGCTTTTCCGTAATAGCAAACTGTATTCATTTTATGTTGGTTGTGGTATGTTAAGGTTATGTTATCAACTCGTGTCATTTTAGCATAATTTACTTAGGATTCACATCCTCTATCAAGGCTATAATTAGGTTAAGCTAATTTAAACTTACCATAAGCGTATCAATCAACCCTAAAACTGCACTGAAGCAGAAAAAGTGAAGTTAATAAATCCAAGTAAAGTGAAATACAAAATATTGTGCATTTTCATCATCAAAGAAAGGAAAACGGATTTTGTCTGCAGCCAACCACAATCATATCTCTTTTCCTAACACTAACAGTTCTTATCGAACTTTCCTAATAACATTTAATTATTTAATTATTATGATTTAAAAGTATTGCGTTTATTATTTCCCATATAAAATGATCTCATCCAGCTGGGAGTTTTACTAATATTTATAGATCTATAAAATACATAGAAATAAATTGAAAATATTGTTGTTTGTTTTTATTTTACTGCATTCACTTCTCGTTCGTATTAGTAACTGTAACTGAAACTGTATTGCTATTATTAAGTGGTGGGGACGACAATACCGGTTCTGTAAAAAATAGCAAAAACTACTACAAGACTACAACTATTAGATATTTGAGATATTTTTTATTGACCCCAAAATATGGTTTGAGTAACGCATAAATGTACAAGTAAATAATCCATTGGTTAGTTTACAATTAAATTGAATATTATTTTATATGAAATATATGAATAAATTAAATTGCATCTGTGAATGTGTGGATAAAAAACCATCTATTAAAAAATGATTGGCTACCTCGTCCAAATGCTAAAGTAACAAAATTTAAAGCCACCATTTTAATTAAAACAGTAGAAAATCCATTTGTTATTATTTACAACTAAATTAAGTATTATTTCCGTTGATAAAATGGTATACTAATAATTGCGTAGAGTTGTGGATTTAAATACCCTTAATTAGTTAGAACTGTATTTTTGAAAATAAAAGTAGGTGCATAAGTTATTTAACAATAAAATCGAAGCTGTTTTTATTGGAAGGGTAAGTCCACTAGTTATTCTACAGCTAAATCTAAATCTAAATAAAAAAGTCGAAATCTTTACGTCCCATAGCTGCTTGCATATTTGCCAGCCGATCTTTCATCCTGAAAAACTATTTACACTTTCTTCCATTACACAAACTAATCTTAAAAATATAGGAAAACATTTTGTTGCTACTTCTCTTCTTATAGATGAATTTTTGAAGACATTTGGGCTTTAACTGTTGAGAGTCCAACTTCTACTGTAGCATCTGACTGTGCTGCTTTGCTATGCCTATTGCTGGAGCATGCATTACAAGCCCGTATCTAACTTGCAACACTTTAATTCGAAACAATTCGATCAATTTACAATATATGTATTGGCATTGCATGCCACATGCCACAGTCGAGACAAGCTAAGCCAAAAAATTGCAATGCGTAGATCCATTTGCCTCATGGTGCACAGCATTAAGCGCAGACAATTGTCTAATTAGCTGGGCAGCAGCAACTGCAACGCACGATGGGGAAGCACGATGGGAGAGGCATGCAACAGTGGCATGAAAATGTCGTGTTTGCGTTTGGGCCTTAAACCAATGCTGAAAAATGAGGCAGCGACAGCGTCCACCAACTACAGACTACATCAGAGACTAAGCCACTTGCCACTTGCCACTTTCCACTTGCCACTTGCGACATTGCCAGTTGGTGGCGTTGGCGATGCCGTCACGTAATGAGCGCATTACGCACATCGACTAAGAGCTGCTCCTTGGAAGTGGAGTGAAGTTGCAAGTCGTATCTGGGGCTGGGGCATGATGATAACAAGCCAGCCTGCTGCTCGGCTAGCTCGTTATCCTTGTCACATTATCGCCTTAGCCGAATACCGGGCGCGCGTCTTGAGTGTGCAACATTGCTACGGATAGCCGCCGACACTGCCGCACGGATAGCTTGTGTTGTGGTTGTTGGGCACGCGCAGCGCCTGCGGAGTGTGGCAAAGGACAATGCCTCAGCCCGGACTGAGCTGTGGCAGCACCCTAACCCAGCACCTTTGTGGCACTTCTGCGTGCTGCGTGTGTGTGTGTTTTGTGCTCAAGTAGCGAAAGGCCTTAGGCTGGGATTGCAACAAGCTGTGGCTGGTTGTTCTTAATTTTTTTTATTTTTTTGCTTCTTTGTTGTTGCACTACTTCAAGTTTGCTAGTTTGGCGCAACGCCAGCTTGTGGCACACAGTCAGACAGCCAATGTTGCACTCATTTTAAGGCCACGTCGACGTCGCAGCTGACAGGCGGACAGAATCCAAGACTGCATTTTGCAACATGTTTCCACTACAGCAGCAGCAACAGCAGCAGCGGTCCCCTAACCCCCAAACCCCAAACCCCAAACCCCGTTCCACTTTGGTATCTGTTTGCGGTCTGCGCTTGACTCTTGCAGGTGTGCTTCACACGACTTGTCAGTGTCAGCATAAGATTTTTCCTTTTTCTTTTTCTTTTTCTGTTTTTCTTTATTTTTTGGCTTTGGATTTTTCGCAGTCAATTCGAGAGCATGTGGCATACACAAAATGCCTGAAAATGCTGAGAAATATTTAGTTTTTTTTTTTTTTTTGGTTGTAGGTTACAGCTATTGGAAAAGTGCAGCGAGTTTTGCATGCCGGACAAAGGTTGCAGCTTAAACAACTTCAAGTGGTACAGAGTGGTCTCTCTTTGCATATAAGTCTGTCCAAAAAAAATATCACAACGAAAAACTACTCTTGATTTGATATTTTCACCTTGGCCTGATAATGCTCAGCAATGGATTTTCATCATGGGATGTGTTTCTTAATTTAAGTCTGTCATTACAAAATTTGATTACTCATAAGATTAATCGGATAATAAGTTGGAATTCTGGTAAATATAAATACATTTTGAAATAAAATGATTTTCCAAGCTGATCTGATTAATTTAATTCCCAGAAAACGAATCCCAACTACATGCGAAATATATTACTATTATATATATATCTTCAGCAAAAAATATATTTAATTTATAAAATGAGGTCGCAAAACAAGAAACAGGCTATAAATCAAGTGCCGGAACAATATTCGTTGGAAGTGGGAGTTAAACTTAATTTTACTATGATATTTATAGTATATAATAACTAAGTCACATTTCTCTCCTTATGAGATGCTAGGGAGTTACGACTTTAGACTGCCCAACTATTTATAATAATAAAAAATTTTACTGCAAGGCATAAAGAATATTTGCAAGGGTCCAAAGAGATTGCTTAGAATTCACTTCATTTATTCAGCTTAACAGATATATTTTTATACTAGCTTTCAAGTTGACTTAACTTCTTCTAGAAAGCAAGCCACATAAATATTTCGTATATCCACATTCACAACTTTTCGCGTTTGACTTAAATAAAACAGCTGAAACATAACAAAGGCGATTTCTGAAAACAGACCAATAATTAGAAGGAAACTTAGAAATTAAAATGGATTTAATTTCCATATTTCGGTTAGTTTCGAATGTTGAACGTACAACCGTGAATGGTGATAGTGGAATCAGGCTATAAAATAAAGTCATATATGAAGTATGACGATTGATTTATATATAATATTAAGCAGTGCTTATATTTGTTTGCCAGATTAAATTGAGAATATCGTGTTTCCTTTCCAACTTTTGGTACAATACATTCTGTATATGTATATGTACACATATATGTGCATATTCAAGTTCAACAGCCTGTCTCCCTGACTCGCCCTTACTATCCAGTTGAGAGTCTAGTTAGTTCAGGCAGCGCATCAAAATTAATGATGCAATGAAAACCGCTAAATACGACCGAAAATAGCTGCTGATATGGGGCAGGTGTTGTTGTTGCTGGAGGGAGGGAGTGGGGGGTCTGTTGCACACGTGTAACGCTGACGCCGGCCAGTGCAACATTTTGTGCGGAACAAAAGGTTTGTGGTTACCAACCATGGCCACTGCTACCTGTTGTTATTGTCCGCCACCAAAAAGTCCATATGTCAAGCGAGTTAACTGCAACAACAACATCAACAACAGCAACAACAACAGCAACAACAACAGCAACAACAAAAACAAGAGTAACAAGCAAAAATCAATTTCGGTGCAGCAGAAACATCAACAAGCAGCATTTTCAACGGATTTGTAACGCCATGAAATTAGTTACGCCAAAATGCAGCTGCGCAGACGCACAACCCATGCCCCTCACTCAAACTTACCGCAATCCATACCCATGGCAACAGTTACAACTCCCGAAATTGTAACGAACGGAACCAATGCATTGCTGGAGAGCGGATATAGTAAATGAAACAATTGAGAGTTCTTTGCAATCAGTGCCCGACTTAGCGATACCCTTTCCCTACAAACAAACTGCGTACTTTGATAAAAAATTAAGTTTTTGTTAAGAGCCACTCATCTTAAAAAATATTTATTATATTTGAATGATTTACTTTTGTTACAATATGTCAATTGACGAAGCCATCCCCAACATATTTGTGAACAAACAAAGATCTGAGAATGTGGGACCATTTTCAAAACGATATTTTTTAATGATAATTGTAAGTTTTAATTGAAAATAACAATTAAACAAATTTTAAAAGTTAAAATACAAATTTTAATTATAAATTTAAAAATTTAATTATAAATTAAAAATTTAAATGGAATAATAAAAACCTAATAATACATGATAATAAATAATCAATTTAAACTTCAAAAACTAATTTAAAATGTAAAAATAAAACATAAGATGTCAGGGCTATTGAAATGTAAAATGCTCAAACATTCCTTAAAATTAATCCAGAAAAAAAAACTATAATTAATTATTTGGAAAAGGGAGAGAGTATATTAAATACTCAGCTTACAAGCGCTCTAAGATATATATTATATTTATATATTTACAAAATAAAATATTTATTACACATAAATATTTCGCTTTTTTACCACTTCTCTTCCCCATCCACTCTAGCTTTACCTTCTTATCTTAAGTTGAATTAAATACACATAATATTTGTATTATTATATTTGTAGTAAAGCTATCTGGGAACCCTCTTTGACAATGTCCCGATACTGCTGGGTATTGAGTTCTTGAGTCAGCAGCGATATCGGCAGATTATCGATATCTGTAGAGCATCGAAAGCCAGTCGATTGCAGGTGCATGAATCGAAATAATATCAAACTTAAATATCGTTAAGCACAAGCACACATATTTTTAAGCAATCCATTATAATAGTAAATAATCAAAATTATAATATCTACATTGATGTCCACTCTAAACTAATATACCCTGTATAAGCCCGGTCTACACAAAGTAAGCCAGCTCACAACATTGAACGTTGACAATGCGGTGGAGTCTAAGCCAGTCGGCGTGGGCGAGGGCGAGCCGTGTGAAGAAAGAGTGGCAAGGAGTAAAGAGAGACGCGACCCGTTGTCAAACGCATTATGGGTCACTAAGCCGCGTCTTCATTGTTGCACAATGTCAATAGACTCTGCACGCACGCATCCGCTCCATCTCTCTCACTCTCTCTCTCTCTGTTTGTGTCCCTTTTTGCTGGTAGTGGTTGAAGGCAGCAAGTGCAGTCATGATTGACATGCAACACGCGCTTGAGGCGCCCACTTTGGGGGCATGCCACGCACAAGCTTCACTCTTGGCTTAGTTTATAAACTGGGCGACAGTTTTTATACCCTATACAAATTTAAAATGGGGTAGAAAGGATATTATCGAGTTAGGATAATATAGTCAGAAGAGAGCAATCTTCACCCCCGAAAGTATATATGTATATTCAGTTTGTTTGTATAAAAATACCGATATCTTCTTAGTTAAAAGTTTTCGTTGAAGATGTACAAATATATTTTACACAAAGCTAATTTGGCTATATTATAAAATATTGTTGACATTTAAAGTTAAAGATGAAATGCGAATACTGATCACATTCGATTTTTTCTGGGGTTTTCCCAAAACCATGCAACAAATGATCTACCAATTTTGCGATTAAATACAACTAAAAATATTACAAAAGTTTATTTTATTTTAATTTTAATTTAATAAGCAGAAATATGAAATGTTATTCACTGCAACTTTTTGTATTTTTCCGTATCTACTGATATTAGTAAGTGATTCAATAAAAATGTTAGGACTGAGTACAGGGCATCTTCTAGTCTGGCACACACATCTTGCATTTTTTCTGCAGTTTTTAGTTTGCTTTTTTTTCTACTCTTTGCGTTTTCCATGCTTTGTAATTGAAATTACGTGACACTTTGCATATGCACTGGATTCAAATTGAGTTTCGAGTTGTTCATTGCACAGTGCACTGATGCAGGGGAGAAAGGAGGGGTTAGAGTGTGGGGAAGTGGGGAGCGGGGGTGTCATTGCGTGTCCATTGTAGCACGCGTGTCTTTGACTTTCTCCCGTTGTTGTTGGGTTTGTTATTGCCGCTGTTCGCATGTGGCAAGCCGAACGTAGGTGGCAGCTTAGAACTTTAACAAGTGCATTCAAGTGTAGTCGAGAGAATGAAAAATTCTCCTTATCAATTGAGATGGACTAAGAGTGCAAGAGGCACGCACGTGTTCTGGGGATAGTCCTAAAAATTGGAATAAAAAACCAAACTAATTAGTTGCTGGCGTGCTGGGTTTTAAGGAGGCACAGCGGGCGATTTGTTTATGAGAAGCAGGATTAACGCAGGGGTAGATCAGGAAATCTTCAACAGCTGCAAATTAACATACATCCATATTGAGGCAGGCAAAGTAATAAAGAACATATTCACCTTACAGCTGCTGTATAAAAAATGAGGTTACTTAAAGTCGAAGTTCTCGAATACAAAATATAAATTAGGCGTACATTATATAAATAGAGTATAAATTGAAATAAATCAAGAAAGATCGACTATTTTAAGCACGTCGAAGAACATTATTCTAAATTCTATTTGATGTAGTTATCCCACGATGAGGATTTTTTTAGATAAATATATGAAACATTAAGAGCACTCATATTTTCAGATACTGTTCTAGATAGAAAAAGAAAATTGTTTCACGCGAGAAATAATTTTTCAACCGATTTGTCTATATATATATATATTATGTATTGTACATAAATATATTATAATATATAACGCATATATATGACATTATTATATATAATAATATATATGATATAGTTCAAAAACCTGTCATCTTGACTCGCATTTCTTATCCAGATGCGATTGCGTTCAGCTCATACGAGAAAAAATGGTTCGATCGATAGGATCTATCTGTCCTATCTGTGTATATGAACAGAACTCCATCAAGTTTTAATGCTGTCTTGATGAATCGTCTGATATATAAGTTTTGCTTCGGTCACAAAGTATTTTGAAGAAAATCGTTTCGGATCTCTCAATCAGAAGGCTGGCATTGGAATAATCTTATGATGCCTCATCAAAAATATATTTGTTTTTTGGGATGGAGACGTCTCACTTAATGCGTTACAAACTTGACGACAAAATTATATTGACAGGACATTGTAGACTAAGAAATCACCTATCTAAACTGGGAAATTATAGTAGCGAATTATTCTGGTTTTGTGAAAGCGAGGAAAAATCCTCAAAGCACATCCTAGAATATTGTGTCGCCAACTAGGAAACGACGTAGTATCCTAGGGATCCATGCTTTGAGCTCCAAAGACATGTAAACCTTCAACCCAACAAAGATTCTTGAAGTCGCTTAGGAGCTGGGATCGCAGTGCATATATAAAACATACATTTTTGTAAATAAAAAGTTATTACTGAATCGAAGGCTGAAATATTCCCATATTTTTTGTATACCAAGGGCTGTTTAAAAATATTGTGTTGTCTATTTTGATACTTTATTTGTAAATAATTTTTGGCAAAATAACTGCAGATATGTCACAGTTAATTTATTTATAGTTTCATTCGTTTATCTATCCTATTTATCAATATATATATATATATATCTATATATGTCAATATATATCTATATATGTCTATTTATAAATATTTATCTACATCTTTGCTTACACATAATACATTTGTAGAAAAAAAATGTTTGTCAGAAGTGGGATTCGAACCCACGCCCTCAGAGAGGACCAGAACGCTCATTCATTCGCTTATCTATGATAGGCAAGAGTTTTATTGCTCTTGAGTCTGGCGCCTTAGACCGCTCGGCCATCCTGACATATTGGCGGTATGTTAAAAAAAAATGAAATTCGTATAGCCGATAGTCCATTCAGGATCCAATAATATAATTTGAAAAATAATGCGTAAAATAAATATATATATATCTATATATCTATCTATATATAGGATATAAAATATTACAGAAAGACTTCAGATTTTAATGGAATAAGTCAAAAAGAATAAAAAACTATTTGTCAGAAGTGGGATTCGAACCCACGCCCTCAGAGAGGACCAGAACGCTCATTCATTCGCTTATCTATGATAGGCAAGAGTTTTATTGCTCTTGAGTCTGGCGCCTTAGACCGCTCGGCCATCCTGACATGTTTGCTTGCCGTGGGAAAAAGTGAAAACGGTATATCCGATAGTCAACTGAGGATCTAATAATATAATTCGAAAAATAATAAGTTTTAATAACTTGTCTTCAATCATTTCATTTAGAATTACACTTGTCGAACAATGTACAAGTGCATAATACATGTTAATGTGAATTAATATTAAACATGCATAAGTAATATTATATAATGACGAATAGTATATATAATATCTAAATATAATATCTAAAATGTTACACGAAGACTTGAGATTTTCATTTAAATAGAAAAACATGGAATACATTTTAAAAATATATATATTTATTTGTCAGAAGCGGGATTTGAACCCAAGCCCTCAGAGATGACCAGAACGTGCAAAGTGCACATAAGATAAGTCTTAATACGCCAGCCCGTAAAAAAGGAAGGGAGATTCCTCGCTCTAAAGTCTGTCGCCTTAGACCGCTCGACCACTGCAAAAATTCGCGCCTGGTGGCAAACTAATGATCTGTTGTTAACTATTCATGTTGGTGAGTACAAGCCATTTATAGAAACAGCATCGAGCGCAAAACAGGAAATGTTAGATAAGAAAGTGTCTGTGTATTTGTGTGTGGGAGTGTTAAAAGCTCGCGGCCTAGCAACACCCCGTTATTTTTGGTGCTCTATGCATAAGCTAACATAAATGTACATTTCATATATACAGTAGTCCACATAAGTATGTGAACAGTTCAGTTGTATCAAATAAACTCAGAAAATGTCTTGTTTATTTCAAAATTATAATAATAAATTAATTAGAGATGGCAAATTGAGTTTGTGAATTTATTAAATATTATCATTTCATGAATGAATTGCTTACGTTTTTCTAACATTTAATCGGAAATGTGGCATGATGTAAAAAATAATAATTTAATAAAAGAAGCGATATCACTCTAATTTGTGTGGCATATTTAGTTTGGTGACCAGGCAATATTTGACATTTTTACAAATAAGGACAATTACAAAAACTATGAATTATCGAAAACAAAAAGTTCACAAATATTTGAAAGATGGGATGCGTATTTACCCAATGGGGTCGAAAATTTCTACACACACACAAAATAATATAATACTGCCTGCAAAGCGAAAATCGTTCTCTTCAAAAATTTCAAAATATTTTTAAGCAAAAACGTATTTAGAAGTTCATGATGTATTGTGTTAAACGAGATGTTATACGTAAAAAAAGGTACCTATCTTTCGAATTTTAAGCCTTATTTTTTAAACCAGCAACACATTAATTTGAATTCATACTGAAACACATTTAGTTGGCAGAAATTGGTTTGCTCTTTTGTAATTACTGTCCTTGAATGTTTCTCCTCAAGTTTCAGTCCAGGCCATTTTATGCTTGGCTAAACGTTGCTCAAATGTAACCTGAGCCCGCTTCCGGCAGGGCAATCAAAACGTTGTCTTAGGGATGATGAGGGCGAGGAGGAGGAGGTGGGCGGTGGCTCGTCATAAAAATCAGAATAACCGCAGTCGAGAACAATTGATGCGCCACGGGTTCAACTCAATTGCAGTGTCCGCTGGCAGGAACTCGTGTTGCAACCACACACAGAAAAAAATCGACGTACATTTTAGTAAATCACCTTAAAAATTAACAAGTTGTTCCATTTTTTAGAAATAATTTTTAAGTGTTTGGAAAAATATTTCTTACATTTAAAAAGGCTTGTCCTAAATCGACAATCCCAAAAATATGACGATTTTTTCTCTTTTTTTAGAAGTATCAATTATTAGGAAAAACATGTCTAATTGGGTTTTTCTGGATTTTCCCTAATTCGCGCAACAAATGTTGGACCATTTTGCATTTAAATACCCCCAGAAATCTTACAAATATTTCTTATTTCTTAATTTATATATTTAATTTTAAATTTTACCATACATTTAATTGAGTTTAAATTGTTCTTACTTTTTGTATTTTTTGTGTCGACTGACTTTAGTTGACATTAAATAAATAAATAAATAATAAAAACAATAGAATAACGAAAATTCGAATATAAGAAGTCATTAAATTTGCTAGACATATTTTTTTCTCAATTTTAGTTTTAAAGTCACAACCTTTAATTTTAGAAATTATATTTGTGAATAATAATTTAAGTCTTTGTAAGAGTGCAAGCATAAAAGAAGTGAGTTAACCACAGACGGAGAACAGCAGCAACCCCATTTGAGTCAGTTGCTCGGCTTGTCAGCTTGTCAGTATTTGCAGCAAAAAGAGTATTCACTGTTGGGCTATCAAATACAGTCGGACGCCTGCGGCTGCTGTGTGGCATTGAAATCGACAGTGAAAACTCCTCATGCGAAACGCATGAAACAATGGGATTTGCTACGTAGGACGTGCTGTGCTTCCAGCTGTTATCGATGCAATCGGATACATCATCGGTCCAAATGGGATGCTAAATGTGCAGCGGCTCTGCATTTCGGTCTTTTGCATTTTAAACGTTAATGGCAGGCATAAGCCCCATCCGCCACCCCCTTTTGGACATTGACCCGCTCTGGTTTTGGACGATTTACGGGTCAGCCAAGCCAAAAAGTTTGTTGTGTTCATTTTCAATGCATATAAATTCATTCACAGACGATGTTGTTCATTGCGTCTGTGTCGTCTCGAGTGCGTTGTTTCAATAGCCACAAAGCCAGAGCCGGCCAGACTCGGCCAGACCAGGCCACACCAGATCAGGTCAAAGCCAATCCCCAGACATGTGCACTTTAAATGCTCCAGCTGTGGCCATATTCAAACTGCTGGACACGGACTCTTGGCTGTCGCTCAGCCTGTCAACATCGTTGTCTGCTGGTAATCGAAGCCTTTGCCTTTGCCTTTGTGTGGGCTTACCTCAACCTGACTCTAAGTAATTGTTGTCTGACTTTAATTGTTCTTGTTACTTAAGAGGCCATATATCGTTTGATAAATGTTAAGTGTTTGTTTCAAGTGTGTTCGTTGTGTTGATTGCGATTGATTAAAAAAATTTAATATTTCTATACGGAACAATATCTATATCAATAGTTCTAATAAGAAAATGTTACTGCTATAAATAATTTGACTAGGCTGCTTTCTCTATATATTGATATATTTTCGAAGCAGTAGCTAATATATTTATCAGTAGAAAATTAATATATTATCTGAATTACACACAATTATTATTTCCAAATCATCAAGCAGCGATAACTCTTTTAAAACACCAACAAATATTATTGCAAGAATTGGCATATCTATAGCTCTAATGAGGAAATATGAATTTTTAAACAGACATAAAAATTGTTGTAACTAATTTGACTAGACTGTTTTGCCTATATAGCGATAAGATCGATTCAGTAGTTAATGAATTTATCGTACAAATTGAAAAAAATAATTTTTAACTTGGGCTCGTCCGGGATTTGAACCCGGGACCTCCCGCACCCTAAGCGGAAATCATACCCCTAGACCAACGAGCCAGTTATCTGACGAGCGAATAACTTGCTTAATGAATCCAGAGACTTATGGTTTTCAAGTTGGTCGAATTCATTATGTGAATTTATTATGCAGGTCACAATGATATTTTTAATCACAATATACATATGGAAATCAGTATAATCTTTTTTTGGAGCTATTTTAGTGGCTTTCGAGTGGCTTAGATAATCAACTTTGCTTTGCATCTGTCGATCGCATTGTCGCATTGTTGTTGGCTTAAGTGGCTATTGGCTGCAATTAGCTGGCTAATAGCTGCTTTCGCTTGGCTTTGTGCAACATCAGCTACATGGCTACCATGCATATGGCAGACAGAGCTAATCAGTTGACCCACCATATGCCACATCCGTCAAAAATTGCATTGATTGGGGACCCCGCCCCAACCAAGCAGCCAACCAACCAACCAACTTACTTTTGCTGGCTGCGATAAATCTGAGTTTGGCAACGGCAGCAGCTGGTGCCACACAGAGTCCAAATTATGCGCCACAGTCCATTTGCCACTTGGCTAAAGCGGGTCGAACCCAACCCATAGCCATAGCCATATCCCGTAGCCATGCCATAGCAGGAGGAACACACATCCTTTTTCTGCCTTCTGTCACTGATTGTAATCTGTGGAAGCGCTGCTCGTTAACATTATTGTGCGGCTGTTCGATAATGCATTGGTCTTTTTTCTTTTTTCTTTTGGATTTGCTTTTGTTTTTTTGTTTTTTATTTATTTTTTATTTTTTGCTAGCTGTTGCTTTCTTGTATTGTAACAAATCATATGACAGAGGGTGACCCGCATAAAGTCACTTGAATCGCTACGGTTGCTCTGCGCCTTTTGGCTGCCAACTCGTTCCGCTGCACAGTGGTTAAATTCACTTCAATATTGGCTAAGATTTTTGTGATTTTCGTTTATAGTTTTGACTAATTATGATCAATTTATATGTATTAATAATATGAATTAATTTGATGGTTAATTCGTATTTAATATTTATTAACAATATGTATTGATTTAAATTTAAATTAAATTAATTAATTAACATTATTTTAAATTTCATTATTTTTGTAGTTAAGCTTTTGTTTCAATCATATTTGCTATTGTTCTTAATTATTTAATTAAATGATTTAATGATTTTGCGGTTAATGCCAAATTCATATTTATTAATAAAATGTACTTATTCAAAATAATTTAATTAATAAATTTAAAAATAAGAATTATACATTTCACATTAGGAATTCAAATTTAAGTTTAATAATTTTTTTATAATTTCATTATTTTTGATCATAATTTTAGAGCTTCAATCAAATTCGCAAAAAAAAAAACCTGTTTTACAGTTTATGCCAAATTTATATTTAATTATGATGAGTATTCATTAAAAAAAATCAGTTATTAATTTCATTATATTTGTTAGCACAATCATATTCGCAAAATATGCTCATTTCTTTGATGTTCATATTTTTAATTTTTTTTGAATTATCAGCTGCTTTACAAACTTAAGCTATACTAATTTATATCAACTTAAAGGTAGCTCATTATATACTCATTTTTCACTTTTCGCAACAAAGTTATTTACCTTAAATTCCATAAAATGTACCACTATGCAAAGATTTCAATCTATCGTTTTAAACCCGTCTATCCCCTTTTGTGCACTGGATGACTTTTATTCTAAGGGCCTGGCAAATATTTGAACAAATGCTTAGTAGACAGGCCGACGGACAGACCGACTGACAGAGGGGCAGAGGCACAACATCAAAGTTGGCCCAGTTAGCGCTACTGAACTCATATGGTCAGTTTTTCAATTTATGTCCTCGGTAAACACACTTAAAACTTCTTTGTAACTGTTGTTAAGGTACGTGCGAGCTGATAGCTTCATTAGTGTTTTTAGGGTTGCAACCCCGCAGAAAACGTTTTTATGTTTTTATGTCTTAATTCTGCTAAAAAGTTGCATGCCAAATTGAAGTGGTTGCTTTTGGGCAATGAGCTGCGGGCAACCCCCGTTGCCCTCATTTGTTACGTCACAGCTGTTATGATTTTTTTTGTTAGCTTCATTCCTTGGACATACCTCATTAAGCCGTGTTTTAAACAAGCAACCTTTTGAACTTAGCAAATTAATGTATATCGGAAATTATATAAGAAATGTTTAATTACATTAGAGAAAAGTAACATTTATATAGACGATTTGGAAATATATCCAAAAGTAACATTGACATTTATAAAGCAGAAAGTAGATCAAAGACAAAATTTGAAGAGGGAGTTGAATCTTTTGCAGAGAAAATTAAAATAAATAAAAAAAACTTTAGGAATGGAAGTGCATTAATATAGATATATTTGATGATGAAAGTGATATGATAAAAGACTATTATTAAGCAGAATTAAATGCTTAGATAACATTGATTTATTATTTATTTGTTTAATTGTGTTTTGTTTTTATTTTATTTTATGTATGTGTATATGTTTTTCGCTGGCTCCATGCCAAGAGTTTTTATTCTTATGTTTTTATATATTCTCGTTTAATTAGAAACCTGTTGATATTCGCCTTCAGGGAGAGATCACACCCTCAACTCCACATATTTATATTAATTGCCAATATAAAATAACTCGATGAATTTAGCTAGGTTTTAAAAGTATAAAAAATAGACTGGTCACATTATTTGGATCATTTGGATTGAAAATATTCTGATTTAGTATATGGTAATATATTTTGAATGTTGAATAGCAGCTTCACATGGACTGCTTTTGACTTTATCCCTTGGTAAGAATTTCAATATATATTTCGACAAGGTATATAGATATTACTGTTTTATCTTACTTATTTCCCTTACTACCTTACCAACACTGGTTGTATTTATTGAAATTTACTTCCAGCATTACAAACTACAGTATATTATTTAAGTGAACAATACAGATTTTTAAAATCGAAATTGATTATGATATCTATTGATATTTTTCTTCTCCAATAACAAATCCTTCTCCAGCAATAAATTTAATATTATTATTTAAAGCACTAGTCATTAGTTTTAATCATATATTTTATATTATACTTAAATTAAATAATTCAATTTAGTTTTACTTTTGATATAATTTATAAATTAACCTTAAGATTTGTGTTCAGTTTAATTTTAACTTGTGTTTCACTACCAATAGTTTTGAAATTAAAAAAAGTTAGTTCCAGATGCGAACGTCAAAAATTAAGAAATGTCTTTCGGCGCTTTAAGTCTTGTATCTTAAGCAGGTTAAATCTAGTGGATGTGAATTTAAATAAGATAAATAATAGTATAAATTAATTATTGACATTAAGTATGTTAAAATTGTAATAGGAATGTATAAATTGCTTTTAAAAATATACATTGACCAGTAATAAATTAAAATTAAAAACTAAAAGTAAATATGTTCAAACGTGTACATATATTTATATGATAAATAGGAAATAAATGCTAATAAATGTAAAAATTTAAACCAAGGGCATCCGGTAGTCCAGCACATTGTTCACTGGAGCAGTCTTGAGGTTGATGTCATTGTGGCTGGCATTTGAAATTTAACAAAGGCAGGAGACACATCCGGGGTCAGGATATATGAAAAATGAATGCAGCCCAGACTTATGCAGTAGGCAAATGGGCAAACTGCAAATCCCTGTGGTAATCCAGAAGTTGCTCGGCTGTTTGGCCAAGTGGCCAAGGGGCTGGGGATGAGTCCTCTTTTATGCGGTTGACATGATTCACTTTAACGATAAACGATAACGATAGACGACGCAAAGTCAACCAAAAGTAATTCCAGATTATAGAACAAAGCGGCAGCAAAGTTGGCGACAACTTGGCAGCCTCTTTGGCATCACATTTTGTGGTTGGTCCCCTTTTGTTATTGGCGATTTGCTTTGCTATGCTTTCTGTTTTTCTTTTCTTTTTCTGTAAAGCAATTTAAACGTTTGAATAAACATTTCATTTAATTTTGTGTGCCGCGCACAACAAACTAAAATAATCAAATAATAAGTGGCAAGCCCGCGCTGCGCTGTCGTTTGCACCATCGACAAACAGAGGAAAGCAACAAATTCGCCCTTCGGCGCTAGCATTTACGTAAGCACGTAACAACATAGTGCAACGCAATGCAACACAACGCAACGAAACGCAACACTGCGAAATGCCTTACGTAGTTGTTGTTTTTTATAGTCACAGGCAAATGCACACAATGTCTTTGTACCCAATAAAATACGACTGCTGCAAATGGGTATCGCAATATTTGAGACATGTATGTGACGGGCATATGCTAGAGTATTGCACATTTCAACCACATTATTCTTTACTCTTCTTTATATTAATTATATTTTATTCATTTTAATTCAACTAAAGTCAGCCGACACAAAAATATTGCAAAAAATTCAAAATAATATTGAAAATTAAATTTACAAAATAAATAATATTCATAAGATTTTTGGGGGTCTTAAAACTATCTTGTGTTGCAGAAAAAACACAATCAGACCAAAAATATAGTTAGTATGAATTAGTTAAGCCCCAAGCGAAATTGTTATTCACAAACCAAGATGTTGAGTTCTTAATTTAATAAGAATATAATAACAATATTCAATAAAGAATTAGTTTCAGCTTATATCGTTATAAAATCAACTTATAGTCACGCATTGCAGGGTATTTGAAAGTGGACTTCTCTCGCTTATGTTGATGTTTCGAGACAAACACAAAATATTGTAATAAGAAATTCAATTTTCAGCAACATTAGAGGCAAAGTTGGGAATTTTGCGGTACGTGCCCGCGTCCAAGGCAAAGACAAACAGCAGGTGCCTAAATTACACTGCCGCAAGGGCCTCTCTCTTGGAACTTAGTTACCAATTTCGCCTTTTTCTTGTACCATAGCTACGGTTTTGCAATTCAACAAAAGTTCTTCTTTGAAGTCGCATTGTAAAGCGCAGTAAATTCCAAGTGATATTCAATATGTACTTTGTTAACTGCTCTCCAATGAGAATTTTTTGTGGCAATGCTAAGTTAAGACAGCTAATCGTTAAGCACCTTCGAACTAGTGCTCGATATATGCCAAAAATCGTGAACAATTTTTGATAAAAGGGATTAACCAAATACTTCCAAATTATAAGCAAAATCAGCGTAATTTCTGAGTGGCTTAGAAATGTATACAATTAAGTGAGTCTCAATATGAAGACCCATCACAGAATAGCTTTTGTACGCCTTATGCAATATAATGGTACCCAATATAATCTCTGGCATAACTTATTAAGCGTTATTGGACACTTCTCACTAATGAACATAACATTTTATAAAAATTAAATGGATGAGATTAATAACATATATACATTCAATATTGACTATTAAACTTTAAAGTTTATTTTTAATCATACATTCAATATTATAGATTATTTTTAATATTAAATAATTTAATTTAATTTCATTTCATTTTAAATTATGTTGCACAACCAACAGTTATTGAATTATGAGGAAGCTCGTTCCAGATGTACCCTATTCCAGTTCCAGTTAAGCGTTTTTTTTTTAAATATTTAAAGTGAATCTTTGACTCAAAAATTCTATCTTTTCTTAATCTTTTAATTGCGACTGCTGAATGTGATCAGTTTTAGTACATGTAATTTTGTACTTTTCAGCGTTTATTTTTAATTTTCATTGTGCAATTCCACAAGACGAGACAATCCAACAATTTCAACGTAAATGACAAATATTCTTATTTATTATGCAACTCATTTTCTATGGGGTCTATGGGCTGTCTACCGAGCAGCTCACCCTTTTTTTGTGTAACATTTGTGCTCTCATTTGAGATACACACCCGCACAAAGAACACACCCGCCTGCCACACAGCAGACACTTTCACTTATTAGCGGGTCGGCCCTCTGGGGAGGCAGCACAACTGGCCCAAATGGCCCAAATGGCAGTGCAGCACGTGAAGAGGGCATAAGTCGTATTGCCCCAACTCCAAACCCACCGTTAACACCACCTCAACCCTCATATTCACCACCTTGTGAAGCGATGGATAGGTGAGTATCAGTGCTGTCGCTTAAGCCGTTTCTATTGGGCAGATCTGTGCTCTGAAATTGAATTATTAAATTCAAACAATTGATTATTATAATGTTACTTTGCTGCACATTTAGAGCAATTTTATGGCAAAAGAGATTTATAAATAAAAGTTTTGGGGATCGATCGCTGCAATTTAGTAATCGGTAGTTGGCAGCACTGCTGATCCTTTTGTATATTTGTGATCAGCAGCTGTTTTTGCTGCCTCTGCTTTGCTTATTTTAAGCATGAGCTCGTGCGTAATCGGCTCGACTTGGCAAAGTGTTCGGCGTTGGCTTATCTGTCGCTGTTGTGTTTGAGTGCCGTTAACTCACGCGTCTCTCTGCGTGTGCCTCTGACTGTTTGTCTGTATGCGTGTGTGTGTGTGCAACATTTTCACCTGTCAACAATATTTCTTGCCCACTGTGCGTTGCATTAGAATGCGACAACAGCTGCCGTTTCCCCTGCCTGGCTGGCTGGGTCTCTCTGGGTCTCCCCTGTTGCCCGCCACGACACGCAACCGCCCCAAGTAAGTCGCTCAGGTGGAACGACGAAGGCGTGCAACATTTTTCTCACTTGCTGGCAATTTGCCTGCTGCTTTGTTGCTGCTGCTGCTGCCTCTTCACTCGTATGTATTTACTTCGTTGCAAAATTATGCACATGTCCTTCGTAGTAGTTCGCAGTTAGTTGCGTGTCCAGGCGTTGCCGTGGTGCATGCAACAAAATTACTGGTTTGGCTGTTGCCGTGTGGTGTGTCGCCTATCACATTCGCCATAGCAACAACTGCCAGGCCCAAAACGTAATTTTCGGCTTTTGCATATATATTTGTTACCCTGCTCCAAGGACCATTGTCCTCCACACACAAAGTGCTACTCGTCTGAATGGCAACGGTCTGGGCAGAAATTTAGTGACTGTTAAATTAACTTGTAATTTGGAACTTATATACAAATATGTTCTATTTCTATATTAAATTGTTTAAATGATTATCCCACTGGTGATTTACTTTAACTTTTTACAATAGCACACATTCAAATCTTGAGATGTGTTTCTTAAGTAGAATGTTTGCAATATTTAGTCAATTCTTCTTTTTCCACTATCAACATTTCCTGGATTCTTGAAAGTTGCTAATTCAGTTTCCCAAGATTGACAACATTCTTTAGGTTCATCATTTATATTTATTTATTTATTATTTTTATGTTTTTGTAATGATTTATCGAGTTTAGTTTAGATTTTGTAAGAATGGCAATATCAATGCCTTAAACATCTGTTATTTCAAGACAGTTTTGTGATTATTTTAAAATACAATCATAATTAAAATAATGTAAATTCTATCTTAATAATTTATTATATGTATTAATGCTGAAAGCAAAATGTAAGCGAAATCCTTCAACATTTTTTCCTATTTATTTAGTTGTTGGCAGTCTTATATTTTAATTATTTATTTACTATAATTTAATTAATTTATTATTAAATTTTGGAAAGTAAAGTAAAATTAATCCGATAAGCTGTCAACACGTTAAATACAACGAAGAATGGAATATCGAAATATTTGACATGCGAATGTAAAAATGTTAAACAAAGTGGAGTCCGTCCTTAACATAGATGGATAGAATTTTTACTTTAAACAATATTTTCAATTTTTCATTGAAAGTTTAAAATATCGAAATATACACAGCTTACCACTTCTGTAAAGTTATTAATCGTGTCTTTTGCCATTTAAGAGCAACATACCCTATACAATCGAACATCACTGTACCGTATCAATTTAAAATTCATTGAAGTTTCAAATCGTTTCAGACACCATTCAAAAAAAAAAAAAAAAATAGATGCCCGCGCCTCGGGCTGTTTATAGGATTTATCAGACGCGACACGTAACATGCAATCAAAAAGAGAAAAAAAGGAAAACTGAAAGGGAAAAGGGAACTTTGTCGCATCATAGTCGACTAGTCTCATTCAGGAAGAGGGTTGATTGCCTTTTGCAGTCTGTGCCGAATCCCAACACAGAAGCGTTTGGCGTTTGGTCGTGTCTCGCTGTGGCATCAATTAAAGCATTACAATGTCATAATCAAAATGACAAATAGAATTACGCATGATGGGAAAGGCAACAGCCGACAGTGCTGGGCTTAGCCAGGCTATCCGTATATCCCTCTCTCTCTTTCTCACACACCCGCTCTCACTCTCTCTCCGTCAGTCTGTCTGTTTGTAGTGGTTGGTGTCAGTTGCTTTTTGTTGGGCAATCGCTTGAAACAATTTCGAAATTTTGCCACCTATTCGAATTGTGCCGTGCTAATCCCTTGTAAGCCCAGCAACGACAGCCAAGTGAGCAACGTTGCAAGTGTGACAAGGTGCGACGCATCGTCTGTGGCAAGTGCAACCCCTGACCAAAGGGTGGATGTTTTAATGGTTCCATGCCAAATGTCGCTTATTATGGCATTATGCCAATTGAGCGTGGATTTTAAACTCGCAGGCGACGCCTGACGACGCTCCTCGATTAGCAGCCACGATGACAATGGAAAAGAAATTACCTATTACGATTATTTTGCACATGTTGAGGAAACATCGGCTCCGCGTTAACCGTTGGATAAAAAGTTTTAATCACACTTTGGCACACGCTTCTTTCATTTAATTTTCATTGGGGTTCACTTTTTGTTTTTTAATTTGCGTACAAATTATTTGTTGCCTCGCCGGCATTTTGTGCTTGCTTTTGATGCTCTTGTTGTTGCTTTTCTACCAAAAAATATTTTCCCAGTCGCAGCTGTGCCAAAAGTTAGGATAAAGTCTCTTCACTGGTAAAGTCTTCGACATCACTTTGTGTTGGGCTTTTTATTCAATTATTTTGCCTGGCTATGCCCCCTTTTGTTGCTGCCACGTTTGTACTTGTTCTTGTGGACGTTGTCATACCCTGCACCCATACCGATGGGGTGTAATAGACTACCCAAATGAAAGGATTCATCTTTGAGTTACCGTATTAACTGTCTTTTAATATACGTTGTAAAGCATCGACTAATTCATTACTTACTGTTATTAATTTTGGTTTTAGTAAAACCTAATTCTGAAGGATATTGTCTAGTCGAGCACTTTCGATTAAAGCACATTTTGTATTAGATAAATTATTGGTGGTTTCTCTATGTGTGCGTAAATACAGAATTTGTATTGTAGGAACCTTGGAAGTTGCTGGCCTAAGGCACTTTTGTGAAACTTTGATGGGCAATTTGTTTTTAGCTTGATGTGAGTGTGAATTTGGGGATCATTGATGTTATTAAATTAGGGTGTGTTATTACAATTTATGTAGTTTGTGCAACACGGAAAATTGGGAGAATGATTCTAACCTTTAAGGTTAGACTGAAAAACTGAACATTTCAAATGGAAAGTTAATATTAATATTCGATCAAGACTTGAGCAAATATAAAATGGTTTTGCAGTTATTTTTCTAAAACTCGCTCTGAGCTTAAGAAAATCACACTAAAATGAAAATCGAACTGAAAACTAGAACATTTTTCTTGTCTTTAAAAATAATTGCTATACATACGAAAATAAATATTTTTTAATTGTAGATGTTTCTTTTTTTCTCCTATTTTTTAGATATATGTATATTTCTTAATAATAGAAATTATTTCTAAAAAATGGAAAAATAGTACCAGCCTTTGATTTTAAGAAAAAAAAACTGAAATTCAGCAAATACTAAGGACTACTAGAATCTCACTGCTGTCTGCTTTAGAGGAAAATATTAAAGTTACATACATACATGTAAAAAACGTTCTGGAAATTAAAAATATATTTCCTGTATTTTTAAAAGTAGCTTATTTTTGAAACGAATGGTGGGGTTTTTCTTAAAACCAGGATTTTTTGTATTATTTTTTTGATTCCAGAAGAAGAAGAAACGAAAACTGGCGAAACTTTCGTTTTAGAATTATACTTTCTGAATTATAAAATACATTTGTATTAAATTAACTATAATGGCTAATAAATTAAACTTTTAATGTGAAATGTAAATGTAAATTCTTAAAGACGATTAGAGTATTTCAGCCAGCTTGCAAAATCAAAAATACAAATTGCTGATCATTGTTTTTTATTATTTTCAGTTTTATGTGCTTCCACCTGAGCCACTTTTGACCTGATTACGTATCTCTCTTTTTGTTTTACAGCAAACAGCTGTTTAAGGTAAATCCGCACTCTGCAAATTGGCTTGCCGCAACCCTGAGCTGATGCAAAGCAGCTGACCAGCCATGCAAGCCGGAAAGCAACCAAACAGCGAACAATCTTGTTATCCACAGTTTCGCTTGCGAAACATTTCTAATTTTTCAACGTCTGGCACAAGGATTTGCACCTTTGGTTTTTTGGGCCAGAAGCCTGGAGCTGACGTTGCCGCTGAAACTGACGTTGCAGCTGAAACTGAAGCTGTCTGAACTAATATCTAATCTAATGGCGGGGCAACAGCATTCACTTTATGCATATCGACAAGCGCTTTTTGATATTCCGCAGACAGCTGCTAAGAGAAAATTGAAAAACTATTTTTTAATATGCAAGTTAAAAGTGCAGCAGAGCAAGAGAGCACAGATGGAGAGAGTGTGGTGTGCTGTGGTGTGGTGTGGTGTGGAGTGGAGTGAAGTGATTGAAGGAAAGGCAAAGCAGATACAATGCAGCAAGCAAAGCCACCGAAGCAAAAAGTTTGACTGGCTTTTCTAATTGTGCAACTTCCGTGGCAAAGTGTGCGGCTAATGTTTGCCAATGCTGCACCTTAAGTGCAGGTCACTCCCCTAAAACACAGCTTGTCTTAATGCAACCACTTATGTTGTGAGAGACCTGAAGCTGAAGCTGAGGCTGGAGGTTGAGGTTTCTCTCTCGGGCACTTCATTTCTCTTGGCCATGGCATAAGTAAAAAGGCGTTGCCGCATAATAAATGGACAATTTGGTAGTTGAAGCGTGGAGCGTCCGAAAATGCCCTCAAGGATATGGGCGAAATGCTGCTCCATTGCTTATCCTTATCCGTACCACTCCACCGCCCACAAGTTTTCCCCTGTTGGCTCCTGCTACTGCTGCTGCTGTTGATGCGGTTATAGATTGCCGGGCCCTAACCCTTGGCTAGCCATAAAATTATTTTGCAACAATTTCTTAGCCCCAGCCACTTTCTTTGGCTCCGCTCTCTCTAGCCCCCTCTCCTCTTTCTCTTCATGCTTAAGGGCATTTTAATTTTGATCTCGTAAATTTTCACGAGAGATAATAATAATATGCGTTCGTTCAGGTTACGCATTTTTAGTGGCATACCTGACTGAAAACTTTGTTGTTTTCCTCCCACCTTTCCCAGCCGTTTTCTCTCCCTCCCTTCTGACCCATCATTATTGACTTATGACCCATAAGAGGCCACAACTTGTGCAATTATTAAAGTTAAGCTCACTCCCCCGTCCCAACTCCTCTTCCCTGTTAGCCACTAAATCATCTCTTTGATAAGCAATTTGATTTATTTTATAAAAACAATTTTGCTCTTTGACAGGCGCCTGTCCAAAAACATAACGTAAGTCTTCCTAACCAGGCTAAACTATTTTCCGTAAAAAGAAAAACAAAGCTGCAAAAAACCGAACTACAATTGTGCTTTGGGATACCCTGCAAACATTTTAAGTGAGTTTGTGGGTCTTGGTATTTTTTAAAAACTCAAAGAATTAAACTACTTTACTAATTATTAAAAAATACTTTTGTCAGCCAACAATTTTAATTGTAAATATATTGTTGAATTAATTCCGTAACAAATCTCTTCAAATACTATCCTACTTTAATATTGTAAAAAGTAAAAATGCAGTAAAATTCCCCATTGAACGCATCACAAACTAAGCTGATTCTTAAAGAGCGTAAGTCATGCATATCCCTCGTATAGGTCTGGCCTCACGGGGTATAAAACAACAAAATCCAAAAAGCTAACGTTAAAATATTTTGTCGAGGTATTTCAGATAGCAAATGCTCTTTCTACGAGCAACCGACCCACAACAACAACAATAGCAAATGGTATTAACATATTTTAAACCTAAATTGCTGGACTTTTGTTGTGGTTGCCATTGTCTTTGTTATTGTTGTTGTTATTTTTTGTTGCCGTGTGGCATGTCAAGCATGAAGTGCAAATAGCTGGCAGCTAAATATTTATACACAATGTTTAGTTACTGACTGGTGTTATACATTATTTTTCTGCGTTAGTCGAGTGTTTATTTTGGGGTAACTCATCCTTCTGGCAAACACTTGTTGCCCAACTGTGTTTTCGACTGGAGTTCTGGGAAGTCTGTGTACATTAAAAAAGATTTTGCTGTGAAGTTGATGAGGCTTGTTTGCTTTATAAAAGTTTTCTGTTGTCAAATAAGAAAGTAATTATGCGGAACAAAATAGTTAGGTCTACCGAAATTTTGAAAATTGCGAAAAATTTTAAAATATAGCTTTTTTATTGTCATCCAATCCGCCTGAGGCATATTGTCAAATATCTGCATACAATTATTTTGGTATCTTTAGCTTTTCCATTGCAACAGATATAGGGTGTGGTGGTGGTCGTGGTCCAAAAAGTGTATACCGCCATTTGAAGCGTGTTACTAGCAATATAACTTTCAAATTTGATGACTCTTGTCAAGGAGCTACCAGTAAGACACTTTCTAAATTTGGTGGTTATAGCTTACAATTTGTGGAAGATATACGCATTTCCGATTCCTATGTGGTTGCGGTCTGATGTATAGGCCGATCTTTGAAGTACGTTGTCATCTTTAAAATTTGGTGACTCTATCTTGAAAATGATGGAATATATGGGGACTTATCGATGTGCAATTATGGTATTTTTTTTCGATTTCATTGCCTCCTAGTATTCTGATGCGGGCACATACCAGTATATGTTCCAAGTTTAAGGGCCTTAGCTTTAAGGGTGTATGACGGACATTGCACAAATCCATTGTTCTCTGAATACCTTCGGTATCAGAATATAAAAACAAAAAAGAACATCAATCTTAGGCAAGCCGACTAAATAACTTGTGGACCGGAGTCAAATTGCCTACATCTAAATTTTATCATAAATTCTTCCTATGATAACTATATAATAATTTTTGTTAAAGTGTTGGGACAGTGGATAACTGGCGAGTTTGTTTGGGATAACTTGGGTTTTCATACAATAACTCATCTTTCGATCGATTATGGGGTTATATGATTTAGTAGTTTGGTCTCGTGATAATAATATGCATATTTTTAAGTTTGGTTTTACACTCTCGACAAAATTAAAAAAACTTCCACAAGGATTTAAAAATGCCAAGGTAAGTCTTAGCTGTTATAAATGCAAACAGTATTCGAAATATAACGTAGAATATAAATAATATATTATAAATATATATTGAGTTGTTTTCAAGGTTTTCCCAACCCATGCAATAAATAGTGCACAGCTTGCAATTGCAAATTAACGTTTTATTTTATTTATTTTTTCTTTAATTTTAAATTTGTAATTTATTTTCTTTGTTTTAATTTTAAATAATTTAATTCGTAACGTAAATTTTTTTTATTAAAGTCTTTCTTAAAAGCTGCGTACGATTTTTCGTCTATATTAAAAAAAATCATAAGTTTATTGCTATTGGATTGCTATTCACACATATGTGAATAACACTTTCCTGGTTTGCTTTCTGTTTTTTGAGGGTTTTAATATATTCACCTGTATTTTTACTATAGTGTACTATGTTGCCATTTATTTCGCTCTTCTTCATTGACTGTCTTAACTTAACTTGGTCTTAACTTGGATATGTGTCAAAATACAGGTTCGCAAAAAATAAAACTTAATCGCTGCCGTAACAATTTTGTTGTTGTCTGCAGCTCCTTGTTATTTATGCAGCGCATTTGGTTTGATAGCTTTTGTTGGGGCAGCTTCAAATGTTGCAAGATTGTTAAAATTCATTGAATGGTCATTTCATTTAGAAAATAATGGACCAACTGATAGTTGTTGCTTCATAGTGCTATTCAAGTTGAGCTGTTCAAAATTTATAAATGCGTCCGACAAGGCCCTTAGAGGGATTTCAGTTGCCCACGAAATATATGTATATGTGTATGTATATGTATAAATAGCTCAGTATATACACTAGTCAGCGTTGTTCCTTTGTCTGAATCCTTGAGCCATTGACGTTGGTTTCTTGTTGGGATTGTCCAACATTTGGTTAATGCTTCAAATGTTGGCAAATGGCAAATGGCTAAATTCGTGCGCATAAAGTGAATTGTTTTATGGCCAGGCAGCAAGTCCAGGACGTAGTATTTGAAAAACGAGTTAAACACGTGTCGAAAATGGCCATGCTTCCCTTTTCCAATCCCCACCCCCGATTTTCTCTTTTAGGCCATTGGAATACTTGCTTATTGCATGTGAAAGGCATATGGCATAGCCTACATATGGGCGCTCTCTGGTAATCGAAGTGAATGTGGGTTGCATAGTTTATGGGGCCCATTGCCTTGCCGTTCATAGATTATGGATGAGCTTCATAATGAGCCAATTTATACAAGCGTTTCTAGGCAACTCATTTCTCTCTGTGCGTCTGTAGTCATCTCATAAGCAATTCCACCACAAGTTGCTCTCCTTTTTTTGTTCTGGGTTCCTGGTAATGATATATGAAACCCAACGAGTTGTTTTTCGCAGAGAATAAAAAAAAAAACAAACGCCATTTGCTGAAATGCGGATGGACAGACAGGCAGCCTCAGCTCACAGCTTCCATTTGAATGCGCACATGGAGCACATGGAGCAACACATGGCATGGGGTAATCGCATGTGTGGTGCTCTCGGACAGCTGTTGTTTACTTCGGTTCAGTTTTGGTTTTGGCTCCCCAACTTGCTAGCTGCTGCTTAAATGCACGCGTCAGGTGACAAACTTTCTGCTTTTCTTTGTTTTTTGGGGTTTTTGTTTTTTTTTGCTGGCTGCTGTTGTCACTTGGCTGGAGAGCAAGGACAAGAGTTGGAATCGCAGCTGTTGCTTCTGTGTTGATTTGAAGTGGCTTCGTGCAGCTGTTTGGCGGGCTGCTGTGCATGAGCAGCGAACAAGTTGACTGTGAAACTTACTGAGAAGGAAATAAAACGAACGACAGTTCCCCAAAGTGTTTAGCTGCAGTAAAAAAATATTTCCAACATTTTTGCTATCAATTTTATTTTATATTTTATTATTATTAAATAGTGCACCAGATCTCAGACAAGCCAGCTATTAAAATCAAACGACTTAAGAAAGTAATAGGGGGAAGAAGAGACTTAGAATACTTACTCGCCTTTGCAATAATCACCATAATTTTGGCGAATAGTTTTTACATTATTATTCAGAACGTAAATTTCTAAAGTTGAGCGTTATGACTTTCTATAAGCCAGGGTTTGCATATCTTAATTTCACGGTTGATTTTTCACTGGCAATATTTTTCATTTATAAATAAATTTACCAAACAAATAGTTAGTCGCCTTTTAACTTTTATGTTTATTAGAAATAAATTATAAACATACGAAAACATAATCTTAATATTGCAAAGGCTTCTTTTTTTATGTTTCGCAAATATTAATATAAAAATATAAATAATGTAATTATATAAAAAGTATAAATGAAAACCTTTAATTTAGGACAAATTTTTTCCTTTCTAAAATTCAGAAAATTTTAAGGAGATTTACTCTGTTGCCTCCTTCGTTAGTGTTTAGCTGCTGTCTGCTTTAGAGTCCAGTTGGCAGTCACCAAACCACCGTAAAATCGTAAGTATTTTCAAATAAAATCGAATTGGCATCAGCTATTTCAATGTTGTTATAAGTGATATCATAAAGTACACTATTTTTTAACAATGTATATAATTAAGCAAAAAGGGAGAGAATTACGCAAATATGTTTACTAAATTCTAGAGAAATCCGGGAATTAAGAAAACAAATACAATGGTTTTCAGAAGGCCAAAAATTTCCGTTTTATAAATATACTTCCTGAATAATAAGGTGAATAAAATGCATTTGCCAATTTTCATTTATTATATCTTGCGTTGTAGATATTGTATGCAAACTCGCAATTCACTTTTAAAAGCTTGGCGAAAAATTTAAGCAATTTTATAGAATTGGAGTTTACTTCATTTTTATTAAAATAATGTTATTAATGTGGCGCCGGGCAATGTTTCAAAGCCATTCCCTGCCACTTCTCTCATTGGCATTACTCCATTTTGTGCGACAGGTTTTTGCGAGCTAATTTTACGGTAATTTTCAAAGCATCGATGCCAATTATTCACCTGCGTTGAGTTTGGCCTCGCTTAAATTGAAAGGATTACTTACGCATCATTGAAGCTCACTCACACACCATACACACACACATACACACACACACTAAACACAGGCAGTTGGTGGTTTACCCTATGCCCCTGCTTCCCCCTTGGATTTGCAAATTCATTTTGGTATTGGCATTTTTTCATTACATCGAACGTTTGGTGCTCCTCCAGCTCCCCGCTTCCACCGGCGTCATTCAGAGAGCAATTGAAGCGATTTATTGGTGTCATATGACAAGCACCTGCCCTACTCTCTGGCTGTCTGGCTGTCTGTCTGCCTTTTGCCAATCAGTGTCCTTCTGCTGCTTCTGCTTGTGGCGCGTAATAAAAAGTTCAAACATTAAAAGGCTGGCGAATGCTTCTTATAACGAGTTTCAAGTATCGTTGCAACGAGCAGAAGGCTGCCACTGCCTTTGGGGCAAGCGCCTCGGCAATTTACGCTTTGTGTGCCAATCAAACAAATAAACAATCTGACAACCAGACAAACAGACAAACAGTTGGCCACGTTTGATCTCTGTTTCTGATGGCAGACAGTCTGCGGCCAATGCAAAAACATATTGAATTACTTTACAAAAGTAAATTTTGCTATAAAAGTATACATTTATAAATACAGTACATTACAGATAACCTTCCTTGGGTTCTCTTTGCCAATTCAATTTGGTAATTTGTTGTCAACCGGGTTAATTGCCCGACAAGCACTGCCCCAAAAACGCTTAGCATCTTGCCATTTAATATTTTTATTTAACGCCATTTACATTTTATCATTCTTCATTAAGCGTTGTGGGCTTCACAATTGATGCTGTTTGTTTGTGCGTTGATTTATTGCCATTTGCCTTCAATTGGCATTAATTTTTCAGCGGTTATTTGCCCTTCACTCACAGCCACCTCCCCGTCGGCTGCATCGTCCTGTTTGTTCTCGTCCTTCGCAGTGTCGCGTCTCCTGTTTATTGTTAAATAATTAAATGTTTGCATAAATTTATCATCATCGATGGCTCGGGACTTTTTCTCTGACATTGTCACATACGCATCGGTTTAAAGTTTCGTTCAGTATTAAGGTAAAGGGCTTATCAAAAAGTGGTTCATTAAAGATTTTTGTTCCATTTCTAATAATTGTTGGTATTGTAATTAATGGTATACAAATGAGATTGAAATTAATAAGTAATTTATAAAATATTTAATATTATTCTGTTGCAGAAGGTTTATGAGTATATTAGTTTTGTGTAATGTCAGTCATGCAATCCTGTCATGCAATCGATCCGTCTGACAGCCCTTAAGCTAGAATCTTGAAAAATTTAAAATAAATTGAGCTACTGGAAAATCGATAAACCGAAAGTTTAAAGTTAACGTCACCAACTTTTGTTAGTAGATTGTTTCGACCCCATTCAAATATCGGCACCTGCCACGCCCATTGCACCCAGTTACTCTGCCTCTAATAACCGCGAGTGTTTTTGACGGGTTTACCCTCTACATTTTATGGCCGCACCTACTTCCGCCTTTAGAACCGCTGTTTTCACACAATTAGAAATTTCCAGCCATGAAAATTTGAAAGATGGTCGTTCAAACCATTTTATAGGTAGAATTATCAAGCCTCGATGGTAAATTACAAGTTAAGATTGTTAAGAAATTTTCAAAGTCACGCCCATCCCTCCTCTAAAAATCTGGGAATTATATTTCTATTGGAATTGTAAAGCTAGAGTCACCAAATTTACTATACCATATTATATTGACTATTCAGTGCTCGAGGCACAAACACTTACTTCTGCCACACCCTCACAAGTAAGTTATTTGCCACCTTCTATCAGATATATGCCGCAGTCTAGCTTAAATTTAAGCTTTCATTTTTATTTTATAAAATATTTTCTTTTTTTAATTGTATTCTGTTATTAAATAAAAGTAAAATAAGTTCGGTAAATCCAAGATTGTATTCGTAATTTCCAACCATTTTATGATATTTTATAATATATTTGTAACCGTACTTAAATTGGCGTCAGTATGTTTTAATGTACCCCAAATGCATCTGATCTTTTCTTCATATTTACATTAATAGGTTTTCTGTCCAGATGAAACGCCTCAGCAAACATATCCGCTGGCAGTGAGAAAAGCCACTCAAGTGACTCAGCAGCTGCTTCGAAATATTTTTAAGCTATTAACGCTTATGATACTCTTTACCAGCAGACGACAGCCCAACTAATGAGCTATGACATAAAAGGTTTACAAAACAAACTATGACAAAACGACAAACACACAGCTCTCATATGCGGCTCACTGTTTAATGCCAGAGTACTTAAAAAAATAAAGAGAAATAAAAGAACAGTATTCGATATTTTCGAGTAAACCTCAACAAAACCGATTCTCTCTTCGTCTCGCCCAGCTGCAACAAATTTGATAGATCTATTTGTAGTGCCCCGCGATGTTGTTGTAGTTATTGTTGTTGTTGTCGTTGCTGCTGCCTGTTAAATGCGACAACTTAAAATCCCATTTGATGCACTCTTCTTTTATGATGGAGGCCGCCCTGAGCCCTCAGCTGTGGGAGCTGCTGCTGCTGCTGCTGCTGCTGCTGATGCTGCTCTACCATTTCAATCTTCATAAACTTGACAAAAATCCCAGCGAACGACGACGAACTGAAAACGAAAAATTATGTTCCATTAATGGAGCGAATGTTTTCCTTTTATGGGCTGCATATAAAATGTAAACTACTTAAGCGGCATCAGCCCCGGGACTCCAGACTGCGAGACTGCAACATGTGGAGGTAGCAGCAGCAGCATCGACTCAGACATCTACAATATTTTGGAGTACGAGTACGTATGTATATGGATATATATATATATATATATGCATCTGTGCCCCGTTCCGACTCCTGCCTGGTTGCCTGGGATGCCTTGGGGCTGTGCACGCTGTGTGCCCTGTCTCATTATGTCGCATGTGACACTGTTAATGATTATATGTACATATTCTATGCCACGCCCCCCTCGCAACAGCCAAAAATAAGGCTGGCTGCACTCCCCCTTTATTCCTTGGCTTGTGAAGGGCAACCCGACGACCCCACGACAATGACAACGACAACAACTACAACAACGACAACGATGACGATGACGACGAGGAGCGTGACGTGAAAATCTAGGAACAAATGTTTTGGTTCCCACTTGTGAAAATCCCCCACGACAAACGACGACAGCTCCGCAACTGTGCTGGTTTGTAGTTGTTGCCAGTTGAAGTTTCATTAAAAATACATAAAAATCAGAACGCATTTGCCTCCGGACAGACAACAACTAGTGTTAGAGCCAAACAGGGCGAACAATTCTCTCTCTGTGTTTTAATATAAAACATGCTACAGGAATACATGAATTGCTTGTTTACGCCATCAGTTTATTGAGACTTGTGTGTGCGTGTGTATTGTTTGGAGTGTGTTGTCAGACTTGATTTGTTTAACAACAGTTTGAATCAAAAACTAAACTAATTGCCTGTTTGTCTTTTGTTTTGGGCTCGCCCACGAAAATCGCACTGAGCCATCCTTAGGAAGCCAGTCAGCTGTTTTTCCCCATAAGCCGCAATAAAACAGTTGAAAAGCTGTGGGAAAAGTTTACAGTTGTTCACATCTTGATTGGGTTTTAATTGTTGAGCGCTAATTTCCTGTTCTTTACTTGTCTCTGATAAGACAATTGGTTTATACCAACAAACTACTTTAGCTGGAACAATATAAGTGCCGGAATTGGGTTTCAATCAATTGGGCATGGAGTTTGAAATAAATGATGGCTTTAAACGTTTAAAGCCAAAAGCTTAAGGAATTATGGTTTTCTCTAAAGGCATAGTAACTGAAAGGTCAATTTATTAATCTTCTTTATTTATTTACTGTCGACTTTATCTACTGATACACATAAAATACACAAAAAATAAATTTGATGCATTATTGCTTTTGTTTAATTTGCCAAATGCTTTTCTCTTATTAAATTTAGTTACTAACATTTCAAGTTAGTTATCTTTTCTTTTATTCCCAACAACACTATATCTCCTGTCTACAGAGTATTTAATCATCGGCCAGCCAAAGACAGCCTTTCATTCATATTTCGTATTATTGCAATAGTTCAATCCATATTGGAAGCTATGCAGATTCTTTTTCAGCTCGTAAATTTCCCTTCGTATATCTATCGGTTACAGACTACTTTAATATCAATTAGGTGCCCACACACTTGCATACTGATGGCAAACATGCCTGTTAATATATCCAATAACACCCCAAGGCCTATTAATATCCCTGGCTTAGAGTGCGTAGCAAGTCGCTGCAATGTTGTTAATAACCAAAGGTAGATGGGGCCCGCTGGCAAAGCGACAAATTTGCACTAAATGCAACTGCAGACCACATTCCCTTGTTTTGTTCCCCCTGCAGTCTGGCACAGCGACTTAACGGCAATTAATGTAAATGAAGGTGGATGTGGCTGCACACAGGCCCTCATATTAGAGGTACCATCAGGGGGTTGGGATACGACTGGAACTGGGACTGGAGACTGGCTCCCAGGGCTGTCGGGCATTTGGTGCACTTGTGCATGCCTAATTATTAGGACACTTTGCTCTTGGACTTTGCCTTTTAATTAGCTATTGCACACGGCCGTAGACATTGATGATGCCGACGAGCAAGTTGGGTTTGTGGGCTTTGACTAATGCATTGAATGACTCAAATGAAATCAGTCTGCAAATCCATTTGTGTTTCTCTCCCTCTTTCTCCCTCTATAAATCTATGCGTGTGGTGTCTTTTAATTTGCCCGCGCTCATAATTAATAGCCAGTCACCGCTTTAACAGGATTATTCTCAAATCCGACATGCCCCAAAATGTGGTCAAATAATATCGCATGATTTATGCCCCTGTCATGTTTTCAAATTAACGTGCTGACAGCCAGCCGACTGTTCGACTGTAAGAGATTTTAAATATATACAAATATTTGTATTTAATACACACGAACTATAGGTTTTGAATATTGTGTAAGCAAAAATGTTATGAGAAATATGAAATTGTGAATAGATGATCTTCGTAAATCTATAATTTTAGCTTATATACAATTTTAGATCAAAAGACTTTTAACAAATGCTTTTACTTTTAATAGATCCCAATTATATAATAACTATAATAATTACTAAGATAAATGAAGAAAACAAAATAAAAATACCCGGAATTTTGTGTACTATATGATTTATTATTTCGTATTATACAATAGCTAATAAGCTTGCTCTTTCCTGCTCAACGGCAAAGAGCAAACAATCCCTGAGATTGTCGCATACTTTTCGCAAAACAATTTTTTCCATTCAAAGTCATTAAAAAGAAACGCGCCAAATAATAATAACAACAATAACACCAGCGTCGGTCGTGCGCAATGATAAAAAATCGTATATCCTTGTACTTGTGCAAAAAACATTATTAATCAATGTCCACAGGAGAAATTCTTGTTGCCATGTCTTTGACAGAAGGCCAATGTGGCTCAAATCGAGACTGAGTTGAGCTCGGTACTAAATTCGCGTCCCTTGGGTGATCCCAAGCAGTTTCCCCACACCACATGCCCCATGCTACATGCCGCATAAAGCAGCTTAAGCCCAAGGGCGGCCACTTTTGGCCAAGGACAACGCTCAGCGAACTTTGCTAATTTTCTTTCCTGTCACGTTGATTTTTTGTTTACCATTATAGCTGGCTGTTGTCGCCTTCAAAAAGGACATCCTACCCTCCCTCCCCAGGCCACTCCACTCCCACTCCCTCGCCGGACAGCCAACTTGATTTACGTTGCAGCTTCTAACGCCGAACAGCATTTCAATTAAATTTTATTTTCTATGAGAGCAGGCGTTCAAATCAATGAAATATAATCGAATTAATTACGTCTAGTAGCTGTGTTGTAGTAGAACTCACTCGCCTCTAGGTGCTGCCACATTGAGAGTCCTGTTCGTGCCACATAAATTTGCGATTCGGCTGCGTTTCATTGCCCACTGATTTCGCCTCGGATTTGTATTATTGTTAATGGCCAAATTGTGTTGGCCATTCAGCAGTTTCTTTTCCAAGAAACTGCTGCCTTGGACCACGTTCCGAGGGTTGCAAATCCAAATGCGACTCTGACCTGGCCCATTTCTCGTTTTTAATTAGCATTCAGATGGCAAAGAGTCGCCTCTTTGTTGCGTAATTAGCTGAGTTTTGATTTATTACCGGGCGACTGTTTTGGCAGATTGTCACCCTTACCGATCCCAGGTGCTCAGTCCTCAGTCCTCTGTGCTCTGTTTAGGGTCCGTTCTTTCCCCGAGAAGCAGCAAAATTTGTTATGCAAATATTTGCGGAAAATTAAAACTGTCAAACTTAAAGCTTGATTCCTTGATGCGTTTGTCGCATTAACAGCGCCCTAAAGTCATCAGACGAGTTTGTGTAAATGGCAAACACAAGGAAAGGATAGAAATACTTAAACTAACGATGATAACATTTCTAAGACGGTTCTAAAAAGCTAAGTTGTTGATTGCCTTTTTTTTTGTGGGGCATCTTTCTAAAATAAAAACTAGCTTAGTATAGTTCGGAGTTAGACATTTTATTATATTACACCCTGAATCCATTAAATTTGATTAAAAGAGTATACAAGTTTTAAGTAAAATTATGTACAAGGAAGCAACTACGACTCCATAAGGTATATATACGTATATTCCTCATAAGGATCAACATTCGAGCCGATATAGCCATGCTCGTCCGTCCATCGCCCGTCCAAGCGTCTGGTTTGGTATATAAGCTCTCATGTATCCTGGGCAGATCAAGTTTATTTAACTGTATCGATAACTGCCTATGTTTTGCTAATATCGATATATTTCGATTGTCATCTCATTTCTAGGAAAACATTCATGATTTGCGTTTATAGTTTTCAATAAATTCCAGAATTCAGATTGGAAATTTTATGTGTGTGTATTGCATTTGTATTTTTGGTATATCTTTCGAACTTCTAATTTTTACGAAAATATTCTTGATTTGAGGTTGGAAATATTGAACGATCAATTGTAGAATCAGAACTTAACATTTTGTTTGTATGTTGCATATACGTCCCCAGGCCCTGGAAATCTGAAATGCGCACATCTTCTACAATTTGTAGCTAGAGTCTTCAAAATTTGAAATCATGTTACTCCGAAAGATCGATAATATAATTGGATGACCACGGCCACTCCGCACCCCAAGACCGATATACCTGAAGGTGTAAATCGATAAATCCATATATTCTGAAATGAAGAGTCACAAAATGTAAAATGTATGTTGTTAGTGACATCCTTCAACAGCCGGAACATTTTTCCCACAATTTAAGAACTACAGTTACCAAATTTGGAAGGTATATATATACTAAGCATGTACTCCAAATTTTTTTTGGTTAACTTGATCGATATTTATACCCAACCTGTTCTGAGGCACCTGCTTTCAGGAGGTACTACTTATTGGTATCACACAATTTTGCAGTCGGTTACGCCTGCAACTTTCTTACATGTTTTTTTAAAAATTATTTTAATACTTTAATTTATCTAGTATCGCTGGGATCATGAAATGATGGGATGATCAATGAAAGTGATAAACTTAATATAACCACAGAGAACTAAATACCCAATGAGGCAAAATCAAATTACCATCAGTTTTTAATTAATCACGACTAAAGCATTCTTTGGTGAATTTTTTTTTGCTTTTTTTTGCAATCTGTGAATTATGATTAAGCGAGCTCACAAGCAATTTGTACCTTTTGGTAATGAAACATCCAACATGAAATGTGATACTGTGTGCGGTATAAAAAATTAAATTAATATTAGTTTTTCTTTCAATGGAATCGCTATAGTTTGTGTATGCTTTTATTACACTTGTAATTACCTCTGATGATGTAATTTAAAATGCTGCTTTATGGAATGCCTATCCAACAAGTTCACTTTGCTTTTAATGTAAATCAGCGCGATTATGATGAAAATTGCTGCTATGCGTCCTCTGCCCTGGGCAATGAAAATCTTATTAGTCTCTGGTGCAATAAAAATGAAACTTCATAACTGCAATCTGCATATATTTCACTGCACTACGCGCTATATACATATAAGGAATATGCATATATATTGCCTCTCTTTCTTTACCTCCTTTCTACCCATCTCTATCCCTCTCTCTCTCTCTCTCGCTCTATTTTTGTCTCTGTCTGTGTCTCTGTCTCATTGTTTCGCAGCTTCCCTCTGGCGATGCAATTATGCATTTGTCCAGGTGGGTCCGATGCGGACATAAAGGCATCGTTGACCAGTCGATAATTAAATATTTTAATGCAATAATAACGCAGCAATCACGAGGGTGGTGTGGGTAGCTGGGTAGAGGAGTGTGTGTGGGGGGGTTACGGATGGGCATAGGAAAACCGGTCAACACTGAGCCAGCACTATCAATTTGTACAACGGCTTAATTGATAATCTTTGGCTATTATTTAAATGCGAGCACGTCGAGCATTGATTCGATTCAATTTGTTGCGCTAACGATTCCAATTTGATTAGGGGAGCACAGCCCCAACAATGAGCCCCACAACAAAAACAATAATAACAATGAGAATGCGTGTGATTGACCAATGTGTATGTGTGAGTGTGTTGTGTGTATGGTTGTGAGCGTGGTATATGACATGAATATAATTTGTGTTTGGTCAGTTTAGGGATAAGCTGCCATTCAAACAATTCACTTGTTTAATTTGTAGCCATGGAGCTTAGTATGTGACTTGTTTATTCAATAATAAGAGTTGATAGGTATATATGTATGTATGTGGTTCTTTACCAGAGTTTAGATCAATAATCAAGCTTGAAAATGAATACCTATCATATTGCCGACAGTCAAGGGTTTTAAGCTCAAATTTTGCCAGTAAGGCCCATGATATATCTTATACACTCAACAAAAGAAACACACATCATTTTAAGTTAGGTGTAATTTTTGCATTTGCAAATAATTCTTTTGGGAAACCTATGAGTGGTCAAATTATCTTACTCCTCACTTTCAGAGATTTTCCTATCTGCTATTTATTTTCTCACTGCCCTAAGGCTTTTATTTTTCTTATGACAAAGCTGCTTTCCCCAATCCTTGCAATAAATGTTTGACCATTTTACACATTAATACCACTAGACCTACTTAATTTTTTCTTTAATTTTAAAATTCTTCATTTAATTATTTTCTTTTTATTTTAAATTTTATCATTCATTAGAACATATTTTAAAAAGTGTGTAGCCGAAATTTCAAAACATTAAAACAGCTCTAAATAAAAACTTGATATTTAGAGTGTCCACTTTGGCAGTAAGGGCTGACTGAATTTATTTATTCAACATTAAATAATAAGTACTATAAATTTATTTGGATTTTCAGACTCGACGAGCCTTTTGAAAAACTCTCTCCCCATATACTGTCTGGGTTCTTTTGATTCGGCTTTGCTTGACCTATTATGAACGCGTATGTTATTGAAATTGAAGTCGCTTTAAGTCTGTACTGCAGTTGTTTTTAAAGCCCGTTAAGGACTTTCGCCAAATTAGACCCAGTTTGAAACGGCAACTTCAAAGTGCACAATCGTCCCCGTAGTGGAGCTGGGAAATGGTCACTCCAACCAGCAATTCCCGAACACCGAGTGAAATACCTGCAGGCCATTTTGTCTGGCTCCCTGCCCTCGCCACCAGAGTGACCTGTTTTTGTTTTTAGCTATGTTGCTGTGGCACAGTGCTTTGTGCTCTTTTATATGCTGCTGCTGCTTCTCCTCCCTACCTGCCTCCATGCACAGACTGGCGTTGAGCAGCACATTAATGCACAAGAAGGCCGTCGCGACCACACAGCCTGGCGAGCATAGAGTGGTCTGATGCATTCAAACCAAATAAAAATCTAATTAAATTAAAAGCTTATTTTATTGTGAACGTAAAGCGCCATAGCTCGCCAGCCAGCCTAACCACATCGAAGTTTCCCAACGGCAGGCAAAACATACTTTTAAATTTTCCTTTTTCTATGCTAGGCTATTTCGACTTGAACGTAATGCATTGCATGTAAGAAATCGGGATCAAAATTAACAAAAATGCAAGTGAATTTTAAGTTTTATCATTGAATGTATTTGATAATTTATTTAAAATTATTACTGCTATTATTATTTATTTAACAATACAAAATTGGTATATTTATATTTTATTTAAATAACCAATTAAAATCAATTAAATTAAATTAATAACACTTCATTTAGAAAAATGTTTACTTCGATAAATATCTTTAAAAACATTTTTTTAAGTATCTATCAACAGCATACCAAAAGTGACTTGCAGATAGAGTTTGCGTATCGTTTTCTCTGGTCGTTCTCAAGCTCTTTTTTTACAAATTTAAAGAAAGAAATGTATCGCTTTTTGAAATTATTATTGTTATTTTTATTATTATTATCATTATTATTATTTTTATTAATAATAATAATTATTATTAATAATAATAAAAAATAAATTGATATTATCAATTACAAATAAATCCAATATCTCTAAAATACTCAGTAGCATTTCACATTTAGCAGATAACACTACATTGATAGTAATGTTTACTCGGGAATAGAGTTTAAACACCACACAAACAATGGCAATCAAATACAAACATACACTACTTTGCCCATTAGAGTATTAGGGGTTCGTTGAGTGTTTTTCTGGTCTTGAGTTCTTTTATTTACCAATTTAAAAAATGAATTTTATGTCTCACCCAAAATGATATGATAAACGCCACAATATGTTAAATTTATTCTAAAAGTCTTTAGTTTATGGGCTCTTTCGGTCGCCCCAAGGCGACAGTGCCTACAAATTGTGTCCGCGAGTCCGTTCGTCGTCGTCCGTATGCCTCAATAAAATAATGCCCGCTGGGGAACATATGGCAGTGCAGAATTTTATTACGCCGTTTATGGCTTTTCAGCGTTATGATGATAGCGGGCTGGGGGGACGGCCTGATGGTGGTCTTTGTGCTGGTTCCGATGGACGATGCGGCCGTGCGCGAATATTTATTGATGTCAACAATGCAAGGGTGGGAGGGGGGTTGTATGGGGAGAGAGGGTGGCTTCTCTCTCTCCCTCTGTCTTGAGTGCTGAGGCGTTGGCGTCACTGAATGTGGGATGAGTTACGTGCCGGCATTTTAGCATTAAAACGCGGTCGGCGGCTATCAAGGCGCGTTGATCTAAACGCTTGACACGCCTCAGCGCCCGGCAGCAGCGTGTGACATATGTCGATGAGGGTGGCAACCCTTTCGCTCTTACGCTCCTACGAACGTTGCGATAACAATCGGTATGAAGAAAATTACTTAATTTTTTTTGGTATTTTTTCTTTTTTTTTTTTTGTTTGTCTTGTTTTGTTCACATTGAGTTGTAAAATTTAGCACGCGACTCATAATTCAAATGTGGCAGCAACGTGCCGTTGTTTGGCTTACCTGTGTCGCACACGTAGCCAGAGAATGTCCTGTGGCATTGCCGTCGCTTCGTTTGCTCTTTTCAGAAATTTGTTTATTGCGGCACTTGAGCAGAAGTGGCATCATCTTCCCGGCAGCCATTACAAGAGGCTCTCTGTTCTTGGCTGTGAAGATTGAGATGGAGATGGAGTTGGATGCTTCGACGTGCCTGCGCCATTTTGTGTCTTATCCGTCCGGTTGTCTGCTTGTTTGTGCTTTGCTTTGCAGAAATCGTTAAAGAAATGACAAATAAGTCGCCGCACTTCCTCCCCCGCCTCTCCGACGCCTTTCTATCTTTCGCTTCCTTTCTCTTTCATACTGCCTGTCAACGATTTGACGCTGGTTTTTGTTGTTGATGTTGTTGGTGTTGGCGTCGCTGAAAGTAAACTAATATTTCATTTGAAAAATATATACCAGAAATGTCTTTTGTACATTTATTTTTTGACATGTTGTTTTGTTTTTCACTCACTTTTCCCCCGCCCCTTTCTCCGCTTCATTGCATAAACGCACGTTCGCACAGCGGGTGAAAAACAACAACGAATCGCAAGTCCTTGAGAACCGTTCCAGCTCAGATTTACGAGTATAGAAAACGTTTTCATTTGAATAACATGCACACAGACAGGCATGCCTGTCTTAGATCCGGCAGGGACATTCCTTTGTACGGTTGCGAATGCTTCTCATAATAAAGATGAAGATGGAGCTGTTGTGACAGCCTCTATGATATATTTCTCCTTCAGTCATATATTTGGGTTCAGCTTTAGCCACTTGGGAATGCCACTCAACAGCATTTAAGCTGGGCTCTCATTTGAAATATTAAGAGACAAGAAAAACGACTATACTTATTAAACATCTTTGTTCATTCAGTCAGAGAACGCCCCAAATTTCTAAAAATAGATAATGCAATTTTTTCTCAATTACCATCTGCAAGGAAAGCCAATAAACGCAGTGCATACTATTCCGTTTTCCAGTAAGTACCCATATAAAAGTGTTAAGATGTACATATGGTAATTCATGACATTTCCCATAGCGCAACCTTTAGAACACTTTTTTAATATGCTTGGTACGTATACAATTTTAATTTTCAATACCCTTTTATAACGCTGACCACAAAGCACATTTCCTATTCGCCTGTTTCCATTAAATGGGTTCTTTTTTTATTCAGACATTTTTTTAGAATCTTACGCTCTGCGTTCAACATAATGTAAAACAAAACAGACCACACTTTTCAACTCAACACTGTATATTTTTTTGTATACCCTGCAATAATAACTAATTTGCATATAGGAATTAAATATATTTTGTCAGGTTAAAAGAGGCTAGATAATATTTATTTATTCAGATGCATGTCTATATTTTATACAAGAGTAAAATAAAGGGTATCTGCCCGTTTAGCATGGGAAAGCAATCTTGTGTGTGTTTTTTTCAGCTGAGGCCTACTTTTTTCGCGGTTGTTGGTTTAAAATCAAGCTATACAACGTTTCCAACAAGAAATTGTATATGCATTCATTCCATTTTAGAATTTTACATTATGAAGCACCGTAATAAACCTACTAAATTCTATATAACTTTGCTGCGCTTTTGAAAAACCATTATGCTGTAGTCAAGTGAGCTTGACTTCGAAATACCCTGAACCCAGCTGTTAAACAATTCCAGTTTTATTGGAAAATATTCCTTTGAAAAGTTTTCCATCCAAGTGTGAACAGGTCTGCAAGTGCACTCATTACTTATGGCAGGCACAGGGACAGAAAATGCTTGCGGCTGCTGACAGAAATGAGATCAATATACTATATTTCATTTATTGCTATCGGAAATCGAGATGTATCGATATTCGGGAAACGGAGGCAGTTATCGACAAACTAAGCAACCTTTATCTTGGCCGGGCATACGAGAATCTCTACTCTAGCTCTTATAGTCTTTGAGATCCGTGTGCCAGATGGACAAATATTGACGTGGTTTTGATCCTGATCAAGAATATTTATAGTTTATGGGGTCGGAGATGCTTTTTTCTGCCTGTTACATACATTTGCTCAAAACCATTATACCCTCTTTACTCATTTTAAATTGGTTCAAGGTATAAAAAAGAAATGCTTTATAAAGGCGCTGCAAAAACAAATGAAATGCAGTCGACTTTTTTTGCTACGCTTGGGTAGTTCACATACGTGTGCAAAGCTTTTTGATAGATTCAGGCGGAAAACGGATGGGGAAAAACAGGTTTTTAATTAAATTATGTGTGCAGTGGAATGCAAAGTTAAAACCTGCACAAAATTTCAATCACGAAAATTATGCGGTAAATAAAATAGTCATCTAACTGAGGGGAGAGGTTGCTGCTAGCTTGTCGAGCTGGCTTTGGGGGCTGTGGGTGTGGTCGCCTTGAACGCCGTTGGCCTTGAGGCGGCACTGTTTCATTAATTTTCCAAAATGTCAACAACTAATCTGCCAATTTGTTACTTTTATTTTTTGTGCTGCATTCGCCTAGAGGTGGGGTGTGGGTGGTGACCGGGGTTTGCGTGATAAAGAGGAGTTGGGGGATTGGATTAGCAAATTGCTTGTACGCCACAACATCAAAATCCTGTTTACTTTGTCAACATGTGTTAAGCCTTGAAAATCGAAGACCAGCCAACAGCTGCGCTGTATTTAGGGGTGCAGAGAGGCAGAGATAGAGAGCTGGATGTTGGTTTTGCCTGGGTTGCTAGTTGGTATTCGGTCTTTACTAATTTTTGCTACTTAAGCGCGAGGCGATTAATGTGTCACGACAATATCAAAGCTAATTGATCAGCCGGACAAACGATGTGCCCAGCACATTGTGCATAGTACACTCTTCGACAGAGACAATGTCAACTTGGCAATTAGTCGACAACAGGGCGAGTTGGTCACCCAAGTCAACCAAGTCAGCCAAGTGCTGAGGTGCGTGTCTTGACTAATTATGCAAGCTGTGACCATTTAACCAATCTGAAATGTCCAACTGATTGGTCAGCGAAAGGATGCAGCTCAATCAAACAAAAGAATATACAATTGTTGAGGTTAAAGTATTCAACAAAGCGCTTTTATTTATTAAGCTATGGCTATTGATATTAATAAATATAAATGGCTAAAGTAATAATCAAAACTACAATTTTAACCCTTAGAATCGAATTAAATTTGGGTGTCTTAAATAGTACTTGAAATCCTATTCTTCTATATGAGTAAAAATAATACAAATAATTAAGCAATGTAAATGAGACGGTTAAAAAAATATTTCAATTAATTGTATATGTAAACTAGCTACTAACAAAAAATTCAAATAAATAATAATCAAAATAGGCAACAATCAGAAAACACATTTGACATCAATTTTATGCTTGAGGACTTTACGGAGTTAAAATATATTATTTTTCAACTGATAAGTAATAGAAGGATTACACTATGCCCAACATTTATTACTTTCACTATCTAAACATTTTAAAATTCCTTATGAGTCTCAGCTGTCGTTAAAGTGGGAGTGGCAAAATCATCGCTTATTAATTAAATAGCTGATCGGCTTATTTTTATTTGTCTTTGCAAAAACCATTAAATGAATAAAACAATTAATTCAAATAAGACTGGCGAAACCAATATCTGCATTTTGATTTGCATATTTGAAACCCACTCAATAAGAAATAAGTAAATTAAAATGGATTGTATTCGATTTTTATTCTATCATTAAATTATAATAAATTATAAAATTCGAATTTAATTGTATTTTAAAGCAATCTTTATCTTTTCAGCTGTTTGTGACATTGATATTGTAATTTCCTAACATCAAAAAGAAATTCGATAAGTTATCGCAAAAAATTCGAATACGCTACATACTTTGAGAATTTTGAAAGTACAGAATGTTGCCCATTATGGAACAATGCTCACTGAACAACTTTACGTTCAGTAGTGATTCGCGAATGTAAGAAACTTTGATAGTGGAATCGGTTTATTATATATTTTTCTTCGTTGTGTTGACTTTGCATTCATAATTTTCTTCACGACGTCTCCTGTTCACTTTCGAAGTTTAGATTGACGCATTCATGTCAATCTATTTATACTCAAAGGTTCATTGCGTACTTGAAAACCTCATTTTGACGAGGCAGGCACAAACAGTACTCAACTTCAAACACTCCAACCACTTTACACCACGGAATACCTGAAACATGCACGTAGCTCATCTCCATCGGCCGATTGATAAACCTATATATATCACATACTTTAGCTACCCCCAGCGGCTAAAACAAGAACTGGCCCTAGCACCAGTCTTTTCCCATTCCCATTCAAATTCCTATTCCTAAGCATATCCATGTCCCGGCATTGGCATTGGTGTGGACCTGCGATATGCGCATTTGTTAAGTGAACTGTAAATACAATTCCACACACTGTGAGATGCGAGAGTTGGCGGAGAGCCGGAGCTAAGCATCAGTTTTCCACTGTGGCACAAATTTTCAATTTATGCGATACAAGCGATAACTCTTTGTTCCCCCAACCCAACCCCACTCGAGAGTGTCGCTGCGTTGCATGCAAAACGGTGCTGCACCTTTGACGGCGCTGGCTACCCCGACTGTGTGCGTCTGCAGCGGCATGCTTCCTGCTCCAGCGGGGTGCACAGTCCTTGATCCAATTTAGACGCTACTTACACCCCTGCTGCCTCCGTTTGTTGTTGTTGTTGTTTCTGTTGCTGTTGTTGTTTTTGGGCGAGCGTCTGCATTAAAATAACATTTTTCTATTGGATTCAATACTTCAACTCTGACGGCGCCGTTCGGCATTTGGGCTAAGGGCAACTGGGGCCTGGGTACCGGAATATATATTTTATTTCATGGGTGTTTAAATTTTAAAATAACAAGCGACGGCAGCGTCGCTCACTGACACGTGGCAATAAACAGGAGGAGGACAACATAAACGACACCAGGTGGGATGGGGTGTGGTCGGGGTCGGGGGTTAAAGTGTAGCCGCTGGTGCCCATAAAGCTCATGTTACAAAACTTGGTGTTGTTGGTTTTTTACGTGGTGTGTTATTGTTGGGGCGAGTGTATTTGTTTATTGGCCTCATTGCTGGCTTCTACAATTGCATTTGCCATGGGCAACTAAACATTTGGTCTTTCCATGCCTTTTTTTGACTGGAGTTACAAGCACTTGGCTTACATCTAATGCGACTTAAGCTTTATGGGTTTATGTAAATTATGCCCAAATGGCTGCGATTCAGCTTTTGGCAGGTGCCTGTGGAAAGATTATTTTTTTTTGAGTTTTTTTTCAGCTGCATGTCATTCCAAGTAGGCATCATATTTATTTCAAACAGCAACTTACGCTTCATATATCAAAGCTATTTTCCAGACCAGCTTCTAGCTCTTCACATGATGTTTTTCAAAAAAGTCGATAAGCTTAGATTACACTCTTAAAATTTGGTATATATCACGTTTTTTAAACTCGTTCACTGGATTTAATTACGTTTAAATTAGTAAACAGTACACAACAAGAAAATATCCTTTTTTTGGAATTTAATAACAGCAGCATTTTAATTAAATATGAAGTATTTTATTATTATTGATATCTTATTATTATTATTATTATTATTTTTATTATTGTTATTATTTTTTAATTAATTTATTTTATTTGGACTAAACACAGTCCACAATTCAAATTATATAATTATAATTATATAACATTAACAGGAATGAATTAAGTTAAAATGAAAAACATAAAAAATTATATGGGGTAGTAAAATGAAAGATGGTTCAACATTTATTGCAAGAATTGAAGACTGACAGAAAAACTTTGAACAGTTCACAAATTCGAATGGATTTAAGAAATATAAAATACATATTTTAAATATAACAAAAAATTAAAATTAAAATTAAAAAGTTTCTTATTAAATTCGAATTTAATATGTTAAATATAAAATACAGAATATCGTGAGTATTCAAATGTATAATGGTTCAACACTACTGATGTAAAGTTATACTGTTTTTACAAAATATAAGTGGATTCCACAGCGTGAGTAAAAGCCATTGTAAGGGTGTTTTCCAAAAGCTTGTTAGTCATAGATTTAATTTAATAAAATCTTGCATGGTGACAAAAGTAGCGAGTGTGTTGATATGTTGTGAAACGCTTACCTGCTGATTCCTTACTATCCTACTTGCCTTCCTTACTCGCTCTATCGCGACATGTAGAATATGGCACAAAACCCTCTTTGCGAATGTTTTGTTTGACGGCGTTGATTTGAAATAAGCTTCAGTTACAGAAGATTGCCTACGCTTGAGAGTCAGTCCATGGTAAGCGTTTGAGAAATGGCAAGTAGAATTTCTTTCGCACTTTTGTTGACTGAGCGACCTTTTATGTAAATTAAGCAGCCATATGCATTCGCTTGTAAATCCGCAGCTGTTGTCAGTCGCAGTGGCCATTAGTTAGACGAAGCTGGGCCAGAAGTGCCCATTGCTGGTGCTTTTCCCCTTCTCACCCATTCTCAAGACCATTAAATGCAACAGCTCAAAGTTTGTTGAATACTACATCTTTGCCTCGCTGGCTTTCCTCCTGACTGACTCCTGTGGGACAGAGTCGAGGTGGTGGATTCTCTTTCTCTATCCAGCGCCCGGAAATGCTTGCACAATGCCAAATGCCGACACGCGCAGAGGATTTGCTGTCACTGACACCATCATACACACTCCCCTCCTCAATCAAATGGGTGGGGACAGGGCGGAGTCCAAGACTCAGCTGCAGCAACCTCCCTCGAGACACTCTACGCGTTGCATAATTATCAATATGCGCACTAATAAAGCCGGCGTAAAATATGACGAAGGACATGTGCCGGCTGTCCAGCTCACTCTCGATTTATAGGCCTAAGCTAACAGCGAGTGGATCCAGAGTACAATTTGCCGGCGTCTGCCAAAAAATTTGACGCTTTTACGCAATTTTTCTTGGCCCATTATGTTTATTATTGTCTTAGCACGACGCATTGTCCAAGTTCAAGGGGAGGAAGGCCGGCTTCGGAACAGCCATGCATTATGCTTATTGCTTAGCACTGCTGAACCCAATCCCAATCGCAATCCCCATTACCCTTACCAAGTTGGCTAGCTCTTAAATGTTTGCACACAAGAGCGTTTATAGTCGCAGCTTCCTGCTGTTTGCATTCATAATCCTAATGGAATTGATTTCAGTCCTGATCTCTGCACCGAATGGTCGGATAATGTAGGAAAATTGCCATTGCTGCGGTTAGTCAGGATGCTGTCTCTGGTAGACAACCAAGCAACCCACCCGCAAAACAAAATCTGACGACCATATGCCAAAAAGTTTTACTGCCTTCACTTTCTTTCTGTCTTTCTGGGCAATAAATGAGTGCTTATAAATCAACCGAATGCTTATTATATTCATGCAGTTTTAATGAGATTTCCTTTTCTACTGCCGCCTGCTGGGCTGAGCTGAATGAGTGAGTCTGCTGGTTAAGAGCAGGAGACATTTAATGCGCCAGACAACGCATAATTGCTCATCCCTTTAGAGCCATGCGTTGCACGCGGAGGTCATTGACTGGACTGTGCTGTGTCTTAGTCCTGCTTCGATCGATTTGTTGGTATATTGGAAATTGTTAAATCATAATTTTTGAATATCCACACTTCTAACACTTCGCTTGTTCAAATTGTTGTGGATGAGTTGCTCCTTATTGTGGGAAATTTACAATTTCCTCTATAATTAATACTTAAGTTAGTTAAATCAATAACATCCCGTATCTACTTAAATCCACTTCTATGACTATTCTATAAGCAAATTAGAATTATGTATTATCTTAGCTAGTCTAACTGTCCTTATGCAAACTAAGCTTTGCCTTACTTACCTTTCACTCTAACAATAAGAAACACTCCACGCTTGCAGGCATCTCCTTAATTAACGACTTCTCTTTATATGCGTATGCATGGAATTGAACTAACTATAACTATTTATTTAACAACCAAGCAACACCAACACTCCAAGTTGAAATTACTGCTTACAATACAAAGTTGGCAAAGAACATGGCTAAACACAATAATTTGCTTTTAATTTGGCATTTTGTAATTCAAATGAATGTCCAACGAGAATTCGGGATAATGTTGCGGGCAGGCCAATAACTTCACTTGAAATATGCATGCATGTTGATATCGTGGTGTAAGCAAGGCAAATGAAATTTCCAACGCCAGCTACGACATATCAATAAAAAGGGGTTTCTACACACACATATATATACATATATATGTATATATACGTATGTACACCCACCCCTATAAACAACAAGGGCCGAGGGAGACAACTCACATTTACGGCAATCGTCATTAGCAGCAGCCGAGCACAAAGCACCGACCAGCAAATATCAAATGAGTGTTGATTCCCCCGCTCTTGTACTTTGCCCACTCCCCCTCCCTATACCCATTCTAAATAAACGAGTGCCAGGACTCAACGTCATCCCATATCATTCACTTGCGGTTTTCAGGGCTCGACACACATACAATATGTATGCAGCGAGCCTTGTAGGGATTCTGTTTCGTTTCGGGCATAACCAGAAATACTTTAGCCACATCAGGACTGGCTCTTGGTGACAATTGAAAATCCAATAAAGGTCGCTGTGTTTTGGTTCAACGGCCGGTCGGCTTCGGCTTGCTCCCCCTTAGCTGGGCTTTAGTATTTTAATTTCAACGAGGTTGCCGCCTAATCACAAAACCAGCCCCCAAAAACCCCATGTCCCGACAAGAACACATCCTGTGTGGCCAAAATATTGAAGTAATGAACTTGCTTTATGCCAGCACTGGGCATCCTCTGTGCGGCTATATCAAAATGCCACTAAACTTGAATGTAGTTTGAGGCAACTTGTGGAAGGACTTATGGCACTCGCACTTTGAGTTAATGGCACATAAATTTAGCTCTGTTCCCATAACTTTTGATTACTGGGGTGTGGCTAAGGAGTACGCCCAAAGGCAACTACATCCGAATAGTTATTCTGAAAAGTTCTTAGTCTATGCTGGTTAATTTTGGCATGGTTTGGGATTTATATTATTTCGAGGTTGACCAGTGAACAAATCTGGTGATATCTTCATACCACGAAAGCCAGGATTAAAGATATTATAGTGTGTCTTAAATATTATTAATATAAATTTATTTTTGAGCATTTGTAATAATATTAGTTAAAATCTTGTAGGCGGTATTAAAATACCCCAATATATGTATATATATTTAATTGGGTAGGAGATGTCTCCTTTAAAGCGTTATATACATCATGACAATATATATATATATATATATATATATATATATATCATTTTTTTCCGAGTTTGCGAGTTGTGAGCTTAAGGCCGCCCACAAAAGCTTATTTTGCAAACACCTACATTTCCACACTTATTGACGTGTCCAATTGCTAGCGCCACATATGTAACTTACCACCATCATTTCAAAGAAACCACAGTTGGGGGAGGAGCGCACTGTTCATAGCACATGATGAAATACTCCTGTATTTTGCTGCTCGTTCCAATGTTCCAGTCGGCATGTGCTTTTCGATTGTGACGCGTGTTGATGACCAGGATAAATACGTCCGCCACATTACCGGCGATGCTCATCTGCATCCAGTCAATTAGCTTGACCATTTCGGAGACCTCACTGATAATATCAATATTGGTATTATTTCTTGGCATACCCGAGACCTTGGCGAATATGTCCAGCACAATACTCATCACAATCTGGCGACTGAAATCATCCTTAATAATGAGCAGCGTCAGGGCCTGTTGCATTTGGACGACTTTTTTCACACGCTCCATGCCCGTGCCAATTATTCAATGCAATCGGGTGGCAAATCGATAGACAGTTACACACAGCATCGAACAGTTTGGAACGGTAACCCATGCAATCTGATTCCAGCGGCTCATACGACTGCATTAAGATACCAAGATGATAATGATCGGTCATTTCAGCTAGTGTCAACTCCTCTATTTCGAATGTTGCGTCAATAAAACGCTGGAGTAGCTGTGCGGTGCTGTGAGCAACCAAATCAACTAATTTGATGGTAGAGCTAGCCAGAAAGCACTTTAAATCATCCTCTGTGTAGCCCAGTTTTGATGTGTTCTTTTCGGGTTGATCCCCAACGTACAGATTCGCAAGCATTAATTTTAATTTATCCGCCTGTCCTGGATTACTCTGATCAGTGGTTTTGTTGTTGTTGTTACCATTATTTGCTGCTGCTGAAGTTTTTTTTTTGGTGTCATCGAAGTTTGTATTCTTTCGCGTAACCTCGAATATTAGCAAAATGCTTATTTCGTTTATTATTTATTTTCGTTTTAGCTTTGGACAGCCTACCCCAAATGAAAAAACCAATTCAAGTTTCTTGTCACAGTGTTAAGCGCAACTTGAATTCCAAAATACAGTTGATGCAAAGCGGTTTACCCACGAGCAATGTTTGCTATTGGCGGAATTTAGTCATTTTTACACCGTCTACAAGATATTATCTAATATATGGCCATGTCCGTCTGCCCGAATATTTTATGCGCAGAACTCCGTCAGCTTTAGAGCTATTCTGACGAAACTTGGTACATATTCATATATTGCCTTCGGTCACTCATTTTGTCGGAGACGACTGGCTGCATTAAAAATTATCGATCAAACCTTTTGATCTGAGGAATCTAGTTTAGGTAAGAGCTTTAATAGCAACTCCGGTAGCAGCTCCGGTAGCTACGAAGTGCACAACAAATATGCGATTACTATATCAATAGCACAAGCTGCTTTGTTCTTTCTGTTATTGCTACAACTACAGATATCACAATGAATATTTGCTCTTGCTACTATTGCAATATTCACTCTGCTATTGCTCTGATAAAGTTTGTAGTAGTGTCACTAGTCAAAAAATTGGTTCTTCTATTAAGAAAAAGATTTTTGAAGTTCTTAATATGTTATAAACTTATGTTATCGGAGAACTATACCATTTAACAGTCATAAGAAGAAGCGGTCAAAAGATTATATTGATTTCTTATATTGATATCTCAGCAAGTTGGCAGAAATGATAATTTTAAGCGATAAGTGTTGCTCGACTTTGTTTAGTCAAAGTCTGGGCAAGTTGGTCGGCCCATTGTGCTTGCTTAATGCTTAGCAGATTTCCATTCATGGGAAAGAATCAAAAAAGGCCTCGATTGAAATGAGGAGGCAGCTGTCGTTCCACTAGCTTTGCCCCACTGCATACATGTCAGCATGTCCTTCAACAGCTTTTTGCCCAGTTAAAGATTCAGATTGGGCAGCTTGGTCCAACCGAAGGGGAGGGGGGAGTGCGGTGTAGGTTTGGCAACTAACGAAGTCTCCCGGCAGCAACACCTACGCACTGGCAGCCACACAATGACAACACACCACAAAACAAGTGTCGAGCAGTTAAGTTTTTGCCCCAAAAAAGGATGTGCGTGCGTGTGGCTGTGTGTTGATATACGACATGTGTGTGTGTGCGGCAGTAGTTACTGTTCCAGGCACTGGTGTCAAATGCAAAACCGGATGCGGAAATGCAGGCAGCCAGAGATGAAAGGGGCGACAGACACGACAGACAGACAGCAGTTTGGACATCAGAGCTGGCCAGTCAAGCGGGCAGACAAATCAGCTTTGCTTTTACATACATACATACATGCACACATGCACACACACACACACACATATGAACTGGACGAAAGGACAGAGGCACAGATGAGTGATTTTTCGATTATCATTTGCACGCCTTGGGTGACAAATCAAATGCTCAGCAAGTGCATTGAAGCTTGGGCCAGGTCCTCATCTGGGTTTTGCCTGCTTGGCCAATCTATTGTTGTTGGTGTCATTTTTGTGGTTGTTGTTGGTGTGGTTGTTCTCTCTCTGTGGAAGTGTGTTAGTTGGCTGCTTACGTTTACAGGTGCTTACAAGCAGAGCCGTTCAATCCGAGTGTTTGTGAGCAGGTCTTGTGACTTTCACTGAAAGTTTGCAAAACACTCTGAACTTTGGTCCAGCTCAGTTATTTCGAGGGAATTTGAATCTTGAATTCTTTTCGATAACCACAACTTACCTGAAAGATAATCATTTTCATTTCCTTACTATTTTACATTAGCTTTATCGTACTTTTTAAGTGTATATAGGATAAGGGTATGAGATGATATCAAATGGACAACATTTTGTTCGATATCAACATGTATTTATAATATGATAATTCATTTTTGGAATCAATTTGAAAAGTTTGTGTTCTCGAATGATGTCGATGTTGTGGCATGTTCCTTTTTTTCACATACACTGAAATTTTAAACATAACTAAATGTATTAATTAAATTAAAAGTTTAACAAGAAATAGACTTAACAACTACTATTTGGAAAAATAAAGTCCAAATATTATATAGATAATATGATTGAAATAAATCCCTTAACTTCTCTGAACAATATATACTTTTCAAAATATCGGAAAAGAAGCTACGTACAAATAAGGTATAATTAAATTCTATAGAGCTTATTTGAGACTAGAAGACAAGTATAGGCCACAACCGAAGTGAAGGGTCGATTTTAGATAATTTATTTGTTACACAATTTCTCTCAACTTTGCTCTTGTTCATTCTAAACTCTATTTTATATCATGTACACTAATTAATTAATTATTAATTGCAAATGATCAAATTGGGGTTTGATTAGATTTCAGTATTGCTATTTCAATATAACCCCAAGCTGGCCACACTAACTGGAACATTCAAATACCAATTTATACTTATGCATAATGCCCCTTGGGTTAATTTCAAATACATTTATCTCTGTTCTGTTCTGGTTTGCATGCTTGTAGCTTAAGTCTACATGTACGACAGGACGTATGAGCGTTATTAATGCGCTCTGCATAAATACACATGCAATTTATATGTGCATTTTGACAGTACACATATATGCATATGTAAATGCGACTCTTCAAGTATGTGGCGTGTGTGTGAGAGTGTGTGTTTCTGTGTATAACTGTGTTTATTTTAATTACAAGCCTAGCATTGGAATGCTCCTGTTGCTCCTGAGCCAGCTCCTGGCTAGAATTGGTCCTTCTATTGTAACGAACCATTTTAATTGTAGCATGACCGCATTCCAAGGACAATGATTTTAGCTGATGGATTCTGTTGATTGTAGGCAGAGAGACGATTGACAAATTAAATTGCTTATTGATGAGTGGGATTCAAACTCTCTACGTATAGAATTGAATTTGCATACGTCGACTGCTTTTAGGCGTTATCATCCTCGTAGTCAAAATTTCGAAAATGAAATAAGTGCATAATGGAAATTCGTGAAAGCCAATCTGGTTATAATTTAAATTGAATATTTATGTTGTGCTTGCTTAAGTGTGAGCGTGTTTCAGTGTGTATTTGTGTGTGTTTAGTGTGTGTTCGAGGGATGGGAATGAATCCACTTCATTTACAACCAACTGCAGGCATTGTGACGAGCTGTGAGGGCAAGGGAGATGAAGCGATTGCTCTGCATAGTACATTAGTTTTGAGTGCGCTGCCTATTTGCATATGTGTATTTGCCTTTTGCCAATACATTTCTAAAATATAGGCACACACACACACACACACACACATGCCCAACATACACACACTCAAACCCAACTTCTAGCTCGTGGCGTATCAAAATTTAAACTGTCATAACACTGATGAGAGATCCATTTAAATTAGTGCTTTGTTTGTATTGCGTTAAGACCAGACAAATTTGATGAGTCTCTGTTTGTGTATCCAAGATCCATAGTACACATATACGTTCTCGTTATTTCCAATTGCCAAACTAACCAAAAACTGATGACACACTACCTAAAATTGCGTATGAACTCTGTCGTGTATGAAAAGCACAACACAAATATTGGACTAAAAATTACGCTGCAACAAATTGCTCTAAACTCTCTCAAAATATTTTCAATAAATGCAATCTATAAGACATTTATAGATAAACTATTTTTAATATACACATATATAATAGCAACTCAATGCATGTGTATAGCATAGACAAAAGTACATACAAATGTATCTGCCTATAAATACAAACGAGCAGCAGCTGAGTCTAATTCAATAAGAAAATAAACGTTGGCTATTTTCTGTGATTTTACTCTTAAAAGTGTTTGCCAAAGGTAAGTTAAAAGGAATGACATAAGATACAGTTAAATAACACAAATTTGTATACATTTCATGTGCTTCAGAATTGAACTTCCTTTAAGGATTTATTTCATAGATGTGTTGCGAGTTTTATCTTAAAGTGAAGGCCACTTGGATGAATTCATTCATAAAAGACCCAATTAAAGGAAGAGTATTTCATAATATTCACAACCTACAAAACCGAAGACATTTCTATTGAAATTGACAACCAAAGCAAAAAAGTTACCGAAGATTTCTATCAACATTATTCAACTCACATAAAATCTCAGTGGCCATTAATACACTCAGCAGCACGAAATCAATGACTAATCAATTGAAATATGCAGGAAAGCTAACACGTGCCGAGTTTCTCAGAGCCAAATTGTCAACTTATTTCAATGAGCACCTGACCCCAGCCTTTGGGGCAACTCAAATATCCATCAGCAGCTTAACACCTCGGAACCCTTAGAATCGGCTGCTGCTGCTGTAAGCTAACCAAGTTATAACTTCTGCTCCATTTACCATTGGCCCTATTAAGAATTCTAAGCAATTTCCTTATCAGCTTAAATCAAATCCTGGCCGCTAGAGATGCCGCCATGCAATAATAATTAGCATAGGGACAATGAACCGCTCAAAACTCATGGCCAACTTTATGTTCGAGTGGATGTGGAGGCACTCTAAAATTTATCATTTCCACAATTTGCTAAACCAGAGAACGTATTGCTGGCACTTATCAGCACCATCATCGTCGTCATCATCATCATCATCATCAACATCAACATCATCATTGTCGGGTTGCTTTGTTGGCAGACGAATTCATAACTTTTGTGCATATTATTAAAATATGTAGGTCTGGACGCTGTGAATGAGTCCATCGGTGTCCTATGCTGTCCTGTCTGCGGCAATTGTTCGGCTGGAAGCAATCAAAAATGTTGATAAAATAATTTCAAATTCCATTTATATCCTTAAGGACAATTTGGCATTCACCGGTACTAATAATAATATCAACAGCACCGTCGTCGTCATCATCTTTGTTGTATTTATTGTTGCTGTTGTTGTTGTTGATGGATTCATCGATGTGGCATTATCAATGCTCGCTTTTGAACCTGTCCTGCGGCGCATTTGCTCTCGCTTCCTGGCATCGCTGGCGCTTTCGCAATTTGTCAGCAATTGAAATTCACCAAACATTTTTGAATTTGTTTGGCTGGCTACACTTTGGCCGCGATTTCAGCTTGTGCCTCGGGTTTGGGGTTTATGGTTTCATGGCTGCCCAGCAGGCACATTTTGCATTTCTCGGTGCCATTCATCGATTGGCTTGGCGTTTGTCCTCCTCTCTTTGTCGTTGTCGTAGTTGTCGTTGTTGTCATTGCATCTTGTTCGCTGCCGTTTGGCTGTAGCATGCCTCTTGCCTCTGTGGCAGTAACGGCACCCACTGTTTTGATTTTTATCCACAGCGTGAATATGCAAATTGGCAATGGAACCAACGGCGACAGCCAGCAACAAGGCGAGCGACCTTCTACCAGCTCCAATTGTTAGCTGAATTCTCAGCTCGATACTCTAAAACCTTTTTGGCCAAATGTTTTTCGGCCAATGGGAGCCAATCAAACTCACAGTCTGACAATGGAGCGAGCAACATGATTTTTTGCATCGGCCTAGGAATAGGCAAAGGCAAAGGCATTATGTGCCCCACAGCAATGTGCTCAAATTAGTGAGGTTACTGAGCTTAAAAGCAACGCGAATTCGGCTGTTTAATCTAAATGGAAATTTTGAATTATGCCGAATTAAAGAATGGATAAATTATGATATTACGATATGGATTCAATAATTTCGTATATATAAACAATCTATAAGGACAACTAACATAATGTTGATATGAGGCATTTTCTTTCAATTTATAATTTGGGCATAGCTACTCATAATTTCGACTATTCACTATTTTTCCAAGGAATTTGTTAACAAGATATACCTTGTCTGTCGTTGCTTTTTGCTGTATCACTGTGCTAGCCACAAAAGACACTTCGGCTTTTAGCATATTCCACATGCTGTCTCAAGTCAAAAAAAAGTACAGCGCGCTATCAAACAATTTCCAGCAGCGAGAGCAGTGAATAAAAGCCAAAAAAAAAAATTCTGAAAGAGTTCAATTGCATATTCAAGTTTTGCACTTGAAATTCACAGATTTGTATCGGTGCGCTCATATGAATACCCAAAGAGTTCCAGACCCGGTAGCGAACTCCACGGCACGGCTTCAGAACCCCAGCTTCAGCTGGCAGCGTGGCAGGCAGAGTCAATCCCAGCACAAGCACGAGAAATCGAGAAACGGAAGCAGACGTGAAACCCGAAAGGAACCACAGGGTGTCTACCGTACAACAGGCGAGATAAATCTTTAGCCTTTGAACAAATGTTTGTGCATATTTGAACTTGCCAGACCAGGCAAACCAATTTTAAATTGGCAAGAGGTTAAGCCAAAAACTAACAACCAGGCGGGTGAGGTGCATAGTAAAGCATACAATCTGATGAAGGGGGAGTGGGCGGAGTATGCTTCAGTTTTCGAGGCTGCTACGTTAGTTGCATACATAATTAAGCGTTATGCTATATTTGCCGGTCCCCGAATATTGTCTATATCGTACATAGTGGAATGCATTGATTTGATGAGTACTTATAATATTATAACAACGGTTGGCAAACGAAGAACACTAAACAGGTTTGAGAAGAAAAACATTGAAGAAAATAGCTCCTTAATTTTACAAAAATTTGAGCTTGGATAAACTTGAAATATACATTTTAATGTAAATATGTTCATGCAAGAAAATGTTTAATCATATTATTATTATACCCCAGAAGATATTAAATTTGTCGTGAAGTGTGTAACGCATTGATGAAGATGTCTTAGATTTAAAGACATTATGGAGGAAAAACAGAAGAACAGTTGGTCGATATCAATCAACAATCGGTAGCAAGATATTCTGTCCAACCACACTAACTACGAGTCTTATAGCGTTACTAAGATTTTGATAAAAAAAAATGTACTACATCCAATAGATCCAATAGGGAAAATTAAACAATGGATTAGTCCTCATACAAACAAATTTTTTAATTAACAAAATAACTGCACAGACGTCAATATTTACCCGGGTTTAATTGTTTCCAATATTTGGGCAAAAGATTTTCAAGATAACACCACTTTATTATATACGAACAATCGGTCGGCTATAAGAATTTATGATACAATTAAGGTGGACGCCATAAGAAAATGTATCATACAAACAGTACACTAATTCGGTTAAACATAAATGAAATTTCGATAGAAAATTTATTTGCGATCATGAAAAGAAATGACCCACAGAGTACTCCATCTGTATTGCCGTTAAAAAACCGGAAAACTGTCCATATTTTATCAATACTAATAAAAGGAAATTTAATTTTAATTGATATTAGGGAAGATTATAATCAACTCTAATGAAGCAATATTGTTGCTGTACGAGTTAATAATGCTCAAAAATATTTCGTGAGCCAATTAAGTGGTTTTGATACAATTGACTTTTTAGATTTTATTATAAATAAAACCTTTACACATTTTGTTATGATATTAAAGGAAATTAAATTACCTTTCCAATAAGCTACGAGTGAATAGCAGTTTGGGCTGTGCTAATGATACCAAAGGCTTATTTTGTTATCTCATACTAGGAGTTGTTCGTTTTATTTTATCCGGCAAAACTCAATTAAGTAGCTTCTTTGATTGCCATGGCTTTTCAGTGTTCAGTTCAAATTAGCCGTTAATGGGAGTCCTTTTCATGGACACATTTGTACTCCCCTGTTGTTTATTGGTTAAAGCATGCATGTCTGTATGGATATACGAGTATGTGTGTGTGTGGGTCCTCAGACAGCTCGTTGAATTTCATTCAGTTTGCTATGAAGGAACAGAAAAATTGGCATAAAATGAGCTTTTTGTGTGGCAGAGAAAAGCCAAAAAAGAAAATAGTAAGCACATATGACCACGTTTCCTGTCCTGACATTGATGTTGTCGTTGTCACAGTCGCCATCGTCGTCATCGTCGTCGTCGTCATCGTCGTCATCGTCGTCGATATCTTCGTCATGCTCCGGCAGCATCATCATCATCGTCGTAGTCATCATTAACAGTCAATCGAGTGAGCTCTTTTATTCGTTTGCCATTGACAAGGCCAAAAGAGTGGACACTGCCCGGATATCTGCCCGTTCGACAGCGTCCAATAATTCGCAGCTGTTGGACATACGGGAGATTGGCGCACATATGCAACTAATTGATATTATATGAATAATATGTTAAACACAAATGGGATGCAGATGCGATGATGAAAACAATGACAGCAAAAACAATTGCCATTATATATGTGTAATCAAAATAATGAAAAAGAATTTTGTATAAGAGCAAATGGATTCGCCATAAAGCAGTGAGGGAAAAGAACATTATAAAGATATAAATGGGAATTTGCCTTACATATCGTAAATATAAATATCGTACATATATACGAACATTGAAATAAATGATATTCGTCTTAAACAAGAGACTGACGGTTGATCACTGTCATAGGGATTAAGCCAGTAGTATTGCTTTGTGACATATACTCTGAAAATTATAATAAATTGATTTATAAAGTTTTTCCATTTTCCATCCAATCAGGTCTAAAATCATTTTCAAATATCTAAAGAAACATTCATTGGGCTGACCATTTTCATTTAAGGTGTATATACTTTACTTTAAATGTTCTTAATTTGAAATTTTAGTTTAATCATTGATATTCAAATTAATATCATATAACTTGTAACTTTAAATTACAACCTTACTTTTAAAAAATGGTGGACGTTCTTAGGCGACATTAAATAAACAAATAAGTGAAAGAAAAGATTCAACATTTGTTGGTTATTCAACAAGACTCTAAAATATCATGTCTTGCCAGGGCTGTTAAGGTTGAGTCCACGTAATTTGCATACTCCACTGTCTGACTGGCATTGTAAGGTTAGCAGTGGAGCAACCTTAGAAGTGCATTTACTGTAACTCCGCCACTTTGGCCACGTTAAATGCCAATTAGTTGCCATTTAGGAAACTTGCCACTCAGTTGCAGGCGAAAAGGCGCAAAGGCGAGCAGCCCCATGGTCCATGCTCATTAACAATGCCAATTGGAAAAGTCTTGCCCAATTCAAATCCAAATCCAAATGCAAATCCAATCGGGCTACAATGACGCGTCTAATTAGTCAGGTTGAGTTGCGCCCCGACGGACAACGAAAATCCCAGGCACGTTTTAGACGCCCAGTCGCTGGTCCAAAGCTACAAGGCTGCACTCCCCGCTGTGGCACTCCGAGTGTTGTCGGCATTATAAAATATTTCTCGGTGTAGCGTTCACATCGAGTGGGGAATTAAACAAATTTATTTAGCACATCGAGCAGCGACCCGGCAACAGTGTAACTTCATTTTGGACAATACGACGGGACGGTGACTCGGTTCCCTTCCACAAAATTGCCAGCCGGCACAGAGCCAGTCCAATCCTTGGCTGGCTTCAATTTATTAACACTTTTCTCGCTCGTGTTTCAATTCCCGGTCGGTGACGTTGACTGCGTGACTGCTTGCTGTGCCTGCAGTTGACCCTTCGCCTTCAGACATTAGATAACAATTCTCTTCCGCTTAAATGCAGCCAAATCCTTGTCGCGTCGGCCTAAAAGTGGATGGGGGCGGGGAGACGGACTAACGTCAATTTTGCAATTTTTTGGCATGCGAATGCAGCACGAATGCCGAGTCCAACTGCAATCCGAATTAGACCAACGTTGCCCGTTTTTAATTAAAAAGGTCAGAGCGGGTTCAATTTATGCTGATGTCGCAACGAACTAGCAGCGACTAGCAGCTTATTTGCAATTGAGAGAAAGACGTTTTAGCTGCCTCAGCAACAGCAGCAGCAGCCCCGTAGGGTTGTCCGCTACACACCCACTCTAAGTGCAGCTCCAGTTGGAATTATTGTACCTCGCTGACAGTTCCCTGTTCTGACACTTTGACAAATGATGTTGCCCGCCACAAATCGTTAATCTCAATACACAAGGCCCACAACAATTGGCTGGCCAATTAAGCAGGCAACCACACACAAGAGATGAGCTCAAGTCCAATGTAGAACTCATCCTTTAAAATAAATTCAAAATTACATTTGCTATATTTTTCGGTTAAAATTATTTGGGGCGATACAACAGTTAGTAATGTGACACCATTTTATTTAATTAGCATTACTTAGCAACATCTTGTCTAATAAAGATAATAATCGAATAATCGAAGTCTTAAGGCATATATCTTCGCAGCTGTGTTTTAATCGTTATATGGGCTCTCATCTCTAAGTACTCCAAAATGCAACCAACTGCTGCGAGGGACTCATCTTTGTGCTACGAACGCTTTGCATTTGTTTGGCTGGTTCCAGCCCGTTACCTGGCAATTGACATGATGATTTCGGGTACAAATTTTCGGTTCGATGTTGTGGTCAGCAGTTAGAGGAGCAGCAGTAGCAGCAGCAGTGAGTAGGGAGGAGGGACTGAAACCGATGTGCCGTGGGTTTCATTCATACATTGGTCGGGTGCATGTTTTGCTCACGTAATTGACAACAACAATTGACAATCGCCTCCAATGGCAATGCCTCGATGGTTTTGCTTATGCTCCTGTTTGCACTGTTGTTGTTATTGCTGCTGCTGCTGCTGTTAATATTGTTGCTGGTGTTGTTGGCCTGTCATTATCCTGGAGCACACCGTAACAAAAAGAATTGCCATGTGGTGTGTGACTTTTGCCAGCCGTCTGTTGACCACCTGCGGTGCTAAAACTAAACATTTTCAGCATTCACATTGTTGTTGCTGTTGATGTTGTTGCTGATGTTGTTGCTGTTGCTGTTGCTGTGGCTGTTGCTTTTTCTGTTAGTGTCGTCTGTAAAATATGTTGCGCCATGTTGACTGCGGCATGCAACTCAGCAATTGCCAGCCAGCCATTCAATTGCATTATTTATTAATCGAATGCTGTTGACACTGCACCACTTGACAAAACATTCAAACAGACAAAACATTTAGCGCAGCATACGTTGATTTTAACAGCGGCTATATTACACAACCGAGATTATCATATACCTGCAAGCTTTTCCTTCAAAATATTATGTTTTAACTGTATTGGTAAAATGTGGGTTTTTTAGCGGAACAGAAGACCTTGGGGGCAGCTCCGAACAGCTAGTTTCCATTAGTTGGTACGTTTTTATTTCACAGTATATAATCCTACTCTCTTTTAAAGATTGAATACCGAGATTAGCCTATATGAAAAATATAAAATCGCTTGACCTGAAGCCAGCGCCAAATATATTTAGATTTTATTTTATTAATTTATCGCAAACTATATAAATCTTAACATTAAAAAAACATTTTCAATTAATTAAATGCTCAGCGCAGTTTTAACAGATTTATTAGACTAATTTATATGCGGGTAGATTTTAAATATAAAATTTGTAGATAACAATATTAAAACATATTTAAGCATTGAAATTTCGAAAAATTATTATGGCTTAATGATGATTGGTTTTCAAGAGACTTAAACATGTTTTAATACGTAGCGCCTTATAAATTGTATAATATTTGGAATAAATGTCATACCTCTAAGCTTTGAGTTTCTTGTGTTTTTTGTGATGTGTAGCTGAGAGTACAAAATATAACCTTTATTACTTATTTTCTCTCTGTAAATACACTAATCTCAGACAACGATTGATAATGCAAGCAAATATTCTGATTGCATTCGTTAAATATTTTATAACATATGCAATAAAGCATGCCGCGACACGACTGCTTAAAGCCAAAACCAACAAAGATGTTTTTATTGTAATGAATTCGAATGGGTCATAAAAAGAGGCTTCGCCGCCTGCCCCGTACCGACGTTGAACACATTCCAAATTCAGTAGCCCCATCGGCAAAAATATGAATATCCATTCAATCAAGCAGCAAAAACAAGAACCATATCTGGTAAAAATATGTCCGGTCATTAATATCGATGGATTACATGCGTCGAGTATTTACGGATATGTCCGTTGTGCCTTAAAAAAAGGAAAACAAATCGCAGGCAGATGCAACATAATCAGACTAACGAATATTAGATGCTCTTTGAATTGTAATCTATTTTCATTTTTGTTATAAATAGCATTGTTAAGCGCAAATTATTTTAAATGTGGCTTCAATCCCTGTTAAACTATAGTTCTGTACCTTAAAACTCCAAATAACCAAGTTGGTAAGAATTAACAACACAACTGTTTTTAAAATATGGCGAAATATTCTTCTTTGTACCAAGATTACAAAAAAATATGGAAATGAGAATTTCATTCTCTAATTTTGTATGTCCAACCGTCTCAGTATTTTAATATCGCTTTTACTTAATATGAGTGCAAACGTTTCTACACCCTACAGTAAAATACTGTGCATTTTAAAGCCAATATCTTTGGCAGATGGTGACTGTGTGGTAGGTGCGGGTAGAAAGGAAGGGAAGGATTTAGTATCTGCGACAAAATCACCTCAATTAATTTAATTAGTCTGCGGTTGTTGTGCATTTAGCAGCCGGCGCACGATTCCCAACTGCCTCGGTACCCAGTTCGTTCTGATTGATATTCTTTTATTTTGGCGACTGCTGACTCCAAAAGTTTTAATGCGCCCCACATCGATGAAGGGGGAGAAAGGAGCGGGTGGCGTTGGGAGCTGCAGGGACCAAATCGAGTGCACAGCATGACGAACAGCGATGCCCAAACTGACCGCCGCCAATGATTAATGCGTGTGCCCCGTTGCTCGCTGGACAGGGCTTATGAAAATCAGTGATAAACGTTTGATAAACGATATTGAGCAGCGAGTGACATTTGACAGTTGGAAATGCAGTCCCAAAACGAGACGTGCTGGGATCATTGCCTACCCGACATCATCTCCATCGCATGTACATAATTAATGCTGCCCCATGCTCCATGGAAGCACTTCAGTCAGTTTTATGGCATTTATGGTTTCAAATTTTTCGGTTTTTAGTTTGAGCTTTAAAGTGTCCGAAATCGTATTCTTGCTGAGATTTTTATTATATCGTCATTCAAGCTTGGATTGTATTTTTCATTTAAAAATGTAAACAAGACCATTGATTCCCGGGGTCAGCGGGCAGCTGGCATTTCCTGCTGTCCAATGGCTCTGCACTCTGTTTGTTTTTGTTCGATATTGAATTTCAATTTGTTATTGGCCTGGGAGTGCAGTTTCCACGTCTTTGAAATTGATATAGAAAATCAATAAAAATTTGAATAAGAAAATCAACAGTTAAATTTTAAGGTGCTCGTTCCACGCTGTTATAAAATAATTTCTTTATATTACAATTTATTGTGTTGTTATACATATAGATTGCGTTTGATATTTTATTGGTATTTTTCTTTCTCAGTGCTGAAAAACTTAAGCTTATTATTTAAGGCACGAGTCCCACTGTTAAAACATTTAAATATATATTGTAATACCAATATATAGACATTAAATATTGACAATTAAGATTTTGTGTGTGATAATTAGTACTTTAAATATTTTACTCTCTTACATTTTTCTACAAATGCAAGTTCTTACAAAATTCAATTATGGAAATAAAATATTCATAAGATATCAAGTATATCAGAGATAACCCAAAATATTTAATTTATATACTAACCAATTTCCCCTTATGATAATCCAAAAGTGCTGTTCCTAATCCACAAACTCGCACCACGAAACCTGTCGATTGAAAGCGGTTCGAAAATATTTCTTTTTGTATTCACAATTTGTACCAGAACAACGCAATATGCCGAAAACACTCTAAATGAAATATTCATCTCGATGACACATCGGCGTGAAACTTTGAAATGCTCTTGCTTTGCATTTTAAATTCAAATTGAAATCATTTAATTGTGTTGTGTTTTCTCTTCCGGCGTATGTGCATATTTATGTGAATACTTTTGTATCAGCTTTCAACTTTGACAAATCATTTCCAGTTACAGTTTCCTCTCGAGCAGCAGATACAAAAATTAACGTTTATCATTTTTATTACGGTATACGTTATACGTTGCACTAAAAATGCAAATGTTATTTATCTTCGAAGTTGGAGCATGCCCGTCTGCATCATAGAGACATTACTTGACCCCTTTCATTAGAGCTGTTTCTCATATACATATACAAGTAAATAAATATATGTAAATATATTGAAGACATATGTGAATACCGCCACAGTTTTATTTACTTTTTCAATTTTATTTTATTTTTTTTGCTCTTGCGGTTGATTATTCATTTTGATTTATTTTAATTCGTAATAAATTACAACTTTCAACTGTGGTTACCAATATTTATGCCTGTGGGGCAGCATCAGGTGCTCAACCTCTCTATTTGGACGGGCTTCAACGTATTCAAATCGGGCGGAGCATCGCTTGATGATTTTTCAATGTTAATGTGCTAAACGAAAAAATAAAAGTGAGAGTCTATCGAAAATGAATTATGAAATGTGTGTCAAGAGTTGAGAGCTATTATTGAAATACGAGCACATCGAACTCGAATTCCCGCTTGGACCCACAGCTCAAATGTTGATTGTCACTGCCAATAGCATCGCTCGATGCAATATGGGAAAGCTTTCAGCAATATGATATACGATTGGGCTATAAATATTACGGGCAGTTAAGGTGTCGTGCACAGTAGCTGGTTCAATTTACCATTTCCTCTGCTCTTGTGGTTAATCCAACTAGTACCACACGAGTAAGCCGCTGTCCATGGCCATAGGCTTAGAATCATTAGTAATGATGAATAGAAAGCTAATCAGCTAATTAACTCCAATAAAACATATTATGTTAATTTATTTACAGGATTTTAGATGTACCTACTATTACTACCGGAATTATACTACAAAATATACCTAAAAAATAAACTTAATCAATTATAGCTAAAAACCCAATGTTCTTAAATGTAGTCAAAACGAATGCAAATTTAGACAAAAACATCCTTTAATTTATAACTGGAGCATTTCAAAGCTATATAGTAATTTTTGTGGCTGTCACTTCAATTGGAAAGTCAAAACATTTCAATTTATAATTACGAAAGCAAACATAATCCATATGCTTTTCATAACAAACATGTTCATATTGCTAGAATTGATAAAAACTGATTGTTGCTCAGTTTTGGGACAGCTGCATCATTAGAATTGCAAATGCATAATGCAAACATTTTTGAATTTCTGAAATACTAATGCGAAAATATGCAAAATGTATGGCGAAATGAAAACCAAGCTCGAAGTCAGTGCCGTTCACACAATTTAGTGGCATTAGATGTCCGAATCCATCAAAGCTCATCCAAATCCACCCACAATTGCGCAACTCACACCCAGATCGCCATAGGCGTGCGTCAAGCGTGAATTATGACAATGTGTTTTCCAAAAATAAACATCAGATTGGAGGGGAAAGAGTGAAAGCTAGCGATAAGGCCGTGACATGGGCTCTACATGTCCATAATTTCTGCAAAAGCAACTAAAATAAAAAAGTGTGTCTGCATAAATTTCGAATCAAAACACTGGCCAGCACAAATAAAAAAATAAAAAAAAAACTAAATTAGTTAATTAATGCAGCACAAACACAAAATCTGAGCAGAACTGGACGCGGGTCGTCATCAATCATGGGCGAACCTCGGTCTTCAGTCTACTGTGGCGGCTCAATTGTTGTGTGTCAAAAGTTTTGGATTAAAAATAATTTGAGGGTTGCTACGGGAAACGAATGCTGCTTTCGCTTTCAGACACGGCCCGATTGACGTTCAAAATTGCCCAAGGGGAAGAAATATTCAGCAATTAGATGCCCACATATGTGACAGGTAAAGTGATTAAGCGCCTGGCTACAACAAAATATTTTCTATAAATACCAACGGTGAAGTAAATTGTGGGCAGTGAAAGATGCCAACTTCAAAAACCACAATGTATCACATTTCACGCTTTGAGGTTTTTTTCAGTTTATTTTATCTACTTATTTTTATTTTTTGATTGAGAATATACTGCTAAGCCGAAGGCAAACAGCAAACTTCCATTAGTCGACAAAGTATTCCAAACAAATGTGAGAAGTAAAATTAAATTGCACTATGTCGATATCTATATGCTCTTCCCAAGACGCGCTGAATATTATTATATTACTTGATGATCATATATTTAATTTCCAACGAATTGCTTTTCTCAAAATTTACTGTCTCACAACATTTTTTTTAAATATATTACTCTCAATGCTTTTATGTGATGAGAATGAATACCAATATGCTTTCAGTTCATTCGGGTATCTAAAATTCTCATCTCTGATTGACATTTTTCAACGTCTGTTGTTCCCCGCGGATTCGGTTTCGCAACACATTCGAGAAACCCCTTTGGTCCCACTCATTTGTTGGATTCCCATGATGGGGGAGGACGTCTATTTCGGACAGGTGCACAGAGTATTTGTTTGGCTAATGTGGAGGCATTTGGGATTTGCATAATGCCTACCAATGGAAATGAAAAACTCTCTGTGCATTTTTAATTAATTAATTAAGGTGAGTCTCATTTGTGTGTATTGTGTCGCTAGTGCCAATAACGAGGCTATCAACGACGGCGTTACTCGTTTTATCATTCCACATTCTAATCAACGTGATGATGATCGGACAGAGCAAAACGCAAATATTTGTACTTGGTTTGTGTTCTCGTTGGGCTTTGCTGCTACTGTGTTTGCATATGCATGAACTTAATTTTAATTAATATTTTATTATCTTAATTATGCATCGCACCTTGCCACGTCCACGTTCGCGACCGATTCCGAGTCCGAGTCCGTCCGAGAGCTGCGCCCTCTTGTCGCCAGTTTAGTTTTCGACCTTTTGCTTAACAAATTATGGCCATAAATAAAGTAAACGAGTTAAAAGTGGTTTTGCGTGTAGACAGCTAACACGGACATAGACACAGGCTCGAGCCCCGAGCCTCCCCGGCTGCCAGCCTGTTGTCTCTGCCCCTCTCCTTGTATCCCTCTCTATCTATCTCCCCTGTCTGCTTTCGGTCTAGCCACAGTCTGGCGACGCTTGGCTAATGTCATTTTCATATTGGCCGCTATTTTTCTAACCTCTTTGCAAAGGGTTAATTCTTTGACAAATGTGCAGAGTGCAATGCGTACAATTTTATTTGTACACATTTCTGTTGCCTTTGCTATTGTTGTGTTTTGGTTAATTTGGGCTGATTTATTGCGTTTTATTAGTGGCGCTAATTGGCTTTAAGTTGTCAGCTGAAAACGTTAGTTTTATTCAGAGCAGGTGGCACAACTCTTTCGTTGCTTCGAAAAGATCTTAGATAAAAAGACTTTGCATAGATATAATGAAATTATATTTCCGAACATAAATAAACAACATGAAATGGAATATTAATGTTTGTCAGTGGATAAAACTACGTTGATTATGTATTTGTTTATATTCTAAAACAATATTATGTATTAGGATTGAACAAAGAAATCTTAAAGATAGTTATCTAGATATGTAGCGCTTGGGTAATACTTGAGTTACAGATATTATAGATGATGTGCTTGTTCTCGTATGCCATACGAGACTTGATCTTGTTTTACGACTTCTATCCACACAAAATACAGATATATTGGAAATTCTCGGTTAGAGCACCCTTATTATTAAATGCTAAGTTTTGTATATGTAATGTATAACGACAATTCTCCTTATTCTTTGCCAATTAATTATGTTTGTTTTTCGCAAACCTTTCTTCAAAATTCCAGACATTATTCTTCGATATTTCCTACAAAAATATTTCATATTTTGAGACGTTGCCGCCCAATTAAATTTTGCGGTTGTGACCAAACAAAAATATTTGGCCAGCATCAAATAGCTGATGACGCGTAGGTTGACAATGATGTTGCCGCCTCTTTAACGCAAATTCCATAAAAGCAATCAGCAGTCAGTAGTGAGTATTGTCACCGTGGAGCATTATAGTTGCCGTTCGGATCCAGGCCCCTTTGCTCTATAGTCGGCTTAGAAAAACATGAAAAATTTAAACAAGGCGAATACGAAGCTCGACATTGTTGCTGTGTTTTGTCTGCTACAAAAATTGCAAGTGACAGGCAATTCATCATTCATTCGGTTTTCGAGTTGACTGACTGCCTGCCTGTTAGCCTGCCTGGCCTGACTCGTCGGTCAGTCTGTCGAGGGGGCGGAGTTCCCTGTTCCCTGTTGGCTGGCAATGATTCCTTTTTTGTCTGCGCGAAAAGCAATTTTATGGCCGGCAACTTAAAGCATTGCCATTGCTTTGACAATTTCATGCATTTAAAGGTTACTCGTGCTGGCCTAAACCTGAACCACAGTGGGTAAAATTGTAAAGTTATAGTTTATTTGGAATATGAACATAGAGAATAAATTATCTACAAGGATTTTGTATGTATTTGAAGTTACACATGCATAAATTTAATTAAAGTTAGTAATTCATTTATTTGCACCACTGTGCAACGCCTAGTGTTAGTCTTTTGGAATTTTAAATTGTTTTAATGCGTGCGCTGCGCATCTGACAGCCAAACTCCACACCCATGAGATGATGTCGTCAAAGTGCCAGCCAAGAGCTATAGGTCCCGGGTCGCAGTTACGAGTATCCAGCGAATTTCAGTTGCACTTCAAGGATCAATCAATTTTTTAGCACGACTCCTGCTGATGAAGTGCCGCCGCTGCGAGCTGCAAACTGCGAGTTGCCTGTTTAATATGCAGCGAGTAGCATCGCCAAGCTCGTCGAGCAAACTGCACCAATTTGGAGTTGGCCATTGAAAGTGGCTACGAGTTGGTAGGTTATAGTATTTGGCTGAATGGTTGGCTGCTCTGATGCATTTCATCGCTCAGCGGTGCAGTTCATAAATTTTTAAACGTTCGCCTGCAAAACAAACAAGCTGCCAGCTCCAACTCGGTAATTTATTCATTGCAACGAAGACACACGCATGTAATCAATTTTTATTTTAGATTTAGCCCCACCGCACGAGTTGGTGCCTGCCAGCCAAGGCAGGTGCAAAAGTTCTTTTGCTCTATTATAATTGGATTACATACAGTTTCAGTTCAGTTCGGCTCTGTTTTCTGGGCTGGGTTCTTTTCGCCAAGGACCTCGCACACTGCGTACATTAAACTGGTGAGTACTGGCCGCATCTTATTCAGGTTGTTGTGTCTGGTCCGGTCTAGGCTTGGGACTGGGACTGGGGCTGGGGCTGGGTCTGGGTCTGGGTCTGGGACTGGGTCTGGGAATGTGTGGACTTGTCTGGGCTGCTGGTGTGGCATTTTTAACGAGCGCATCGCATCGTCTGAGCTGCAGTCATTTACAGTCTCTGTTGGGGCGGCGGCTTTTAAATGACAACGGGGCCCGGAGCCCCAAAAGAGGAAGACTGGGGAATTGTTGGTGCTGGTACTGGTGCTGCATGGGGCATGCTGCGTGCGGCAGTTGAGACAGTTGAGGCAGTTTTGAGTGCGCCATAAAACGGTTAAAAGCGACGCAGTTCTTGAGCTTTAAGTGCAGCTGCGTCAATTGAGGCAGCTTAATGCCGCTTCCTCTGGCCATTTTTAGCTCATTGTGTTAATCCTCCGCTTAACCTTGAACTCCAGCTGCCAGTGTATCATCTTGTGTATAGTAAACATAATGTGAGCTTATGGAATTCTCACGTATATAATCCAGCTAATTTCCTTTTTTTTTACATTTCTTAAAGACTATTTGGTATAATTGGAGCAAACACATTCAAATGGCAAAGCAAAGTGGATTCTTCACCAAATCAGTGGTCTGCTCCATTTTTATGTATCAGACTCGAATTTAATTTTTTGTAATTTAATTAAATCTTTTTAACTATCTTTTGATAGTAAAATAATTGGCTATTGCTTATAAATGCATAGTAAGATTGTTTGGGTTACAGTAAACTCAATACAAATATTTCATTTTGCTAGTTTTGACTTTTTAATTTAAGTACAGCACATGTTTCATAATGTCTATTACCAAGTTCTTATTATTGATATGCAGTTAGATTTACGTGAATGGTATGAATGAGCAGCTGGTGAAGTTCTTAGTGTCATTGAGAGTTAAATCTTTGCAGAATTGGTTTCGATTGTGTAATGTATTCAAGGCCAAACTCAGCTTTGAAGAAGCAACTGACTGCAACAACTGTAGTCTATAACAGTCTAGTTGTTTTGTGCTAGCTTCTAGTAGAAAAGGAGCTTTGATCCGCTTGTCTTAACATTTGCTACAATGCTGCTGTACATAACAAAGCAAATTCGCAAAGCGATCGCTAAGGGAAGTAAACCGATATACTGTGCTCTCTATGGACACGAAAAAGAGACTACCCCTTGGATACGGCGATTGCGAATCGCGGCCAGCTTCGTGCTTGGTGTTTTGCTGGCATATTTGATGTGGCTGCTTATTTCGGTCAATATTAATGTAAGCAAACTTTACGGCCACATTGTGGGAGAGGGCAAGGTGACAGTGGTATTCCTGCTGCTCAACGGAGTCCTATATGTGATCAGCCCCACTGCTCGTGCGGTGACCCTGCTGATATTTGAGGGGCTGCTGGGACTGGCAGGTCGTCGCTATTTCCGTGCGGCTGCCTTTGCGTTGATCATTGCCGGCCCCATTGATAACCTGCTGCGGAATGCGGGTGAGGTGGCTCGAGTGTTTGCCTGTACTACGGAGCTAACCTACAATCTGACGAAGACGCGCTTCGATCTGATGGCCAAGCCCTTTACGAACACGCTGCAGTACATGGCCGATGACTTAACCGAAATACAAGGCAATTTCAAGCAGCTACAGGACATTCTGAACGATCTCAAGTACGCCGTGAAGCACTCGGACATTGAGGATGATAAATTTGGTAACAATAAGCTCCGACGAGCTGCGAATATTTCTGTTGAGGATTCTAATAGTACCAGCTCCAATGAGCAGCTGCCCAAAGCGGCGGATGTGCAGAGCCAGTTTTTGCGCAATTTGCGTAATCGCTGCAAGCATCAGCTGCGCAGTGGACATAAGGTTTGCCAGGAGGTATTCCTACAAGGCTATCGCAAGTGTAGTACTAATTTTCCGGACTGGCTGGCAAGCGCCATATGCTGGCCCTATCGGGTCGATATTATATGCAAAGTCAATATGTTTGGCAATCCCGATAAAATCTGTGACGCCTCCAAGGTAAATTGAGACTTTAAATGATATAAGATAGTCAAATTTAGCCTCGATGTATCATTTGAAGAACCCTTAGAGCCAACTTTATATTTCTTACTTAGGTGGTGCCCGCTAATTTTGGCAGAACATATGTTAATATGTTGCACGCGGAGCATGAACTCTTCGACAATAGCACGAATATCGAGATAACATATCAGTTACAAAACATATCAACATCAGCTCAATTGCAAAGTGCACAGGCAACGGCCGAGGTGGTTATCGCGGAGTTTGAGCGCAAACGGCGAACATTTAAGCGGGTCATGCTGATTATTGAGAGATTTTATGCCTAATGATTTTGGGCGTGCTATATGCATCCTTCCAATACCATTATCGATATCGTGTCAATATTGAATTCGATAACTTCTACATTACGGACTATTTCGAGCATGTAGACGCTCGCCGCAAGGACGCCAAATTGCGTTCCCTTTTACCACTGCACAACCACGAGAAATCTCGGCTTGTGAATGTCAATCGAATATGCAGCCACAAACAGGAGCAGGCCAACTATATTTGCTTGTACATGTTACAGTTCTCGCTAGAGGTTGTTACCGCCGGCTTGTTTCTCTTGCTGGACCACATGGTTGTGACTCTACTGACCATCATACACCGACGATCATTGATAACCTACCATCAGGAGGGCGAGCACGAGGTTCGATTTCGCGTGAGTACACAGACAGAGATACAGCTCCTAAATTCGGGTACCACACACTCAGAAAATAAATGTACATATTAGTAAGTATCCCTGAAAATTATAAAGTTCTTAGTAACTGTTTCTAAAAATAAGTAACAAAAAATTCGAAAATTTAGAAAAGCATTCCCTAAATCGACAATCAAAAAATGTGGCGATTATTTCTAGAAATACATTTTTTTAGAAATCGTTTGTCCTTTCACGTTAAATTTATGAATGTATGTGAAATGTTTTTAAATATAGTCAATTTTCACTAATGTTTAATAATAATACAGATAGCAAAGAATCCAATTTTAGAATGGAAATTAATATTCTAAATTTTAGAAATGCAGAACATAGTTTTAAGAATGTCACAACAACAATTTTAGAAATTTACTTTCTGAATACTAGGGCTACTAACCATTGGCGATCTTATAGACTTAACTTTTTATGATTGTACAATATCATTTCCAATTAACCTCTCAGATAAATGGCACTGGCCTGATGGCTCGTCTGCTGCGCACCACAATGAATAACTTCAATATACACGAACGTGTCTCCACCTCGTTGAGCAACGAAGCTTGTCTGCCAGTGGCTCATGTATTGCCAAGCAGCTTTTACTTTAAGCTGATTCTCCTGTATCTGGCCATCATTTTTCTGATCTTCCAGAGTGCCGCCTTCGTGGGATTGCGGCGCGTCATTTGCAGCTACTTCTACTATAAGCGGGAGAAGCAACGCATCCTCTTTCTATACAGCAGCATACTGCGCAAACGGAATTCCATTGTCGACGAGATGCATATTCGGGCCGAGGAGAATATGGCCTTGCACCACGTCCAGGGTGAGGTCAACATATTGTTTGTGCTGCGTATGTCCTATCCCAATAAATTTGGCTGGCTGCGAAATTACAATGTTGCAAAGCGGAAATGTCTCACCTGCAATGCTCTGGAAGATAGCAAATTTGTCTACTGTCCAAGATGCGGCTTTCCGTTCTGCTGGGAGTGCAGTCGGGACATGAAGAGGATGTGCGTCAACTGCGAGGAGCTTCTGCCCATTGATGCGACAACTGACAAAGCTATCACAAGCGATGAGACCAGTGTGGATGTGTATACCTATCGAAAGGAAAAGTAGCAGTAGTAGTAGTAGTTACTCTTAACAACTTGGCAATAATCCTCTCTATAATAATATAATAACATAATAATATAATAATATAATAATATAATAATATAATAATATAATAATATAATAATATAATAATATAATAATATAATAATATAATAATATAATAATATAATAATATAATAATATAATAATATAATAATATAATAATATAATAATATAATAATATAATAATATAATAATATAATAATATAATAATATAATAATATAATAATATAATAATATAATAATATAATAATATAATAATATAATAATATAATAATATAATAATATAATAATATAATAATATAATAATATATTATGTATGACATTAGTGCCTATAAGTCGGTCTAACCGATTCTTGTTTATTCGTCTTGAGCGTTTTTACAATAAATAATTAAGTGGAACTTCAAGTGTACTTCTCTCCAAATAATGCATTCAACTACTCTCATATTTTAGTGATATTCTTATTACACATTATTATAAATAATTAAGTGCAAGTTCAAGTGAAGGTAATCTTGGCTCTTGAATGTTTTGCATGTTATTCAAACGTATTATTTTGTTTTGTGTATATTCCCCGCATTTACAACTTGTTTCAATCTTTCCACTTGTAATAGGATCTGTGCAGTAATTGTCCATTTTCCAGTCTGCAGCACTTAATTCCCAGTAGTTTTTAAGTTCGCTCAGTCCAATGCTCTCGATTCGAGTGTCTTGAAATTGGCCTGCAGCCCTGTCTGCTATTTTGTCCGCCGTTTGGCAACAGTTCGTCAGACATCCGTTAAGGAATTGGGGGCAAACCTTTTTGTCTGTTGCTGGCTTATGCTGAAGCTCTGTGCCTAATATAATTATGCACATGTCTCGGGTTCGGCAAAAGTTGTTGTTCGCCTTATCCTTAGACAAACTTTAGCCAGGCATTAAGCAGAACCCTCCTGATTCGATTATCTCTGCAGAAATTTCAACACTACGCCATGCAGCCGGATTAAGTTGCAAAATTGTTAATTAAAAATAATAAAAACGCTAATTGAAGAAATGCCACAGCTGGAAGAGTCAGCAACGGCTTTCGCACAGTGGTGTATAATGGGGGAAAAGTTTTTTGGGAGCACAACAAAATTGTGTAGACTTTGCTGTGTAGGTGGGGAGTGTCTGATGTGCTTTGGGGCACTTGCCAAAACAGTTGCAACTTGCGGCAACAGCAACAACAATAGCGAAGGGGCCAGACGAAACCGTCTTTGTTTTAATATTCATGCGGGCGGCACTCGTGCATGTAGTTTTGTGGGCGTGGCCACCTTGTGCTTACAATAAAATAATTATGCAAACAAAAGCAGCAGTGAGAGAGTCGCAAACACCGGCATAGCTGCCAGTTGGAGGCGAGACCGCAGCCACAGACATCTGCGTCTGCGTTTTCTGTTGCCGCGTCTTACATTGAAATTTCACACATTTCGCCAACGCCTGAAACCTAACAAAATATAAATAAAAAAAAAATATATATATACATATATATCTAGAGAGAAGAAATCCAAAAAATATGCGCGAATTTTCTTACGGAAAGCAAATACCTAAGCAACGTCGAGACCCGTGGAAAACCAAGGCAAGCAGCCAGCTCCTCTCTTTTCCTGCTCCAATCTTCAGTTTCTGCTTTTTTTTTTGTGGACATGCCGTGTGCGAAGGTGATTATTTGACGTTCACACCTTGTCCGCCAGTTCATAGGACTTGGGCAGTCGTTGGGACTGGGCGAGGTCGTCTCTTGTCTCTCGTCTCTTAGCACCGTCTCCATTGTTGGCGGTTGTTGTGATCAGCCACAATAGTGACAGGTGTGACAGTGCACCGACAGTTCGGCGAGGGGAGGGTGAGGCTGCCTGCCCAGTTTTGTGGTGCAACAGGGCGACTATGAAGATGTAAACTAGACGAGTCGACGATGAAAAGTCTAAAGCAAGAAAAGAAAATTATTTCGTAGAAATGCTCCAGCCGAGCAGCTTGTTAGACGAACGAGGACCACAAAAGGCAAACAGGCTTTAGTAGAATATGAAATACTCTCTCTTGGAATTAGACATTTTTAATTGGGTAACCTAATTCTTAATGATTGTTGCAATTATTTGTACTTTTAAGTACTTTGTACTTCTCAAGTTAAGCTTAAGCTAATTAGAAGCTTATACAACACATTGTGGTAACATTTATATTAACAGAACTTATTCAAATTATTTGACTATTAAACCTTATTTCATACTTCTCTTCCGTGAAAAAACGCCATAAAATTATTCATGATTACGGAGCAACAAAAAAGGCATTAACAGAAAAACGGAGGTGAAATATTTTTACTTTGACACGAATAGAAATATGCCAAAGTGTTGAAAAAAATAATCGCATCGAGTCTCTCAACTGCAACTTATCATGCGCTCAACTTGGCGTTGATAATGATGATGACGATGATGATGATGGTTGTGGTTGGTCGGTTGCGCAGTTCGCAAATTGATGATGGTCAGTGCAGCGCATTGTTCTTGCGGTTTGGCTTGCAGGCTCCGAGACCAGGCAGTGAACTACATATTTAGCAAAGCTGCTGTTGCATGCAACAGCATAGAACAAGGCTATGTAACAAGGGCCCTGAGAGATGGGAAACTGGCAAAGTGACGGCTTCTCTGAAGCCAAAGCAGCAGGTGGTAATGCGCAGAAATGTGGTGCAAAACATTTCAATTAGAAAAAAAAAGTCAGAAAAAGAACTTCGAAATGATGACAGCCTGTCATCGCCCCCATCGCAACTACCATAGCCATCTCGTCCAGTCCCAGACGAATGTTCCGCCTTTGATGTGCTCTGACGAACTGCGCCTCGTTCTGGGTAACTCTGTCGGGTGCCTGTTGTCTGTTGTGACTGTGCCAGTGTCTGTGTCTCTACCTGCATCGCTGCTATTATTTCAATAAAAATTCTTGAATATTATTTCAAGTTTGTTACGGCAGGTTAGATGGTCGCACATTGCTCTTCCTTTAGCTCACCGCTTCTGCCAGCCCGTATTTAATCTTTATAATTAAAATTTTAGCAAAAAATTACCAGGCAAAAAAGATTATATGAAAAAACCGCCGGATGAACAAACCAAAGAAGGCGCCCCCTTGGGTGCAAAGACGCGAACGTGTAAAAATTGATTAAAGTAATTGATTTGTAAGAGCTGGTCAACCAGTCGAGGAGCGGAGAAGGAGACGGAGATGGAGACGGAGGCAAGGCAGTTTAGGGGACGGGTCGGTAAGGGGCAAGGCAAATTCTCAACAGATTAATGTTCCTTGTGCATAGAGAGAAGTAATCAGTTTGGCCAGTTTGTTAGCGGGGAATGTTGACGTCTCGTGAGAGTTTTGCATACATATTTAATTCGAGTTTATTTTTAAAATTGTTTCGGTCTACATACGAAGTAAGGGGTATGACTTAATTATTATTGAAAGGGTAGCGCATTTGTTAAGTGCTGCGTACTATTTTTTTTTCGAATTGGAAAATAAGTGTGTACAGTAAAAAGGGAGAGAAGTTCAAACTGTAAGATTCTGTGTATTTCTATATTAAGCATAATACATATATGTATATATACATATAACACGCTTAAATGATATAATAAATTTCACACCTCTTACTAAAATGGCCCAGTCGAAATTTTTTAAAGTTTCGTCAACTTAGGAAATAGTTTGTGGATTATTAAAATAAACTGATAACTGAACATGACCTGAACCGAATGTAAAATATTTGCCTTTAAAATAAGAAATGCATGGTGACTATTTATACTAACTAAATAATTTAAAAAATACAAAGTTAGATGTGATCATGTTCAAATATACATATTATAGAACACACAACGTTTTGTAGTCAAATAGTAGAAATATAAATACATATTACACGTTTATATGAACTCACAAATGTGTAGACTTTTGTGTTTTTATTTATTGTTATGCAAATTTGTATATAAAATGTGTTTTATTTAAAATTGGAAAATAAATCCTGATGAACTAAGACTCTAACCAAAAGCTGAGTTCAAGGATACCAAAAAGCTGGTTTTCAAGCCGACCCCTTTGTTGAATCCGTATACCGAACGGCTGGCCAAGTTTCTGTTGCTCACATTCCACAAAAGCAAGCTGGATGGCTTTGAAGTCAAATATTTCTTTATATTCAAATCATATTCAAACCACATAGAAATCTCAGCCTTGTTTCCGCAATTTCAAGTCAAACTGCACCGGCAACCGGAAAACGGCAGCAACAGCATAGATCCAATTTCAAATGCCGCTGTACCACAAATCTTTCGCTGCAGCCGCACCAAATTTTTTTTTTTTTTTTTGCTGTTGCAACCTAGTTTAGCCGACATACACGTGTATTAATACTCTTACAGAAGAAATAAACGATAGGTGTAAACTTAAATTGATGTGCATATTACTGCGGGTTGACTGAATATGTCTCGATGTTGTAATTTTGACTTATTATTATAAGTCTAATTATTTTTAATATAAATAATTTTAATTATAAGTTACATTATTATTAATATATAAATATTTACAATTATAATGTTTCTTTAATATTAATTATTTGTATTGTAAAAATGATCTCACAGTTCTAACGATGCTTTTTATGATTTTCGTAATTGAATTATGATATATATTTCATCATCGGCAAACTTAATACTATATTTTAGAAGTGTATTTAATCTTCCACTCTTCATAGCATTTTCTTGGGTTTCTTTTCTTGTTTTTACATAAAACCCCAAACCGAAACTCCAACAGAGCGGCGGTCTCTATGCGTGTGCTGCGCTGGTTAAACTCAAAGTTTTGTGCCAACTGCTTTTGACTCTCATCGGAGCCAGCACGCGAGCTGTCGAGCTTGTGGATGGTGGATGGTTGTTGGTAGCTGGTAGCTGAGCTGGTGACGCCTTTGGTCTTTCACAGAAACCAAAAAGCAAAGCGCGAACGAGTTAAAAGGCACAACACACACAGAAAAACGCCCGTCCAGCAAGAGCTTCAGTGGAAGGCAGCTGAAGCATTTGCACCCTATTATTTCGAGCAATTTCATCAAAACTAGATGGGGGCCCGGCCTCTGCTCCAAATTGTAACCGCAACAAACTACCCAGTGCCACAGCCAGTGCCTTAGTGCCAGTGCCAGTACCAGTCCCAGTTTCTGTTTCTGTTACCGTCCAAGCACATGCAACCACTGTTTTTTCTAGTTTCGTTTGATTTTCCACTCTTTTTTCGGCCTTTGCTTTTTTGTTGTTGTTCCTGTTATGTTTGGATAGCTCTCAATAGGAGAAGCCAGCAGGTTTCTTTCTTTTCAATGGCCAGCTCCGACTGTAGACTGTTTTTTTCTATTTGGTTTCCACTTTTATGTAGATTGGTATTTATTTTCCACGCGAAAACTGAAAAAACCAAACATAAAGCAGAAAACATAGAAGAGTGGTAGCGGTTCTCACACTGTGATTTTCTTGCCGGTTGCGGCCTGCTCCTGCCTTGCCTTGCCTTGTTTTGCCTTGCCTTGCCGCGGTAACTCTCCTCATCGCTCTTATTATCGCGTCAAGCTCCAGCAACAACAAAAACTAAAACGCTGCCAGAAGCGACGCTGAGGAACTATTTTATCGGTCCGCTGCCTGACAAATGGCAGCAACGCCATCGTCGCCACTTGTCGGAGCATTTAGCCAAAGTCCAGGAAGCCGACTATACTGGGCTCAGGCATAGTCACTCGCTGTCCGCTTTGGACAACTTAGCTTTGGCATGCAGTTTGCAGTAGTGCCATTTACCTGCATGCTTAAGAGTCGCGCAAATTTGAATAACATCAATTATTACCAATATCTATTATCTGAACTATCTTGAGAGAGCATAAATTGAAATTGAAATTGAATATGTTATATTTATGTTGTTCTCAACACCTTGCTGAAAAGTGAAATTTAATAAATTAAATTGAATTTATTCTGTTCTATTTATGTTATTATTAATGTCTTGGTCGTAGACCCCAAAATGGTTTTGCAAATTGAAAATCAGGTTTGTCTACTCGCACCAGCGTTATTTACTCTTAATAAATATTGTTATGTTATTAAATAGTGGAAATAGAAGTAAATTAGTTTCGGTTCAACAATCAACTGTGAATCGGAGACTTGGACTTATAAGCAATTACACTTGATAGAGCATTTCAGCTTCGTCATTATTATTGTATTTGTTGTTTATTTCTTTTTATACTCTGTGACAGAAGGTATCATGGTATGTTGGTTTTGTGCAATATCCGTCATGCTGCCTGCCAGTCTGTCCGTCCGCCCGCCTGTTTCCACCACCATGTTTTTCGGCCACGCCCACTCTCGCTACCAAAATTCACAAAAGCACATGTAAAGGCAAACTTGCAGAACAGATTACAAGGAATCTCCTTCAAAGATTGGTATTTCTTGGCTACACCCACCCTGTTCTATGGCACCTGTTATCAGATGGCATTATTTATGGTATCAGAGTATTTCGCAGTCGGTAACACCCGACTGCAACGTTCTCACTTGTTTCAATATATGTTTTCTGTTTTCGACGCTTTGCTTTGCTGTTGCGCTCGTTGGTAATTAGATTTAGTTTAGCGCACAGATTTTGATACGTTAATTGTAAATTGTGCAAATACATATAATTGTGTGCTGCCTGAAGATAGCTGGCTCCGATTTGCCTGGCTGCCCACGGACTTGGAATCGCAATTGGAATGAGTCGCTGGCTCTGCCGGCTTGATTTCTGCTTTAGTTTTGCTAAATTAGCGAGCGCTGCTGCCTCCTCTTATTGAGATTGTGGCGTAAAGAAGACAAATGCCTGGCATTCTTTTCTCAAGCCTTTTGGCTACGCTTTTGTTATGCGACCGGTTCGAGAACTGGGCATGACCACTGGAGTTGGGGCGCAATTAATAGGCACGACAATCGGCTCTCAGCTGGCTGTGGTTCCCACGTGGAATCCATAGACCTTCATTTTATACACATGCATACTTATTGCATGGGTCAACAGGCAAAATTAGTTTTAATAACAATCATTAGGGGCTTAACAAAGCCTAATTGGGTCTCAATTCATTTTTGAAAATATATTTATATATTCAGAGTGTATATGAATCGGGGGAATATCCTACCCGAGCTATTAATGCATAAGCTGCACACTGGCCAGATCACAAAGGGTCTCAAAATCCCTTTGTAGTAGCCAAAGCAGCTCAATATAATGATTGCAAATTAAATTGATGTTGGCTGAAAATACCAATTCTGTTGGAAGGAACGATCAAACAGATACAATCTTCCAGCTAAAGTTATACTCTACGAGGGATGTTCGACAATTTTCTCGATTAGCAAATGAAGATATGAAATATTTGAAAGCTTTGTACTCTTAAACTCATATTTAAATTATTTTTATTTCAATCGTTTAGTTTTCCAGCACAAAGTCAGATTTATTTGCTCTCCCATTAGATATTTGACAATTCTCATTAGGTTTCGCTTTACTTTGAAGTTAAAGACATTCGCAAACTTATGATGCGCCCCATTTGTTTTGATGACAAATCAAATTATAAGATCAACAATAAACCTTTTTAAAAAGACAAAAATCCAATTTGATGAAGATGAAACAAGCGTATTTCGGATATTTCTTTTGGCGAGCAAGAAATTTGAAATGAAACCGAGCTTGCTGCAGCTTGGGGCCGGAAATTCCTGGAAGTTAACTTTTGCTACCTTCAGCCAAATTATGCGCTTCAGTTTAAATCTCCATCCACTTGCTATACATCTCTTGGCGGCCGCATTCAACAAAAATTTCGCCAGAATATAATAACAAAAAATTATCATTCTCTCCAACATCATTCGGTTAATGTGGAACCATCAATCTGTGTCCATATGCGCGACTGTCAAACACCAACAACGACGACGACGACAACGACTCCAAATGCGACAATCGACAGACGACAGACGACGATGGACCATCAATCGCATTAAAACCATAAAAGGATTGCTCATATGTAGTCAAGACTGAGAGCTGCCGATGCATGCATTGTATTGTTGTTTTTTTTTTTGTTATGGACTGTTTACTCTGGGTTTTATTTTCTCTTCTCTTTTACAAGCGAGAACGACGGCTGTTTAGGCAACTGATGAAAAAGAATTTTGAAGTCCATTGTGTGTAGTGTTGAAAGTGCCCGAAATGTGTGTGTATGTGTGTGTGTGCGTGAGCGAGGTGTGTCTTGAGTGGAAAAGGACAAAATGTCACAAAAGCGTGACGATGTGTCGTAAAGTACCCAACACTAGCCCAAAGGGCGAGTGCAAAGCAGAGTTTGGGGCATGCAGCAGCTGAATGGGTTGTGCTGGGGTCCACTGCGGCGTCTGGGACTTGGCTTTTATTACTTTGTGCTTGCTGCTTGGTTGCGCTTTTTATGATTTCCATGTGCCACACTCTGTGAGCTGTCAGCAGTCAGTCAGCCAACAGCTTGCTGAGACCAGATCCAGATTCAGACCCATAGCCTGCCACAGTCCCAGACCCAAATACTTTGGGGCAAAGCTTGCGCTCCACTAGCGGCTTAATCAGTTCAGTTCGAAAGGTTGCCGACACAAAGACTCGGCTTGGCTGGGCTTGACTTGGCCCAGGCTCTTTGTTATCCGAAGCATTCATGCGCGACATACCAAGCAGACATTCCATCATCAGTTCACCCGCTGGATATAAACTCAAACTCAACACATATTTATGTATATATACAATCCTTTATATAGTATTTCATTTGGTTTTAACTCAACATCTTGCAAGTTATATTTTTGCCTTGGGTTGACTCTTTAATCGTTTGTTTGTTGATATTTCACCTGTCCAATTAGATACTTTCGTCGGCTTAAAGAGTTTATTGCTAGCCATAAAATGCAATTTTAACTGGCTGCCCTTTTCTGCTGCGCCTCATTGGTCGGCAATTAAAACTATAAATGTCCAAAAAGACTCACGATGTAGCAGTCTTTATGAGCAGCACACACTTGAATTTATACATATAAACATTTGTTGTTGTTGCTGTTGCTTCTGGCCCACTTTTACAGCTGGTGCAGACCAATGTCTAGACAAACTTTGAAGTGCTGTTAATTGCATGTTTAGTGCCACTTGAGCAGAAGCGGGCGAAATGTTGATTTCTTTGGGCAATTGGCAATATTGAAAAGCTGTTGCGTTAAATTGACTGCACAAAATCTGAAATGGAAATGCTTTAAGCTATGCCAAAATGCTTTTCATATTTGAGAAATTGCAAATCAAACTAAGCAGTATAACTTAATTAGTCTTTTACCACTGCTTTTTCATAGCCACGAAATCTATATGTACAGTTTTGTAATCTACTTAATTAGAAAAAGTCTTTAATGTACTAAACATGTTCGAACGAATTCGAATGCAACGAATTCGAAGCAGAAACTTAAGTTTTATATTTGCTTTGTTGAAAACTTTTCCGCTTTTAAAACATCTTTATTATTATTAAATAGTAGTAGTCGCCTCGCTTTCTGCATATTTATCTTTAATTAAAATGAAGTTAAGCATTTATAATAATTCTGTATAATTTGTATTTCTTATGATCATATAATATATATAATACTCCGTTAAGAACTCGGGCTTGTGTGACCTCATTAACTTAATTATGAATATAGGTGGATGTTGTTACATACATATGAATTATTTGTGGTGTGGTTAAATATTTTTCAAACCCAACTAATTAATAAATTTTAAAATGTTAAAAGCGATCATCTACAAAACAATTTTATTTACATATTGCAAAATTTCTCGGTTAGCTTCTCGAGTTGATAATATCAATATTTGCTCTTCCATGAAGGTCAATGGTTCCATGATTCCATGATTCAAGACAGTTTCAGTAGATAATTTTGAGCAATTTTAATTTAATTAGCGTAACAACAAGCAAAATCAGCTCACGAAGGGGCCTCATAAAAAGTGATCAATTGAAACATAAACCATATCTTTTATAAAATTTATAAATCATAATTTTATAATTTATTTGGGTTATACAATTATACTATCATGTTTATTTTATTTAGATGTTGAGTATGGTGCACTGAAATACTTCCCTCTTTTAATTAAGTAGTACAGCTTATGACTACCTTTTACAGTATTTAACAGAACTTATGAAACTTAAGTGTGCATACTTCAATTTCATTATGTAATAAAGGGTAGTTCGAAAGAGAGAGCAATGAATTAATTAGGTCATAGTTACTTATGTATTATTACATTGCTTTGTTTTTATAAACTATATCTCTTTCATGACCTCGCCTGCGACTTTAACTCAGTTGGCTGTCGGTCAGTGTAACATCACAAATAGGAAAACCACGTTTATACCCTGTACTTAGGACTCTTTCCCATGGTCAACTGACGGTACTGACAGCTCTTCGAGTTGATATCTTTTGTTTCAGAGTTTTTTGCCACAGTCACAGTTGTTGCCGCTGCCGCTTTTTGTTGTCTCTGCGAATGAAATTCACAAGAAATTAACACAATTAACACTTTAATTGCAAACTTCCGTTTGCGCTACTTTTCGTTGGCAAGTTCCGCCACGGAGCAGCGCCACCCTGGGACAAAGACGACAACAAGGCTGCTGCGCCGCATCGCTCCCAGACTTATTTGCAGATTCTTCACAGCATCAGCAGCAGCGGCGTCGTTGTCATTGTCGCATCCTTTTTGCTGCTGGTGTCGCCTCGCACACATGTGTATTGCACATACACAGAGCGACTGTGCTCTCAATGTAGACTCAGCCTCAAACGAAAGCAATTAGCACTTTAATGACACTTGCAAATTCTGTGGCAATGCTGGCAAAGTTTTATCTCGCACAAAGACACGGAAAGATCCAGAAAAAAGAACACTGCTTGGGGCAGTATCTGCATCGTTCAGTTCTGCTAGAAACTTATTTTCACACTTTCGGTATAGGCTTTTTTCGGAATTTCTCACTGATCGTAGTTATATGCGTGAACAGTTCACAAACAAATTCCCAACATTTTTAGCTCTCGTTGCACTTTTGAGTTTCTTTGGCAAATCTTCAAATTGAATCTCCCTTTGACTCATTGCTTGCCTGTGGACAAATGTGAGCATTGTGTCCAACTTCGTAATGAACTTATTATGCGTTTTCTTAATTATAACAGAATTGCCATTGCCCGGCTTGTATTGTTGCGTGTTTAGTGTGTTGCAAATTGGCAACGTCTTGGTATGTCTTCTCATTCTGTTTTTCTTATTTTTTCTATGATGTGACTACGACAATGAGTTTGTTGAGTTGAGCCTATCATATCGGCATCACTTGACACTTTTTATTTGGATCTGTATGCCAGGATCAGGCTTTTAAATGAGTGGAGGAACTTTGTTTTTTTTTTTGCAAGCAAACACACAGGTCTTCTCCATATATTTTCTCTTATTTCTATGCTAATCATTTTGTAGTCAAAACTGTACAGTTAGAAGAGCAAGTCTCCTTACACATTGCCTTAATTAATGTTACATTTCGAAATGCATCTGGGCATCTTTTTACATTTATATAATTCCTTGAAAAGCAGTTTTATAGAAATGTTCTTAGCCATCCTATCCATTGCACTTTTCTTGGTCTTCTTTTTGAGGAGTAAGCATCAAAAACGTCGAAACTTCCTTTCAACATTAAACTCGCACCCGCCGTGAATAAAACATCTTTCAGCTTGCGGCACAGCTCCACTCGCTTGTTGCCGTCTTTTGTTGGGCTCCTGGTCCTGGGCCACCCCGGGAGGCAACTGCCAACTGGCAACTGGTAACTGGCCTGTCAATGCAATAAACGCAACAGCCAAAGGAGCAGCATCAGCAGGAGCAGCAGCCAAAAGCATCCTAGCCCAGTCCACTGCTATTTGTTGTTTGCTTGCCTTTTTCATGTTTATTGCAAGTATTTCAATTCGGCGTTTCTCATTTTGGCCAGAGTTGGTAAGCTACACATTTGCCTGGCTTGTTTGCAAAAAATTTTTATTTTCTTTATATTTTGCCAGGTTCCGGACAGCCAACACAGAGCAGCGAGAGCAACCGGAGTTGGGCATATTCTTATTTGCCTGCCGGAGGAACAGCTGCTGGAGTCTCTCCTTTCCCAGTGCATATGGCAAATGGCTTTGCTGGACACGGCAACTGCCGACCCGCTGGCTTCCCTTCTTTACATACGATGCTAGGGCGATAGGCACTGACTGGGCTCTGGGCTGTGTGGGAGTCATATGTTTTGCAAAGAGCCACGCCCACTCGACAGCCCGCTGTGCTGTAAGTAATTTGTGGTTTCAGGCAAATACTCTGATGATGTTTTTCTTAAATGCTTTTCTCGCTCCCTTAGCTATCTACCGGTCCCTCAGCCATTTTTTTTGTGTTTGGTGTTTCCTTCTGCTTTACGGCTGCTTTCTCCGCTTCTTTTCTATGGTCGCCTTTTTTGCGAGCTGTATCGTTAAAAATGCCTTTAAGGCATTTAATTTCTTTTGTTCATGGGCCTGGCGCTTTCTAATGGAGGGGCAGCTGTGAAAAAAGGCAAACCATACTCCCACACGCACACACACACATACAGAGAGACCTCAGACCCCAACCGAAGCAAACAAATCGACGTTGCATATCCTGCGCCATAGTACTCTGTCCTGCTTTTAACAATTTCAATAGAAAATTAAAACGCAGCGGAATTTGCTTTTCTTTTCTTTATTCTATTTCATGTTTTTTTTTGGCTTCGCTGGGCGTCAGCTCAAGAAAAATGGTTGTTCTCTGTGTGTGAGTTGGCACTTTTCGCTACTCTGAGCCGCAACTGGACCGCCCTGAAGTGGGCTCTATGCAAATAGGCGTCGGTTTTTGGGAGCCCTATACAAATTGCACGATGTTGCTGTGCGGAGCGCGGGGAGAGAGGCCAACTCTCTTTTTATTTGCCGCTTGTGGGTTGGGAAATGTGTTTGCAATCTTTGGTAGCCCTTTGTTTGCAGTTTGTTGAACTCGAATGAGTCGCATAGAATGGGACTTGTTTTTCCAGAGTAGCGAGATTACTATAGCTACTTTGGCATTATACTTGGGATTAACTTAATTTGCACAAAATTCTTTGATACGTGTAAAAGACTTCATTATTACATATATTTTCCAATTAAATTAAATAAATCTAGTTTATAAATATACCTCTGTTTGCATTCAATTAACATTTATTTTCAACTTGTCAGACGCACTTTTGGGGAAGAAAATTTAACTACATATATATTTTTAGCAAATTAAAATAACTAAATTACCACGAGTTTGAACTTTTTTTTTCTTGCAGAGAGTAATATAATTTTATCACGACCCTAAAGATGCGGAGATCACGGTGCAAAGATCACTGCCTATCTATATGACAAAAAGACTGGAAGATATGCATATTTTTACACATATATTTAAACCTTTGGTCAAAAAGGTTGTTCCTGATCAGAAAAATGAATGTCTGAAACAATAACAAAAGATAGATTATACGAAGATAGATAGATAGTCTTAGATTGTTTTTGGTTTTTTTTTTGGTATGTAACAGGAAGAAAAAACCATCTCTGACCCATATAGTGTATATATATTTTTGTTCAAGATCAACAGCAAGTCCATGTTTTGAATGGAATACCACTCGCAAATCAAGTTTATTTTATTTTATCGAAGACTCTCCGATATAAATCGATTTCCGATAGCGGTAAAGGGCACACTTCTAAAGTTAAAGTCTTCCAAATGGTCCATAATATTTTCTGGCATATTATTGATCAACTTTACAAATATCATTAAGATTAGAAACACCGAAGTCCTAAACGTATTCTCATATTGATCCCATTATTGTCAGTAAGCATTTTCTTTACGCATGCATAAGAAAATATATATAACTGCTGGGTTCAGAGCATCTCGTAGTAGAGCTCACTCGACTATAGAATTCTTACTTGATTTATATTTTAATTTCACACGCGCTGAAACTAAATTCACTGCTACAAGCTTCACCCAATGCTTTTGTCAACGCTTATTAATATTTTGGGCTTAACTACTCGAATTATCCTCCCCGTCACAGAAAGCAACTTGGTCAAAGTTGGTCGCCATTTTCATTTGACTCGGTGCCCCCCGCCGATGTTTTGCTTAAGTGAACTTTGTGCGCTAACGCACCGCAGCCACACTATTAGACATAAAGAGCGTATTTCGATTTAACGCACTGCGGGGGGTATGATTCTGTGGCTCGCACTCGTAATTCTCGTCAGCTTAGCGCTTAGGGGCAAGTGAACAATTTCTAAAACGCGACACGCAAAAAATCCAGAAAGCAAGGCGAATCTTTTCGCAATCAAGCGCACCAGAAAAAAGTGTTCTAACTTCTGACTGAATGACTGACTGAGCGAGTAAATGAGTGAGTGAGGGGTGTGAACTGAATGGAGCTCAGAGCGTATGCAATTTTTTCATTTTGACAATTTACGAGAAGCGCTTCGACGACCTGGGGGGGCGTCGAACGAGCGCGAAATCAAAACGCGATACATTTGCACAATGCAGCATGGGTTTCGGGTTCAATCCCACTTGGGTTCTGTTTGGGGTTCTTTGTCATGGTTAAATATACAGAGATAGGGCAGCAGAAATAGAATCAAGGGAAGGGAGGGAGAGACATGCCAGCAGTGAACATTATATTCGGCTATAAATTGCAACCCTTTGTGCTGCAGAGTTTGCGAAATAAAAGCGGAAATGGCGTGGAGGGCAAAACACGCACCCGGTAGAAAATTACAGTTATTAATGTATGGGGTGCCAAATACTTTACCGTTTGTTACACGTACGCGTAACGCCCCGTCGACTTCCGTTTTTTTTTTAGCAATGCGACAATATAATTTACTCCGAGTGCTCCGAGCAGTTTCTCCTTTTCCCTTTCCTTTTCCGCAAATGTATCGCACACATTTTTTTGGTGCGACATGTCACAATAATCTGACAGATTAATTATACTCGCGGAAATTTATACACGTTCCCGTTGTCCGAAGCCCTAAGCGTAACCGAAACAGAAACCGAACCCAAGCCCAAACCCCTTTTTTCAATTTCCTAGACCACTTCTTTGCTCCGGTTTCTTACTTATCGTTTAGCAATTCGTGGTTAAATCAATTTTGCACACTTGCTTGTCCGCCCATTGCCCATTGTCCCTTGCCTCTGGCCGTTTCTCTCTGGTTTTCAATTGACAGTTTTGGGTCAGCTGGTTCCACCTTATTTCTGGGATTGCTACTTTTGGCGAAAGGTGACTTTTATGCCTTTTTTTAGCTTTATTGTTGGCAGCAGGAATAGTAAAAAAGCCATGAATTACATACTTTCGTTTCGGTACATCGGGGACTGGTTCTTGCGGACTGGAGTTCGCTTAGATAAAAAGGTAAGAGGTAAGAAATGAAAGTACTTGTACAATGCAATGCCATATGAGTGAGGTAAATAGGATTGCGCTAGTCTACAATTTTTTTAATATCTATACACTTATTGTACATTTGTACAAATTTTGCATATATTCTCCTACTGACATTCTTAACCCAGCGCTACTGCAAATTGTGTGGTTGTTTTATATAAATCAATTTGTCCCATTTTAATGTAAAGCCAAATTAATATTTTTCGGTTCCCTCTAAACTGTCTCTTTACTTCTATGCATTCATTTTTTTAATGAACCTTTTCTACTCCTCTTTAGCGATTTCTATAGTTTTGATCAATTTGAAACTTTTTGTCTAGTAAATATTATTTTTTGGCATGCATTTGCATTAGGCATTTAAACTAACTCTTCTTTATCATGTATGTTGGATAAATTTTGCAATTAAATACCATAAGAAATTGTGAATTTTTTTAAAATTAATTTTTTAATTTAACTTTAAAAATTATAAATACTATGTTAGGCTTTTAATTTTTTTCAATTTAAGTTATTCGTAACTATTTTTATTTTTTCTTTCGACTGATATTTTTTTAATTTAAAGCTAAAATATATAAAGTTAAAAAACAAAAGCAAGCTACTTATTTTGATTCTAGTTTTATTCGACTTAAATTATTTTAGCTATTTGTGTTTCTTGATTTCGAGTGATATTAGTTGATATTAAATAAAAAACAGAGGTCAAATATTTAGAATGTTAATATTACAAAAAAAAGGCAATAAGTTCTGGACAACTCGCTGAACTAGTTGCTATTTTATTTTTATGTAATTCTATTTTAACAGTTTGACTCGAAGTTTCGACGTCTGTCTGGCCATAAAGCCGGCACACATTGGCCGTATTTGGCTCGAAAGAAGAGCTAATTGATTTGAATACTTGTTTAAATTGATATATGTAAAAATTATGTTTCTAAGGAAAACCTATTCATTCATACTTTGCCTTCCATCATATCTGAAGCCCTTAGACATCTGCCCTTGTCACATTTGTTTTCAGCCCCCAGTGCACTTTGGGTTTAATCATCATGGGCCATGGCCCATGGCCCATTTAAAAGCTTTACGCTGTTGTTTCGGCACTTCCTGAGCACTGCTGTTCACATGTCTCCAGATGCCGGAACTTCCGCAGACGCTTGATAGAACAAATGCTGCTGCTGCTCAAAAATTCGATACATCATTCATCAAAACGCGTGGCGAGGACAAAAGCCATCCCATTAGAGCCATACATAGTTTGGAGAGGAGCCCTTTTGCGTTGAAGTTTTTCGCCCGGTAATCCCTTTCTAATCGAATTACGGCAAATCCCCTGAGCACTTTTTGTGCATTAAGACAAACTCAAGCGTAAGAAACTAATTTGAGGCGCCTCAAACTCCGCGATACTCATGCATATGCGCACTTTCAGCTACCAGCCAGCCAGTCAGCCAGCCATCTAATTTAATAGAACTCCACTCTCTCCTCTCCCATCAGTGGAAAGTCATAACAATGTTGCGGCTATCAGATATTTCTGAATTGATAAAAAGCGTCGAATCTGTAAAAACCCATGAGAGGCAGATTAGCCGATTTGCGAGGGGAGCAGTCTTGACTATGCTGAACTTACCCCTAAATGAGAGTTTTGGTGTTTCCCACAGGACCGCACTAGCACTACTAGCAACATATCAAGGCAACAATGCAGCCAACCACCAAAACTAGCACCCTCGACTCTGATCACATTGTTTTCCCAAATCGGATTTTAGTTTTACACTAATTTCTTTGGTTTAAGACTCGCTCGCTCGGCGGTCCACAGTCCTTGGTCCTGGGCATCCGATAGCCGGTTCCCGCTGCTGTTGTCTGGTGGTATTATAAACGCTTCGCTGGACATTGCTGGTCCTGGGCTGATGAATCCTCTTTGATTGCACTAAACTGCAATCGAGACGAACGCGCAAAACGTGCAATGTCATGCGGCAGGCTCATCGGTACGGGTTGGTTGGGCTGCGTGGTCTGTGTGGTCTGTGTAGTGTCCTCGTGTCCTGGTGTCCTGGTGTCTGGCAATCCCCCAACGATACTAGCTGCGACTGTGGTGTGTGATAAAATTTTGTTCACTTGACGGCTGACTGGCCAGGCCTTTTATCACAATGCTCGGATCGTGCTGCGTATAGTAGTATCGGGCCTTTAGTTTTATTTTTATCGCTACTTTCTGCTGCACATTTTTATGGCAAGGACAATTTAATTGGCTGGCAAGACAATTTTTTTGCTATCTTTTTTTTTGTGAAAGCAATAAGCTTACATTGTGCCAGATATTGTGTCTAAAAGTTTGGCCAAGTTTTGATGGCGTTTGAATTCCGGCTGAGTCATCTTGGCTGAGATTGATTACAAATTGCATTGAGCAGTGAGAGAGCAGAGAACGGTTTAAAATTGCTACGTATATTTGCTTAAAAGGAAAATCGGTGTAAAAAACGATGTGAAAGTTGAACACTCCTATCAAATTGAATTCAAGTGTATTTAAACCGAAGTAAAGGTGCTCTAGTCAAGTGAGCTTGACTAAGAGAGATGAGACCCTATACTCAAGTCTCATACAAATCACAATTCGGCAACGTCGTAAAAATTAGGAATATACGTGCACATATAACTTTATGTACACTCATAGACAATTAAAAATGCGTGAAAAAAATAACTTGTGCATTTTAAAAACATAATTTAAATGTCATGTGGAAAATACAGTGAGTTAAGCTGTAAATATGGCAACATTGTTTCTAATTTCACTTTAACTTTTACATTAATTTGCACAGCTTCGCGATACAATTGTTAATTTCTTCATTGTACAAATACACAGTAGGACCATTTTTTTCATTCGATGAGTATCTTAATCCAAGTAGTATCTAAACACAAAATTTGTATGAATTATTTATTTACTTTAACTATAAGTAATATAATCAAACGTATTTTGTGGCTTATATAGATATAGGAATTAGTATGATTGAATCAAAAATTGTATTTAGTATTACATCTTTCGTAGGCAGCATTTTACAAATGTACTTGTGGTTAGTACTATTTGTAAGCATTACAAAAATGTACTATTTAAATAATCCTGTATATTTTTGATACAACTGGGAATTACTCTGCCGGCTGGAATTCATAATTATAAAACTAAATGGCAATTAGTTGCGTAGAATACTGAATAGATTTATTCTCACTGGATATAGCCAAAGACACTGACTCACCATCGGTTGCCGTTTGAAGCTGCAACTTCAGCTCTGCTAGTGGTAAGCAGCCAGCTGCTTTCCTCGATAAAGTAACATCTTGACGTGATCGTTGTCGCTTCAATGGCACTTAAAATGCCAGAACTTATTTCCATTTGGCTGGGCAATTATAATATTTTGTGAACAGCTCTCCCGACCAGCCTCATAAAATCTCGGTGGCACAAAAAGATGAAGGAAAAAAATTGGAAATGAGAAAAAATGCGTTTACGTTTACCTTTTTTTTGTGATTTGTGTGTTTTACTCCGTGAATTTGTCGTAACGGGTTGCCAGACGACGACAACGACAACGATGAAAGACGTCTTAAATATAATATTGACATTTCTTTCGCAATGCTTTCGTTTTATTTATTTTGTAAGCCGGCATTTTAGATGGCTCAGGTTGCCAGTGAGCCCACAAACTTTGACTTACGCAGGACAAATAATTATAGACATTTTGGGCTGGCCGCAGGAAAGAAACTGAAAAAATGAAAACTGAGGGAGTAAAAAAGGGTTAAGTGCTTTGCTTTGCTTTGCTGTGAGTGGCGTTTACATTTTTTGCGGCAAACTGTCGCATAAATTGCTTTGAATTATTTAAGAGCCAAGTGGCTACCTCATCTTCTCTCGTAGTGTCCAGTGTGACAAGCCTAATTAAAAATGCTATGCGACATTTCGACTTCGAGTTTGCCTCTTATATTACTCATAAAGCGCTGCAATCCATCAATTAGCAGCTTCCAGCTTCCCCTCTGCTGCTGCTTCTGCTGTGTGTGAAACCACAGACCCAGCAGAAAAATAAAAAATAAAAATAAATGACTCACTGCGCTTTCATCAGTCGAAGCTGCTGTCAATAACTCTGCCAAAAAGATCCGCTATATTGTGCACAATTGTGGTGCCACTTTCAACACATTCAGGCAATCGGACAGCACCGATAAGCATGAACTCAACTCAACTCAAGTTGAAACGATTCATGAACTCTCCCTTTTTGGAATCTCCATGGACAGCTCTTTGTTATACTTTATTCAATCGATAATTAGCGTGCAGCTCTTCAAGTTTATGTTGTAAATTCAAAATGATGTTAGTGTTTCGCCTGAAAATTGTCGTCGACTTGTGAGCAAGCCATTAAGAGAGTTGCCTCGTAATAACTCGCACAGATCTTGAATTATTGTTATGATAATTCTGCGCCACACGTTCCACCTTGGATGTTTTAAACTATGGACTCGATTCAGTTCGGCTCTGTGGGTTGCTGTTAATTTAATAAACACATTCAGTTTGTTTATTTATTTAATATTTTCTACAGCGGAAATGCCTTTCGATTAAGCCATACATAAAGTCTCTGACTCACAACTGATTCAACAAATTATTAACATATATAAGTACCAATTCTTGTGTTTTTAAAATATCATTTCCTGGCTATTCAAACAAGTATTTGCTAATTTATAAGATTTATCCCAAAAGCAACACAAAATACAGTTTACGATTGAAGTCAACTTGAATCCAACAAACAACGTTTAATTCTGTTCTCCAATTAAATTGAGTGACTTTCAATCTAATGGATAGAAGTTACCTCTCCAGTGTAGCAATTTATTCGCATCTGTCCAGCAGTAGGTCCAGCTTTGGTCTATCCCATCTGTGCCCATCTTTGCTCTTATCCTTGTCGTCTGCGACTTGGTTGTGATTTTGACAAGCCTCTGTTTGTCGCCCCACAACAATGCACACACGCACACCACCCATATGTGTTTGGTTGTTTTTGTTGTTATTTGTAGAGCTCCCATGTCTGGTTCTGGTCCTGGTCCTGATTGTCACTCTGTCCCTCTTGTTGGGCATTCACTCAATGGGCAGCCAAAGCCAATTGTCAGCATGACAAACGGGCCAACGACAGACATTTTGTTGATTGTTGGAGATGTTTGCTGTTGCTAATCCTCGGACACAACACAGCGGAGACCCTCCTTTTAGCCCCTTAGCCCCTTGTTCGGGTGTCAGTCAGCATATTGTTTGTTATGGTATAGCCCTGAAATTATTGATAAATATTTGTCAAAATTCTTGGCAGAATTAAGCGCGAGTTCTTTCGGCTTGGAGCATGCCATGGATGTGTTGTCAATGCTGACTTGATGTGGGGGGTGAGGGGACACTTCCTAAACATGATTGATTCATGGCTGGGCTGCCACTCCCCAAAACCAATTCCAATCCAGATTTTAGTCCAAAATGCAGCGCAAATAGTGAAAGCAGTCGAGTCATGTAAGAGCTGTGGTTGAATGCGATTTCGAATCCTCCGGCTCCTGAATGCATGCAAAACGCAGCTCTCGGATCGAGCATAGTATGCCCGACTGACTGCACTGGCCGGCAGCGTGTAGAGGCCATCGGCTAGGAGGACGACTACAACTGACAATGTTGACAGCAATCGTATGTTTAAAAAGCATAATCCCAGACGAATGATGATGAATGGTCTCCAACACACACCAACCCACACAGACGCTCGCCGTCGTTTAACTAAATCCTTGATGAATGATGTTGCCTGCTTGCTCTGTGTCTGTGTCTACGTCCTAGCCTGGCCGCCTCGCCCCTGTATCCTGAGACCCGGCTGCTGCGTTTTCATATTTGCAAGAGAAACTTCGAAAACCGGCAACGACATTAGCAACATGCCACCCAACAAACACCACACAGAATATTTTGAGGCAGCCGCCAAGCGCAATTTTCATTTACGCGTCATTTTAATGATGTTAAGTGAGTGTGCAGAAAACGAAAATGAAACCAAAACGATACGAAACCAAACCAAAACCAAAACGAAACGAAACGAAAGGACAGAGGAAAGCCGAACTACGGTGGAGGGCTGTAGAGTTTTTGCATTTATCACCCAAAGTTTTGGTAAATAGATTTTTGTTCTGGTACTGCACATTCTGCCTTCACGATGAAAGCAGCTTGTAATCCATTTCAAATCATTTTTCACTTTTGTATTTCCTGGGTCGTAGATCTAGCTGCGCTTCCACTAGGTCTCAGCTCCGTTTTGATTTGTTTGCTTAAATTGATAAATGATGTCTGTACCACAACCCAGACACGACTGCTTTCAGCAAACACAACGAATATCCTTTTAGGGAGGTGTTGAACGGTTTTAAGCGGGTTTTATTAAATATCCGCTAAGTATATAGCGAGATTTGAAGTAATAATAATGATGCGAACCCATATTAGTTTTTCTTTTAAATTCTTAAACACAATGTAAAGCTGCAGCCAAATCTTCTTCAAAATCAATCAAATTTGTATATTCGCAATCGGATACGACTCCAGATTTCTTGCGTTTATGAAGCTATAGATCTGAAACAGCTAATAAGTCCCAGCGGAACCGGATCAGACCTGCGTTGCATGCAATAAATATTTCAATTTCCTGACATTTTTGGTTCACTTGGCACCGTTCTGTGTGAAATTACTTATCGAGTTAATGTGATTTTGGGTTTTAATGAATTTGCTGAAATTAATTTCAAACACAGTCAACGTTCTGATGAATCGGCCTGATATCAGACAGTTGCTGGTATCCGTATCGCTATCGCACTGGGCATTATCAGGCGGCGTTGCGTCGTTATAAAGCATGTGGCAATAAAAGTAATATCCTGCAAGTGGCACGTGGCGATGCAGCCATGCGCATTGGTTTTAGCAGAGTAACAATCTAACCTCAAATCTCCAGCGCAACTGTCAATGCTGTCTGACAAGTTGGCAGGGCCATTCACGGAACTGTGAGTCACGACCAGTGCTGCCAATTTTCGACAATCAATGCTACTCCATGTTCTTGAGGAGAAGACATCAAATGCTATATATTAAAATTGAAGGTGATACAGATGTTATGAGTTTTCTATGTTTTCACCGTTTTTCAGCTTCACTTCAAATAATATCAACTCAATATCGACTCAAACATATATTAAATTCTTAGTGCCATTGTTACGGATATTGTGTATATACGATTGTTGGATAAAATCCGATCAGCCCTATTAATTTAGTTAATATTGACTAACATCAGCATATACAGCAAATAAAAAAAAATACAATTTAAAATTTATGATTTTTAAATTTAAATTTTAGAAGGTGGTATTTTTTTACTGATATATATTTATTTCCTGTTGTTAATTGTTTTAAAATAAACAAGAGAGAAATCAAAGCTTGCCTTTTAAATTGCAGTAGATATAAGACTTTTATGAATTTTGAGGCCGGGAGTGGGCGTGGCCGAAAAAAAAGATAAGGGAGTTTCGTAGGAACTTTCTCGCCAATTTTTGAAGCCGTAGCTGTAACATTGTTCAGGATGTAATGTATTGAACATTTTAAGGACGAAAGTGGACGCGGCTAAGAAAATGAATGGAAATGGTTCTCAGCAATCTTCCTTCCAAGTTTGGTAGCTGTAGCTCTTAAATTGCGGGAAATATAGGCTTTTGAGAATTTTGGAATGTTGGAAGACGATCATATTAATATACCTTCCAAGTTTCCTAACTATATCTCTTATATTGTGGGATGTAACCATAGGTCGTTTTTAGAGGCGGGAATGGGCGTGGTTCGAAATTGTTTATACCTCTCAAATTTGGTGACTCTAGCTTTCAAACTGTATTAGATATATGGTCTTATCGACTTACACTAACAGGAGAATCGGTTTTGGGAGGCTGAGTGGGCATTGCCGTCCCATTTCTTATCGATCTCTAAGAGGAGCTACCAGTAACATACTTTCAAAATTGATGACTCTACCTTACAAATTGTGGAAGATATGCGCATTTCAAATTTTAAGAGTCAAAGTTTCTGGGGCCGGAGGGTGGTGTCGTTAAAATATGTAGATATGTAGATATGTAAAGATATGTAGCTTTATCGATGTGCGATAATCGATTTTATCGATTTACTAACCTTTATCTGACGCGGACACAGACCAATATATGTTCCAAGTTTCTGGTCTCTCTCTCTCTCTCTCTTTATCAAGTTTATAAAAGTTGAGTACATACACACGGACAGACGGACAGACAACATGACGGATATTGTACAAAAATACTATACTATGATACCTTCGGTAGCTGAGTATAAAAATTAAGTTGATGTAGAGGAAACTGAATTTGTAACTCGGCTCAGTTCTTACAATAATTGCACCTTAGTTAGCCAACTTGTTACCAAGTAAACCTGTTTCATTGCACCAAGTGCGCTCGTTGCCGGGTTCTTTACGTCTGGAGGGTTTGCTTTCCAGCCTAGTTGTCCTTATTGCTGGTTGTTGTTTGTACAGCGTTGCTAATGTTCTCACTTCAATAAACAAACTATTTTTTCCTGTTTGCGGCACAAAAAGAGCAGTCCAGCATGCAATGGCCACCCTGAAATGCAATTGCATTTGCTGCGACAATGTCCTTAAGCCCGCTTCGCTTCCTGCCAGCGCTCTATTTTCGAGGGTGGTTAAGCAATTCAGTTCGACTACGTGAATTTATGAAGCATAGCGAAAAGTGCAATGGTCGGTGCAGAAGCGGACAATGATTCGGGCTTTGGGCGGTGGTGCAGTGGTTTCTTTGCAGTGCAGTGGTGTCATTTACCCGCCCCTAACATGTTTACTCTGATGTCGCTAATTGTTTGATATATGGGTGTACTTGTTTATATTTATACTTATGTAGTTGCTGCTTGTGTTGCTGTTGTTATGGCAAATAATTCGTTGTAAGTCATTAAGAAGAGACTTGTCAGGGCTGAACTGGCCTCGCTAACCAGTCTGGGGACCCTTTTGAGTTCAGTTGTAGCTCACTTACTTAATCGAGCATGGTGCAGGTGAACCTATTGGTCTGGTACTGAATGTCTAAAATGTGATTAGTTATCCGATACACAATTACTGAATGAGTGGGTTGATGGGGACAGGCTTAAGGGTGTTTTAAATTTGTTGGGCTTATAAGGTATAAATATTTGCATCGCTCGAGTTTAATTTTGATTTTGTAAGGTATGATTTAAATAAAGAATACTTGATCAAGTGCAAAAATCGGAAGGGGCAAAGTAAGGTTTAATTATAAAATATATGGCAGGCTTATCAATAATTCACACCTATTTTCATAGAATAATGTAAAATAAATAAAATGAAATGATTACAATCGCATGGTTAAAATTTAAAATCAGTTCTATGGGAATTTCCTTCGTACATATATATATATATATATATTTAGATATATATATAGATACTGAAAATTACCTATTGCACTTAAACGTATAATAAAGTTTATGTATGTATCATCAATGTTTTAGCAGCTTTAAAAATCGATTATTTCAATTTTAATCTGTTCCGCTTTGTGCCTTGGCCTAAGTTTTCTCACTTGCGTTCCCTTCAATAATTTCTTAATATTCTTAGCTCAGTGGTCACCTTTTATGAGCCTCAAAAATTACCTGGTGGCAAAGGAAGGTGAAAAGTTAAGCCAAACACTACTTTCCTCATAGTGGCATAGTCTATTCATAAACATCATTAGAAAGTTACCTCCCCAGCGATTGAGGTGACTCCAAAGTTTTCCGTACCTCACATAACTTATTGGCTCATATCACAGCTCTGCCCCAACCCAAACCCCACCCAGTTGACAATCTTTGCCACCTGCCCAGCCAATCAAATTAACTACTTAGAAAGTAATCTGAAGGAACTTTGACTGCGACCAGAACAATGCCAATGCGTCGCCGGAGCTCATGAAAAATTCTATTAACGGCAACGTAGAAGAACCCCCGCACAGCCCCGTAGCCCTCGGCCTGCGGCTGTCATCCGCATGTTTGTATGCATTTTGGAGCCAATCAGGTTATGCCGTTGTTTACTTAAGCAGCTCCTTGCCCCTTTTTGTAGTGCCAGGCAAGTTTACATTTGACACACCTGCTTTCATTTGAAACTTGCCACCGGGCAATAATTGCAACGACGAGCCGCGCCATGCTGCCGTCGCAGTTTGGCCGACACCCGCAACAAAAGCAACAACAGCAACAACAATAATAAACAAATGAAAATGAGTGGCAAAATTGCAGTCTGTGGCCCGGCATTGTGCAAAAGTTGTGCCAAAGAAAGCCATCAGAAATGCTGCATGGATGTGGAGTTAGGCCCCCTCCTCCACCTTTTCCTCCTCATCCTCCCCAAGTCTACGTCATGTCTGCGCTTGATTGAACGCCTGCAAGCTGTTTGTGTTGGATGGCTACATGGCAGGGGGAGGGGGAGCAGAGCGTGCGCCTTAAATAAACAATTCACATTTAATTACGTCTAAATTTGGTTTTGAGAACAAACAGCGACGACAGCCGCGAGTGCAGTCAGCCCAGGAGCGGGTAGAAAATAGCAACAGCAACAGCAACTGGAACTGGAACAGGAACAGGAGCAGAGCACAGTGCACACGGAGAACGCACACGTCCATGCGCGTCGTCAATGAATGTCGAACAAATTGGCAACACACGCGATGCGATGTGATGCGATGAGAAATATGAGGAGAAGGGGGTAGAGAGGCATTCAATGGCGTCCAGGAATAATAAACGTACCTACATTCTCTATTTGCTGCACTCCTTGGGAATAGAATTATTGGTTACTTAAATTACTTTATGCTCTTTTGCTCTGCGTCCATAGTCCTTTCGCCTGTTTGCCACTTTGGAGGCGAGCCAGTGCTGATTGCATGCAATTCAATGAAAAGTTTTGCCAAGACGAGCTTGCCTACACCAACCCACCCCTCCCCCTCGTCTGGTCCAGTAGGTAATGCACCCTCAAATCGATAGTAATGGCGGTTTGGGGACGACAAGAGAGTGTGTATGTGTGTGTGTGTGTGTGAAGCGAATTCCCAGTCTCAGTTGTGCCAAAGTACTAAATAATTGCCCATATGTGGCCCGGGAGCAAGGACTGTAACATGAACGAACCACCCTTTTCAACACCCCAGAGGGTTGCACTACCCCCGCCTGTTATTGTTTCGTCGATATTTCTTTTTTCAATTTATGCTCATTTATTCTATCAATTTAGCGAAGCACACACACACACTGTGTAAATCTATGGCTGACAGCATAAAAAGACATACACATGCATAGGTATAGAGTAAGAGGGGGAGAGCGGAGAGAGAGAGAGAGAGAGAGTAGGATAGCAAATGTAAAAGCAGATTGCAACTCGTGCGTAAAGTCGGGCCCAGTAAGGAATGTAGGAGAGGGGTTGCAGGGTCGAACGACCGCTCTTTGTGTTTTGAAAGCAAATATTTTCTGACAAGTGGAAGTCAGATGTCATATATATATATGTGTGTGTGTGTGTGTGTCTGTGTGTGTAATACGCACACCCAAATGCCGTTCGTCTCAATTGCTACTTGACATGCACACACAGTCACACAGTCACACACACAATCAGAGAGGGTCGCCTCACACCAATCCAAGTAGAGTTGTCAAAAAAAACAAACACAACAACAGCAACAAGAAAAACAAAACCGAATTGTGAAGCAAATCGTGTGGCCCAAGCAAAATGTCAGTCAGTGCAGGAAATGTTTGGCAAAGGGAAGGCAAAACTTCGGCATTAGAGCGAGAAGAAAACTGACAATTATTATTTGACAGCTGACAGGTTTATGGCGGTAGCGATTTCATGAATTCGCGAATCTTGATTTGCCAAAGCAGCATTATGGAATTCTCATCACCATTGATGTACCAATCGAATACCCTGCCTATTTTTGAGCTCGACAACTTGCTTGGAAACTTCATCTTTAACAAGTTTTGATATATTTGATGATATTTGATATTTGCAGTTCCATCAACTTGTCCAAGTTTACTGGCATATCATATTTCGCAGTGTTCTGAAGTTTCTCGTAACATGCTGGCCATAAACTAATCAGGAGGCCTCATTAGCAACAAGACGGGACCCACTGAGACAGTCGTGCACCACAGCGTTCCTTATTATGAGATGCTTAATAATTTATGTATTTCCGATTTATGTCCGCGTATTTGCGCGCAGCTCCCCCCCACCTAACCTCCTGCCAAAAAAACACCAATCCCCATCCCCACCCTCATCCTTGCTCATTTGTATGCGTGCAGTGTTGCGCAGCGCACTTATTGCGAGACGGGGACACTTGGGTATTAAAAAATGCCAAAGTACTGAGCTGGCGAACCACCCACCCACTATGGGGATGGCAACCCATCCACAATGCCACGGCCAGTCAACGAACCATTACTACTTTATTCTCAGTCTCCGTCAGTCAAAAATTGTATTATGCACAAGCTGTAGTAAGTTGTAGGTTTGTAGGTTGTAGGTTTGTAGGTTGTAGGTTGTAGGTTGGTTGGCTGCTTCCTGCGTATGTTTAGTGCCCCAACCACGAGATGGGAAGCGGCTTTTTATTAAGAAATCATCGTTGATTGTGTGGAAGGAAATAATGTTGATTTTACATTTTACAAGATGCCAACTGAGACATGCACAGTGGGTGAAATGGACGTAAGTTGGGGGTTGCTTCGCATTTGCTGTGGTAAGTTTATTATTGTAATGGACGGCACACTTTTTAGACTAGTACTTCAGGGAGTTCTTCTTTCAGTGCCAGTCTATTATGTTTATGTCTTGCGGTGCTCTCTCTCTCTATATATATATATTTGAAGGGTTTTTATGGATCGACTGTAGACAGAGTGCGGCAAGTACCTGTCTGGCATAGCATAGTTATACTGCCTTTATTTATGCCATATGGCCTATAAAATATTCATGTGAATTGTCATAAATATTTGCATAATTAATGAAGGTTGCGGGACAATAGCATGCTCTTTAAATTTGGAATATTTCAGAATTGAAATATACTTCAATATATAAGTTGTTAATTTGCAGAGAGCCATTTGATTTTGCTGTTGATTCTTAAGGAGAAACTGATTACCTATTAATATATATGATGAAATGCGTTTGTAAATCTTAGTTAGTTCAAGAGCTGTTCAATGGCTACCCAAGAGGCTAACTTTCAGCCAACACAAGTGCTCGATTAATGTCAGAGAACATGGTTTGTGCTGGTCCGTTTTAATGCTCAACAAATGTGCCCTCAATGTCTGCCTTAAAGGCAGTCAGTTTTGATTATTGCTCTTGACTTTTGGATACAATATTTCGTCATGGCTTCCTTTCGCTAACTTCTTGATGGCACTTAAAGCTTTGGCTTTTAAGCCGCCTCTTACCCTTTTGAACCTGAGCATTAGGCATGCCAGCCAAAAATAGTTGATTTTCTTGTTATTTCTGTTCTTGCCCCAGCCACGAGAGCAATAACTTGGCTTAAAACACCACAAACCTACGACAGACTGTGTGGTAAAGGTTCAGTCAGCTGCTCAGCTAGTTCTCGCATGAATGTATATGTATATATAAATATATGTAGAAGTACATGCAATATCTACGTATGAGCGATGACTCGTTGCAAAAATCTATAAATCTTGTCAAGTAACCCCCCCCCACACACACACACACACATATCCATCCATCACCCTCCCCATTCCGGCCCAAAAAGAAAGGGCCGCAAAAAGTAGCTCTACTTCAAGCATTTGTCTAGCATGAATGCATACATAAATATGTGTGTACATATGTATATTACTTGGGTCACCGTAACAAAATTAACAGCAAATGCTCAGGCAAATTTTCACACTAATCGCACGTGACAAAGTCCTCGTTGTCGTCTTGTGGCTGGGGCACCGATTCCGTCTAATGTTTTTGGGAGTCGTGCATAATCGTTAATGAATTATGGCTGCACATGTGAGCCAACTCGTAATATGCGTGTTCCACATGTTTTTGGCTCTTGTTTTTCTTGCTGGCCTACATTGTGTGAGGCGGGCTTTAATGAAAATTTCCTGGGTTCTTTTGTTTCAATGCATTCGACTCATTCCCCACCAGAACGAAACTGCCAACCCTTAGCAAATTTTGTAGTTGTCTGCATTAAGTTGGTCGCTTTGTTGTTATGTATTTTCACCCTCGACCATTCACATCCATTAGTCATGGGTTTATCAAGGTGCTTCCATCTCAGTCCGTAGTATGCGTGTTCGCCTCAAGCTGACCACACCCCTCCATCCGTATATACTCATACATTAATTGCTTTTCATAATAACATTTAATTTTTTCGATTAATACTCAAATGACATGTTCCCATTGCAAATTTTTAATATCGAGTGCGAAAAATTAGTTCGAAGCTCTTTTGACTTTATTTGCACTAATTCCAGCAACCTGGCCCACACTCTACCTCTTCCCCTACTTTGAACTGTAGCATTTGCTGCTTATCTAAAGATATTTACCTTTTTTCATTCATTCAAGTTGAAAAGCTTCGCGTAGCAAATTGTTATGCAGGTTTAGATAAAAAACAGATGAAATTTAAATAAGAAAAAAATAGAGAAGCCTTCGAAACTGTCGCTCAAAATTTGTTGATTGCCTTCCTTGCACCTCATCCGAAATCCATCTTGCATTTGCTTGCCTTCTCTTCTGTTTTCTATTTTTTGATCATTTTGTTTGTTATCAACTTGGTTGCTGCTTTAAAATGTAATTGCATATGCAGCCACGCTTCAGAGCGTCCATAAAATGAGCCACAGCAGTCGGCAATGTTAAGAGTTGCCAGTTGCCAGCTGGCATTCGCAAAAGCTCTAGCAAACATTTGGTTCCATTACTCTGTACTCATGAAATGAATATGAATAAAGGGTATACTGACAGATACTTTTACTTTATACTTCATATTTTCTATGTCAGCATTAAAAGTTTCCTCGATCTGGCATGGTATATCTGAATGTGTCTTTATCCCTTGAATTCCATATTTAAATGCATATGTTTATGAATTGTATCTTTAGTCCGGCTCTTTGGGATAGTTTGCTCTTACTTTCTATTATATATCACATATACATATATAATTGCGATTTTCTTTATGTACAGCATTTCGTTCCATTGAGTTCGTGTGCTTATTCTCTATTTATACTGTTCCTGTCCATAAGTATTTCTGTCTTAGTTTGAAAAATATGTAATGAGTGCAACAAACTCAATTTGTCGGAGTCGGCAGCTAAAATGCGTTGAGAATATTTATTACAAAATCAGAGTTTTGGAAGCAGCTTCGACTTTACACAATCAGCAATATAATATTTAATAGCTTCAATAAGTTGAAATATTGTAATAATCATTTTATTGTGTTTGTATAACTTAAATTTAAAGATTACCCTGCGAAATCGTATTCATCTTGCAATAAATGTGCTATAAACTATATGTCAAATATATTTTTAAAATTAAATATTGTAAATCTTGGCAACATTAAGCAAATAAATTAAAATAGCTATTAATACATTTTCTATACAAAACCGTAATTAATCACCATTGTTATTCAAACACCGGCAAATAAATGCTCGCAGCGCACATCGAACCGCTTTAAACTTTAAACTGTTCTGAACTTCTAACTAAAAAAAACCCCAATTTTTATTAAAATGTGTGTGTGTGAGTCAAAACTATTTTCGAAATGTTTTAAGCGATTCTAGCAAAGTATTTAATCCTTTGAATGTTTTATTGCTTAGATAGTGTTTACTCAGCTGCACAGGGTTCTGGGATACCATTGCCAACGCAGCCCCAGCTGGCTGAAGAGGGGGTGCTGCCATATAAATGTTTATTTGAAATGCATGCGGGCTCTCGTAATACCCGCGCGCATAGTTTTGCATGAAAATATTTGTAAAAAAAGCCAAAACAAGCAGCGAGCTGAAATCTCTAAATAATAAATTTGTAAAGGGGAAAACAAATTTCAGCATTGAGTTTAAAAACTTGTTCATTGTCATGTTGTTTGCGTTTGGAGGGGCTTTTAATTTTTTATTGCTGTAGTTTACATATACGTTCTCCACAGGGAAAGTACATTATGACATACCAGAATACCCAATACAAATTCATATTCCTCTTTTGATTCTTCGAGTGCAATCAGGGCGTTTGTGTGCTAAAAATTGAATTGTCTTTTATGCAAATATATATATACAAATTTGATTGTGTTTGTTCAAACCTGACATTAATATAATTAATATAAAAATTGATCAGACGAAGAAATTTTCCAATGCTTCGCAAATCAAGTTAGTGGCAAGATAAAGTTTATATGTATGAATATATATTTGTTATTTATGAGTATATATTAAACTTAATTAACATCGGACCATTATATAACTACCTCAGGAACTATTGCAGCATTTTGTAAAACTTGAGACATTTTTAATTATAGCTTAACTGTTCCTTTTAATTCTAACTGAATTATGTATGCATTATTTAAAATTGTTTTTAATTATTCAAATGAATTATTTTATTTAAAGTTTGTATTCTGCATTTATAGTCTACATTAAATAAATAAAGAAATAATATATAGTTCGATACTTTTATACATTGTTAACATTTGGAAGTGAGCAGATGTATTTAGTTCAGCAAAGATAAGTAATAATCGGTGTTTCTAAAAGCGCCTTTCTTTCTTAATAACACTTCAATTTTATTTCTGGCAATATTTTAAATTAATATATAGCTAAATAATAAATTATCACAGCTTCCCCACAATACCGAGTAAGAATCCACCATCAATTATTATCAACGATTTCTTAATGCCATCGATCTATTTTTAAAATGTATCTCTATTTTAATCCCCTGTGATTTTGTAATCTTATCGTATGTTTTTAATGGACCAACTGTTTTGTACACATATGATTCTGTCGGCTCATGGGACTAGCCATAATTGGTCCTAAAATATACTCGTACTTGTCTATGAAATTATTTTGTGAATATTGTAAGTTATTCAATGCATACATTTACCATCGGTGAGTGCATAAAAATAAACGATTTAGGTGTTTTGTAGCCCTTATATTACTTTATCTACATTATTTTTACAAGTGCACAGAATGTTGCCTCTCTGTTCATTTAAATGGCTGCTACGTGTCAAAATATGAAAATTAAAATTTCAACGCATAATATAATAAAAAATAAATGTTTGCCGGGTATTAATTCATTGCATTTATTCAATGGGGCATTTCCAATAGTTGCTAGCTTACTACGGGCCGATTTCTGGCTATGCTTTTTAATCCATTGATGCATTTACAAGTGATGGCATTAATTAAAGTTTTCGAGATTTTATTGGGTGCAGAGCGCTTTTTGTAGCGAATATTGATACTGTATTGAGTTGGCCCAGCTGCGCGGATGAAAAAATCACTGAGTTGCTGAGTTAAACAAGCTGTCCTGACCACATATTTAATCTAAGTCCCTACTCAACACGTGAATCAAAATTTGACCCTAACCCTAACCAACTCTAAGCAAGATCCAGCCATCCCATTTTGGAGCTGGAGAAGACAAAACACGTGGCTAATTAAATTCCACAAAGCGCGTAGCAAAAACCATACCGACTTTTGAAGTTAAGGTCAGCAACAGGAAGAACAATAGAACTCCCTGTGATGACAATGTTTGCCTACCAGGCTTATCTGCTTCTAATTGTATCTCTCCTAAATATGTACTTAAATATTTGAAAAATGCCTTTTTAATTGTACAAAGTCGAAAAGTTTTGGTTTAAGCCTTTCTGGCATAATTGCGATAAGCAAAACAAGCTGAGCTCATTGACGCGAGTTGTTGTTGCTGCATCATCGAGTGTCTGCCACTGTTGCGACTTCCTGTTCCTGACAGACAGACAGACAGACAGACAGGCGAGCAGACAGGCAGGCAGGCAGAAAGGCAGGCAGAAAGGCGAACTGGCTGCTGTGGTGGCTTGAGGCCTTCGGATGGTGGCGGTTGCTGTTGCATATTCAGGAGCTTCGTCAAGCAAAAATATTACATAATTATACAAAGTAAGTCCAAACACAACAAGCAGCGACTTCGACAAGGACCGAAGCCAAGTGACTGGCGTTTTTGGTGTTTGATGACCCTGTTTATGAATACGTTAGCATTAATTAACTTTGATTTAATTAAACGTGCAGGGGCCACAGTCCCGGACCGGGTCACTTTTAAGGCGCCACTCGCCGCCCCCAAATCGAGTCGACTTTCGTTGCTTCTGTGCCTGCTCCTGTGACGGCTCCTTCTTAATCTCTTAACCAGTCGCAGGGGCATTGCGCCTTTTGCGGTTTGGCGCCACAGATGGCAGCCAGGGCAGCCAACTGGAAGAATAGCAACAGAACACTGTGCTAACACTGAGCTTCTCCAAAGCAACCTGCACCATGGCTGATTCATTTTTTCTCTTATTTTTAGCTTTCTTCTTGGCACTTTTCAAGTGGAAAATCCTTTTGCCTATTGGCGTGGCCTTAGCAAGTCAACACCGATGGCGTTGTACATTTTCACCGTCTCACTCCGTTGTCTTTTAACTAAGCTTTAATGTACTTCGCTTGAGGTTTTCGATATGCCGAGCATTTTACTTTTAAGGTATATACAACTGACAACACCAAGACACCATATACAAAGGGAACGAACAATTAGCTTTCATTATTTTATATCACGTTGAAATTACCCGCATGTATTAACCGTGCTTATCCGGCGGTGTCCTATCTTACTTATCTTTTAATGTATGCTAACAAACAGTATCAACAGTAAAAATACTTGGACGTTCTTTTTTTTGTTGGTCTATTTTTTTGTCAACCAGGTTTAGCAATATTATTGAACTCGTTCAATACTTATGCTTCAGATATTATCATTGTCAGTATATCACTATATATACACATAATAATTAGAATTGCTTCTGAGGCTCAGACATGGAAAGTAAAAATCATAACGTAACTATTGATTATAAAGATTGGAATTAAAATATATATAAGCATTAACAATTTGTTATCTAATTTTTTAATGAAATCAATGCAAATTGACAACTTTCATTTTAAGAATATAGATCAGTATTTTATTTATTTACTTATATATGGTCAAAACTTATAAAGTATTGCGCTAGACACAAGAGAGTTAAATAAAATTAAGATGCAAATAGAAATGAATATATAATTGGAACTTATATAAATATATAGAATAAATGGAATTTGGTTAAATCTAATTAATGTAAAATGAATTGTTGACAATATTAATTAGATCATTTAATTGAACAATTTGAATGTGATGCATAAATTACTGCATTAATACATGCTGCTAAACAATAAATTCGAGTAGAAACATTGAAAACTCTCACTTCCCGAAGGCTTACACTTTTATTTGCTTTTTCTTTTGTCTGTTTGCATATCCGATTTTGTACTTTAGATCTCATTTCATATGTGCTTTGAGTGCGAGGCGCTCTCTTTCCCTCTCAGAGAGGTCTTTGTGGTTGTCTCATACCTCTCTCTAGTGCTTTTGTTTATATTTAGCTGTCTGCTTTCATAAATTAATTAATTGGCCTGCGGCTGGTCAACAACGGCAACAGGCAAATAAATAAGCAAAAATATTTGCTTTAATTTATGTGGCAAGTGGCACAGAGCACTGAATGCCCGCTCCAATTGCTAACTGCGGCTGAAACTGAATCTGAGACTGAGACTGCGAACTGGAGTTGAAACTGGGACCCTTTGGCCTAGTTACTCTCCCAACGCAACCAACCAAACCTGCTCACCAGCCGTTAGAGAAGTCGGTCTGCGCCTGAGATGCCATTTACAAATTGCATTAGATTAAAGCGCGATAAAACGGGGGACGACGCGTTCACTTGGCATGATTTCGACTTATTTACACTTACAAAAAGGCCAACCAAATAAGGAGAAACCGTGTTTGTAGGGATCTGAGAGGGTGAGGAAGGGCGAGGGGGTCTTGGAGCTGTTGATAAATACGGCCTGGTAATATTTCCACGCCTTGCACATTTTACAAAAAACTCGGGCACTGTGGACGCTCTCCGAACGGGGCATGTAGAACATGGTTAATTAGCAATTAATGAAGCGATAATGAAGCCAAGATAAACGACAACGTCGACTACGAATGACGATCATAATGATGCTGTTGATGATGATTACGATGACAACGAGGCTGTTGATGTGGCGCGCACCAAGGGGCCCAAGGGGAGCATCAAGGGCAGAGAGCCGCAGTGTGAAGCTGTCGAAGACTTTGGCAGTCCGAGGCCAATCTTGTGGTTGCCTTTGCTGCTGCTGTGTGTGTGTGTGTGTTTGTGTGGTTCCAACGGCCTTGACGAGGATTCCGCTGGAGGATGCGGATAAAGCGGTAGTTGCCTGTTGGTTTTAGTTTAGGTTTCTTTATTTTTTATTTTTGTATTCTAGGCTGCTGGGCATTGGTTGTTGTTTTCTCTTGTTTTTTGTTTTTTAGCCAATCTTTAAAAAAATGTGTTTTTTTAAGGGTCTCACTCTCTAGGTATGTGTATGGTTGTGCGCGCGAAATTGTATAATTTCCTTGGAAAAAAAATAAACACATTTTGTTTTTGCTTTTCAGGTTAATTAGTTTGCCGGCGCTGAGCATAAAAGTTTCCTGCCACTTGCAGTGGCAAAAGCAATCCCAATTAAATTTCTACGAAGGCTAGAATCTGAAACTGAAACTCAAAGTGGACAGACGAATGGCCATGGCCAGCAATTTGTTGTTTTCGTGGATGAGCCTTTACTTAAATAGATATTAAATAATTAGTGATTTGACGACCAGTATTAAATAACTCAACTTGTCTCGTTGCTTATATGAATTCTTCTATGAATATTGTTTTCTAAATGCCAATACTAAAGCTAATTAAATCGGCTTCTTGGTAGCAGAAATTCGTATCTTATCTATCATTATACTTAAATTCAGTTTTCCCCGAATTGTGTGAATTGAAGGAGGCATTCCAGAACCCATAATGTACAGACGCATATTATTGTTAATTTAAAAAGAATGTTGCATTTCTCTCAGTTTTATAGATAAATTGATAAATTGTTTGTTTTGCAATCAGTGCAAATTGGAGTTGGAGTTTGGCAGATTGGCCTAATTTATGTAATTATTCCCATACAATAAATAATTTTCGAGCTTTTGCAAACAGTTAAGTATGAATTGATGACCGTTAATTAGATTAATTTAAAAAATCCAAATGATAAAAATTATGATAGGAAGGGGTGGTTATTGAAATAATCTAACGAAATTCAGCTATCGAATCAAAATGAACAAGGTTATTATAAACACCCTGAAGTTACTTGTCGTGTTGTATTCGTCTTCTCTATTTATATTTTACATATTAGGTCCATGATAGCCAACTGTATACAGTTTTCTCTGTATTGATCATCATGCCATCGCATTATTTGTGCATTCTTTCATTTATATATATTGTCAGAATAATCTATCTGCCCCATTGAAACTCAGCAAGTCCAATGAATCTGCTGGCATCGTTTTCCTTGCTTATGACAGCAATATGGCAACAGCAACTGCAACAGCAATTGCAGTCCTGAAATGCGATCTAATTTTCATGTTATTTGATAGAAAACTCTTGTAGACATCCGTCGTTGCGCTGCTTGCCTGTGTGCAGTGATGCCAAGAATTTATCACACAGCCGCAACTTTTAGTTGCATCACTCGCCATGGCGAGAGAGAGGTGGAGAGAAAGGGAGATAGAGAGAGAGGGGGTTGGGGGGCTTGGCCGGTTGTTAAAATGAACTGTGGGATGCTGTGTTAAACCACAGCCACCCCCACCACCAACTCTCTGAATATTATCAAAAGTGGTGTATCTGAAGCTGAAGCTTCCTGAATCTCATATCGGGCATGGCGAACATGTACAAAAGTTGTTGTTAGCCGTGGATGCTTCACTGGCGATCGTAACAACAGCAACTGTTGCTGCTGTTGCTTGGCTGTTGCTGTTGCTGCTGCTGCTGCTGTTGTTGTTGCTGGCGCTGTGCGAGATTAAAACAATGATTGCATTTTCATTTGCATTTTAAGTCACGGTGCAAGCAAAACCAAAACATAAGAAGTCGAGGGTCGGGATCTCACTTGCCAAGTGATGTTGCTCCGCCTGATGTTTTTGGAGTTGTTGCAGCAATTGTTTGTGCTATTAGCGATGGGCGATTCACAACAGTATTTCCTTGCCCAGACTGAACTTTGAACCAAGTCAAATCAAATCAGATGAAAGTCGTGTCACGCTCTCATCTCTGGGAGCAATTGCAGCTGCCTTCCTGCTAGTTGACTTCTTGGGGAACGAGAAACAGGTTTGCCAAAACTAAACACATGCCGCCAGCGTCGACCGGCTAAGATTGAAATGCAAATCAGTTAATGGTGTTCCTGATGCTGTTGCTCTTGCTCTTGCACTGTGGCAAGGGCCAACACCATTCATTGGGGCTGATGTACGTGTTTGCATTACTCCCGGCCTGCCTGTCTCCCTATCAGTTGCTGCTGCTCTTGTTGTTATGTACTTCAGCATATATAATTGGCTTGGGCCTGGCCAACTGGAATTGTTTCCTGGCCGCATTCTGTATAACCCATAACTCAAATGGTCAAAATGCTTGGCTTTAATGTGCCCTTCACACTCATAAAAATGAAAATTTGTGCGACAGACACAAAACCACCGCTTGGACCCACGCTAAGCTTTTGATATGTAACAGCTGCTGCCTGCCGGGATTCACTAGTCCTCGATGTGTGTGTGTGTGTGTGTGTGTGTGTTGTGTCCAGCACACTCATCTCGATTACGAGGTGTAAATTTACGGAAGCACATAAAGCCATTTGGCGGGAATGTCGCTATATAATCCTAAAGCCCATGGCCAGCTCAAAAGCCAATTCATATATTTACCGTTTTGCCAGTCGACCTTAAGGGGCGCATTATGCACTAGGCTTTTCGGACATTCGATGGGAGGGACAATCATCATCATCACCCTGATCATCACTGGCATCATCATCATCACTACCATGTGAGGGAGGGTAAAGCTTTATTCATTTTTTATGAAATGCGGATTGTTGGCGCTCATTTGTGTGGCTCATTTGAGGGGCAGCTCAACATGTTGCTGAGTTGCATTGGTTTTTCGCTTTTGATAAGTGGCTGACTTTAGTAGCAACATATATATTTACAGTTGATTACTCGCCAGAGTTGGGTTTGATTAAGCGAGTATTTGAGTCAGTTGTTCCAGGTCAACAGTGCGCTAGGGAAAACAGTGAAAACAGCTAGAATAAGTTCTAGATTCCCACAAAACAAAACACAAAACTAAAAACCACTTCTCTGGCTTCTCAGACGTTTCCAATCCCATAATTGATAATTAATTTTCATCGACTTGCCTGCAGATTTGGTCAGGATATATGCTTTACGGGGCTTGACTCGCCTTCTTCTGCCTGATACATACTTTTGTAATACTTCAACACACTCTTTTCCCCATTTTTAATAAACTGATGGGTTATTTACTATGTTAAGAAATAAGATCCAATACTTCACAGCCACTCTCCACGATCCTTTCTCACTTATTAATGGAATTCACGTCACAACGCTTATGCAATTCCCATTCCAAACTACAAAGCTTAAATTTAGCAACACTTCCATTCCACTCCTCATGTCTTGCAAGGCATTGCCACCAAAGTTGCATCTGCCAACACGACATTGCCCAGCATTAAAAATAAACAAAAAAACAATGTGTAGTCCACATTGAACAATCTATAAAGTACAATCACTTTCAGCACCAAAATCAACAACAAAAACAAAGCAGAAACACCGCCTGCCCTTTAAATAATGCTCAGATTGAAAAGGAGAGCAGAAAACAACATGTCTAGATCCCGGATCTTTAAGTTCTGCTTGTTGACGTGCTTCGAGCAATGATTTTTCTTGTGTATATATTTCACACAAAGATCGCAATTATGGGTTCGAAAAATCGTTGCGGCATCTTCGAATGATCGACATCGCCAGTCGCGAAATATATGAGTGCAAACCTGATGAAAGGCCAGTTAACAGACGAAACTGCATATGAGAGCGTTTTATATGGTCGTGCATTTACTTTGGCAGAGTGTTTTCGTTCGTTATTTTGTTGTGGTTGTCGTTGTTGTTGTTGCTGGTAATGGCCACGCCCCCAATCGTGGCATGCAGCCATGGTTATGTAAACAGATAGCAAGAAGTTGAGGAGCCATCTGAGGAGGAGTGGGCGACGAGCTGTTAAAGGCCACAAAGTCACCGGGGCTTTGATGATGATAGTGATGAAGACAACATCAACCACGGAGACGTTGGAGTAGCAGACCCATTATGATGTGTGGTGGCCAGAGGGCAAAGGTCGTGCCAGCCATCCGCAAAATGCAGTGTGCACTAAGTGTTAATGTTCCATAAGTTGACTTGACTTCAAACTGAGCTCCAGCTGAGTTGCGTGGCTCTTTGTGTGAACTCAGACAGTTCACGAGAGATGCGCAACAGAATCGGGAGGATGATCTTTGTTGTTGGAAAATAATCAAAAGATTTTCAAACCTTATTAAACACAATCCATTCAGTATTTAAAAATATGGCCAGTCGTATTGTGCCCATGGAAATGTTCTCCAACATGGTCTCCAGTAAGCGAAAATTTCAAATATTGCATTTGTGTGAATGTTGCTTTATTTTCTCGTGTTTGAAACAACACTCTGACAACATAATATTATAAAACAATGATCTAGTTTAAGCCATTGTTAGGTTATTAATAATTTGGATATGGAATATTTGTTACTCTAATTATATTTGACTTAAGAGCAATAATATAAGTTGATAAGCGATATTCAAGTGCTGAGAAAGTATCGATTTTTGTAAAAAGTCGAGTAAGAAGTTGTTAGCTTCCCGACTCGAATTTTAGTACTTCAAGTAAATATCGAGGCATTGCTAAATTTAAAAACAAGTAAACTTCCCTGTCAGCATGGAGGGGCGTGGCTCAAGCATTTAACTATTTATATAATTATACAAGCATTATTATGCTACATCAAACTCAGACCCGGGCTATGCAGAATCAAATCCCCAATGCCATTAGTAACGCAACAGAGCTGTCAACTACAGTGCTGCACATGAAACTAAAGCCACCCTTGCCTTAAAGAAAAAGGAACAACCCAATGCGCAATTAAAATGAGTAATAGAATGTAAGTCCCCAACGAAATTCAAAATTAAAATTCATTCAAGAGCAACATTACGCACTACAATTTATGCTGTGAGTTCCGTTGGGCTAATGAATTTAAATGAGCCACCACCTTTCCTTAACTTTTCCTAGATTGAGTGGCTTAAAATTATTTACAACAAAATGTTCAGAAAAGAATGAGAGCACAGGAACAGGAGTTTTTGGTAAAACTCATTTTAATGGAGCTGTGAAAATTCGAAAATAATAGTTAGCATACAAACTTTCTTTCCCCGGGAAAACTGCTTAATATTAGCTACCATAAATATTAATATATATATATATATATATATATATATATATATATATAATGTATATGTGTGCACTTAAAAGTCTCAGAGTTTCAGTTTAATTTTTAGCTTATTACACCCATTTACTCCATTCATATATGTACAGGATATTAGAACAAAAACGATTTTATAAATGAGCTGCCGCCGCAAGCAGGAAGCAAATCGTTCAAGAGGAATCCATGCCATAAAGGCAAAAGGATACAAGCACCCACACCCACACCCACACCCGGACACAGTAACTCACACAAATCTCGATGGTAAAAGCCAAAGTGCAATGTCCGTGCTGATTTGGCAGCAAGAAGGGCTTCATGCTGAACTGGGCGACAGCCCTGGCACTCCCTCCAGTTTTCAAGTTTTTGTTGATATTAAGTGGCAGGCAACATTGCCCAAAATGCCCCAAATGCCCCAATACAGCAGCAATCAATCATGTGGTTTAAATTGGGGTATTTGTTTAAGGCGGTAAATTTTCAAAATTTCCGTTCGACTCTGATAAGGATGTGTGTCAAGTCTTAGTCGCCTGTCACTTGACCAGGACCTTTTTCCAGGAGGCAAGGTGTTGAGGCGTTGTGGCAAAAGTTTACAGACCATATTTCGTGATTGCTTATCAAAATATCTGCGCAGAATTGTTTTAGTGCCTATTACACTATTATACGAAAGAGAAGTGTAAAATAAAAGTGCGGTTGCAAGAACTTATTCTATTCTTTTTAAGAATCCCTAACACTGATTTAAAAAAACAAAATTAGAATTTACTTGCCTAAAACGCAAACTAATGCTGTCTTAGACCTCCCTAATAAAGTAACCCTTTAATTGTAGGGTATTCAAAAGTTACTCATATCAGTTATAAGATGCTTGTCAAATTACAATCACCAATCTACGAAAAGGGCATCGGTCACTCGAAAAGAGTGTAGGCAAAGTTTCATTTTATGGCCTATGGTTGGGCAGAATTGGATTGACTAATATCAAGCAAACCACCTTATGGCTGGCCCGTATTAATCATGCACCTGTCACCCAGCGTAAATGCTGTCAAAAGTTTGTACAAAATATGTCAATGCTGCTGCGATTGTTGTGACATTCTTGTAATGAACTTTTTAGATAAAGTTTCAGAAAATTCTTGAGAGATGTGGCACGCGGCATGTGAGGCGAGGAGTGATTTAAACAACTTCATAATGACGACTTTCTCACTCGGCCATTATCGGTCAAAGATAATGGTCGACTGTACTTTGACTTTTCGATACGATTCTGAGCTGACAAGCGTAACAAAGTGCTGATGATTGATATGTAGAGTTAGCAGCTTGACAGTTTGCCACATAATTGCATTTCAAAATGCCCCAACCAAGCACTTGTGTGCATCTCACACCTGGGGGAAGAGGCCAGTGCAAACATATTATAAAGTGATTTCTAACTCAATATTGGTCAGACCTAATGTGATTGTGTTTGTTATCCCTGTGTGTGTGCTTGTAATTTCCCGCAGTGTGTGTGCGAATATTATGAAAATGACCACAAAATGCTGCAGAATACGGAATAGGCTGCTGGAACCAGCAAAATACACGATGAGGTCATTTAAGCCACAAGTGTGTTGTTAGCATCTAAACTAAATGTTTTGTTATTGATCAAATATACAAAATACATAATATGTATATATAAATGCAATATTTATTTAGATGTTTGTATGTATAAGAAATTGTTGGGTCATTTGCCTAAATGTGGGCAATGTTGTGTTAAATTGCAAATTTGCATAAAATATTTGTTGTTTATTTATTGGCAGTATTGGCCAAGGTTTGCACACACACACATAAATACACACACCTGAGAACTTGTGCGTCCACCTGGCAACTAAATATTTGATGTAATTTGTGCGGCAATTTAATGGTTTAGTTATTCACATACATATTGAGATATGTACACAAAACATTTATACTTAGGCATATACATACAAGATACATGACAAGTGAATCTCTTTGTGTCTGTCTGCGTTTATTCAAAGGACAATTTAAGGTTGATGAGTTGAAAAGGACAAATACTAATAATGGACTTATTATCAAATATAACAAATAACTTTTCAAAAGATCAAAGCTCAATAATTGATGGAATATAGCTAAAGCTAATAAACAACGGCAGGCCAAATAGTATATACTCTTGTAGATCGACATCTAAATTGTAGACCAGTCTAAGAGATATTAAAATATTTTCTTTGTTTCATGCATTGCTGCGAATTGAATAAATATCTATGGATTAAGACGATAATAGCGTCTATAGTTTGAGGATAGATTAACTGGGATTAGATGTGTCCCGGGTCATAAATATATAGTAGGGAATGAAGGAGTGGGAAAGACAGCAACAATAGAAGCAAAAAGGCCCTTATTGGAGGAATACAAAAAAAAACAAATTCCGAGGAAACTAAGGTGCGAAGAAAGACAATTGCTGCAATTGTGCCGGGCAGAGGAAGATATCTCAAACCTAAACAGCTATATTTAAAAACGCTTTAAGCAACTCATATCCATGGTAAAGAATATACTTAAAATACTTACGGGTCTCTTGACAGTACATTGTGGACTACTAGCCGGATTCCACTATACGTATGATATTTCTTACATTCACATTATTAACAATACGCGATTCTTTTATGAATGTAAATTACCTTTAACGTCTGAATGACAAGATTACCGTTTGACTTAAATAAAACAGCTGATCGGCTACTTTTTGTTTTGGAAACAATCAATAAAACACTTAATTAAAGTATTGTCACACTTGCTCTCGCATATTTATGCATACAGATAGTAATGAGATCCGATAATCCGATAGTGATGAAATTTGTCCAGTTGTCCAGTTGATCAATAATAAGCATTTGCATTAATTAGATTTTTATTTATATAGGAAATCGGAATGTATCGATCTTCGAGAAGCGGAGGCAGTTATCGATAAAATGAAGCAAACTGGTTCTGCCTCTGGTATACGAAAACGTACATTCTAAATTTGAAGTCGCTACGTCTTATAGTCCCTGAGGTCAGAGTGTTCATACAGACGGAAGACGAACAGTCGGCTAGATCCAGTCGGCTGTTGTTTCTGATCAAGAATTTATACACTATACTTGTTTTTTTTAGCTATGAGTTAAGCTGAGATAATACACACACACATATATAGATATATCCTCCGCTCCTACAATCTAAATATCTTATATCTTTCGCAATTTTAGTGCTAAGGTTACCAGACTAGAAAACTCCTCTAACATATTTTTCGGGCATGCAATTGCCTGTATCTACCATAATTTAAAAGGCAAGCTTGGAGTGTAGATTTCTAGGAACCTCCTTCAAAGATTCAAAGTTAAGTCTCTTTGTAAACCTTTACTTACATTATTTTCTTTGTCTGTTGACACTTGTTCTTTCCTATTATTTGGAGTCCCTTATTACTCCTCTCCATAAAAATAGTTCAAAGTACGATGTAAAAAAATACAGTGGTATGTCCCAATTGTCCGCAATACCTAAGTCATTTGAGAAAATAGTAACAACTCAACTACTACAACTTATGTAAGTCTATTATTTCACCTTTCCAGCATGGTTTTGTGAAATGTAGGTCTACTACCACCTTCTTGAATTTACTTCCCCTGTGATCAAAGGATTTCTGAATAAAATGCAAGCGATGTCGCTTATAAATACTTCAGTAAGACCTTTGATTCTATTAACCATGGTCTTCTTCTTTATAAGCTAAACCTTATAGGATTTCCTGTTAACCGTCTTACATGGATTTTTGAATATCTGAGTAACAGATCTCAAAAAGTTGTTTTCAAAACATTAATTTCTAAACCTATCCTAGTTACCTCTGGGATACCCCCGGGTAGTCATCTAGGTCCAGTGCTTTATAATCTTTTTATTCATGGCCTTCCTTCTGTAATATTGCATTCTATCGTACTAATTTATGCTGATGACGTCAAGGTTTGCTTGACGTATAATGATATGACCTCCCAGTGCTTATTGCAGGCGGACTTACTTTCATTTTTGTCATAGTGTAAAATGAATTTGATCCACTTAAACTGCTCTAAGTGTAAGGTCATGTCATTTTATCGAATCTCTCCCATATTGTTAATTACACGCTCGATGGGAGGCCGCGTTGGTCAAAAGAATTTGATGATCCTTATACGACTAAGATACTTTTCACTTCTTTTGTACGTCCAATTCTGGAATTTTGATCTTGTGTGTGGTCTCCGCAATATCATATTCATCAAAGTAAATTGAAATCTGTGCAAAAGAGTTTCTTACTTTTTGCTCTTCGTCGCTTTGACTGGGGTGTATTGCCTCCTTAGACCATAGACTTCTCCTAATTAACCTTCCCTCCTTAACTAATCGTCGTGTTATGCTAGGTGTTAAATTTGTAGTTAAATTACTAAATGGTGAAATCGATTCAGCTGCGTTGATGAGCCAAATACATTTTTCTGTTCCCTCTAGACCGTCATGTTACTTTTCCCCACTTTCTCTTAGTCGTTGTACTACTAAGTATTCCTTGCATGAGCCGTTTCGAGTACTCTGTAATGATTACAACAGACTTTTTCAAGTTATCAATTCAGAGTGCTCAATTTCTAATATAAGAACTCAATTTTAAACACCCTATCTCGTGAATAACTTTTTCGCATGTACCTGTGGTGGGACTTAACTAATTCGTACTAATTAGTTTTTGGTCTGATTTGGATTTTTCTGGGTTTTTTCCCAATTCACGCAACAAATGTTGGACCATTTCTCATTTAAATACCCCCAGAAATCTTATAAATGTTTCTTATTTATTAATTTATATTTATAATTTAAAAATTTATCAGACATTTAATTTAATTTAAATTTCTCTTACTTTTTTGTATGGTTTGTGTCGACTGACTTTAGTTGACATTAAATAAATAAATAAATAAATACTTGCCTTGGGAGCAGTGTGTATAGAAAAAAAATTTAAGGGCTGACCTATTCAAGTGTCGAAGAGTGTATTTACATATATATATTCACGCATTCACTGATCTCTGGGCTCCAAATAACACACATCTATATATTTATTTGCTATATATTTTCATGCTATATGTAGGTATTTATAGAGCTATATGTAACTGCTGATAATAGTTTGTTATATGGATTATATATATACTTTATTTGATCAAAGTTGCGTCCTTATGCCTGAATTTTTCGCTATTACAACATACATTTGATATGAAGATCAACAATCGTCCTTAAGCTAAAATAACTTTTATTTATAAATGTTCGCCTACAAAAGAAACAATTGAAAGTATACCCATTTATTTGTCTGCTCTCTTTCAGATCGTCGACTTTAAGATTTAGTGCTCATCATTTTATTTACATGAGTTAATAAGTTTAATCGTTTCTAAAATCAGCCCTAGCTCAGTTCAAAATAATAACATATTTTTTATTTTATTTTTTAAATTTGTTTTGATGGTACTTCGAAATAGGTATATTTGCCTTAAGTAAATAAATATTGTACTTATACGAGTGACATGTCTGTCTACATGTATCTCTATTGACGTGAACTACAGACTGGGTACGTGCTCCTTTTCGAAAGTGGTCCCACATTAAAATTATTATATTTGAGCAAAAGCTCGAAATCAAAACCGGATTCAAGCAGGGTCCTCTAAGGCCATTGACTTTTATTATCAGAGGTACTTGATAACAGCATCATTCGATATATTTTTAACAGCTTCTGATCGTTGTCTGGGTCCCCGGTCAATTCTATAAAATGAACAGTCAGTCTACATCTGTTTCTATTGAAACCAGTTGGCCATAGCAGAGAAAGATAGAATTAAGTTAGGCTATCTTTATTTTAAACATGAATCTGATCCTGTTCAATGGTGAAGGCTTTGGCTACTTTGTATCTGAGACTAGCGAAAATGAGGTAAGCAAAGAGAAATTAAATATATTAGACAAGCGAGATATTCTCATTCCAATATTTATCAGAACTGCACAGCATCGAGGAAGGCTGTGAAACCACTGCTTAACTATAAGCAACTATTGAGGACTGAAGTTGAGACCAATGATAATAGATAGAGATAAAGCATAGGAAAATTGGAGAACTACGCAAGAAGTTGGAAGAACATAAAAAAACCATTGAGCAAACGGACCAACAAATATCCAAATTACAATAAGATGCCAAAAAATGTGAATAGAAATTGAAGGACTTCAATTAGAAACTCGTATCTATTATTGGTGTTCCTTTGGAAATGCCCTGGGGTTTCATAAGATTAATACATCTTACCATCATCCACCATTGATGCTTTATATGACTCTGAGACGTTATGTCCTGGATGGACAGGAGAAGATCAATCGCTTGACGAGTATCCAACCTCATGAACTTTACATACATATTAGGGAAAATCGAGTATGCGAGATATCGACAATTTGCGATGGATACCGACTAAGTTCAAGTTAAAGATTTATAACAATAATCCGAAATTTAGCACATATGATCGTGATAACTACGACTGGAATTATGGCAATTGTGCAAAAAAAAAAACGATCTGATGGTAGGTAGTATTTCGAATACTGTGGAATGACGTAGGCAAAAGTCCCTCTGCATCATCTCTAAAGTCATTTAAATTGAAAATATTGTCACAGTATTTATGACTGGAGAGAAGGTTATATTTATTGGCATGGCGCAATCAAAAATGTTAAAAGGCTTATACGCTCTACATAAATATAAAAATTATGCAAATGTAATATAAATTGTACTTTGAAATTGTAAAATTATATTTATTTCAATTTTCAAATTAGCATTGCAATTACAAGAAATTTTATAAATTTCAGCCCATTTCTAGGCCAAGTCAAATTAGATATTGCCTTTTGTGTAATCTATATTCCAAGTTTGGTGGCTTTAACTGTAAAATTTTGGCAGATATAAGCTATTGAGAATTTTAGGAGGTATTTTTCTAATTAGCAGTAATATACTTTCAAAATTTGGTAACTCGCTCACAAATTGCGGAAGATATGCGAGTTTCTGATTTCAAGATCCGAAGTTCCTGGCGGCAGCGGGTGTGTGCGTGGTCTGGCAATTTATTTGCCTATCTTTGAAGGTGGTTACCATCAAGCTACCTTACAAGTTTGGTGAATATATCTACAAAATAGTGAAAGGTATGCTGTGTTATCGATTCACATTTTCCGAAATAATAGCTTTGGCGATTATGGGCGCAGGAGTGGGTGCGGGACCTACTCAAACACTGCGGAAGATATAGCCATTTCCGACTTTTAGGGGCCGGGGACCTTGGGCTGCGAAGGTGGACATCTTTGAAAGACATCGCCAATAACCTACCAACCCAACTTGGAGACTGTAGCATTTAAATTGTAGGAGATGGGTGGTGTTATCGATTCGCGATTATCGATCTTATTTCAAGGTTCTATCTTTAAGGCTCTAAGAAGTCACCCAATTAACTATATATATTTAGTAGCGGACTCTGCTGAATTTGAGACAATGAGAAGAAGTGCTTAAAGCACATCACAGCACGATATGGCAACTTAACAAGAAAAATATTCGGTATCCTAGGGAAACATGTTAACAAGTGTAATTTTTTGTCAACAAATAAATACAAATAATATACAAATATTCAGGTTTATAAGACTAACTTTCTATGCAATTACAAAACAATTTAAAGGCGTAGTAAAAGTAGTTAGCTTTCTGAGCATAATTTAGCCAAACATATTATTATTGGCATTCCATTCCCAAACGAAGACGAAACACACCTTGACGTGATTTCATCACATTAAACAACTGAGAAGTTGGCAAGCTGCGAAACCAAAATACATGCTCTAAAAGTTAAATAATGGAGAAACTAATTTCGCAGCACTTGCGCTAATCTCAATTTCAACTTTTATTTTATTTAAATTTGATGCTTTGTTTCGCAATGATAAAAACAAAGCTAAAACGGCACTTGCCACTCGACTGTTCCCCAACGCTCCCCAGCTCCCAGGCGGAACTTTATGTGTTGCCGCGAAATCTCAAAACAATCAAATTGCGAGAGTGCAACAAAAAAAAAACAAAAAAGGGCCAACTCAAATAATATGCCACGGCAGTTGATGCTACGGGCTTCCGTGGGCGTTGATGTTTTCTCAACAGAAATACATAACAACAACAAGAACAACAAGAACAACAGCAACATCAAGGACGGCAACAAGCAGTGGCAACGAGACGAACTGAAAGCCAACTTCAACTTTAGTGCGAAAACTTTTGCCACTTAACTTTTCTGAATGCACGGCGGCCAAAGGGGCCGAGGAGGAGCCCAACGCAAGGTTCCCCAATCTGAATCCCAATCCCAGGGCCAGTTTCAGCCCCCCAGACTGCCAAAGCAATTAAAATTATTGCTGGCGAAAAAGTAATATTTTTCAAGTGCTAAATAAACACACTATAAAAGCCGCGAAAGCGAGCCGACAGCTCAAGTCAATATACGCTCGCTGGCCGCAAGATGACGCTGCTGCCGCACACACACACACACACACACACACACACACACGCAAACAAAACACAACCCATACACATTCAGAAGACGCGCACAAAAGTTGATTCAATGATGTTCTCAAGAGTTATTTACATATGCAGCGCGCACAGAGAACTTCACAGCAAGCGCCAAGGAAAACTCTCCCAGCAAATATTTGGCCTCCGCCTTTTTATCTATGCCAAATCGCTGGATGGACTTCTTCTGCTCTGCATCGGGACGGAAAGGAAACTTTGTGCGGGTGGCGCTGCATGAAAGTTGGTGGCGCCTGATGGACCGCTTGATTGCCTGCTTCGGCTGTGATATGAAGGGAAGACCAACAACAAGTAGCAATAAGATGATTTTGCTGGGTAAGAAGGCAATTATGATAATGTTCAAGTTTGTTAGGTTTCTAACTCAAAGACCAGCATAGAATATGTATATTAGAGAGGCGTCTGTCAATAAATAAGGAAAGAGTACGCGTATTTGGGTTTTACTTCGAAATGTTTGTTATTTTTCTATTTTTGTAACATATACATTTCTTCAATGGCATTCCATTTGCATTTTATTTTTTATATATAAATTTAAACTGCAAACATGAAATTAAACAAGTAAGAATGCTTTAGTCGGGAAATCTCGGCTAATATATACAATGAGTCTATATGTCAAATAAATTAATTCCTTTAAACCCAGATTCTACAGGGGAGTTATGCAAGTGCTATCAATTTTCTATTTCCAGAAGGCTCAGCAAAATCCTAGGCGTGTTTTAATTCACAAATTTCAATAATACTTTCGCACAACTTCATTATATACTTTTCCCATTTTTGATGGGCTTATGATAGCCGAATATATATTCGAGCGAAAATTTACAGTTCGTATGAGTAGCAAAAGGGAATGGCTGACTCTGGACGAAGTCCATCCCATGAAACCGCACACCATAAAATGATACACCGATGGATCGCTCACGAATCAGGGCACGGGTGTTGGAGTGGTGGGTCCTCGGGTATTCTACCATGAATCCCTAGGAACGGACACCAGCATATTTCAGGCTGAGGTGTGTGCGATAGGGAGATGTGCGGACTTCAACATAAAACGTAACTATCGGAATACGGATATATCCATCCTGTCCGATAGTCAAGCAGCATTGAACGCTATAATGGGGACTAAGATAACATCGAAGGTAGTCCATGAAGTTCGTTCAAAGCTAGACCTACTCGGGACTCACAACAGGCTCACCCTGCGATGGGTCCCGGGCCACAGGGACATAGCGGGAAACGAGGCGGCTGACAAGCAAGTAAGAATGGGGGCAGGAAGGCCCCCAACAGGACCAGAACCGCATTGTGGCATAGGGAGACACACTATTCGACTGGAACTTAGAAACGAGGAGAGACAGAGACGGCAGCAGAGCTGGTCAGGAGGCAGTAGGACTCCGACAGGCCAGATGTCTCCTAGGTGGTTATAATCTTGTACGATTTAAACAAATTATAACCATGGGAAAAAACAGCCTTAGGATACTTACCGGTCTATTGACAGAGCACTGTAGACTAAGACGTCACCTAACTAAATTGGGTATATATAGCAGCGATCTCTGCAGGTTTTGTGAAAGAGAGGAGGAACCCTCGATGCACATCTTAGCAGAATGTGTCGCCTTAACTAGAAGAAGACGCAGCATCCTAGGGATGCATGTTTTGAATTGCAAAGACATAGAGACCTCAACCCAACAAAGATCCTCACGTTCGTACGGGAGTTGGGGCTGATGGAAGAGCTATAGGTTCAGAAGGGGCACAATAGATAAAATAGGTCGCGGTGCAGCTTCCCCCCAATAATAATAATAATACTAATAATAATAATGGGCTTATGGTATTATTTATTATTTATATTTATTGGTGCCTTTCGATTTTTATTCGCACTTGCTTTTAAAAAATCTGTTTAAAAGTCTCTTTCCTCTTAATTATTATTGAAAATCTAACAAATATTCTCAATCCAAAAAGCAGTCTCATATACATTAAGATTTATCACTTCCTTCATTTCTTAAATCAATAGCTTAATAGTTTTGTTTTTATTGCTTTCTCCACAATTTGGTAAACTGTTCTTATACCAAAGTCAATTGGCGAACCCTTCAGATTACATGCATATATATACGAACGTAGGCATATGAACTAGCACACCGTTGGTGCTGCGAAAAAGTTTTCAGCAGTTTGTAATAACGCACCATTACTTAATGTTAAAGCTGACGCCCAAGAGCAATGGCAATAAAAAAACAAAGTTGCAGCATTTGCTGAAAAGCTCAAAACACACTTTCACCTAAAAGTTGACAGAGTTTTGTGGAGAAGATTGCAAGCAACTTAACCTACGAAAAGAAAGCAGCAAATGTGACAAAGTACAGAAGAAACCAGTGGTGCAAAGGGGGCTAGATGTGTAAATGTCTACTCGAGTGTAGAATTTGATTGCATTTGGAAATGTCTTTATGCGAGTGTTGAGCCAAAGTCATCGATGATGCTTTGTCGATTGTCTTTTATGGCTTGGAAAATAAACTTTTGCCTCTTTGGCCATACGCTTCGGTGCACCGTCAACTTGTCGACTTGCTGCACTGAAACAGCTCGTAGTTAAAGAGAGTCAGGCGTGAATTCACTTAAATTATACATATTGGATCAAGTTGGGTCCCAAGTCTTCACTCAGTTGTAGCATTTGAAACAATTTGCTGAGTCACACATGCACAAGCATGCACACACACACACACACCCACACACACACACATTGCTGTGACCCACATTTATACGCTCGAATTGATTTTCTATGCTGGCAATCAGGCAGGACAACACACGCTGCGTATACGCAATATCCTACAACCCCAAAAGCCACTAAGTTGCTGCCAGCCAGCTATTCTTATATTTATTTGCTGTAAATCTGTAACGAAGGCACGCACTATTTTCGGGCTACTGCCCCGTTATACACAAGTCCTAATGCCGACTCTGCAACAATCGACAGCATCCAAAATAGGCCACCTTCTTGTTTTTTTAATTTAATGCCTGTTGAGTTAAGGCTGCATATCCTTTCGCTATAGCTAGTGTATGTGTGTGTTTGTTTGAGGTTTTCGACACATAAACTATGCTATTTAATTGGTTCGGCAACCTTGTCAAGCACTTGGGAACTCACGCGTTCGCTAGCACGTCTTTTGAATGCATGAGAAATTTGTTTCTGCATATTTAATGCAATTACCAAAAGGTTCTCCTATTGGGGCTGGCAAAAAAAAGGTGAAATTCCCCCGATAACTAAAATTGATTTAGCTGACAGCTTCGAAAGAGAGCCTGCACCTAGGCCCTAGACTTTCATATTGATAGCCCTTAAAAAGGGTTAGTTATGATAATACCAAAAATACCGGGCATATGATCACTAAGACAATGTTCCAACAGAGATTGGTGCAAAATTGTGTACTGCATGCTTTTGTTATTTTACTTAATAGCCTCAAGCTTATTGTCAAAGAACACAGCAAGACGGAAATTGAATAAATGCGGCTGCGGCAGGCTGTATGCGAAAATGTATGTATTTGAAAAGCTAACCCAGTCATAGTCTGCAAGGCCGTTCTATTGGGATAACTAGCAAGTTGCTTGTAAGACAAGAATCAAAGTCAGACCTTTTAAAATGGTGAGGGTTATGTCGTGTTGCGGAACATCCATTTAAATATTTATGGCACGAAAGTTGTTAAGCTGTTAACGTTGATCTAGACTCAAGGGATATCACCATAGACATTATTATTGATATATACATTAAAATTCCTTCATATTGCTTCAAGCTTGTATCTATGCATGTTATTTTATCTCTCACTCTTAAGAGTCTTAGGCCCATAACTATCGTCATGCTAACTAGCTGCATCTTCCCAGTATTTGCTCCTCTTGCATACATTACGTACTTTCAAAGGCCAATTTCGTTAGCCAAAACGCAAGTTATTTGCTCATTAAAAGGCCGGGAGAACAATTTCAGCAGTACTTCGATTGTTAGGCACAGGCCAACTACAGCTGCAACTTCATGCTGCAAGTTCATGTCCCTTTTGCGTGTCTTCAACTTCAGTTTGGACCTCATCTTTGGCTGGCTGGCAATTTGGCCCGCGGCGAAGAATTGTTTGCTCCACTTGAAGCTGAGACTCGGGCAATATTTTACTTGAGTCGCAGATCGATCTACATGAACTCGGCTATCCGTTTGTCTGCCTGCTCACCTGGGCTTATCACACGAATCTGTCAGATCATTTTTGCATACGTGGACATACATAACTGGCACAAGAAGGCGGTCAGTTTTGTGTATTCCCTCCCAGCCACCCCTGGCTGGTATCTCACGTTCCGTTTATGTTTGGGGCAACGTGGCTTGCAATTAAATGCTGCTGTTCTGGGGCTGATTCTGTTGTGTCCGCTTTTGTTGCAAGTTGCTGTTGTACATGCTGCAATACAACCTGCTACTGAGACTGGCAAACTTTCGTTGCAAGCAGTCGCAACCACAATCGTGATCTTATCATTTTCCTGCTTGGTTCATGTTCGATTTTGTGAATTTGTTTTACTTACTACTTACTACTTAGTATCCGGCTCTTGATATTTACTCGTACTTTTTTCATGACATCTCCCGACCTTATTTGCAAACAGACCGCGTCCAGTCTCTCAGATCTGTGCTGGCCATGCTTTATTTTCGATTTAAATAATTTATAAGAAAAACCGCTGTGCATTGTCCCGAATCGTGATAAGCTTTGACTCTTCGATGAGACTGTTTTCTCAGTTTTTATTTTTTCTCTCTGTCTTTTGCATTGTCTCTGTGGCAAAACAGTCGAACAAAAAATGTATTTAATTTATTGAGGCTTACTGTAGATTTATGTAGGACTCTTTGCGCTTATTGGCCATTAGTGTCAGCAAATATTAAGAAATTGTCTTAGCAAATCTTGTCAGATAGGCATTGAACACGATTATATTTAAGCAAAATGCATAATAACAAAACCTTCAATGGAAGCTAGAAATATTACAAATTGATGGTTAAACAAACAACACATTTCACTTCTTTTTTTTTAAATAATTTGTTATTTGATTCAGCTAAGACCGACAAAAGTAGAGAATTATTTAGCTAAATACATTTGTCCTTTGGTCTCTTAAGATTACGACTCTAGTTTTAATATGTATCTGGATACGTATATATATAAGCATACGTGTATATTACTCATTGGTCTCTCTCTAAATAAATCAACTATTCTATACGTTTTTTTAACCATGCTAAATTCGCATTCAACCTGATGCAAATCTGTAATAATTTATTTTTAAATATAAGCAAAAACCATCACAAATCTGATTTCCGTCACATTTACCTATTTGTGGAAACAACTCAATCAAATTAAATTGGCAACGAGCATGCTCCGCCTACAATTCCGATCAAACTCAAATCAAATAAAAATTCCTTGCATACTAAGTTTGTTACCTATTTGCCATAACAGTCATAGCAGTGCTAGAAGCATCAAAGATGAGGTGCTAAAACCGCTTTGATAATTAAATATAAAAATTGTATACATATATATGAGAATATTGAAAAATTGTATCGCTTGGCAAACCATTTCCAATTTAGGTTTAGCAAACCGAAGGAAACGTAACTATAACTATCTACAAATATATTTTAACGTTTTTTAAATTGGTTTTGCAATTTGGTAGCATTCGTTGTTATTGGTGTCACGGCAGCGCCATCGAGATACTCATGCCTAAAGATACACAGCACTCGATATGCAAAAGATACAACACTCTACACACAGACAGACAGACGTTGCTTCCAGCAGGAGAAGCAAATAACGGTTGGTACCTGGGTAGCTGGGTTGCTCTAGGTTGTTGTTGGAGCCAAGTGAATTGGTAGCTGGTTGCCATCGTCTCATCTCCCATTACCCACCTGCCTTCTTCTGCTGTCGTCCGTCAGGTCGTAGATGTTAATCGCTGCGGCACTTTGGAGTAAGTGGCATTTTGCAGCGTCCACCATCAGCACTGGCAGGAGCAGGAACAGCAGAAGGGAAATGAAATGTAGGAAAGTGAGGGGAGAGGAGAATGGCAATGGCAATGCTGCTCGACTCTTGATATGGCAAGCACACTGTCCCTTACATAGTCGGGTGGGCGTGGCCCATGTCAGTCCTAGCCGAACGAACGTTCGTGGCAAATGTTTGCGGATTTGAATTTAAATTGAAATAGGATGTTGTATATTCAAATGAATTTTAACTTAAGGGTAAATGGGTGGCGTAGTAGTGCAGTCCAAAGAGTGGTTCAGATTAACATCATCAGTTTGGCATTGATTGCTCGTAGATAGCACACAAAAGCGCCGCTGGGCTGCACATGTAACCGCAACCGAAAAAATTTTTATCGAAAATTGTTAGGTGCAAAGCAACGAATCGCTTATACCCTTTGTCAAGCTGGACAAGTAATAGAAAAGATAGGTTTTATTTGACAAATTTTCATTTTAATGTATATAGTATGCATGTAATATTTATTAAGTTATTTAAATGGATTTTGCTTTTCTAAAAAAGTAAAAATGTATAATAAGAACCTGAGCAGACGTTATAAATATATATGATCTCCATAATTATAAGATTTGTTAATAAAATTATAGCTAAATTTAAATTTCGCAATTGGTTATGAAGGTTTAGAATGCGAATTCTTACAAAAAAACGAAACAGAATAATCCACAAATATTCAAAGTGATTTCATATCATGTATAACATTCACAATTCTTTTGTTGTTTTGTATAAGTGATTTTACAAATATTTCAGTATACTCCAGATGCTGAGTAATGTAAGTGTATAGCACGTTATACACGCTTGTGAGCTCACGGAAAAAGAAAAACTAATGGGTTTTGTAATAAGTTTTAGTTTTCATGTTTATATTAGCATGCTAATAGTGGCAATTGCTATATTTGGGGTGTGTGGTTAGAGCTGTGTGGAGCTCTATTGAAACTATGGCGAGAGTTTAGCTCAGTTGATGCCTCAATATTGAAATAGGCAATTTGCTTTTAAATGTTGTTTTGAGTGGACGAACCCCCCCAGGTAGGAGTTGACTTGTTATCTGAGGTTACTTTCCTGGGAACTGGTAACTGTTTGCCTGGCCGTGCTCATTGACGCCCCCAAGATGTGGAAAAGTTGCTGATAAGCAGCAAAGTTGACTACAAATTATAAACATAATAACTGACAATATGCTGCACCCCAGCAAACAAACTATAAACGATAATTAATAGAGAGATAATCTAAGCGCTGGCCTCGCTGCCATGGATTGGCTTTGACAAATCTCATGGCATGGCAATCGAAATGAATTATTTTCCCAACCAACGGGCCCCTAGCTGCAATTTCCATGGAAATGCCCTCACCAAACATTGCTGACAGTGACTGGGAGACTACAAAAAGGAGAACAAAAATAACAACAACAACGAGAGCATGTAGCCATAAATCTTTTTGGTTTTTTTTTTTTTGTTATTTTTCCCCCACTTTCCAGAACTAGAACTGTGGCCAGGCCGAGTGACATTTGCTTTGGAGGCAGGCAAAGACTTTGTCTTCATTTGCAGCTCAACTTCGTTTTATTAAAAGCGTTTAAGAGAACACGATCTGGAAAGTAAACCGAGGCTTGTCTCTCCGGGCTCGATTTATCCTAACAAAACGAGACACTTGAGAATGCAATCGACCAGGGAGTTAAAGGTTTAATGCTGTGCCACAAGCTACAGGTGGCTTATCACCAATTAAGCGATACATTATACAAATTTGTAGCCACAAAAAAAATAAAATACTGGACTCAACCCTTTTTCTTTTTATTATGTCATACAATTTGTCACTTGTCGCTGGGCGCTAAAGCTGCTCAGAAAAATGTAAAAAACGGGTTCCTTACCAAAATCGTCAAGCTCTCATGCCGAGCAGCCAAACTTGAATTAATTAATAATTGTGCCCTGGCTTACAGCGTTTTTTCTTGTCTTCTTTTTTTTTTTGGTAATGAAGAACTTTTGGTTACGTTTATTATGAACTCGTAACGCATAAATCTCAACTAATTTTATGTAATTAGTTTGCATAATCTGTCACGGTCGGATTTTCATTATTTTCATATTCATTTTTTTTATGTGTAAGCAATATAAAAATACTTTGTTTGGGTTCTGGTCTTGTATGCTTGATGTGATTATAATAATAAATGATTTTCTATTGATTTTGAAATACTCAAGAAACCGCGGTATTTTGTCAAAGTACAGAAAAAAATGAAGAGGGCCGACTTTTCTGAAGCTGTGCAATTAATTTTCTGGCAGATCAAAGTGTTGGTAAGTCAATTAAGAGTAAGGTTTTTCACATTTCGGGTTTTGAGAATCAGTAATAAAGTGGTAATACGTTAGCTATAAAGCTAAAAGCAGTTGAAGAGCAGGCTTAAGCACGCGAGCAAGAAATGTATTTAATAAAATTGTATTGTGCAGGAGAAACGGAGTGTTGCATAGTGTTTATTAGAAATCAGAACTTTTTAAAATAAGGTAAATAATAAGGAATAGGATGATAATATTAAAAAAAGAAAGAAAAGTACATTTCGAATATTGTTATATAGATTTAGCTAATACTAAAAGTAATTTGTATTAATAACTGTGTGTGTAAACCAAAAACCATCCACATTGGGATATAATGCAGTTGACTTGTGGCCTGCGTACAATCTGTACGATACAACACTATTTCTTATTATGTCAACATTAAGCAATTATTTTCTTTGCATCCCAAACTATTCCAAAACACCAAATTATCAAATACTTCTTATATTTTCTGCCAGTCGATCAGTTAGAAAACAATTTTTGTATATTAATTGATAAAAATGTGTCTAATATTTTCCTTAGCTCTAAGAAAACTTTTCATTTTACTTATTTCATCATATTCTTTCCATAAATAAAAAACGTTTTTATTATTTATTTTATTTTCCATTCCGTGAACTGCACAACTCATTCTAAAAACTAAACTCAATTTGCAGATATGCGCAATGCCATGAAACGTCAAACAAAATGCCAAATTTATAGAATTTCATACTACATTTTCATGTACACAAACTCAATAGAAAATCAAAGGCGCAACGCGCAGGCAAACACAACCAGCAAACATCAAATACCACTAGAAATTTTGCTCGACTATAAGATGCCCTTAACCAAGTCTAAAGGCCAAAAAAAGAGTCTTACTAACGGATAATACATTACTAATAATATGTATGGTTTAGTGTTTTCCATTCACGTATACATTATTGATGAACAAAAAGAAAAAATTATTTCAATCTGAAATGTATAGATATGATGTAGAAGTATCTTATGGGGTTAGAGCGTGTTGTTATATACAAGTGTTTGTTAATTTTGCACAACAGAATTTGATATATAACATAGAAAATAAAATAGAAAAGAGATTTCATCTAAATTCATATCAGTCAAAACCAGCTTAAAATTTCATGAAAACACTCAAACACTGGCAAAGGGGCTGAGGGGTGGTTTAGGAATATATTTTTGATCGAACCATGCCAAAATGTCCGTCATTCCAGCAGAGTTGCGATGTGATGGTCAAATAAATACAAAGCTAGCTAAACAATACATGCCATGCAGAAAATGCAATCGTCAATCAGTGGACCACCCCTGAAGAGTTTACTCATAATTGAATTTCACAAGCACAGCTTTGAGTTTGATGCACTCGCAATTGAGTCGAACAGACAAAGACACGAAAGAATGTGTCATTCGTGGAAGTTGATAGCAAACGCTCAACGTACAACTCCGATGTTTGAATACACTTCCTTAATAAACGCTGTAGTGTATGATACCCAGTCTATTAAATTCTATGAAAAGAAATGTAGATATTTTTGTTTACTGAATATTGCTTCAGGCAGGCAAAGCAACCGAAGTTGCAGAATACTTGGAACAAATCATTGCTTTTATAAGTAATTTCTAAACAAACGAACAAAAAATTTCAAAATCGTAGGGAATCCTTTTTTATTTTTCAGAATTATATTTATGAATTATACAAAATATTTCTAAATAAATGCAAACATTAATTTTTGAAGAAACAAAAATCATACAGGAAATGTAGAAAATAGTGAGGAAATTTGCTCTCTCGTTTGCTTCAGCGGCCGCGTCACTCAGTGTGAAAACGCTCAGCAATTATGAATTTATAATGTTTATTAATAATATAAGGAACAAAAACGCGTTGTCCACATATAGAAACCCACTTCCTAGAAATTATACATATACTTACAAAATTGTACCCCTTAAATTAAAAAATAGTTTCTCTAGTTTTTATTAAAATAAATATTTTCTGAGAAATAAAGTGAGTTTTTTGAGTGCAGTTAATCGGATTCAAAAACTGTAAAACTACCCGACTCACTAGGAGCTGACAGACAATAATTTTAATTATATATTAGCGAATATTATTACATGTGTATAAATCTAAAGACATAAGTTCCAGTCTAAAGTCTTTAATCTAGGCTCTATTATGCAACTTTGAAGCTAACACGCGTACAACCAAATTGTTGATACCCTTACGCAGGACATCAAACAGAGTCCAAATGTTTCAGGGCTATGTTGATAATGCCCCAATGAATACTGTTTAAAATTCATATCATTTATCAACAAGTTGAAGGTCCGGTTAGGAGGAGGGGTCTCAGCGGGGCGTGAAAAAGTTGTGGGTGTTGGTGATTACTCTGCTGCTGGGATGGCTGTCTGATGAGTTTTGTTGCAAATGAAACTTTTTAAATGGAATTTACGCTGCAAAATCGCGTTTTCAACGAAATGAGTTTTAATTGCAAGTTTTCCTAATGCAGCCAACGCACGCAGTCGTTGACGTTGCATGTAGTCACTTTGTTGTGGTTGTGGTTGTTGTTGTTGTTGTCGTTGCTGGTGGTGCAAATTCGCTTAAATTTCCGCACACGCTTTCCCCTAAATAGCACAAAATTATGTTCATTATGATAATTTGAGTGTTTGTGTGAGTAAACCTGTTGGCAGACCTCTACGTTAACTCTTTAGCTCTCTTTTGACAATGTATTCGAAATTTCAATATTGCCAGGCAGCCTTTGCTGGCAGTTATATAAACAGTTCCCTCCATTTCCCTATCCATTGTATACAACTCAATCCAGTGGTAAATGGCTGCAGGCACCGCACATTTTTGGCAACAGATATGAATATTTTCAATGTTTATTTCGGCGTAAAATATTTGTAATCCTGGCCATGGCAAAGCAATGCAAATGCAAGGAAAATTCATAGTTCGGTTGTACTTTGAGTGCAGTTTGGTAGAATTTAATTATCTCGATTGATGTGCGAGAATTGTAAATGTAACAAATGAAGTTGCATTAGTTAATAGACATTCTGCAAATACCCGGGAAAGCATATTCTTAGAATATTATACTTTTAACAACACGCGCTGTTATTTTTGTTTTTAAAGTTAGGTTGCTAAAAACATTGCATATGTGTAAATAGAAATTCACTTTACCATAGTGCTCCTCCTATTTCACCAATTGAACATTATGCATTGGATTGCATTTAAGTAAGCGTAATTTCCATTTTTCAAAAATAAAGTTTTCACTTAACATCTCCTGCAAAGAACATTTCACACCTACGATTTAAGTTTATATTGTAAATGATATATTTGTAGTACAAAAAAAAAATTATATTAAACTAAACATAAAACAATATTTAAATATTTACTGATTTTTACTGCATACCGTTCGCATATTTTAATGTTAAGTCAACACATTTTTTCGGTTTTCGAAACAAAAATAAACTTAGTTGTGCAACTCAATTAAAAACTTGTTCACAATTCAATATTGTCCTCCGTTGTTGGTGTGCTGCAAATAGAAAACAACAGTTTCAGACATATCCTATCCACACACTTCCCCATCCTCAAGCGGACACAGCCTAGAGCCAGATATCAGGGTGCTCCATTGCGGCGACAAAATATACAAAATATTATCCGCCATAATTTCTTTGTTTATTTGTTGCCTTTTGTGCCAGAAATAAACCCATTTACCAATTCTCGCATTTGCAAAAGGTTTTACAACTTTATCGTGAAATATGTAACACGTACAGTTTCTTGATCAACATTAATAGCCAAGTCGACATAGTCACTATATAGCAAATAAAGTATTTATTGGTTCGGCTCACAATTTGAAGTAAAATTTTGTAATGAGTTCACCTATTTTTCTCATCCATTAACACAGGTTTTAAGGTGAACCTTGGCTGGTATTTAGATCCCTATGTATTCCCACAACTTTAAAAGCCACCACCTTCCAAATAAAGATTGCTGATAAGCTCCTTCGAAGATAAGCTAATACAATTCATAGTCAGACACAATCCCACCTAAACCAGACATCCAGCTAACATTAGTGCTAAATGTACCAAAATTGGAAGGTTATACCCTTTAAGAAAAGAGAAACCGGACACGCCCACCTTCGACTGCAACATTCTCATTTGTTTTACATTTAAAAATAGGCCAATCAATGTATTAAATTTATATTTATTTATTCAATTACAAAATTATGAGTTTGAAATAAGTAATAAGCATTATGTCTTATTAATGAGTACTAACCTATTATACAATTAGATTTTAAAATTGAAGTTAATTAAAAATGTATGAAGAGCATTAATATTATCGACATCATATAATTTCACATACTAGTATTAAAACATGACAGTTTTTCTTTTTTATTTATATATTTTTCTTAATTAATTGGCTATGACATCCGCTAAAAACTGTCTCGGCAATTTTTGAATCGAACAATGCCGGTTGTACAACAATTTAACCACGCCATCGTGTATAAAAAAATGCATAAAATAAATAAATAATTATTGTAAATATTTTTTATAAATACAATATGGTATGCTGTTAAACATATATTTATTTACCACGACGGGCCAAGTATGCCTATGTGCGTCAAACCATACCATATCGGTATGGATTACTATACTATCCATTTTCGGATGGGTAAACTATAATATCCATATGGCAAGCGGAAGTGAGATGTATATATGCAAAACTTCTTCAATTCCCAAATAGTCGAAACCAGTTGTAGTACCTTAAAGATCTTATCAACGGTCGGATTCGAAAGGTCATTTAAGCTTCGGCTTACGAAAGAAGGCTGTTCTCATTTTAAATTGCAGTTGCCAGAAAAACATGTAGCACCAACAAAAACATTAAATGCAAAGTGCATTAAGCGCTGTTGCTGAGTTCTGCCGTGAAAATTGGGTAATGGATAGGGTCGGATTCACTTCTGAGGTGGTCGTATTTGTTTTTAATTAAAATAAATATAACCAAAACCTATCAAATAATTGAAAAGCAATTTAACATTATTGCGCATAGAGCGCCGTTATCCTTTAACTCATATATGCATCTGCTCCCGGTCTCTACATGGCAGCCGGGTTGCGGAGTGCACTTGCCGCTTGTAAGGATATTCAGTGTCAAACTTTTGGTGCATACATAGCCAGCGGAAGAATTTAGCAATTACCGTTGCAATTAAGAATTAAAAAAAGAATTCAGTAAGGGTTCTTGCATCTAAGAATAAAAAAACAGTATAGTTACGTCAGTTAGGTTATAATTGGTCTACTTAGAATTTAACACGCAACTGAAAAGAAGTATAATTTTTGCCATCGCCTTATCAATCAATCGAATGATCCTTGAATGATGTTACTATTTTATTTTAAATTTATAGTTCTTAAAACGCTCTTCAAAAATTATGTACTATTCTTAGATCACGTTAAATAAATAAATAATTAAATATTAAAGACTTTTTTTAATATATGTGAGTTGCGATTATAATACAACATTAGGTTTTCCTTACACAATCAATGAACACAAAATAAAGAAATTCTCGACACACCATCATAGCTTTTAAGTTAATTTTCCCGTAACTATGAGAGAAAATAACAATTAAGTTAGGTCACTATATAATGATATATAATAATTAATCGATTTAGCAATTAAAACGCAATTGAGGTTAGGTATATGTTTATTCATTAGCTGAATCGAGTGATCCTTGAATGCTCTTATTATTCTATAGTAAACTTTTAAATTGTTGTGTCTTAAGACCTTCTTCGAAAATTGTGGACTGTTTTTTGATCACATCACATAAATAAATTTTAAAGTAACTTATTTTAAATAGCTAATCAGCAATATAGCTAGTAAAACATTAAACACAAAGTAAGGGTGTTCTTGATGCGCCTTTGCTACTTGTTAAGTGCATTTCCCTGTTATTGTTTTAGCTTATAATCTTAAATATATTACGACACATACGCAGAGAGAGAGAGAGAGAGAGAGAGAGAGACACACGTTCATACACATATTCATATTTCGTTTATTCTGCGTTTATACTTTGCCATAATTATATTTTTGACTTTCTCGTTGCAATAAAGTGGGAGAAAATATCTCGAGCACTCGTGCGAAAAATGAAACGAAAATCTTCTTTAACTACGGCAACAATTATAATAATTATTTCATTAAAAATTATGGTATTTTTTTTCTTTTGTCAGAAATTGCGCATATAAGTTTTTAATTTTTTGTTCTTCTTGCAGGGCAGCGAAAAATAATTATTTTTGAAGTGTGTGGTATAATAAGAGCACACATGCTAAATAAGAGTACACCAAATGGCTCCATTATATTAATAAAGGTCAAAGGTCAGCTTGACCCAGCTGCAGTTTTTTCAATGCTTAAAGAGCAATATTCATATGTGCTTTGCGTGTAGAGTTAATGTGATGAAGTAAAGTATGATTCATAAGAGCAAATATTATAATAATATATTCAGTCAAAGACTATAGAGATTTTATAACTGATGGTTAAATGTAATGCTTATAACATATATATACCAAAAATATTTTTGGCATTTCATCAATTTGTATTTATTTATTTAATTTGAAAAAGGACAGTCAAAAATGTGGAAGAAACAAGTTTGAAAAAATTTAGATATTGATGTTAAACGATTAAAATGATATACAATTAAAAGTGAATTATTAAATGAAAATATAAAATAAAAAATTGATGAATGAAGTATTTTGGCTCTACATTTCACATAAGGATCAACATTCTGGACATTCAACATACTTTACGAATGTTGCGATCTTGATCGAATTTCCAAAAGATGCAATGAACGCATATATCAATGTCAATTCTGATTATTATTGATAACAATTATATTTTAATTACATCTTTTTGTTTTAAATAACCTACTGTATTTTAATGCTAAAAGCAAAATAGGAAATACTTTTTACTTTGTAAATTTCCTTCTGAATTTTTGGGTTGGTTGCAGAACAATTTGACAAATAAAAATCGGCCATTAAGTTTTTTCATTCTCAACGACCACGGAGAATCATAATGGAATTCGCGGAATCCGAAAATAATATGGAGTGAATATGAATAGCAAAACATTGAATTACACAAAAAATATTCATTTATTGATTTCGAGTGATTTTTAGTATATAGTACATAAATATATTTCGCTATTCAAATGAATGGTATTGTATATTGTGCCACACAGTAATTTTTGTATTTCTTTTCTATTATTTACATATTTATATATACATTAGTACAGAAAAATATTAATTTTTTGGAATTAATGCAAAACAAATACACTGATTAGAAAAAGATTAACTTTTTTGTTTAAAAGTTGTGAGTTAGTTTCCCTGTTTCCCTGAGTAGGTTAACAATTTATTTTCTATTCTTTAAATATTTAATAGGTAATAAAATTTGATGCCTCATTAACTAGAGAATCGCAAACAATTCCACACAGTTTAAATTGAATATTGATAACCTGGTGAAACACTGCCACAGTTCATAAGCGAATCCCAAACCTATGAAAATCTGCCTGACTTCCCAGCACAGGAACAATGTTGACCATAATGGGCCTAGTTTAGGTAGCACACTGGCTCGCTTTCACTATTCAGTCCCTATCCCTAACCCTAAGCGAAAACAAAATATTATTGTTGTTGGCAACTGCAACCCAATACATTGCAAATAGCATTTGTATGAGCAAGGCATACAGATTCGCATTAGAATGACAAACAGTTGCAATTGTATCTCTGGCTGTCTTGCCTGCTTGTATCTCTTTGCCCCTAATCTCTTTTAACATTTCCATTAATACGCAGCGGTTGACTGCGCTGCTTTTGGCCAGGCAACCTCCTCAGTGCCAATGATGAGAAATTAATGTGCGTACACAATTTCACATTTCACAGATACCCAAGCCGAACCCAGACACACACTCGGGCCCAGACTCAGGGTAAGGGCCAGGCTAGGGCCAGGTCCAGGCACAGCGTGAGCTGAGCTGAGCTGAGCCAGAGCGTCACGGTCGGTCCGCTCAGCGGGACAAAGTGCTAAGCATTGTTGGGAAATTTCATGGCGCTCCGCACGGGGTCCACAAAAAAAAGTCGTCGTCGTCGTCGTCGTTCTGCGATCATTGCTTTGTAAGGTGTAACAAAAACCCAACCATAGAATTTTGTCAAATGGAAATTGTCGTTTGAGCGGACACTTTATGGGCTGTTACCACTGCTGCTGCTGCTGCTGCTGAGGCTGAGGCTGCGCTGCTCTTGCGGCTTAGAGTTTTCACGCCCCGGATCGGTTTACCTGTTGTCCGTAGAAATATAAACCGAATCGGAACTGCAGTGCAAACTTTCAATACTCTGCTACTACAACGCGAACCAATTGGTTATTGTTCTAACAACTTTCCCTTGGGGATTTTATTTATTTCTTCATTTTTTTTTTATAAAAATAAAAATCGATATTAAGCAGAAAGTAATTTTGAAGTCTTGCAGCAGTGCGCCAGTGTCAAAACGCCCCCTGAACCAACTATTCAAAGCTTGCCCCAAATCGTGGCACGCTCAACTTAATTGCCCCCAAAGCTTTTGTATAATGCCCCACCAATAGATAACAACAGCTGATAAATAGCGCGTCAAATCGAATGCGCTGCGGCCAAATAGGCAAGAGGCAAGAGGCAAGAGGTAAGGGGTAAGAGGCAAGAGTTATGAGGAAGGAGGCGCATTAACTGCCCATAAGCACAATTGTGAAATGCTTTAATTTCTGAAGTACCTTTAATGAGCATTTTCAACATGGTCATCATACAATCAACATCGACATCGACAGCAGAGGCAGACGCAGACGCACGGCATCTACGTATTACAATGGCTCCAATATTTGGACCATGGCTCGTCATAATTACTGCCCTGAGCATAGTTTTATTTTTTCAGTTTCTTTCTTTACTTTTTTGTTATTGTTGTTGTTCTGACGACTGCCTGCTGACTGGCCGCATCAGAATTGGCCCGAAAAGCCAAAGACTGGCCAACAATCTGTACAATGTGTATCGAGTTTATAGCTGGGCATCAGACATCGGCTGGGGAATTAATGATTACGTTGGCCGGTTTTGCGGCTTGATCCAGTAACCCTTTAATGCAAACACAGGCCAAATTCTCAGTTCAGGCAGTTCGAATGGCCAGTAACTGAGACTCACTCGGTAGCTCTTTCACTCGACTGCTTATGGGGCTGGGTGCTTGTTGCCTGCTCCCGTCCCAAAGGAAATTGTGATGATCGAAATCAAAATGTTTTCGTTACTTTAGCTCCTAATGAAGCTTGAATAGTGCGAATGACTCCACACAGTTGCCCATTGGCCGTTGGCCCCTCGAGGGCAACACAACCGCACCACGCGCCTTTTAATCGAAATTTGATGATGAATTCTCAACTCAACTCGCTTCAACTCAACTTGACTCAACTCATCTCAACTCCGACTCGGCTCGATTCGAATCGAATCGACTTGGCTTGATTCTTGAACTGCTACTTTAAGCACCGCAGCTCAGCTCGCCTTTATTGTTGGCCATTTGAGGCTTTGCCTCGCCGCTATTTACCTTTGTTATTTATTTATTGTTATTATAGTACATGCCTCTACTTGTGTTCTGGTTTTTCGTTTTTTCTTTTTTCTTTTTGTTAACTCGACTTTTTAATTGTATAAATGGGCTTGGGGCTTTGGGTATTTGTAACAGACTTTAACCGCCGCATGATTTGCTTGAAATTGTTGAAGATTATCAAAGATCTCTGTATCTGCTCTTTTGGACTCACATTCATTTCTCAGTAGCATTTTCTGTGACTTTGACTATCTAAGTGCAGTAGACTTTTGAGTCTACAGTAATATGGTATGGTGGTCTTCCTTAATGTTGCACAACTAAGCTGCTACAGACCCTTTGCAGTCAAGGAAAAACTTGCTGGCCATTAGGCTATTTGTATTCCAAATTACACAACGTCTAAACTAGCGTTTTGCAGTCGACAAAGAAATATGCATTACTATTTTCTGGATTTCAAACAGAATCATAGTTTATATTTCTACTCTTTAGGAATGCATTTCTTAATAATAGAAAATATTTCTAAAAAATATAGGATGTGTAGATTTATGGCAAGACATTCTAGTTTTTAAAAATATGTTTCTTCTTTGTAGAAATTATTTCTTAAAGCAAGAAAATCTTTTTAGTTTTCGATGTTTCATTTTGGATCGATTTTCTAAAATTCATGGCGATTTTTGCTGAGTGTATACTGCTGCAAACTATTTAAATGAAAAGCGAAATTATTTTATGACACTTGTTTCATGGCATATCTTTTCTTTTAAATATTATCTGACAAATTTTATAGATAATTCAGGTTCATTTAAAAATTGACTCATCAAAATGAATCCAAGTTTGATTACTTAATTGTAACTGTAAGTTATTAATTGTTTTTTCAAATTAACATTTTGAGAAAGAAAGAATATTAAGTTCCATATGTAAATAAATAAATAAAAATTTATAAATAATATTTTGAGAGTTGCAATCTGTATGAAGTCAAATATTTATTTCTAGCTGAAGATTCGAAATTATATTTTTGCATTTCACGAATTGGTTCCAGCTTTATAAAAAGAAAAAAGAAAAAGAAACACTTCAGCTTGACAACCCCAAAAATGTCATTGAATTTTTCTTTCACAAAAAGTTATTTTAATTATGCCACAATTGTAAGCAAAAAATAATTGTAGTACCCTTGAAACATGCAACTAACAACTTGTTCCTTTTCATATGTTAAAAAAGAAGCAAATTGAAAAAAGTACGCATGCAGCAAGTTTTGACTTTCAATTTAATTAAAAGTCTGTCGAGAAAAAGTAAAATTAATGCGCTCTTATTTAATAGTAACGAGCTACGGAACTTTTACAGCATTGTGCCGTCAAGCGAAGCATGAATCTAACAGATACTACATTCTTGCAACATTCGAATTGCGAGAGCGAGATAGAGAGACGGACAGAGAGAGATAAAGAGAGAGAGAGAAGGAACTATTGTGTGTGTGCATAATTTTCAATTCAATGCATTGCATTATAAGTATACTACCCTTTCGTTGTTGCCACCTGCCTCGACGCTTGCAACAGCAAACTAGACGGAAAGTTGCAAGCTCATCGTTGGAAAAAATAAATGGACAGTGGTGAAGTTGTTGTTTTCAGTTTTCAAAGTAGTTTCGCTTTGCATATATTTTTTACGATATTTGCTTAAATTTGCATAAATTTTTTCACTAACTAATAAATACATAGTCGTTGCTTACAAATACGTTCTTGATGCTTTAACAATAATTGTTTGTTGTTTAAATAATTTAAATTAATCTTACAAGTGACTCTCAGTGCTTTGTTGTGTTTTTGTTTTGCTTAGTTTTTAAATTAATTTACAATTTACGGCTTATGATCTAAGTAAATACAATTTCGCAATGAAAAATGAATAGTAGTAGAAAGACAGTAAGTAAGTCAGTGCTAGAGATCGCATTAAGTTTTCTTTTCTTTTTCTTTTTTCTGTTTTGTTTTTTGTTTTTTGTTTTTTTTGGTGCTATTTACAGAACAATAGAGTTTTTCAAAGATTTCCTTATGTGTTTTAAGTAACTTATGTCTTAAGCAGAGCTTACACGTGCAATCAGATGAAATTCAGATATTTTTCATGGCATACTACAAAAGTGTAACAAGAATTGAAATTGAAATTTGTTTATCGTATTAAGACTATAAGAATTTCATGCATTGTAAGGGATACTAGAATGGAATTAGTCACGTGTAAGCTCAGCGCTTTAGTGTCTTGTGTGCTCTACTACTAACATTTCTTGTTGTTGTGGGGCATTTACAGAATTTGGCATCACAGTTGACAACGCGACGAGGAACTAAGCGAAAATGCTCAGCTGCCTGCGACGATAGTGCTCCGAGGATCAGTGCGTGAATTGCCGCAAGGTATTCGTCGCTGGCGTTGGCCTGTGCTGCAAGGAGCGCCTGCCCGTTGTGGCACAGAGCCCGTTACGCAGTGGCAGCGCCGGTGGCAGCGGCGGCGGCGTCGGCGTCTTGCTGCGACCCATCTGCTCCAGGGGCAGCGAATAGTGCGCATTGCTGTAGATGTAATTGGGATCCATCATCTCGCAGAGCGGATTTTCGTTGTCAAAGTCGCGTTCGCGCTGCTTGAAGTGCTCGTGTGTGATGCGCAGCTGTTGTGGGGCATGCACCTGGGGCACGTCAGCGTACGAGTAGCATGAATCAGCCACAGTCGCTGTGGCAGCCAGAAACTGCGGCTTCGTATAATGATTCAGCTTCGATTGCTGAGGATGCTGCGCCTGATGTGGCAGCTGTTGCTGCTGTTGTTGCAACTGCTGCTGCTGCTGCTGCTGATCTCGGTTCATTGTTGCCGTCTTCATGTGCAGCACAAAGTTGGCGCTGTCATCGATGCTGCCGGCGAGAGTCTTGTTGTTGTTCAGCTTCTGCTCAGTGTGCAACAGTGTCGCAGACATGGCAGGCACCTGCAGCTGCTGCAACTTGTGCTGACCATCGCCGGAATTCAAATCGTTGATGGGCATGGGACACATGCCATAATGATGATGTGCAGCAGCAGCAGCAGCCGCAGCCGCAGCCGCAGCAGTTGTCTGATGTGGTGCGGTGTAGGTGTTGGGGAAGGTTGAGTGGATGCCGAGGGAGCAGGGATGATGCTGGAGACGGGACATGTAATCCTCGTCGCAGAAGGTCTTCTGATACTCGCGCTCCTTGCGCCCCAGCGCCGAGTTGCCCCACAGGCCACCCTTCATATACTCGCGTATCTTGTGCCGGCAGCGATACAGGACTAATGCCAGGGCAGTTATCGTTGCCGCAGATCCCACGAGGAGCGCGCCGATCAGCGCCTGTTTGCGTGGATCGCTGTGGCTGCAGCCCATCAGGGTGGGATTCAAGTGCTTGAGCGGCTCACCACGCAAACGCTCGGGAAACTCGCAGAGCAGCTGATCCGTCAATTTATCCTGATCCTGGCTGGCATTCTTGGCGACCAGCAGATTTCGCAGCCACATCACGCGGCAATCGCAGGACAGAGGATTCTCCGACAAATCCAACGTGGTCAGATCCTTCCAGGGGAACAGACCTTCGGCCAGGGAAGTCAGAGCGTTCGCCTTGAGCACAACATGCCGCAAGTGGGGCAAGCCACTCAGCGCACCCTCCTGCACCTCGACGAGCATTTTGTTCGAGGACAAAGTCAGAGACTCCAAGTTGCCATTGGCTGCAAAGGCACCGGTCATGATGCGCTTCAGTTTGAGTGCTCCGTTGATGTCAAGTCGCTGAAGTTGCTTCAGACCCACAAAGGCACCTTCGCCAATTAGCTCGAAATCATTTTGGCCCAGCGACAGCTGCTCCAGACGCACGAGGTGACTGAGACCCGCGGTGGGAATTTCGGCCAATCGATTGTCGGAGAGATCCAAGATGCGCAGCTCCTCGAGGCCAAGGAAACTGTTGTGGGAGATGTTCTGCAGACTGGCCCCCTTCAGCTCCAGCCTCGTCAGACCCTTGAGATCCTGAAAGGCGGCAGCTTGAATGCTCAGCAAGGAGTTCATGCCCAGGTAGAGTTCAGCCACGCTGGGCATGGCCTGAAAGATGACCGGATCTGGCACCGAAGTCAACGCATTGTCATCCAAATATAAAATACGCAGTTGTTTGAGGCCATCGAATGCCTTTGGATCGAGGTAGCCAATGCGATTCTCGCCCAGATTCAGCTCCTCAATCTTGAGCAGCGGCGAAAAGGTGCCCTGATGCAGCTCCGAGATGAGATTGCCCCTCAAATTCAACACCGTCACAGCGGAGAGTCCCATGAAGGTCTTGTTGCTGATCTGGCCAATCTTGTTGTGGTTCAGATGCACCTCCTGCAGCTTCTTCTGGTAGGCAAAGGTGCGCTGTGGTATCGTCATCAGATGATTATGCGACAAATCGAGGAAAGTCAACTCCGCGTAGAATTGTATCGAGGAATCGATCGTTTTGATTTTGTTGCTCTTGATGACCAATCGTTGGATGGATGGATTCAGTGCTATGGGCAACACATCCAGCTGCCCCTCGCCACACTGCACCACCAGAGTGTTGTCATCGCACTGGCAGCCGGGCGGACAGTTGGCCAAAGCCTCTGTTTGACTCGGCCAGCTGGCGATGAGAATGATGCAGATGCTCCACACCCAGATGCAGATCAACTTTTCTTTTAGTTTCTGCATTTTCCAATTGCTTTTTCTTTTGTTGTATTGCGTGTTTTCTTCTCGATTTGTGGTTAATGTCGCCCTTATGGGCGTGTTTGTGTATGTGTGTGTGTGTGTGTGTGTGTGTGTGTGTTTGTGTGTGGCTGGTCTCTAGTTTTCCATGTTGCTGTGGGTGAGAAAATAGAAATGGAAAAACTGTTTGTTAGCTATATTCGAAACTATTTTTAAGAGTTTCAGTTCAATTTTAAGATACATATTTCTAAGAAATTCTCTATTTATTTCTATACTTTTCACTATTTTTAACAATTTATTTTTACGGTTTCTCTATATTTATATCATTTATATTTTTAATTTTCTTATTTTGTTTTCTCGACTTTAACGATTTATTTTTCTACATTTTCTTTTTATTTATATCATTTATTTTCGTATTTTTTCTACATTTTCTTTTTATTAATATCATTTTGTATTTGTAATGTTCTTAATTATTTTTCTAGACTCCCTCACTTCGTTTAATGGTTTATGTTTTTTTATGTGTTTAATGTTTTTCAATTTCTAGCTAACCGATTTATCTTGTTTATAATTTATAAGTCAAATATTTTTTTTTCTAAGCATTTTATTTTTCAACGGGAATAAATTTTAATTGTTGCTTTGTATTTTTATTTTATATTCTATAATGATATATTGATTTTCTGTAGATTTTCTGACTATTATAAATTGTTTAATTTTAAAAATTCAGACTTATTAATTTGGATATTTTAATCAACTTTTTACTGTAATTTTGAAATTTTGTTTATGTCGCAATGAATGAATGCTGTATTTGCAATTACTTTAATTTGATTAAAAATTCATATTTCCACAGCACTTAACAATTTGTACACTTTTTGGTAGTAAAACTTACCTTTTAATCTTTGGATTGTGCGCAGCAACCATTTGTTGAAGCTTGCAGCACGATTTCGAAAATGATAAAAACAAAAATGAATTTGTTTTTGGTGTTTTCAGCCAATTTGAACTTTGTTTGGTTTTTAGCCAAATGCACTGCACTTTTAATATTTTTGTGATAAACTCAAAATTTCACATGCAGCCAATGATATTTATTTAGCCAATTCATAACTTTTTATGGGTTTTGTGTGTGTTTTTTTTTAAATAAAAATATTTATTTTTTGTTGTGTGATGTTTGTGTGTATTATTTTTTTTTTGTAGATGTGTGTTTTTGAAAATCGTGCGCGATAATCCAGTGGCTCGCTTTGCTGCACGCTTCAAGTTGTTGTCACACGGCGTTTGGGTTTACGTTCTTTTCATATGTGGCAAGTTTGGGCCGAACTAACAGAGACAGTCGGTGCTAGGCTAGTAAACAACCGAACACGACAAGGCGACGAACTACACTGATTTTGCTGAGCGAGCAGCGCACTGACGACACCTCGGTCCGAATGTTTTCAGCTGCCGACGACACAGCTGCAGGCAGCCGTAGATAAACACCACAAAGCGCGGCCTTGCATTGTGGCTGCTGAGAGAGAGAGACAAGGAAAGAGAGCAAGAGAGCAAGAACAGAGCAGGAATTGGTGCACAGATAACGCAGCTGAGAGCAAACTGGTTCTGAGAGCAACCGACGCCGCCGCCTCAAAAACCACTCAAACCAACTCACTCATTTATCTGAGCGCGTTTCGGGCTCTCCGACGCTTCGCTAATGCAATTGCAGCACGACGACGAGGCTTAGTTGAGGCCGGGCTGCCATCAACATAAACACGTAGTATGAGGTGTTGCGGCCAAAACCATAAAAAGCGCCAAAGTAACCAAATTATTTGAATTTGCTTTTTATTTAGCAAATTGAAAGGAAACCTGTAAAAATGTCAATCAACTTGAGTCTCATTAAAACACAACATTGATTTAACTGCAACACTTAAAGCGAGAATTCTCACTAACTGAAATGAATATCTTTTTGAACAGGACACTTCACTTGACGCAATTCAAATCGTTGCCACATATGCCACATTTTCCAAGTTGTAATCGAAAACAACTTCAAACTCAGCGGCTTTAAAGTGTTAAAATTATTTCAAGTGCTGCAAACCTTTTTTCGGCATAGCACACACACACACACACCGCACGCATACACACATACATACACGTATACGCATATGACATTTAGCTAGATAGTTATTTATAGTGTCACTTGATACTTGGGACAAGGCTGTCTATTTCTCTGCTCGCTGCTCGTTGTTCGATGCATTTCTGAGTTATAGCCCCGAGCGAAGCTGCACACATACCACGAAAGAAAGATACTTGCAGATAACAAATAAAAAGAGCAACAAAATATGCAGACTGTTCAACTATTTACAAACACACACACATTCGCACATACGCACAACACTATGACAACAAGAAAATCAACTGTAAATGGCCATAACTTTGTCGAACGGCTTGCGGAGCACTCCACATCTGACTCTATATTTTTTAAGGGGAGCATTGGGGGGGGGGGGGGGGGGGGGGGGGTCTTTGTTGCAGGCATTTGCCGGTTGCATAACTTGCATATATTTTCCATCTCGAAATTCTTGTAAAAAGTATGCAAAACATTATTCGTCTGTGTGTATGTGTATGTGTGTGTCGACAACTGTAAATCTGTGGAGATTGTTGTTGTTGTCGACTCTTTTATTTGGCTTGTTACCAATAATTATTTCTGAGTGCCGTCTGCAATCGTTGTCAACTTTGTGGTTACCTACAAAAATGGCTGGTAATTTATTTCACAAAGGGCCAAAGAAATTCAAACATCAATAAATGCAATGAACATGACAAAAGTATCCAAGGGCAGTTTCAACTGGAATTAAATCATTGCAGCAGCTCATGAATCTAACTGCAAATAAATCATTGCTTTCATTTTGCATTTCGATGATCTCATCGCAATGAGAATGACAAGTATTCAATTTTGGTTTGGTTTACTTAAAATTCCATAAATTTGAAAATAACGGAAGGGGATCCACTTACACTTAAATATGTTATATTTAAATTATAGAGACTAGTAAAGTAAGCAAATATACTATATACTATATATAAGCTACTTGGGTTTGTCCTGGTAAAAACCAAATTAGGTCTGGTTAATCTAAATTATACAGGACTTTATAGTTAATTTATGTGACTTACCGTACGAAAAAAATCAGATCTTAAAAGTTCCGCTTAGATATATTCTTATTAAATAAATAATTGTTGTTGAACTCAAAATCAGTTAACAAAATATATATTCTAAAATATTTATACATTGGTACGCATTTATAGACGATCTTTAGTAAATTAACCAATGTGGCTAATTTATATATACAATCAAATTAAATTAACTCAGGGTATACAAAATTGGATCCCTAAAGATCAATATTTTCTTATATAATAACTGGGAGTGCGAGAAATAATAAAAGATAATATTTACATATTACACTTATTGATACGAATTTATGGTGGACTCTATAGTTATACTATGCAACTAATTTATATATAGATTAAGATTCGACTCAGGGTATTCAAATTATAATCGTAATAACTCTTAAAACTTCAAGTATTATTATAAAAATGAAACGGGAGCACTTGTTTTTAAATAAATTATTTATGAACCACAAAATATGATATTTATAAAATATTTACATATTAGACTCACATCAATAGCAATTTATATTCGATTCCGTGCCTTTAAAATGAAAAGCAACCCAAAACCTAAAATTATCAACATTTAATTTTACTTTAGACAGCATAAATTTGGAATTTTTGTTTTAGAAAGTTTTCTGACCTAGCTGGAGTCAGCAGTAGAATTCTTAGAGAAATGTTGCACCACAAAGTATGCCGAAACGGATTGGTAAAAAGGTTGCAGCAATTATGTTTTGATGGCGACAGCAGGTTGCCACTCGCTTCTTGCCACTTGCCACATGGGAAGCAACTGACTCATAACTAATTACAGCGAGCTACATAAAACTTTGCACAATTTCCGTAGTGCATACAAAAACAAAAAAAAAACATGGAAAAATTAAGAGAAAAAAAACTAAAAACTAAAGCCAGAAATGCAACACTGTTCCGTTCCGTCAGCACTTGATCTAAATCTAAAGCCACAAATAGCTGCAGCAGCAGGTGTGTGGAAAGCTTTTGGGGTCTCACGTTACACAAACACAGGCACACACACACACACCTCAAACACACACACAGGAGTGGTAATAGCAAGTGAAGCAAACTTCAGTTTGACGCAACTTTCAATTTGCGACAATGTGTGAGAATTTCTTGGCAATAAATTTTGACAGCATTTGACGCAGTTGTTTTTTGTGGCAACACCAAAATTGGTAATCGCATCTAAACAATAACTGGAAATGTTTGTTCTCGCTACATATGGAAATTGTTTAGTAAAATGCTAAAAGCACTTAAACAATTAGACAGATTTGGGGAGCCGTGTGTAATTAGGTAAAACACAACAAAACACAACACAACACAGCACAGCACGGCACGGCAACTACCGTTGCATTCGACAAAGCACAAATGCAAATAATGCCCGGCCAAAGACTCGAAATGCAGCCAAGCCAACAGCTCAAAGCCAACAACAACCATCAACCAACAACCAACAACAAGTAACAACTAACACAACACAAACAACAACGACGCACTTTGGACAAACAAAAGCAAAGGGCGAGGTAGCTTATGGGAACGCTTAGAGCGACCAGCCATCCATTCGAGCTCGGAGTATGCCGAGCCATGAGATGCCCTGCAGAGAGAAGTTAATTTGAGTTGTCTCAAACGATGATTGTTTAATTGTGTGTCTTACTCAGAGACAATATGTCTTCATTTATTTATTAAATGTAAACTAAAAATAGTAAATAAACTAAAGCAGGTATACAAATAAATAATAACTACTAAAATGAAATTTAAAATTAAAACTAAAGTGACAAATTAAATGATATAAATATATATTTATATATACAATTACAATTTCAATTTGCTTACACACATAAAAACGGTTCTGAAAAATAAATAAATATAATTAAAAGCGAGACAATATAAAGAATAATATGAATAATATATAATGATTTATTTTGTATTTATTTAATGCTTTTAAATGTCTATATTTAAATTAAAATTAAAAATTAGCTCTAATATTTACAACTTAATTTAAAAAATAAGAATACATTTTAACATTGCTGGATATATTTAAATGCAAATTTGTGCACCACTAAAAAACTTGAATTACTTTAAATGTCCAACAATAAATGGATTTTGTTATTCGCGACACAAGATGTTCAAAATGTAGTTCTTAATGACAGAAATATAAGACCTCGAAATGATTAATCCAAAGAATAATTGGGAGTACAGTGATTAAGAGACAGTGGGAATAAATAAAGAAGATTTACAGATGACACAAACGGAATTGTGCAAAGCGTAATCAATTGTGCAGGAGGGCAGTAGAAAGAGGACACCAAATTTATGCATTTCAATGCGACTTTTCACACGTACTTGTAATCAGGCTTGTCACACATATCTGTTAGTTTGATAAACCCTTTGCCCTCAGATGCTTACAGGGTATGGAAACACATTGCAGCTGGCTGCGCATGCGCCGTGAGCCGTTGCCGCATTGTTGCTTTATTAGAGCCGTTGTCTTAACAAGAAACTTGTTAGTTGCAACGGGTTAAGGCCAACAAATGGAAAATGCTCAATGCTAAATGGTAAGTGGAAAATGAGAAAACGAGAAAATCTCATCAAAATTGTTTGCTCGACGCGACAAAGTCATCGGACGGCTGCTTTGAACACAGCTCAGCTGTCGACTTTTCTCCAGGCCCATTTGTCAGAGCATTTAGCCAAACATTTGAAGAAGACCAGTTGCCAGTTGCCATCCTAGACAGAGAGAGTTCCGGTGGCAAATGCAACTTCCGCAATTGCTCGGGCCCATTTCCTATGGCTTTCCCATTCCCATTGTCTTCAACCCAATAAAATATCAATTGACTTGCAATTAATCATATTCCAAAATGTGCAAAGGCCACTAAGAATGCTGACTGCAGCATGGAATGGAATGGATTCCATTGCCCGGCCAAATGAGCCAACGAGCCAACGATCCAACGAGCAACCGGAAAGGAGTCTCTTTGTCCCATTGTTGAGCATTACTTCTTCTTCTTCTTCTGTTTTTTTCATTTATGCTTCACACTTTTTTTCTATTCACCTCTGGTTCAAAGTCGTCTCCTGATGCTACTCGTTTTTAGAGCGAAATCACAATAAATAATGAATCAAAAAATGAGCGTTAAATGCAACGAGACGAAGACGCTGACGAAGACGACAACAACAAAATCCAGCAGCGGAAGTCAGCACACAATGGACTAACGCAAAGAGAACAACACAATGAAACTCCGACTTCGTCTCCGACTGCGACGCCGACTGCGTATTGCCTACTGCAAGCCCCCTCCATTTACCAACGCCATAGGTTAAGTTTAAATCGATGCCATGAACAGTAAGTAAATACCCACAATCTTGCCGATGCATGCATTCATATATGCATACATATGTACACTTGTCTGTATTTACATTGACACAACCCTCTCTCTGTCTCTCTCTCTCTCTCTCTCTGTTGTCTGTTTCAATTGTTTTGAGGTATCTGACCGTTTGCTGACTTGTCATATTTCTCTCTCTCCCCTTTCGACTACATTTTCTGTCTGAGCTTTGCTAATGCATCGCAGACTGGGAACTGAAGGCGTCATCGAATGTGTGGCATTTCTGGGGATCTCAGCAGCTATCAAAGGTAAGTCGCATTGCTTTCAGCTTTGTGCATTTTAAGCTCTGAAAGCTGTAAATACTTTAAGGAACTGTGACAAGTCGACATCAAAAGCAGCCGAAGACGTAACTTGTAAAACGCTGAGACAATTTTGATTTCAGACTAGGAACATTTATTTTCTATAAAAAAATAAAATATACATAATAAATATAAATATATGATATACGATATGAACAACATTAGTTTGATTTGGATATATCTTACAAAACAAATGTTGAATACCGGAACAAATCTTAACACCGATGAGGAAGTCTTGCTCATATATCATAGATCAAGAACATATATACCTTATGTTGCACATGTCACGACAAAATTATAATACCCTTTACAAACGAATAAATAAAAGAAGCAGTTAATTGAAATTTATTTTACTTATTTTTAAGGACTTTAAAATTCTTCTATCAATGTGCAGAAAAAAAATCAAAAACAAATCTGTTCTCCCCTTTCTAAAGCCTTTTCTGCGTTTCCTCGATATATTCGATCCACTACAAAGGAACCTATACAAATTTCATGCTAATGTTTTGTTTCTTTTGTTCATATTAAATAGCACGTATAAAATTAAAGCAAATTCAATGACTATGAAACACATTAAACTGTAAGTTGATAGCTGATTTTTGTATTTATATCCACGAGCTGAGGTCATTACTCAATTCCAATTGCAAGTTCCTTCTAACAAAGTGCTTTTATAGTTACACAACAAACACGCTCGGCCGTTTGTAATCGATCCAACTATCCATCTAAATAGAAACAACTTTACAAATGCGAGCATTCGAGATCTAACTCATCTTTGGCAGCTCGAATCGGTCACTTTCTTTTTAAGAGTTCCGCCCATATCGCCCATAAGAAGACACACACACCCAACCCACACTTTTCATTTCCGCTGAACTGTGACTCAGATCATAGAATGGAGCCCAGAGTAGAAACTCGGAGAGAACTAAGCCTACACCTGATGCTCGACCTGATAATTTCAGTGTGAAATTGAAGATACTCTCTGTAGAAAAATAGAAATTCAGATTTCGAAACGATTAACTGCACAACATGCCCACTCTACCACTATAGCATTTGGTAACCCTACAAATCAAATTCGAGCCCTGGGTAATTTCCAATGAAATGGAAAACGCAGGCGCCAGTCGAAGATTGTTTTCCAACGAAAACTTGAGATGACCACAGGGAGGTATAATTACCTCCACGCTGGAGGTAGAGGTGGGCACGAAAACAAAAGCTGGAGAATGTCTTTGGGGCATATTAACATTGGATTCAATTAATAAATGACGTTAACGTGCTGTCAAAATATGAAATCTTTGATGATGCAGTGCCATGTGAAGCCAGCATGTGGCATAACTCCAAAAACAAAACAAAAATCTCTGTTTATCTGTGAGATACGTTTACAAATACAACGACTGGCCAAGCTGAGCAGCACGCAAACTGCAAGTTGATACTGTAGACTTCATAAATTATAATTTGCCTGGTCTTGGGTCAGAAATAGCCGGCAGCAGCCTCAAGCCTGGACACTTGACTACCGATTATAATCAATCTTTGAGATAGATTTGCTATAGACCAGGCCCGACCACAGACAGCCAGCAAATGATCAACTGATCACGCCAACTACACTCCAACTCCCATTTCTAGCTGCCTGTGCACACTTCAATATCTTACATGTGTCCGTATCCAGTAGATGGCTGCTTGGCTACGCCATGAGGCATGATCCTTCCGTCCATCGATCCGCATGCAACACAAATGCCTTATGCAAACATATGTCTCCGCATTGTCTGTGCTTGGCTGCGACACGCATTTATCACGCGGCATTTATCACGATGAAGACCAAGCCGATGGCCAACAGACCACGGCTGGCATATCAAGTTGCAGATTCAAGTTGCCGGTTGCTGGTTGCCGGCTGCCTGACACATAATTTGTTTTTTGCTCTGCTGTTCAGATAACTCAAATGCGATATGCATATCTCATAGATTATATTTGCTGCCTGTCAGTATTTCTCTTCTCTTCTCATCTTTTTTTGTTTTGTTTTTTTATTTTTATTTTTTACCTTGGCTATTTTTGGTATGCCTTTAAGTTTGCCTGGCTGTCTGCTATTTTTTCAATTTCAAAATCTGATGGCTTTTCCCGTAGCTGCCTGGCTGTCTGGCTGATCCATGATCGTTAAGTTAAGCCAACAACTGTTTTGTCTTAGGCAATCTCACTGATCATTTTGCATAAATAATGCGCGAGAAATTAAATGAGCAAAGCAACTACAACTACAACAACTTGCAACGGATGTGTGGACATTCCAGGATCTGAAGAGACTCCTGTGCAAATACACATCTGTTTCTGATTGCAGTTTTCCGGTGTATGCTATGCAAATTATCAAGATATAATCCGAAGTCAGCACAGCAAGAACTGAGGCCATGCTGCTATTAAATCCGTTTAGAAATATTGTTAAAGCCCAGATCGATGTGTGGAAAACTAATAATATTCACATGACCAAGATTTACAATGTCATCAACAATTGGGTTATTCTGGGATTTCCAAGTTCTTGCAACAAATGTTGGACCATTTTACATATTAATGTCCTTTATTCATATATTTTATACTTTTTCTTCCTGACAATAATAATACAAATACTAAAAATTTATTATTAGTTCAATTTGAATTATTGAATTGTATTGCCCATAAAGATTCCCAATTCTATCACTTCAAGTTAGTTAATATTTTTGGAAAAATGTATTCAGAAATGCCCCGAAATATGTCGCACTACCAATATTTGTAATGGTTCTTGGAAGTAAATTCCACAAGCGCACTGCATATATAAAAAGTGCTTGTCAGATCATGATAACATATGTTGAATTTGTATTAAGTTTATTTTTTTAAAAATGTAGTTTGTCAACCAAATACTAAATCTTATGTATTAAATTATTTTCACATATATAATTTATGCTACATAAATACATTAAAACTATGACCATATATTTATTTTTCATTTTGTATTGAATTATTCACTTTATATTTTATAATATTGAACTCATATGTAACTTTAATTTTAGTTTGAATATTTTTTTTTTATATTTGTGGACTGTTTTTGTTTAAATAACTTAGTATATAAAGAATAAAAACCAACCAAATAATGTTGTATCTGTATAAACAAATATAGTTTCTTCAGTGCTGCACTCTAACACTAGTTGTAAGTTGTAAGTAAAATGAAAGTTGAATAAATGCCTGAGTTCATAAGTTGATAGGCCACTAGACCTAAATAAGGATTTCAAATGTGACTTAATTGCATTTAATTCACTGCGAATCAGTGACGTAGGTCAAGCGACTGCTTAAAGCGAAGTTCGTATTTAAGCTCAACGGTGATTTGAGCGTTATCCTGCTTAAGATAGGTGTCAAGTGGCATTAGCCAAGTCATGTGATGCGATGCAATGCGATGCGAAGCGCGTCTGAAAGTATTTTATTTTCACAGTGTATAACTCGTTGCGGTACGCAAGTCTGCGACAAAAGTGCAGGGTAGCATAAAAGTGGGCAGAGCAGATTATAAAGACGGAGAAGGAGCGAGAGAGAGAGAGTGAAACGGACGCAGGGACGCACATCCTCGACTGAGGCAGAGGCAGAGGCAGTGGCAGCGATGCGTGTGCAAACAGAGCCCAAGGCAAGCCGCACACACAGAAAGTAACGCAACTTCAAGATACAGGTACAAGTCGAGTGTGTGTCTGGGGCAGGTGTGTTTCTCACGCAGGGCAAGCTGGCAACAGCTAAAGGAAGCCAACACACACATCTAGGCTTCAGTTTCAACGTGTGGCAACGTGTGGTAATTTTTTTGACCGGCGGCTAGCAGCCACAGCGCCACACATACGCTTCACTGGTCTCCGAAACTGCAACAGCAACAGCAACAGCAACAGCAACATCTACAAATACAGATAAAGATACAGCTTTTGGAATTCGCAGTCCAACTTAGCTCAACTCATTTGGGCAGTGACTCGGAAATGTGTTCACTCTGCTCTGCTCTGCTCTGCTCGGCTCTGGCTATATTTTGATTTTGCAGAACCGTCTCACTCGTTTCGTGTCTCCCCCAACTTGATAGCATAAATCAAATGGGAAAATAATTACGGCTGCTGGCGCAAAATTTGCACGTGTATTAATTTCTAGCTGCTGCGCACTTTTAAATCGTAGCAAATCGCTGGCAACTCGCAATTATATGCCACAACTTTGTCTGGGTGATTGGTGAGGCGCGTGTTTTGGTCTGCAGCTTATCATTTAATACGCATCTGCAACTTTTTCGCATTTTCGCACACAATTTTTAAGCGAAGCATACCAGCATATCAGGGCCAGCCTATTTTGCCAGTTTGTAGAAGGTTCTTCTTTAATTGTAGCCGTGGCTATCAGGAACAGGATACAACGCGGTTATAACTTATACGAATTACACTTTTCTGGCTGTGTCTGTTTAGACTGACTCTGATTATTGCTCTTATGCATTCTGACTTATCTTTAAGTTGAGACTTAATTTACGGTAGACTTAACTATCCCGCAAATTGTTTCTCATTTGTTTGCCGTAGATTTGGCCAAATGAGATATTAGCAGACAAAAGAGTTGCTTGGAATGCGTTTTCAATCTGGCACAAACAGAACTCTACCACAACTAACTGAAATGTTAATCAATTAAAACAACTCGAGTAACCCTTAAATATAATTAAATTCCTTGCTCAGACAACTCTGATAAACGTATATATGTTTAATTGCATTGTATGAAAGCAATCATTTTGTATAGCTGATGCATTTAATACTGCATTTAATTGCAGCCAATGTATGCCGTAATTTGATAATGTTGAACAAACAGTAAAATAATTGTTGAACAATAAATAAATCATTGACTCGCGTGCGTAAATTAAGAATTTAACGATAAAATGAAAACGAATTTTCCCAATCAAAACAAAACGCGCTGCTGCAAACATAAAGATATTGCCTAACAATTGCCTAACTGTGGTTCATATGTTCAAATGTGATGGAGGCTGTGTTTTCCATGGAAAACGATCATTTCCACTCCCAGTAGGTTGCAGTCAGTTTGTCGCCAGTTGGACGACAACTTATTTTGATTTTTATTGTAATCAAAAACGCTGACAATGCACATAAGAGCAACAAGAACACAAAGGTATCAAAAGGTGCAACACAGTGGGTTTCCTTTTCAGATCATTCCACAAGCGAGGCAAGTGAAAATTTATGGAAACCAAAGACCATTCAAACGTAGCTCAGCATTTATCTTTCGTTAGAAAATTAGAATCTACGTGTGGCACCCAATCAATGACCACAATCTTCAGGTTTGCTCTGCGTTTGGGTTTCGGTTTGGTCTCTGAGCCAATTGTTTCAGGTTTTTGTTTTTCCTTACCAGACTCCATAAAAATGCATTTTATGTGATTCTATGAAAAATGCTCAGACTCAAACTCAATCGCAGCTCGAGATTTATGCATGTCCTGAGATTGTTCTCTAAATGCTGCGACGTGTTCTGGGTCGTAGTTAAACTCGTATCTGTATCCTTGCTGTAGGTCTACTACTTAGCTATTTCATTATAAATTAAACTGTTATCGCTACAACTTAATCGACCCATAAAGCTGACTGACCATTCCCTGCAAACTGCCTGCCCCCTTTCAGCCTTGATGTGTGGCAGAAGCAGCAGCAGCAGCACCAGCAGCAGCAGCAACAGCGGCAACATGATTCTCTCTTATCTCAATTTGACATTTGTTAATTGCCGCGCACTTCAAGTACTTAGTGTATCTTTTGGGTCTTCATCTGCTTTGCTTTTTTGTTTTTTTCTTTTGGATTTTCGCTTTGCTTTTTTATGCTTGTTCTAAATGACTTTTTAATGTTTTTAAGTGTAATAAAGTTGTTTTCCTGCCATTGCGTAATGAGTTATTTTAAACTACATTGCGAGTGTGCCACATTTGGTAATCTGCGCCTTGGCATCATTTTAGTGCGACAGAGACACGTTTTAATTCATTTCTTAAGGTCTCCCAACTCAAAGGCTAATAGGCAACAGAGTGCCAAGATCATAGAATGTGCTTTTTGATGCTGCCAAGAAACAGGCAATAACAGCAGCTAAGAGGTCATTGTCTGAACAATTCGATTGCATAATTAAGGACCGGTCAGAGAGTGAATAGCTAAACAATTTGTATAATTAACTTTTTGTTCAAAATTTAGTTACATTTCGAGACATAAAATCGGGTTTGCAACTTCTCTAAATATGCTCCATTACAGCTCAATCTTCGTGCGTTGAATGCAACGGGGGAACCACATGAGAAATGGGCGAATCCAACGTAATGTAAACTCGCCTTTCCACGCATGCTAAATAGCCTATAATAAATCATTGCCTTATGATATTAAAAGTATAGACAAAACGTACGCACGGCTGCCAGCGGAAAGGCCTTCAAGTTCAAAGGAAACGACAATCAGAGCAGCGACAGAGGGACGAGGCAGTGGCAGTGGCAGTGGCAGTTGCAGGGGCATTGGCAAAAGCCAATATTATTATACCTCATACATGTGATATGTATTTCTGATATACAAGGCATAAAATAGCAGCTCGGAAGTGCTGACAGGCCGGGCGGCACAGTACGCTGCACAGTGAAGCTACCAGAAGAGGAAGAGGGTAGAAATCGAAGATGAAGTCAACCAATGGCAACGGCAACGGCAACGGCAATGGCAAACGAATAATCGCACTAAATTATGACTAGGTAGAGGCGCTGACAATTCAATGCGCGGGCCCCATACGAAAAATACTCGTAATACAGGCTATGAAAATTTATGCAGCATGCAGCGAAGGCAGGGAAAAACGTTGAAAAAGTCCTCAAATCGACATGCACATGTGGCATCAGCGAGTGCATTGCTGTTTGGTAATCCGTAAAAAATGATGTCATAATAAATTGTAATTTATGAGCGCAATGCACTCCATTTGCTGGCAAGTTGGGGGCTTATTTTTCTAGGAGCCAGCCATCCAGCAATCCAGCTAGCGACAAGTTAGGCCGCCTCGCTGACAGATGAAGGTTCGTTCATGAGAGTCTGATGAAGCCATTATGATGACTTAAGCTCGGACGCTCTTCGACACGATTAATTATATCCGAAAACAGCAGACAAGACAAAGAGAGGGGGCGCCACATTTAGGTATGTTATTAAAAATACCTGGCGTTCTGTCAAGACTTGGTTTCCGGCGCCCAAAACAAATGTCAACTTTTAGGCCTCAATGGCCTGGGAAATGGCAGACAGTTCAGTCGGCTCTCTCATTCTCTCTCTTAACAAGCTGACAAATAGATAAAGTGCAGTCAAGTTTTGTTTGAGAGGTAGCTGCCTCTGAAAGACATCGTGCCACAGTTGATGTATCGGCTGGTTGTTTTGATCTGACACTGGGCCATTTAGTATGCAAATGTATGATTGTGTCTAACAAAGTGACAGCAAGGCTGTCGAGCATGGAACTTCAGAAGGGGAATGAGCACACACTCATATCTATATAAATGTATAAAAGATAAGTACAGTCTGGGGTTAGGCAATTTAAATGCTTGGAACTCTGGGTTACCATTTTCCCTCCCCATTTTTTATTTTTTATTCTAATTTAATTTTTCTAAATGATTATTTCTTTATTCTAAGCTTTATTATGTATTTTGTTTCAGCAATTTCAAATAAAATTTATTCTTTGAAATTTGATTATTATTTTTGGTAAGAGATTGACAGTAATATAAGAGCGGGAACAGGAAATTGAGCAATTTCACGCGCTGTGCCACAGTTAAATGCCTATTGATGGGCAATGTTTAGAAACAACAAATATTAAGTGGCTTTAATTAAAAATTACAATTTAATTCAACGAGCTTCGAAAAACCCACTCTTTCCTCTCTTCAAGTGGCAGTGGCCGACGGAAGCAAATATAAACATTTCGTTTTTTGAATAACTGCACCAGCATTCAAGCAGAACAAACATTCTAATCATGGCGGGCATGCAGCACGAAAGTATCTGTCAGATACTAAACAAAAACAACTGAACGCAACTGAATGCTGCAGCTCATTAGCGCCTGGCGACAGCGACGAAGCGCAACGAGGAAGGCGAGGGGAGTGACGAGGCCGACGACTATGCCGGAAATCAATCCCCCTCCACCTCCACCCATTTACGGAAAACTGTCAGAGACACACACACAAAAGCACTGTTGGAGAAAATATGAGGTTTTTATTTTTGGGTTTCCAAAAACAATTGCATAATCAACGCTTCCCGCCGGTGAAAGGGGGAAAGGTCGAAAAGAGGAAAGGGGGAAAGGTGGAAAGGGTGTGCACAGATCGCATTCACGCCTGCGCAGTGGAGCACGTGGAGCATGTGCCACCCCGCCGTGAGATTGGATAAATTTATGAGGCGACACATTTAGTGGAGACTCGTCGCGTTGTATGCCACAGCAACAATCTTCAAATTGAATTGTTATGCATTTCAAATTGAAAGAAACTGTTGTGAAAATTATACAAAATATTGCCAATGATCAAATTAAGCTAAAAGTCAATTTATGGTCGATCAAGGAGCAGAGTTGTTGCGTAAATCGTTGTTGCTTTTATGCTATGCGCTCGAAATTCTTTTATTGATTCTAAAAAGGACCACCAGGATTATGCGTTCAAGGGGCAGATAAGATGAGGGCACTTAAATTTAGTTGTTCTCTTTGTTGTCCAGAGGCAACATTCCAGGCGATGTAGTTGTTTTATTTTGTTCCTTCTGGCTTTTTGATTTTATTGTTTGCGCGCGAACTGCACAACAAAAGCTAAAATTGAAAATTGTTAAAATATACGCCACATTCACACACAGTCACAGAACAACACACACACACACACACACACACACACACACACACAGCGAGCCGCTTTCTTTCTATCTATGTGTCTATCTTATTCTTGGCCTTTTGCCTTAGTTTACTTTCGCTCCCCTCCTCTGCCACACAGCATTTTTGGCAGCGCAAACAATGTGCAAGACTCCAATAAATAAGCACAGAAGGCTGGACGCTGGACGCTGGACGCTGGACAGAGGACAGAGGACTGTAGACAGTGGAGAGTGGACAATGTACAACGGGCACGTCGAGCTGTTTGTTTGGTTGAAAATGGTTTTAATTGTTGTTGAATTTTTTGTGTGTGTGCGTTTTTTCTTCTTTTTTTTTGTGGCTCTCGCACATTGTTGACCAAATATAATGAGATAGCTGAACGCTGGCTGGCTGCGTCATTTATGTGTTTGTTTTGGTTTTGGCTAAAAGTAAATTAAGTGCCAATGTTAATGGCAGTTATGGCTGGCATCTGGATCAGGATCTGTGCAGACAACAAAGCAGGCCATTTGGGTGTCTTAATGCTTCAGTAATAATAGCTATAAGTGTGTATAGAGCCAAAGATAGTAGCTCAAGATTTATAGCGCAGACACTAGCATAAAGTGTGTGTCAGTTTGAGGGTGGCCCAAATATGGTTACAATTGGAAATAAATACACATACGTATCGGCATTCACGTATATAGTTAAAAGAGATTTAATTTAAAGTTACATAAGAATAAAAAAAGAAATGAAAGAAAAGGAAACGATTTATTAAAGTTGTGTTGTGGCTTAGTCTAATCACCATTCATCATTTATCGAAGTGCAAAAGCTTAAATGCGAAACAAAAGAAATTCAAATGCATTTATTAACTGATTTAAAATGCAATCATTAACATTGATGGCAAAGCCGACTTGTCCGAGCATCGCCATCGTTCCCCAGACAATTCGATTAAAGTTAAGCCATTACAAGTCAAGACGCCAGGAAGCCCGAGACACTGGCTGGTTGGTTCCCATGTTCTCAGGTTTAGCCCAGCCACAAATAATATAACAATTTAAATAACAAGCATGAAGCAGGCAAACACCAAACGCGTTAGTTAGATAGATTGATCTACATGTACACGACAACAACGTGGCCAAGTGGCTTCGACTTTGACTCCGGCTCTGTGTCTCTGGCTCTGGCTCTGTCTCTGTCTCTGGCCCTGACTCCAGCTCCTTGTTGCTGACTGCGCTTACAATGTATTTCTGTTTACTTGGCCCTGTCCTGGAGTACTGGTTGCCTGGCTGGCAGTCTGGAAGGCTGTTGGTTACAAGGCAGCCAGGCCAAGAGCATGTCAAAACAAAATAACATCTTTAGCGCGCAAACATGACAAAACATCAGAATTCCAGCAGATTAACGTCAATTTTAATTGCATTCACTTACCCAAGGCAGCCCAGGCTCAGTTGTCTATGAAAACCTCAGCATAGAGCCCCAGCTCCGAGACAACACCAAGAAAATATGCATAGTACCTAGCAGAAAAAAATCAGAAACGGTGGAAAACGTTCTTGTCGTCTTTTCGAACTTTTCATACCCTATTCTAGCAGTTAGAAAATTAGGAAAAATTACATCAGAAATACTTTAAAGTATTTGGTTAATATGAGTTGGAGTTAAGTGTATTTAAGATAGTTAAGCTGAGTATGTCATGTAAAATATATTTTAGGATAAATATTTTAATTAATATATATATTAAATATATAAATATACAACCACCACTTGATTTAATTAAGGGTTTTTACTGATTTGAAAAACTTACATGACTAGCACAATGCTTAAGTCGCATTATTTACATCTCAATTTAAGCATACATTCCATGTTCTTAACCCATATTTTTATGAATATACGAACAAAATTTGGAAAGCACTTGCAGCTGGCTGTACGGCTCATCTGTCCTGTGCCTGTAAATTGGACAGGTGTTTTCCTAAGCAAAGCTGTCTTCGGTACAAAGTGATATGCCCTGAGCAAGGGCATTAAAACAAAATACAAAATCCATACAACAAAAGGGTTTAAGGCCTCTTCTGCCTGGTCGCGGCCACTTTAAGCACAAGCTCAAGCAGCAGCAGGGCAAACAAAGTTTCACAAGGTTGTGATTAACATGCGATAAAAAATGACCAGGCAGGCTACTACCTGGGCAACTGGCACCATACCAGGACAGACATCTAACTAGACCTGGACGTGAACCTGGACTCTGACTGTTGGCCGTTGGCCGTTCGGGAGCCAGAGCTGCTTGGTCAGTTGGCTTACGTGTTTGCATTGGCAGAGAACAGCAACAGCAACAGCAACAGCAACAGCAACTGCAACTGCGAGACCCTCGCAACTTGCAACGAGCAGCGTGCAACTCTCGACTACTCTCAGCCACTCAGCGGACAAAAGTTAAGTGTCTGCCTGTCACATGCGATTTGCACCTGCCGGATGAGCAATGGGCCAAGGCGCGGGTCCGGTCTTGCTCTTTGCGTGGATTATTTATCATCTGCGCCACATCAGAGGCTAAGTTTCGTTTTAAGCAGCATCAGCATCAGCTTCAACTTGAGCTTCAACTTCAGCTGAGGCAGGCTATAACAAACAGCGCGTGCAAAGGCTGAGATCCACGCTTGCCAGATTCTTTTCATGGACTATAATCAGGGCCATGGAATGCGCACAAACATTTGCACAGCTTCGGGCACCAACTGCGAATTTTGTTCATAAATTTTAATATTTTAATTTAAGCCATGCCGATGAACACATAAAACGAGCCATTAAAGATCCAAATGGATATTCCTAGTGCCACTTTGTAAACATAAAGGCGAATGCAATTTCTTGCTAAACTCTGTTCCAGTTACAGTTTGAGTTCTTGTTCTTCAGCTGGACACCGTTGCCATTGCCATTGTCATTGCGATTACTATTGCTATTGCTGTTGTTGTTGCTGTTGTTGTGCTGTTGCTGTTGCTCTTGCTTTTGTTGTCGGTGGATGTTGCCGCAACGAAGCTTACATTTCCTGTGAATACTGTGCTTTGATTTTAGGAAAATTAACAACAGCTCAAACAACTAACCAGTCGAGTCAACATTACGGCCCAAACGAATCAGCGTCATCATCACCAGCAGCACTAATCCAAGCAGCAATAACTACACCGCTCATTGCAAACATTAATAACGAATTCCAAATGCACTTTAGTAATTGCAACTTAAACTTTGACTATAAACCAAATGTAATAAGAAGACAACATTTATTTTGAAAGAGTTTAGTATTATTTATATGCATAATAATTTCAGACTGAAAAAACCATGTTAGCCACGGTTTATGGACCAATTGTGGGGTTCTTAAATAAAATTCTGGAAAACGTCTGTCTGCTTTTGCTTATATCTTTTCGGTATCCGATCTCACTCTCTTTCTTATTAAAGTTTAACAATTTTGGTCTGATTTGATGGTCTCCCAAATCCTTACAATAAATGTTGAACATTTCTACATTCTAATATCCCAAGAGATAATATAACCTTTATTTTAATTGACGGCTTGCTTATCTCTTATTTTAATATAAATGTACTCTTTAAATATTTAATTATTTTATTGAATTGTATAATTTTCATTCATTTTATATTTAAATTGCATTATCATTTAGTTAGTAACTTTATTTCTAATTACACATTTTTAAATAAATAAACTCACCCAATATTGTATTAGTATTAAAAATAGACAACAATAATTCTATAATGGACACTTTCGAATACTTTAATTTAGTCGTTGTTGACTTCATAAGTTAGTGTGTTGCAAGAGCGTGCAGTCATTCGTATTGCGGCATGGCATGTTGTTTGCTTCGCCAGTTCCATTTGCCCCTCAGCTCTAGCTCTGGCTCTGGCTATGGCTATGGCTGTGGCACTGGCTGGGGTTTTGGCAGAGTCTCTGGCTTGACAACGAACCCCAATGATGCCACTAACTTGGCTTTGGCCACGCTTGTTTGGTTTAGCTTGGCCGCAGCGGCTAAACAGGTTAAAATGTCGTTCAAAATGTCAAGTCAACACTTTGATGTTGTCCGTGTCAGTGTGCTGCAGCCAAGCGAGCGGCGAAACCGCTGCCAACGTTGCTCTGCAACTTCAGTTTCAGCTTTTGCTACACAGCTACAGCTACAGCTACAGCTACATCTACAGCCTTTGCTTCAGCTTTGTTTGCGTGTGATCTGCAGTTTATTTATGCAACATTCAGCACACGACGAAACATGCAACATTGCCGAAATTGTTAAGTGCAGACGTCGTGCTGTCATTGTCGATGTCGATGGCGACGTCGATGTCGATGTCGCCATAGCCTTTCCCATTGTCCAATGGCCACAAACATTGTTGTTCTAATGCTTGAAGAAGTTTTCCTGTAATTGCACAAATGGAACAGTAGCGGCACATGTGAGAATGAGGTCAACAATTAGAAAGGGTTTAGTCGCTAGTGAAGGGAATTCTCAATTACAAAGTCATTTGAAGTCTCTGTGTGAGTACCAATAAGAGCACTGCGCGCAACGTTTCTGTATTAAAATCTCAAATATCATTTAAAAATAGCAAATCAAGGGTTTTATTCAAAAAGATCCATAATCCGTATGGACCTACATCAACATGTAGTAATACTTCGATATACATTTAAACATAAAGAGGTCAGATCTCAATTTGGCTAATAGTTGCGATTCTTGCCCATTGCCTGCATTGCCTGCGCCTGGTTCATCGTCTGACGCACTGAGTAAGTCGGCCGCAAGATGACGAAGCTGACAACCAGGTCATCATTGACAACCATGACGGCGCCCGCATTGTCGAAGAGGCCGCAGTAGTTGGGTGCGGAGAAGAGCGTCACCAGCTGGCGTTTGGCAAAGAACTCGTAGCCATCCTCGACGACCTGATGGGCACGGCAAACCACGTCGATACCCATGCGAAAGCAGAAACTTCTCACAATGTCGGCGCCGAAGGTGACGCTAACCCCGCGATCGTTTGCACTCCAGCCAATGACGTTCTCATCAGGATCACTCCAGAGTAGGTCACAGATGAGGCCCTCGTCGGGTATATCACAGGGTCGCTTGATTGCCTGTATGTCCTCAAAGCTATGCAGACTAGGACTCAGACCGCCATGGACACAGAAGATGCGACCACCCACCAAGGCCGCCAGGGGCATGCAATCGTATGTATCCACAAAGTAACGCCAGAGTTTGATGGAATAGCGACGCTTGCACTCATCATAGAAGCCATAGATTCGATTGATGCTGGCGCTCTCGTGGTTGCCGCGCAGCAACATCATCTGATTCGGATAGCGCACCTTATATGCGAGGAGCAGTGTGAACGTCTCAATGGACATCTTGCCGCGATCCACATAATCTCCCAGGAAGAGATACTTGCTCTCCGGCGGAAATCCCGTTGAGTGCAATATGCGCAACAGGTCTCCAAATTGGCCGTGCACATCTCCGCATATCTTTATCGGTGGCTTTATATCCAAGAACGTTTTCTCCTTGAGGAAGACTGCCCTGGCTTCCGTGCACACATATCGTATTTGATTCTCGTGGAGTGGTACACCTTTTGCGGGATTCTCACAGTTGGCAAGCTGATTGATTAGCGTATTGAGATCAAGAATTGACGGTACCAAAGTCTGCAGAGTTTTCGAACCAATACGCTCACGATTTATAGCCGATTTAGAGGATCGCTCTGCCATATTTTACAAACAAATCAAAATTTAGTGTTGACAAAAAATACACATATTGCTAATTGAATTGAGGGAGGTGGACAAATGGAACAAAATTGCCAAAAATACAACTTTTGCTTAATTCTTGATTGCGATAGTAATTCTTGAATGACCACCTATTTATTAATTTATTTACTTAATGTCAACTAAAGTCAGTCGACAAACAAGAAATTAATTATATTATCTCTCAAGTTCAATCCTTTTCTCATAAGATGCTTAAGCCTAACAGTAACATACAACCAACTCAGCTCTATAAATTGAGAAGCATCATAGTAAAGACCTGTTGAATAGAATCGCGGTGCCCCGCTTTGGGCGCCTAACGCTGAAGCGGGCCTGGCTTAGTCCAACGGTTGTCAAAATGCTGCCCAAAAGGCTGAACCTCAACTAAAGTTGTTGCAATTCTGAGAATATTTTACGCTTGTTGAAGCTGACAACAGTGTTGAAGCCACCGCCAACGATGACGTCGACAGCGTTGTCGATGTTGCTTGCCTGCTTGGGCTTGGACTGGCACTGGACGCGCTTCTTGCTGTGGAGATGGAGCACAGCAGACCAGAGCAAAGCAGAGGTATGGAGTCAGCACTAGGGTTTCGTGTTTTGTTTTCTTTGCACTTCACTTGTATCACATCAATGGCCATTGTGTACGTCAACTTTGATGTTTCGGCAAAAGTTGTGAAGTGTGAGGTTTTAGACGTTCTTATTGCACTTTGCCGCTGAGCAGCAGAGACGGTGGTCAGAGTCGGTGTCGGAATCCGAGAGGCCAAAACTACCGCCTTGACAGGTGAAGAATGCCAAAAACGTTTCGAGTGCCTCCGTTGCCAGGTTAGACTTAGCTGGCTGGCGTTGTGTCCACTCCAAATTCAACTCAAGCCTTTTAGACGGAAAGCGCGGCGAAAGGCAACGACTCTGAGGGCGGGAAAAATCGACAAGGCAGGAGTCAAAGTCTGAGTTGAGTTGAGTCTGTTTCTTGATTTCGTATTTATTTTGTTTACACGTTTCCTTTGAATTTTCTGTTCTAATTGAGTGAGAAGTGCGGTGAGCTTGCAGTTTTCCCATCACACATAACGAGAGAGCTCCGCTCCGCTCCGTCATCATTATCATCATCCACATCAGCATCATCTGTTGCTACGTTTTACGCGGCTTTAATTGGATTTTCATACCTGTCCCGAACCCAGCCGCAATGTTTGATTGGTGTTTGTATAATGAACTTGCAATATTCTCCCAGCCAAACAGCTGCTCTTGTTATTGTATCGCATTGTGCCCATATTGTCTGGGTAAAGGCGCTCCAGACGCGGCCCGTGAAATTTAACACACATCATCGCGTTTGGCCTTTACATTCATTCTTCCTCGCTACTTTTCTCTTTTTAACGTTAAGAAAACAAAAATTGTACAGCGCTTATTATTGTTTGATTGTTGGTGACTTTGTTTATTTAATTTATGTTATTATTGCCTGATTAAGTATGGAAAGGCGATGACCAAAAAAGGGTTTATGTTATTTCATTAAAAATTGATTAGTGTTAAAGTACACAAAATTGCTGATCTAAATAACAATGTAATTACGTGCAGTTGGGTTTGGAGCTCACTCAAGATTCGGAACAAGGAAAGTATGACTGAATAGCTGCTGCATCACCAAATTGATGACCAGCAAAATAATAGTTGAATTATTAGGGTAAATCTATCGAAGAGAGATTTCTATGAAGGAGGCAAGAGAGAACAGGAAAAGAAAAGGAATTGTAACTATTTAACGCTGGTTAATTAATGCTTTGTGAAAACCTTTATTTATAATCAAGATTAAATGATTTGATTTACACTTATAGCTTAAAATTAAATATAAGCATTTTATTGAATTTAACTTAATCCAAACCGTATATAAAAACATATTTTGAATATATATCTTATTTATATATTTAGTGTAGACTAAAAGCTGTCAACTATTATTAAAAAATTTCTTTTAAAAAATACAAATTTTAAATTAAAAAGTTAAAGTTAAAGTTGCACATTAAAAAAATGTCTACTTAAAAGGTAATAGTAACATTAAAATTTTACACGATCATCACAGACAAATAAATTTTAAAATATAATATATAAATAGCATTTTAGGAATGGCTTCAATTCCCGTTTCCTTTGATTTGCTTAGTTTCGTGAAACATGAAAACAATTCTTATGTTTGTCGAAACACGTGCACGATATTTAATAGATATCTTTTGGTCACTAATTGTAAACCTCAAGCTTTCAAGAAATAAACAAAAAGTTGTAAAGCGCATTTACGTCTAATTAAGAGCTCAGCCAAAGTTGTGGGACAACAAAGAATATATATTTTGTGTATATGCAAGAGGGAGGTTTCTTTGTGTAGCCCTTATTCCAACTGCACCATCTAATTGCAATAAAAGCTAGTTAAGCAAAACACACACAAAACACAGAACACAGAACGTAATAAACACGCTGCCCGTTGGCCATTTTTACGAGCCTAATAAAGCAAACAGAAACAAAATTCATCATATCTGGAGCATGGAGCCTCCTAATGAGCAGCTCGGCTTAGCAACTGCAACTGTTTTTAATGGTCCCATAAAAATGTGCCAAGTGGGCAGGCAACGGCGGCGTTTATGATTAACAAAATTAAATGGCTTCAATAATTAAAACACCTGTTTTAATTAGATAGAAATGCATGTACACGGTTCCGTGTTTTTCTTCTATGCTACTGTGAGAATAAAAAATGAACTTGGCCAGCGACAAACTCAGATACGTTGAAAGTTCCTTTAGGTGTTAAACTGCAGACACAATTAATGACCCGTCGGCGTCTTCAAAGTTGTGAGTGTACAACTTTATCATAAGTAAAAAATGTGTGAGCCCAAGCAGCTGGAAATGTTCATCTCTGTTGCTTAGCCGGAAAAGTTGCCACAGCGATTACCGATTTACCGCTATCGGCTTTTCCGAGTAGTTGTGGGCTGGTTGTGTGTGTGTTTCATGTGTGCTCTTTGACTGCGGTCACAAATATGCCAAAACATGATCATCACATGTATTTGTCATTTGAATGTCTTGAGACTCGCGCACACCCCTAAAACTAATCCTTTGGGCTTGACTTGAGCTGTGGGTCTGCCCTCTGCATACCTGTCAATGTCTGACAATGAGCATTGCATTCCATTTCTTTTCTTCAGGTTGTTGTCTGGCCTGCCTTCAACGTCTACTTCTGCTTCTGCTTCAATTGAAGTGCATTCATCCGGTGGCAATCCTTTTTTTTTCGTTTCTTTGTGCATCATTTCACTTGAATTTGCGTTGACATCCTGCAGACGAATGGCTCGTTCACCACTCTTGTGTTGTGTATCCTGTTGTTGTCTATATAACGAGCGTCGCTGACATATCCTTTAACCATGATTAAAAACGTAAAGTAAATGAAAATTGTTTTGTGCATACGCCTCTTAGCACACCTTGAAAACAACAACAATGAATACATGCACAGAAAAAAAGGAACAGGGCAGAAGGAACTGCACTGAACTTGATCTGAAACCGGGAGAGTTAACTGGAGTTTCAGGCGCAATAGGACAATAGACAATTCACAACTGGGTTCCTGTAGGCTTCTCGTTTCTGGCGTGTCTCCTGAAGCACTTAAAATTCTACAGATTTTCCCACTTAACGATAAAGTTGCCGCTGAATAGCCCCGCAGTTGGCTTTTGTCTGAGACACCTAGGACTTTGAGGGACTCCCCGCCCCTCAAGCATTTGCCATGAATGGGGCAGAGAGGGGAAGCGCCTTGTGATTTCATGCTTAAATGGAGTCGTTAAATTATTTTCTGAAATTGAGTCGAGCGCTTGTTGTTGTCCTGTTTGTGTGTGGATGTGTGTGTTTGTGCCACATGTGTGCGTGTGGCATTGACATTGGAGCTCCACTTTGCTTGAGACTCGACACGTTGAGTTGTAAACGGAAGTACTTAGCTCCCACTCCCATCCACAAAACCACTCGCTAGCATTAAAATATGTTGGGCGAACATTTTTTTCTTTTGTTTTTTCTTTTACATATATATATATATATATATAAATTTTTTTTGCTGTTCCTTAATTAAAACCCAAATGTTATTGTCTACGTTTGGGATTTTTTTAATGTGTGCTACGCGTGGCATTGAAATGCATTTTGTATGTGATTTCACGGTTTTATGGCTGACACTTTCTTTCCTGAAGCTAATGGCCTTCACACAGTACAAAAGACGAGCACTTGAAGTTGACATTGCATTAGGTTTCCAGGTGGTCTTATTTTTATTTAATTTTTTCTCCAAGCTGCTTTAAGGCATGTTTTGGAATACTAATTAAATTAGGCCTCTGCCCGGTATTACCCACACACGATCCATAGAGTACAGCTCGAGAATAATTTACATATTTTGTAAATTGCCCGCTACTGCTTTTGTATTCGCTTTTCATGTTTAACTTTACACTCGTTTAAGTCTCTTAAATGTGTGAAATATTCATATACCCGTCTATTTTATTCCTCACTTTCGATGTTATGTCATAAGTTCTAATAATCAGCTTGAAGAAAGTTTAGAAAAACTATTCAATATATGTGAGCAAGTTGTTAGTCTTCCAACCCAATATGCCTAGCCACTGGGCAGACCCCTTCGAATGAAACCCGGTGCTTAATTCATTCTCGGCTTATCTGAATCACATTTCTTGTATATCTACACGATACTTAAATTTTCCAAAACAATGCTTTCAACTTTAAACTCCGCAATGGACCATTTTTGAGCCAATAGAAAAAAAGCAGAAAAATATCTAGAACAAGGTCAGTTGTGAACCAGAACAGGGCAGACAAAGCACGCCAGGCCTTGGCAGAGCCAAACGAAGCCCAAATCCAATATGGCCAATATATCACATGACGCCTACAATTTAAGCTGCCAAAAAAATGAAATGCAAACAGGGCGAACGAAGAGAAATGACAAACATTTATATAAATAACACCATCGACTCCAATTAAAGCAGCTTTGTGCATGTGGATGTGGTTCGTGGAGGGTTGGAGGGATGGTGAATGTTGGCGGCTCCTCTGCTCGATTCGCTTGTGTCTGATAAAAACCGCAAAGCGAAATGTTTGTGTATACAGAAGTGCGTATGTGTTTGTGTGTGTGTGTGTGTGTGTGTGTGTGTGAGTATAATAAAAATGCAAAACAAAAGCGCCCAAATATGTTTTTGGGGACTGAGTGGGCGCGGCAAGTCGACCGGCCAAAGACAAGCAGTAAAAACAGCAACGATGTCCAGCTCCAACCGAACCACTTCCAACTGTCATTCGCATGGAAAACGATGACGTACTGATGCACTGGACAAAAACAATGGCGGAAACAATAGGTCAACACAAGAGCTAATATAAAGTGAACGAACTCTAGATACCGAAATGATCAATCAAAAATTAGCGGGCTTTAAATTATAAATATATGTATATGTATATAAGGATATCTCTGCTTACACATCTTGAAATTTGAATTATGTCAATGCGACTAAATTTTAAATTACTTCAAAATATTTAAAACGTACGACTGAGAATCAGAGTTATTTTAAAATGTGACTGGGAGAATTCTTTAAAATTGCTCATAGTTTATATTGTACAAATATGATTATGCAACTGATATACCTCTGGCAGTGCTGTTAAAAGTGTTGCAGAAACATTTGCCAGCAAGGCGAACGACGCGTCGGGCAAATAATAATTTATGCATGCGTTGCGGTAGTCAGCGGCATTGGCCAAGAGATCGGGGGAAGTGGCAAGCAGGGTGAAAAATGGTTGCCGGGAATAACCGCAAAATGTTTGCTTTGCATTTGTTGTTGTTATTGTTGTTGTTGCTGCTGCTGTTTACAGGGTCCACAGTTGACGCAATATGCACTCACAATATGCGAGCAAAAAGTGAATCTGAGCTGCAGCCGGAAAACGGAAATTGTGGCAAGCGCAGCACTCGCAGCCCTTCTCCGCCGGGCCCGTTACCCTTCCCAGCTCCATCTGCCGTTCTGGCCCGATCTGAGAAACCACATGACTTGCGACCACTGCTCTCAAGGATTTATGCTTGGCGACCGTTTAAGTCAGGCCAATCTGTTGGCCTCTGCAGCCTCAGCTGCGATTGCGCGTTTTTGTCGCGCTCTCCGTTTGCTAAACCAATTTTTGGCTTTGGCTTTCAATTTGCAATTGCAATTGGCTACAAAATGTGTGAATTACATGGCACAATGCAGGCTTAGAGCAATTCTCATTGTGTGGAAACTGCTTTGACTTTGAGTAACGAGCGCTGGCAACCCACTAGAGTTGCCAGTTTGCTCATCTCCCAGCTGGTTTTTATTAAACGCCTCACCGACTAAAGCGACCACAGCCCAAATCAGTCTCTGGAGATAACTGGATCAAGTAGTAAGCTTTGCCAAGTGCGGGGAAGCCACAAAAAGTCTACCATGGCGTTTCTATCATTTAGCCAATACTGCACACAATTGGTAATTGGAATTGAAACTGATACTTGAAACTTAAATTGCAGGCTTGTATTGTCATGACAGATAAAGTTACTCAATGCTTTTTTTGACCAAACACAGATACATATAAATTTATAGATTTTTCCTGAATATAACAGAAGGTTCTTCACCATGATAGATGTTTTTTCAAGTACATACATACATATAAGTTGACAGTTAAGATGAACAGTTTGCACTTTCTGTGTACGAACGTACAACATATGTATTCTGTTTCATTCTCTCGACTTGGGGTACATTTGAGACTACTTACTGGCCCAGTACACATTAAATTACAGTCTGATTTTCGAATAATCTTCTATCAATGGCGGCTTATCAGCTACCCCGACTACAGGTCATTTAACAAACCCATAAAGCCAACTGTGCCCACAGTTTCCACCACAACTACATCATCATACAGCCCGCACATGCACTGCAAACGACTCTAGGCAACAACAAAAAAATGCACATAGCCGAGTATATTCAAAAAAAAATATAGGAAAATTGCGCAAAAGCGACATATGAATTTAATTGCCTAAATAATCCCAATCAAGGCATGGAAATCAAGGCGAACAAATGTTGACAAAAGAGCGAAACGAGCCAGCGCTGATTGCTTTTAATAAAAATATAATGAATCCGCACTCGAAACCCATCAAAATCACCAAAATGAAAATGAAAATAAAATCGAAATGAATGCGAAACGCAACGAATGAGGACAATGACAACTTAATTTCTGCCATGAAAAGTGCCCGTAAAGGAGCAGCCAAAATTGACATATTGACAGCCACACAAAAGGCAGCACACGACCCATTTTATGGGGTGGACCAAACCTAACCGCAATCGCAGTGCAGTTGTCAACGGCGGCGTCAAAAATAACAAACATTGCGACAGCAATAAAATATTACCAAACACTAAAGAATACCCCGAAGACTTAATACTCTTGCATGTGCGCAAAAAAATTGATTTATTACAATTTCTTTAAAAACCATCTAAAATTAATAAAGATCAGGAAATAGGACCAATTTAAAACTTAATCAAAAATAGTGTTCAACATAGTTATATTTTATATATAGGTATATTGTTATATTCTGATTATATTGTGATTCCAAACTCGATCCCCCATTTGGCAGAAAACAGAAAACTTATAGAGACTTCCAGTAAGAAAATTAATACAAAATTGTATTAGTAATCTAATTTGGTAGAGAGTAATCTAAGTTTGTGAAGAAATGTATATCTTATTCAAAAGGTCATCCGTCGTAGGTATAGAAATGGTTAAGTCCAAACCCAAAAAAAAAAAAAAATATATATGTATTCATATATATTATATTATTATATATATGTATAAATATTTATATATTTGTATTTTTTTATGCATATGTATATATATATATATATATATATATATGTATGTGCATACAAAAATAGATGCAATAACTATTAATTAAATTTGACTATTTATTGTATAGAAACTTCTATTCAAAAAACAGATTTTAACCACTTAAGTGGTGAGCAATATCCAATATATATTTATATACCTATAGTAAGGGTATACAATTGACACGAAACGAGTGTATAGGCTGATGCTTAATTGAAGCTGCAGCAGCTACGGAAAAATCCAATCAAAACGCAATGAAAACCAAGAGCTGAGAGCGAGGCAGCTGTGTCTCAACTTGATGTCGCTCTACACACACTCTAATACACACACAGAATGGCACATACACACACTCACACTCAGTCAGTCAGTCAGTCAGTCGTATTGCTGTTGATGTTATTCTAGCAAATAATCACAGCAAGGCACAACAAGGACCTTGTCAAATGTACGTAAGCGATATAGATACAGATACTGAGCCACACAGATATTGAGATATAGATACAGCCGCAGATAAAGCCCAGCTGCAAACAAAAATAGGACGAGTCTCTGTCAGAGTAGGAGTCTCCGAGGACATCAAGGTTGCAGCGTCCACCAGAGCGTGCATAAGCCCCCCAAAACCCGCAAAAATCGTAACTCGACCAAATTGCAGTCACCCCGGGCACCCAAACAAGCAAATCCAATTTGAGCCACAATACACAAATCCCGTTTTTGTTTTCTCTGGTCACATTAATAAATTCTTTAACCCAGCACCACAAAAATATGTACATATATATATATATATATATATATATATATATATATAAATGTTTGTACATACAAATGTATGTACAGATCCTTGTCTGACAACCAGTTTGGTTAAGATTAGCCAAATACCAGACACTTCTCAGTCTCTCAACAAAACACAGCCCAGTCTATCAGCCTGTTTGCTACAGAGATATTATCTGTTATGGTTGAAAGTAGTTGGGATGCAATCACAAACCAGTCCAGAGCCGCATCTGCTTTTGTTTAAACACTTTTTTGGGCATAATAGGCTTGCTTGTATTTTAGTAATGAAGTCGATTCTCTACAAAAATTATTATGAGCTTGACAGAAAATTTTGAAAAGATTCAAACGGAAATATCTATGGAAATGAAATAGAATAGAGCAATCCGACTGGTCTAAGTACTGTCTTACGCGACTGATAAATTAAACCATTTGAATTTTATTACTGCGACTTTAATGACTAAAGACATCACTAAAAGTTACAGAGTACGGATCAAAATCAAACAATCAAGTGTAATATTTATAGAAATTTCTACCACAAGTAACTTACTTTTAGAATGAATTTCATCGACGCTTTCATTTGCATTCTCATCTAAACAAACTGACATTTCCGCTTTTGATATGATGCGAAAAAACAGTTTAACAATAATCGAAATAATAAGCAAATGATCATTTTTGTGACAAAATCTTAATTGATTAGCTTAAGTCTTTCATTTATAATTAACGTTCCCAGGCCAATAGCCTGGGAGTAACATTTAATTACCTAGCTTACTTAGACATGCTTTAATTTCAGGCACACATTTGTTCCGCTGCACTTAAAGCAGCATGCATAAAGATGTAATCCCAACCACATACGCCACTAAGCTTCTAAAGCCCTTAAGCTATTAATAAGCACATCTATATCCCAACCCCAAGTCCTCTGCCAGAGCTGACAACTAATTTTATGGCCATCACATCAACCAACGCCAACAAACAACTACCAGGCCAATCAAACATGACCCCCACACACACGCATAACAGTCGAACGCCGCAGCTCATAAAAAACGCCCACATGACAAATAAGACAAAGCACACATAAACCACGCCCCCACCGAATGCCAAAAACTCATTCCGCTGATCAGCACAGGCAAAACAAAGGCAAGAAACAAGCAAGATGAAAAAAAAAACAAATTTGTTAGCTGTGTTATGTAAATTGCACACAAGAGTGTCGAAGCAGGGCAAACAGACACAGAACAGCCCCTACTGAGCCTATATATGTCCGTATATATACATACATACTATATGTATGCTCCCCCATACATAAGTATAAATATATATTATGTAAATAAAAGAAATAATAAGCTTCGCCGAGCCGCACAAAAATCCTAAGACTCAAAGCCAAATGGACGAAAAAAAACCAGGCAAAATTATTTTCATGATGCGTTGATGATGTTTATATTTACGATACGACAAATATGCAATAGGTTGACATGGAAATGGGTGGGGCAGGCGAGGGCAGAGGCAGAGGTGGCAGGCACTGAAATCATTTTGTAATATAATTTGTGTTGTTGTTGCTGTTGGGGATACACTTTTATGGGAGCCCGGCATAATCAACATTATCCAAAAACCGCAAACCGCCTACAAAATGCTGAGGAGCTCCCTCCTGCGGTGCGAAAGCCTGGTCGCATTATCATCTCATTGCACAGGACTTAATCCGGCGGCAAGTTATTAAAGCGTAACGCAGCGTTCCTTGCCTCATTGTCATCATCGTCCTCGTTCTCGTTCTCGTCGCCATCGTCATCGTCCTTGTCGTCGCCTCCGTTTTATTGTTCGCGCTGCGCTTAACTTGTTTCGCATTGTATGGAGCGTGCCAGAGCCGACCAGCGAGCCAAGGCGAATGGAGGCGCTGCCTTAATGCTAAATGATCCAATATCCTGTTTCCTGCATTTGTCTGTGCAGCGCCAGCACCAGCACCAGCAGCCGGCGTGGGAGCATCGCCAACCTTAAAAGGTCCTTTGTGGCCTTAACTCTACTCGGTCCTGGCTATTATTTACCCGCTCTGTGCGAACTTAAAGATGCTGCCACTGAAAGGAACTTCTATACAGTTATTTGCTCAGCAAGTAGAAGAATTTATAAGGGGAAAAGTAAGGCATACAAAAGGAAGAACTGATGTTGTATCTGATTCTTTGCGCACGGCAAGTTAAATAGCAAAATGTAAACTTTTAATTATGCAACTCGTCGTCGTCCTCCGATTGTTAGTCTATGCACTAAGTCTCCTCATTTCATCTGCTAAATATGCGACGCCAAAAGTTAAAGTACACATAATTAGCAGTAGTTTTTCAGCCGTTTGCACAGCGCACAATGTTTTTCTCCTCTTTTTATATATTTGGCACAGCTGCCAATTTTGTCATTCATTGTAGATGTCTGTGTATTTTTGGGATATGCCTGGCCACGTAGTGTCCAAAAACTAGGCCAGCAGCTCCTACAAGTACTTGCTGTTTAGTTAAGCGCACAACTGTTGACAAGCGACGAGGCTTTGGCTAATTAAATGAAAATATTAATTATAACAAAGGCATAAAATACACTTTGAACAGTTTTAGAATAGCCCAACAGTGAAGTGATTAGGGTAGGCAGTTATATATTGTAAATATAAATTAACTGAAATGCATATAGCTTTGCCAAATTGTAATTAGCTGCAAATTAATGAAATGAACTTATCATATCCTTCCAGTTGATGCACCGCTGCTTTAAATAATTAACAAAGTATATCTAAATATGTTTTTAATTTATTTAAAATACCATTCAAAGAAAAAAGAGACTCATGTTCTGTCCAGAACATTAGCCACGCAATGACTTTTTTACAAAACCATCATTCCCAGAGGCAATAAACTTGAGCAACGCCTTCAAGTATGCTTTACAAAAACCAAAAAGTTTCACTCTCGCCGGCAACTTTTAACGCCGTTGCCTTTTGTGTCGATGTTTTTTGGCACCAAATGTGACAGAAATGTAGAATGGGGGAGGGAGTCTTGCTCGGGGCAAGGCATGCGCATAAATGTTACATGTCGTAATATTCACCAATAACAACAAAATGAAAACAAAAACAAAAAAACGAAAAATACACCGAAAACATGCCACAAACATGAACATTGAAAGCCGTTGCCAAAAACCAGCGAAGGACGGAAACAATGAATGAAAAGGACATTTTTTTTTGTTTTGCCTAGCGCAACATAATCTTGTTAACAATTTGTGTGTGGATTGTATGTGTCTGTGGATATGACACATGCGACAACAAACAAAATAACAACAACTTCAAGAAAATATGCTAAAAAGAAAATGAATTCTTCAAGTCAATGGCAAAACATGCAGCTTTTGTTGTGTTCTACATAATCCTGTAGGTGTGATATTTGTATGTATAAATTTCAGCTTTGATCCTTTAAGGATAACTCCCAGCCCTGTGGGACTGCCAGAGCAACAGAGCCAATTGCCGACTGAAACGCAGTACAAATAAACAACAACACAAATTTGTAATAAAATATAAACGGAAATGTGGCCACGACTTCTCATGTTGTGTATGCGTCGAGGGTGCAACACTTGAGGCATTTGCCATGCCCCTCAGCCGCCACTCCAGAGTTCTCCTACTGCCAACTTAAGTTGTCAGAATCAGCAACGGTTTTCTTTTATTTTCACCGGCCTCATGCTATTTTATTTTTATTTAAATGTCATTTTCTTTGTATACTTTCACAACATTTACCTTCTGTTATTTGCCAACACATTTTGCATATTTTTGGGTATGTATGTATGTGTGATGCTAGGTATTGTGACATTTGACCGTGCGCACAACATCAAAGAATTTGTTTGACAAAATGCCTCTGGCATGTTATAATCGCACCTACATGTGTGCAACATGTATCACAATTTGATATGACAATTAGCCTACAAAACGGAACTATATTAATATAATGGGACATGTGCAATAAAAACTGAAGTTGAGGCTGTCGATTGATAAGAAACCAAAAGTTTTACGAAAAACCAGTCTGAAAACCCACTGAAAATAGTCGTTAGTTCTGTTCATGAATCGTTTCACGCTGGAGTTCTATTCCCAGCTTAGTTTTCTACATCTATCAACCCAATTCCCATTTTGGATTAGTAACATATTTAAATACAGTGAAACTATTTAATTTTGCCTATAAAACGTATCTGTTTTGAATATTGTTTTCTTTGAATTATGAAACTAATATCAACAATTTTGGGCCAGATGTCGTTAAAATTTTGATTTAATGCAAACCATATTTTTAAAAACGGCTCGCAAGATCAAACCGCGCAACCTGGTTACCAGGAAGTGTCACTTTATTGAATTTTACTGCATGCATCATCTGTTTTAAAATATAATAATATATATTTATCTGAGTTTTCTATTGTATTGTAATTCAATTGTATTATATTTTCTATTGTGAGTTATACTTTCTCCCCACAAATGGATTTTAGCTGATAATCCTTGCGCTTGCACAAGCACTTTAGCCAAACCACAGCCACATCAACACCTACTAACTGACCTACCCGCATTTTAGATAAGTAGCGCAGCTGGAACTATCAAAACCAACCCCAAATCAAAGAGTGCTCAGACCCCTTAATAACAGAACTAAACAAACAAACAAACAAGAGTATCATGACAACCCAAAAAAGAAAACGGAATAAAAATAACACAACTACACAACAGCAGCAAAAACAAATACAACCCCTCGAATGCACTTGAACTGTCCGCAACACATGCAGTTTCGGTTTTATTTAGTTTCGCCGTGGACGAATATAATATATTTTTTGCAATGTGTGGCAAATTTTTGCCTATGCCCACGTACTGAAATATCTAAGTTATGAACTATGACAAATATTATATTGCTTTGGGCTTGGCAGTCCTGTCAGGAAGTGTGTAACAAAAAACGGTACAGAAAATGGGCGCGTTCTCTGCAGACCTTCGGTGATTAATCATTGTGGTAAATTGAAATAAAAAAAAAAGGAAAAATTGGAAAATGGAAAAATAGGGGCTGTTGCTGCCTGGTCTTGCTCTTGCTCTTGCGCTTGCTCCTGCATCGTGTGGCAACTGTTGCCAGTAGTTCCATTTTGCTGGCAAATGTTGCATTTTGTTGGTCATTTTGTCAACTTAGTTGCCACCAACGGCAATGCGCGTCCACACGGTCGTGCCACGAAAGATGTATTGCCCTAAGCCGATTACGATGTAGTCGACCGTCAGTGGTCTGTGTCGCCATCGTTGCACAAAGTAGCAACATTTTCCGGGCTCTGACTTGGGTTGGTGGAATGGCAGCCAACTCGATGTTGACACCGCTCAAAGTGGTCACATTAAGTAAGCTTAGGTCTTAGTAGTTTTAAGACTTTGTTGATAGTCTCGCCTCTGCCAGTTATGGCCACAAGTTGGAATAGGTTTTGAAAAAGTCTGTGTAAAGAATGAAGTGTTACAAACAGCTATTAAATCGAAGCTTGCAAGAATTGAAAATGATATAAGCGGGTCAAAGTAATTAACATTTGTTGAATCAATGCAGTTTGAGTGGAGTGGGAATTGCGGGGAAAAAATTCTGTCACTTTCCATGGATACTCCAGTTTAGGAAAATCAATGGCGTACCCAGACTGAAGTTCACAATTCAACTATGGTAGTATTCTTAGTATTATTTTCCAAAAACATATGATGAATTTAATATAATATATATAATAACAACATGCAGGGCTCAGTGCAAAACAAAAATCAGTTATCAATCATTTAGACGATAAGGCACTTTTTTTCGGGATATTTTCGATACGATTTAAAATTGTTCATACAGGATCCGTAATTTTCCTTCTTTAATTTATCACTGATTTTTCTCTTTTCCTTCTTAATGTTTTAATTTTCTTATTACTAAGCTTCAATTTGGTCTGAAGGGTGTCTTTTCTGGGTTTCCCAAACCTTGCAATTAATTATAGATTATTTTACATTTTTATACTCCCAGATTGAATATATCTTTATTTTATATTATATATACTTAAACATTTATTTTAAAATTAACCGTCATTGCTCACTTTGAATTTAATATCATTTCATTTCGTAAAATACCATTTTAATAATTGTGGGCTGTTTTTAGTTCGGATTAAATTAAATAAATAAAAGAAAACAATACAAAAACTCAATATTTGGCAGTCATTTGCCTGTTCCGAACAACCGATCCGTCCGCTGATGTCTTCTGTTTCGTTGCACATTTCGTGACATAATTTTAATATTGCCTGCAAGGAACACACATTTTTGCTAAATCCAAAATTCCACTAAAAGAATACAGAAGACAGGAAATGTTGGACAAATCGACGCAATCAATTTTCAAGTGACCCTCTGCATTACTTTAGCCGATGGCTAGGATACAAGTAACCCCCATAACAATAGAGAAGTGGACCAAAGTGCCCAGCAGCGAAACAAAAATAATTGCAAATGCAGTAAAAATCGACAACGCTAATGCTTTCCTGCAATTGATGGCAGACGGGAAGCCCATAAATTTGCACTCGAATGCACTTGAAAACGAATCCAAATAGAACTGACCGAAGTTGACTGATATCGATAAGTGCCTCCATGCGGGACACATAAAATGTCAGGCAACTGGCATTTCGAGTACTTTAGGGCGAATCGTTGATACGCAGTTGGAAAAGTGCGCAATGTAATGAAAAGTGAAAAATTATTAAAGCGCATTTAATGCAGTTTGACGCATGCGTCGACGCGATGTTTGTCCCTCGGAACTGCGCAGTGGCAGCTGCTACCGTGGCACACCCTACAGAGGAACCACCACCACCCTTGCAGCAAGCAATCGCATCGCATCGCTGGCAGTCACCCCAGCATCGTTATCCTTTTTTGCCGAGGCAAACACGCAAATGTGTTAATTCCGCGTGTGTTCGCTTATCAATCTGCCACTTTATCTGCCTCTCGACTTTTCCCCGAACATTTGCTTGCCACATGGTGGGCCAAAGGCGAGGGAGACCCTTTGCCTCTCCATTATGAGTTTGTAATTTATGCCAGAAATGTTCGAATCCATTATGAAAACATCAACACACGTTGTGCAAATCAAGCAATTATCATTAGAGACGTTCTACATAATTATCGGGCGTTCGGTTGGATTTCTGGGTGGGTCTTGATGGGTTTGTCAGCATGTTGAATTATTTTGATTTATGGGTAGCTAGGGAAATGCAACTGGCAGTCTTCTGTAATGCTTGTGGTGGATAAGCTCTGTGAGAAATTTGAGACCTATTCAGTATTGATTTTGAAAACCATTTAAGGATTATATTATTTGATATAACGGTACGTGACACACTACATGAAAAACACAAAACTTGATTCCTTGAACTCTTGCAAATGGTACTGTAAATTTGCCGCGATATGTGAAACTCCTAAGGGAGATATCACTTTTCTTAAGACTATTTAGAATTAATTTAGCCATGTTTGATCAGTCGATTTCTTGCCTACCGCTCTTGGTATACTAAAAATTTCATTGGTGAATTTGTTTTAGATATGTTGGTAAGCAAGAGTTTGTTCCCGGTATTTAATACTTTGCCAAAAAATTACATAGGACTTTTATAGCGCTTTAATTAAATTTAAAATTGATTTATTGAATTTAAAACTGTTGCTTAGACAAAACATGAAATAAACATTCAAATAAAAATCGGAATGTTTTTGTTATACCCTAAAACCATTAAGAATTCATACATACATATTACATTACGTATGTACAATTTATTAAAATTGATACCCATTTTTCAGCAAGTTGGTTTGAATAAGTAGAAGTTATAATAATTGGGTTAAAGATATCCCCTGGACGAGCTCTGACTAATACGTATTAATTTTTGCTTGTTAGACACAGAGCTAAGTCGTTCAGAAACTAACTCTTTCAACACATTATAATAAAATCATCCCAGTTCCATCAGTGTGTGAAATTCAGCATTTTGTAATCGCTCTCACAGTGTTGTTTTCTACATGAGCGAGCCCTCATAAAAATGAACGAAAATAAAGCAGTTTTCACATCATTTTCATTTGCTTTTATAAGCTTTCTCCGAATACCTAAAACTCTCTCACGAGCCATCATAATAATCTGATGAAAAACCCAGAATGTCAAATTAAAATCATTCAAAATACCAAAATTGTACATATTCACGTTAACCTTGAAAATTTGCTCAATGAATAATTTGCTTAGATAGATTTATGGTGCAACTGCAATTTCAGATATTATGCAGAACTCTATATGTCCATGACGACTCTATTTTGGTTTTGACAAAATGCCATTAAGATAGCTGCGTGAAAGTACTAAAACTTTCGAGGATTTTTAGAGTGTCCTTGAAGACTTCACTATGACTTCATTATCAGCACACGCCCAGCGTTCACCCATTGCAAGGTCGACTTCACTTTGCGCATGCGCGGCACGTGTTAAAATAAACAGGCAAGTCAAGCGGCGGAGGATAATGGGCAGGATGCTCTATAATGGCCCAAGGCTACAATTAGACCTTGACTCGCCGAGCGGACAGTTGTTTTTTTTTTTGGGATGGGCGATTGCCTGGCTAACCCATTGTGGACTAATTATGCGCAAGGTCAGCGTATATCCTTGGGTCATTTGCTGGTCGCGTGTATTCGTGTGTGTCCAACAGTCGCCATTGTTTGACATTAATTGCCCTTTTCCAGCTGAGTGCGTGTCCTTGCAAGCGAATTGCTCAGCTGGGATAAGTCAAATTAATGTTTGACTATCCCAAGGACAGCCAATGATCTGTTAGCAGTTGGTGCGAAAAGTGACAGTGTATGCGTGTGGGTGCACTCGCTTCCAGGAAGGTCCTTTAGCTCATATCGCATTGCAAAAAAAATGTAAAAAACTCACACACGAACACACTGCGAGTGTACTGATGTGGACCAAAGGACCCTTGCCTGCTGCGCGTTTATATTAGATAAAAATTTAATTTTATTTTTCTTTGTCTATTTTTTCTTCCTCTTTTCCTATGTCCTTGGTGTGAACTGCAAATAGAAGTGTTTTGATTCTTGGATACCCTCTTGGCCGTTGTAAAAATGCAATTATGATTGTATTATGGTCGCCTTTGTGTTTACTTCAAAGCAGTTTGCCCATTGTTTGCTTATAATGCAGCCCGCATCGTTGCAATGCCAAAGCCGTCGCATATCCAGCCATATCCTTATCCTCAAGCACCGTCAGCTGCACACTTCTGCAATTGTCATTCGCGCCTGCACTCGTCATCCACGTCTAGTCAGCAATGCTGGTCGATAGCTAATAAATAATGTCCACATTATCTTTCCATGCAAGTTGCCTTTTGTGAGCTCTTAACAATATGTTCGGTATATTTGTGTGTGTTTCTTCCTCTTTATCATTCCGTCTACAGCTATCTCTATCTGTATCTCTACCTCACCATTTAACTCGCTGATATTTCTCTATGGCTCCAGGTGAAAGTTTTATTCACCTCGACAATCTCTGTGTGTGGCATAATCGTGATGCTCCTATACTCCCGACCATTATGATGATATGCAATAATATTAACTTAAGGCGAATACATAGAATCTAACATTTTATGTTTCTGAAAGTTAAGGATTGCAAGATTTTAAATGTGGCTCTTCATAATATCCTCCCAGTACTGCTTGTTGAATTCTTTAAAATATTTATGTATTATAATTTAAAGGGAAAAGTACGAAAAAGTATCGAAAAAATATTAGCAAAACTTGCGTATTCTTTATAGAAATCGTTTCTTTTTATTGTTGTTGTTTATCTTATTATTATTGATGTTTTATTATTTTGGATTTACATTTTTAAAAAATTCGAAATTATCAAAAAGTTATATTGGATGAAAAATTCTATAGAGCCAGTCAATGGATTAAATCGCTCGAATTAAATGATGCGAAACGTCACAAGCTATAAGGAATCGTCTGAAAAAACTGGCTGCCAAAGCTTTGCGTCAAATGATTCTTCCACGAGAGCACAAGTAATCCTTTCAAGACTGTAACTGAGCTAAACAAATTTGTTTCTATTTTTTAGATTCAAATGTTAGCTATTAAAAAAAAAACATATATATTTTTGATTGAAGTATACAACTATGATTGCCAATTGGTCTTGATGCCCTTTTTCTTTGGATATACAAATCGGCAATCTTTGCTATGAAAAACTTCAGCATATGTTAATTCAGGAATCACTTGCCAGCTTATCATATCAATCCTAAGAAGGGTCTTTATGTTTTCTTCTACCTGTGAACTGTTGGCTACCGTCTTAAAGCTTATTGGCTTGGGGCAAATACCCTCATAATTTATTTTTAATGATGCACTTTTCCTGCTTTTAATAGACATTTAAATTGTCTGCGCAAGTCAAATGATATGATAAGCTGATTGACGTGCTCAAAAATCGGTGAGGAGACTGCTTAGTTCTGAGTGTAGGTTCTTCATTTTATTAATTGATGAGTGCCAGCAACCGCATTTATATGTCTAGACAGCGATGACAACATTTGCTACAGGTCAAAGAAAAAAAGAAAATAAAAACAAAAAACCGATGCTAACCCTGGAATGCTTTTAATTTGTACGCTGAGCCGTTGAAATCATAAATCAAAATGTGTGCTGCGCAAACTGAGCTATGGAAGACAAGTGCCGCTGTGGTCTCCATCTGATAATCAGCATTTTGTATCTGACGGATCGCGCGGCTAATCGAACATATCACTGAGCTCTCGGACCAAGGCTTGGGCATCATCCGCATAAATTACACAAATTGCATTTCCATGTCTACAGTTCTGATGGATCATCGCCCGCGTCGTCTCTGTTCCTTGCTGCTCGATGTTGTTGTAGCTCAATGCTCGACGCTGGATGGTCAATGCTCGATGCTCATCAGCATAATCGTTAAAATAACAGCGCAATGCACTTCGATTTTGTTGACGACGGAGACCGGCTACCGTTGCCCACTGACATTGCCCCTAGGACCCCGTTTCAGTGGCAGTGGCAGTCGTCAATGGCCCGCAGCGGCCCCAAAAAAACATAAAAGCCTCTGTGTGTGCGTGTGTGAGTGTTTTGGGGGGAAAGGGAAGAAAAAATAAAACTGGGCGCCTCTGGATAGGCCAATGCTTTGGCCGTTTGTTTATTGTGTCGGTAAATTCGGAGGCATGTTTAAACAGCGAAATGAACTTGTGGATAAACACCATTATGGTTATTTGGCATCCACTTTGGTTGCCACTACGCTTATTTGTTTGCCCACCAGCTGCATTGCCCCGAGTCCGAACCAACATTTTGGACCTACTAGCACTACCTACCAGAGGCTTCTTTCCCGATAATCTTTGAATCTGCTGCCCATGTGGGCATCTTGTTTGAGCTGGATTTAGTTATTTAATGCAAAATTGACATGAGTACTCGAATGTTGACGGCGAGCTGTGACTCTGGCCTCTTTCAAGTGTGCATCTGAGCCGTTTCAGCCATGAGAAGGTTGTCAGTGTTGTCAGATGGTGCGATTGTGAATGTTGTTTGTGGGTGGCAAAAAGCACTGCACTTATCGTACACTTCTCCCTTTTGATTTTGTGCCTGCAGCTCTGGGGAATAGTAGCACTTGACTTGTTTTGAAACCTGACAAGTGGTTTTTGTTTGTTGTGGTATTAAGTAATTCAGACTTCAAGTATACAAATGCATTGGTTAAAATAATTCACAAAGCTACAAATAAAGCTTTTAGGAATCCGTTAGTTCCCAAAAGCACGCACATATATCTGTTCGTCTTTAATAACTTTTATTTTAAATTTCTGAGTTTATTTTATTTTTAATTAAGCATGCTTAAAATACGTATGACTTGATCTTACACAATTGTATAGCATAAAATTCTTTTTTAATTAAAAGCCTACATTTTCAATGGATCATGTCTCTAGCAATCTGATTAATTCTTATATATACTTGAAGTTTTTCATCTTCAGCAAGTGACAATGTTCCTCCCAGTTGTTTGTATTTTCTACAATTGAATGAACAATTAATTGTTGCTTAAGTTATCCAGCAACGGATGTGTTGATTATCAGTGACAGATTCAGTCCTTATAAGTTTCATACGTCCTTGAAAGTTTCATAAGTGTCATAAGGAAATCACTTTCTCAATTCAAATAGGTCGTCTTGAAGGTTAGATTCGAGAAGGCAGTGTACATCTAAACTACGAGTATATGCCCTATTTCGAACTAGTTAACTAATTAACACTAACAAAAAAGGACAAATTTGTACCGATATGGAACACAGTTCCTAAATTTATAAGAACTTAAATTCTAATTTCTTAATGTTGCTGCCATACAACACATATTTCTGTAATCATTAACTTATATACTTGGAATATGATATTTACATCTTAAACTTGGAATACGATGTACAGATCTTATTTCAAATATTTAAGCTATTTCTTTAACCTTTTTCTTTGAGTGTAAAAAAACGAAACAAATCATCAGCAATTAATCATAGCAAAATTTAACGCAAATGCAGGTACATCCGACTTCTGCACTAACCACGATTGATTTTTGCCAGTCGAACAGTTAGTTCCCACACTCAAATCCTTGACACATCCTTGCCAGCTGCTGCTGCGCGCAAGTCGTGAAATATTTGCGAACACACAAAAAAAAATGACTGCACCGAAAAGCAGAAAAGTAAAAATACAAATAAAACAGGGGAAAGCAGGCGAGCCAAGGCAAAAAGGGTGCGACGCTGCAGTAAACTTCCGGCTGACCAAAAATGCAACAGGACCTGCACGGAGGACCTGGTCCATCGTCTTCTACATGCAGCATTGTTTTTGCCGATTTGACGCTCCTGCTACTGCCACTGCTGCTGTTTCGTTTGTTTATTGCCACGCCATGGCAATGCCATACAATGTTCTTCCGGTCATTTATTAACGTCAATGAAATGGGTCCAGTCCACTACAACTATGAGACGCTCTGATTTTTTGACCATGTTTGCTGTGGGCTGACGCTCGACTTGCCAACGATTTGTCGCATAGTCAACACAAATTTCACTCACTACGTTAACGTTGCAACAGTCAAAGGTTGAGACCATCTGATGCACCCCATTCACGTTCGTATCCGCATAGGTCCAAATTATTGTATGCTATAGTATAACTTATAAACAAAAAAGAAACTTGGACTGTTGAACTTTACATTTTGCGTTAGTTATGAAGTGTTGTGGAGAGTGTGTTTTTATTCCAAATCCAAAAGTCACAAAGCAAGAGTGAATGTGTTAGAATATAGTATTTGTCCAACCACATAAAATAAATCTCGTGACTTATTTTAATTATTATATGGTATGGCATCGAAAGTTTTTAATGTCTGTTGAATGCCTAATATTAGGTTTTCTATCATATAAAAGTTCAAGTTCATTCAACATTAGTTCATTCAGCATTATATAATATGGTAATGTAATCCTGACCTTTAATAAATAAAAATGATCCTGTCCAGACAGCTAGGAGATAGCACTTAGCATACCTATAATAAATCGAACCATCAGATATTCAAACCTAAGAGTTGAATAATGTTAAAAAGGTTGGATGATTTGAATACACACTTTCTTGCTGCCAAAAACGAAAGCTTTAATTTAAAATCACAGGCTCTAATTGCAATCGCATATCGATTTTAATCGATTTTAAGAAAATCGGAACATATGTCTCTGTTGAAATATGTTTGAATATCACAGCAACGATTAATACTTAAGTATCGCTATATCGATTTGTATCGAAGCTCTGGTCATACTTGAATGGTCTTTCTTGCTTTCTGCGTTGTATTTTCCTAAGTTCAAAAAAGTTGCTCTCAATTCTTCAACAAGTAAAGACGCACTCGCGCATAATAAAGATAATCCATAATCAGAAACTGCGTTTAACTCTTCATATATTCCACGACATTTCCAACAGGTTATGGGCCCAGGGCCATGAAGAGTAGTGTTTGTTATTTTTAATTGCTGTGTTGCTAAAATAATAATATAATAAACATGAGTGGACAAGGATTATATGCCATCGAAAAGTTGGATGGCGAAAACTATGCGGTGTGGTCGGTGCATATGAAAAGTGTGCTGGTGCATAATGACTTATGGCCAATTGTTAGCGGAAGAATTGTGAAATCGGAGAGTGCAACTTCGGCTGAAAAAGCTGAGTTTGATACGCGTGACGAAAAGGCATTAGCAAGTATACTGCTGGGTGTAAAAGCGTCACAGATAAGTTTCATTAAGAACTGTGTTTCGGCAAAAGAAGCTTGGGATAAGCTCGCCGGTGTGTATCAGCCGCGTGGACCTGCCAGAAAAATTACGTTGTTTCGAAAATTGCTTCGGTTAAGCTTGTCAGAGAATTCGGCTGTGCAAAACTACATAAATGAGTTTTCCGATATAGTGGACAAGCTAAAGGAAATTGATATGGAAATTTCTGAAGACATTTTGACAATTTTGTTGCTGTCGGGACTTGGAAAAAGTTTTGAAAATTTTGTCGTCGCGATCGAAACGCGAGAACAGTTGCCATTATTGTCTGACCTTAAAATCAAAATTATTGAAGAAGGAGAGAGACAAAAAATATGCAACGAAGAAGCCCACAATAGTGTACAGCAAGCGTTTGTGTCGCGTACAAAAAACAGAGCAAGCAAAAAAGTGCATGAAAATAACGGTACTATGCATGCCAAAAAGTGTTATAGATGCGGCCGTGAAGGTCATTTTATTGCGCAGTGCAAAGAAAGAATAAATGACAAAGGAAAGGAAAAAAGCAACGACCCAAAACGATCGTTCGCTATACTCGCGAGTGTGCAGAGTAACAGTAAAGTGACAAAATCGATGTGGTGTCTGGACAGTGGCGCCACTGCTCACATGTGTTGTGATAAATCGTGGTTTGTTGACTTTAAAGAGCACAATGAAAAAATTCTTCTCGCGGGCGAAAATTGCATAAGAGCCGACGGCATTGGTACTGTGTGTGTAAATTCGGGAAATTTTTGCATCGAACTAAAAAACGTTTTGTATACGTTACAGAATTACAAACAAACTTTATATCTGTTTCAAAAGCCGTGGCAAAAGGGTATAAAGTGGTGTTTGAGAGAGAGAGAGCCACAATAAAAGACACTCAAAATGTGACAATACTGCAGGCTACTAAGTGTAGTGACCTATTTACGATTGATGTGAAAATGGAAAAATGTATGTACTCAAATGCAAGTTGCAGTGAATTATGGAAATGGCATAATCGTCTTGGTCATCTAAATATGGCAAGTTTAAACAAAATGGCAAAGAATGAGATCGTGCACGGTCTGAAATCGATCAAGAAAAACATGGACTTGAAAGGCGATGTGTGCGAAACTTGTGCGAAAAGCAAAATATGCGTTGGATCGTTTCCAAGGGCATCTGAGAGTCGCGCAAAAGAAGTGTTAAGTCTTGTGCATACAGACATATGTGGACCAATCAATACGACATCTGCCGGAGGGGCACGGTACTTTGCGACATTTATTGATGATTATTCGCGTTATATTTTTGTGTATTTCTTGATTGAAGTCGCGGGACCAAATACTAAATGCGTTTAAACACTTTGTAGTGTTAGCCGAAAGACAGTGCGGTAAAAAGCTAAAAGCAATCCGTAGCGATAACGGTCGTGAGTACGTTGGTCGTGAATTCAATAAATTCTTATCGGAAAACGGCATAAAAAGAGAGCTGACGGTACCGTATACCCCGCAACAGAACGGCGTTGCAGAACGCGCAAATCGCACGCTAGTTGAGATGGCCAGGAGTATGTTGATATATTCTGGTGCGAAAGAGACCCTATGGGGAGAGGCAGTACAGACTGCTGCCTATTTGCGCAATAGGTCGGAGACAAAAACGTTGATAGACAAGACGCCCTATGAGATGTGGACCGGTAAAAAGCCAACCGTGTCACATTTAAGAATATTCGGCTCAAAGGTGATTGCACTCAATAAGTGGCACAAAAAGAAGTTCAGGCCAAAGGGTAGCGAGTATGTAATGATAGGTTATTCGTTAACAGCAAAAGCGTATCGGCTGTATTGTCCAGACAGAATCCGAAAAGGTGATTGAAAGCAGAGATGTTATATTCTTGGAAAAGGATCTTGTAGAATCTGTGAGGGACAGCAGAGATATAGCGTTATTTGATGAATGTGTGCTACCAAATCAGCAGGCTCAAACAGCCAGTGTAGAATGCGGCAATGAAGAAATGCTGGCAGAAGCAGGTATTGAGTCAGACAATCAAAGTAATGAAGGTAACGAGACCGAAGACTGTGCGCAAAGCAATGAAGTGGAGTCACCCGAATTATGTGAAGTTCGAGGACCAGGTCGTCCACAAAAGTTAAGGACTGGTAAGCCGGGCCGTCCCAGGAAGGTATTTAATACTCTTAATATGTTAAGAGCAGAGGATGTGCCAATCCCCGCAAGTGTAGGTGATGCTATTAATTCAAAAATGAGTAGAGAATGGTTAGCATCAATACAGAAGGAAATTCAAGCACTTGAAGCAAATAATACTTGGGAACTTGTAGATTTGCCAGAGGGCAAGAGAGCCATAGGCTGTAAATGGGTAGGTATTCGGGGTAAAAATTGGCAAAGACGGCTACGTGGAGCGCTTCAAGTCAAGATTAGTAGCTAAAGGTTGTGCGCAGCAATATGGCGTCGACTACTTTGAAACTTTCTCACCAGTCGCAAGGTACTCATCTGTGAGAATGATAATGGCGCTGGCGGTAGAATATAAGTTATTCCTGCATCAAATGGACGTGTCGACTGCCTACTTGAACAGCGAGCTTTCCGAAAAAGTATACATGAGGCAGCCGGATGGATTTGTTAGTGACAAATGTCCTAACAAAGTTTTGAAGCTAAATAAATCTCTGTATGGGCTAAAGCAAAGTGGCAGAGAATGGAATGCCACACTGGATGCAGTACTCAGAAAACATGGATTTAATCCATGCGTCAGCGAGCCATGCGTTTATGTACGCAATGGGCAAGGTAAAATTAATATCATTGCGGTTTATGTAGATGATCTTTTAATTGCCAGCTCAACTAAAGATGACCTGTTGAGCGTCAAACTGTCAATCGCCAATGAGTGTTCGATGTAGTTGATGGAGGCCAGCTCAGTCACTTCTTAGGAATAGAAGTAGAACGCGATGGAGAAACTGGCAACATAACTATCGGTCACAAGCAGTACGTGGAAAACGTGCTACATGCTTGGGGCATGTCAATGTGTAAGGCTGTTGCTACACCACTGGAAGCCGGTCATCAAGTCAAGTGCGATGATAACAACTGCGAGGCTATTAACGAGAAAAGGTATCAGTCATTAATAGGCTCTTTAATGTATTTGGCCATAACAACAAGGCCAGATATATTACACTCTGTGGCAAAACTTGCGCAAAGGAACTCAAATCCTCACAAGGAACACGAAGTTGCAGCTAAGCGTGTGCTAAGGTACCTCAAAGGAACAGCTAATCTGAAACTTCATTATCAGTCTACGGGAAAACCGTTACATGGCTATGTCGACGCGGATTGGGCAAATGATACTGCAGACCGTAAGTCGTATAGTGGATTCGTCTTCATTGGAGCAGGAGGCGCGATTTCGTGGGAGTCTCTAAGAAGCAAAGTCTGGTATCTTTGAGCAGTACTGAAGCTGAGTACATTGCATTATCAACTGCGGCGAGAGAGGCAATGTATCTCAAAAAATTGTTACATGAGATGGGGTTTAAAGAAACTAAATCTGTCTTATTATACTGCGACAATCAAAGCGCACAATGTCTAGCTAAGAATCCAACGTTGCATAATCGTAGCAAACATATTGATATTAAGTACCACCATGTTCGAGAGTTGTATGCTAACAACGAGATAGAAATTGAATATGTATGTACAAGCGATATGATGTCTGATATATTAACCAAGAATTTACAAAAGAACAAACATGTGAAATGTACTTATGAAATGAATTGTTATTAATCTTGGTATGTAGTTAAGTATGTAATCATTGAGAGAGAGTGTTGAAATATGTTTGAATATCACAGCAACGATTAATACTTAAGTATCGCTATATCGATTTGTATCGAAGCTCTGGTCATACTTGAATGGTCTTTCTTGCTTTCTGCGTTGTATTTTCTTCCTAAGTTCAAAAAAAGTTGCTCTCAATTCTTCAACAAGTAAAGACGCACTCGCGCATAATAAAGATAATCCATAATCAGAAACTGCGTTTAACTCTTCATATATTCCACGACATTTCCAACAGTCTCAAATTTATCTCTTTAGGTTTTATAGTCTCTAAGCTGGCCGTATATACACGAAAAAATTTTACAGACACTGTCGAATGTACTGGCTTTATTGTTATGTGTTTTTTTTAAGGAAATACTTTGATATTAGGTATATCAAATTGATAACCTTTGAGGCTTGTTTGCTTAGTTTCTCTATTGTTACTTCTGTACATCCTTACATTTGTCTTGTCCACTTCCTGTTTTCTGGACTCAATAGTCTTCCGAAAGACATTAGGCACACTTATTAGATATTTCTACCTGTATATAGAAAGGAGGTAACATCTAACCAAGATACAGCCACAAAATCCATTTCATATGGCAAACCGTATCACAATTGCAATTGCATTACAATGCATTGCTTATTGTTATACAATATTTCATGACAATTTTTCAGCATCCGATCGACGGGGGAGTGGGAAATGGGAAAATCCCCTCAGGGTAGCTAAGAAAACAAACAGCAAAGTCAGAGCGTACTTTTGTCTCTTATTTACTTGATGAAGCAGAGAGATAGAAAACTCGAAACAGCTGTGCAATTGGATTTGTTGCTGCTGCTGTCAACCATCAATGTCATGCATACAATTGTGAATGACACATAAATATTGGCACAATGGCCAAGACGAAAAGGGACAAGGATTACATACACAGAGAGCAAGGGCAGAGGCTGTCTGAGATTCATGCTTAGAGCCACTTCCTTGCATTGTTGGTGTTGGCCTGGCCAATCTAGCGGCATTTCCGTTTCCTTGTGCAATATTTGTCTTTGAGTGAGTGACACTTTTAGCCAGAACTGTGGAAGCGGCAGAGCACAAAGCCAAATGGTTGGCTAATCCTCATGTTTACGGGGCTATTTACAGCGTGCCCCTGAGAATTTCAACAATAACCAAAAATCGACAACAACGTATACGAATTCGAATACCCAAAATGCCATTACAAATTTTTGTTGGCCACCGTTTGCTTATCTTTTTTGCAGTGGTGACAACGAAAAGAAAAACTACTTTGCGAAATTGCTTTAGAATAAAATTTAATTGAGGATTACGACAACATGGGACGCTTACACTTCGAAGGTGCGTTCACATGTATGTGTTTGTGGGCATGTGTGTGTGAGTGTGAATGTGTGTATTTGACAGTGTCTGTGTCACATATAATGCCTGTTATCCCGCCTTAAGGCTACTTAGGGACTGTCTCACATATTAAACATATTACATTAGTTGCTGCTCTGGTCTGGTCTGGTCTCGCCTCCTCAAATGGCTCTGGCTCCATGGCCGAGGTCCTTTGGCTGGTTGCACTACCAGCTGTCATTTGAACATGTGTAATCATCGTACGTGTCGGCAATTGACAATTATTATTACGCAGTTTGTTGCCATTAGCAGGAAGTGCTGATAATTTTACCAGCAGCTGCTGAAATCTAAGGAGCTCCTCCTAAATTCGGGTTGGATTGACAATTACAACTTTGTATCCGATCTGTTAACTAAATGTGTAAGTATTATAATTAATTTATAAAATTGAGTATATATATTTTAGTGCAAAGCAACCACTCTCGATTTCTTTCAAAACATAAAAAAACGTTAGGCCATACAAAATAAAGATTACAGTGAATATAACATAATCCAATAATTTAAAAAGCAAAACATTATTTATTTTATAAATATAAAAATGATGTACGTGATAAGTTACAAGTCTTAGCCAAAATGTAATCCTATCATAGCTATAAAATGTAATATAACAATTACAGTTAAACCAACATATACCGAAGTTTTGGAGCTTCTCACAAATTCCCTAGCCGAGCCAACTAGATATTTTTATAAGATTCTGCATTGAAATCAAACTTCTGCACAAAATATGAAACCAATACGAAAACAAATGCAAAGCATATTCGCTTCAGATAGTTAAACACTGTTCTTGGCAGCTAAATCAAACTCCAATTATATTTAAATGCCATGAAATGCTATTTGATTTCTTTGCCTAAAACCCATAATTACAAACAATTGTCAGTTGCTTGTGCACTCTCAGGGCCGATTATTACGGCTGCGTGATGGGAAATTATACGTTAACAACGAGACCCAGTAAATTCCAATAACATTTGGAGTGGTCGCCTGCTGGCATTTGAGGGTATCGAAATTCAAATGACATTTGTCACGCGAGGCTTTCGATTTCAAATGCAGACGACTATTAAATTTGATTTCATATTGAAGTTCTTAAGAATTATTTGCTTGCCGCTTAATTATACCCAAAAGTTTTGAGTTTTTCAGACAACGCTTCGTTGATTTTAATAGCTTTCAACATTACTTTTTTTGCGACTTCTTTTTCGATACGTTGCATTTTATGCGCTTAAGGTAAAGTTTTTAGCGGTCTTAGCTCATTAATCACACGGCACAAAGAGGACCAGCATCACAAAAATAAATGAAGAAAAATTCGAAATGGAACTTTAGAGCAAGGCAAATAACAGAGCGAGTCGCTTGTATTCAAGTCTAACAAATCAACGTGCAATTTGCTCATTGAACTATGATCGCTTCCAAAATTAAAGTTGAAGTATATTCTTGGCTGCGACTTGCCAAACTTGATGACATAAAACTTACGCTGTAAAGTTAGCCGCGGTGCTTTTCAGAAACTTTGCGTGATTTATAACGCATGCGAGACGGCATAGACTAAACGAACTGCGACTGAGAATGAGCCCGGAACTGAGCAGTGAGCACTGAGCATTGAAAACTGGAAATGTCACAGGGGTACTGGAGACACGTTTTCAATAATCTTTTCGCCGAGACATATTCATATTTTATGCATAAATTTATACAAATGGCATTTAAAATGCCCGTCGAAAGCTGCAATTGAAATGTGAAGCGACTTTATAAATGCTTTTAATGTAGTAAAATTATGAAATTGGTGTTGTGCAACTAAGCACCTAAAATTAAATGAAGCAGCTTAGCTTAGAAGCCAATAAAATACAAAGGTATACGTAAACAAAAAGTAATAAACTCTAGAAAAAATGTGTGAGCAAGGAAAATGAAATGCGTCAGTTGAAAATTTAATTCTGAATTAATAAAAAAAAGCATGCGATTTTCTATGGTCAACAATTCACCTACTATATTTTGTGACTAGTTTTAAAATTTATCAGTTTCCTATCCCCTAGGCGACTTAGCATCCCATTTTTTAACTTATATGTATATGTTCCAAGTATTAAGTAGCTTGGCTTAAGGGCGTTGCGTTCATACGGACAGAGAGACACACAGGCATGACGGACATTCCCCAAATCCAATATAGTATTGTACCTTCCGTTTCAGATTATAACAACATTTTTTGAAGTATAGCAAATATATAGATACTTGGCAATCTTGTGAATCCTTTTGACCGGCGCTCGCTTAAAATTGACACACACGCCTTAAAAATACAAACGAACATTTATTTTCTGTTTGTTTCTTCAAAATCAGTTTCCACCTGCATCCTTTCAGGCGAAGCAGTCAAACGAGCGGCAATTGTATCTCTTCCCGGGTCTACCTTTTCAGGCAGGTATAAAACGCGTGCCCTTTTCCAGAGGTAGTATATATTTCTACCTTTCGTACGATTAGCATTTGAAATCATTAGCCCGTTGCTGGTTATGGTTCTGGTTCTGGTGCTGGTGCTGGTGTTGTTGCTGTTGTTGGTAATCGGCTGCAAGGTGCATTCTGGAACCACATTCGTGGTCGACCAACATCATCATCATCATCATTTTATCTGGCAATGTGCATCTTCTTTCATTTTTTTGTTTTATTCTTTCTTTTGGCCTGTTTTGCTTTTGAAAGCCAACGGCGTCAAATTTGTAAATGCACCTGGATTTTATTCCTTTGTCTGTCTCGGACGATATTTGTTTTCTTTTTGTTGTTCGTATTTTGTTTGATATATGTATGTGAGCATTACTCTACGTCTTGTTGGTTATCCTTTGACATTGTGGACGTGCAGCCGTTCGGGAATCATCATCCATCAAAAATGATTGCCGCAAGATGTTTCATGTGATTCGAAATTCAAAAACGAGTATTCAATTAGTTTAATTGCACTTGTTTTGGGCTCATTCTGAGCAACCCAGCAGGTGAAATTGGTTTTAGCAAATAGACTCTATCGCTAGTTATTTGCAAGATTTGGGCACCTAGTCTATTTGGGTGGGCACAGCCAGTCAGTGCTGTAAATATGAATTGAAATTAATTTAAGGACTTAGAACATAGAAATACCGCACAGTCCAAATCAATCCAATCATTCAAAGAGAAGATAAATTTTCATTTAAATTATCTCCCTATTATCTCCAGCAAGAATTGAAAAACCTCCAGATGTGCATTCCCAGATTGTAATTTATATTCCCTAACAATTCCACTTTTTGGTATTCCTACTGTCTTTTCAGAAAATTAAGATTGTATAATATTAAAATACCATATTCTAAATTATTTGATTTGTTTATACCAAAAACAAATCCGAAAATTTGATGCAATATAAATTTAAAATTGAATGTATTAAAAGCTTCGATTCTAATTTGTAGAAAATTTTCATTTGAATAAGATTTTATCAACAATTCTTTCAGACTTTCAACGCAGCTATACAAGATTTTGCTGCCTTTTTTACTCATATCATTTTGATAGTACCGCCTCCCGTAACTCAGCATCTCTATACCGAATCTGATCAAAAATTCGAAAATAAAAAATCGGAAAACAACAATCCAACTGTGCCGCCTCAACATAAATTTAATATGGAAAGCTCATGTTTTGCCGTTGATGGTACAACCTGTTCCTGCTATCAAAAATCACATTATTAATGTCGCTCGCATCGCAACTAACTGAATTTGGTCAATCGACTGACATTGTACGGTCGTATTTCAATGATAGCATAAGTATATTAAGCATATGCTCCCCACCAAATGAAAAATCAGAGCTCCGAAAAGGTCGATAATGTGCGGCCTGGCACCACTTGAGTCGCTCTATCTAGTCGCGCTTATCTAAACTAAAGTTTCTTTTAATTAAAAGCAAAGCAGAGCCAAAGCAATCGACGTGAGAGAGACTGTGCCAATGACCCGCATCAGTATCTCTGGTCTGCGGTCTCTCGACTCTGCCGACTCTGGCAAGCTCTGGCAAGCAGCCGAGGTTCGTGAGGCCAAGAAAAACGCAGTAATGCAGTAATGCACCGGCACATTATTCATGGCGTTATCAGTGGAATGGTCTTCAATGTGGCCAGGCCGACACATGCAGCTTAACGTAGAAATATGTGCTACATATGTATGTATGCATGTATGCCGACTCCAACTCTTTAAAAATGTTAAGCTGCCTACATCTATCGGTTTTTGGTTTTCGGTTTTCGGTTTTCGATTTTTCCAATTGGACACCAGCCAACTCGATTTGCAGCATTTATATGGCCCCCATACACTTGGGCCAATTCAAAAAGTGGCCGTTGAGTGAGCGATAAGCGTTCCAAGCGTTCGAAACGTGCCCAAGTTGTAGAAACGTTGGGCTTGTCTTGGCATACATAATTTCGTGGCGGGAAAAACACTTTCCCATTCGTTTTCGTTGAAATGCACCTGCATACGTCACAGCGCCAGGATAAGTATCTGGAAATATCTTCACGCATTGTCTGCGTCCTGGCTGCTCTCCGTTTTAATGACGGCACAGGACTCCGTTTGCCTTTCTCCTACTCCCCATCTTAGGGAACCTATAATTTGTGCCATCGCTTGCGTGTGCGTAGCAGCATTAAAACCTGTATTTAATAACGGTCAGCAACATTTAATTTATAGGCGTGACTCCACTCCATGTTATCCTTGAAGGTAGCCTCTACCTATATACCTGTCGCCCAGCCATAAAAAATGAATCGACGTTCCACGTTTACTACAGAAATGTATTAATTAAAGCAAAATGCGGAGCACCTACAGGTCTTAGTGTTGATTGCCGTTCGCCAAGGCGATTTACTGCAGGTGATTCTTTTGATATCTGTTGAGAAAATTGCTTCTATAATTGCAGTGATTTCTCTGCACTCATTGTTACAATTTCCTTGTGATGAGTAGCTGTCAATCGGAGTGGCTGACAATGATTGTCGAGTTGTTAAGTGTTTACGTTTATCTGCAGTTTGTGTAATGCGAGCATTGACAAGAAAATGAATTACAACAGGAAAGTGTGTTCAAGTCAACAAATTATAATTGGAAAAATAACATTAGAAAGTAACATGTCATAAAGCAGATTGAATAGTTGACAGGATTTGGACTGTGATAAAACAAGAAACCAATAGTCTGTATATTCTTCATATTAATTCCCTAATAGTTGGTATTTCTATAATTTTATTTTATTTTTTTTTCTGATGGTAAATTCTTGTTTCGTGCTAAGTTGTTAAGCTTATAAAATTCGTTAGAACATTTTAACGTCTTAAGCTGTAATCATGATCGTAAAAAAGGCAAGACTTCTGTTCCCTAGTCCATTTCACAGCTTCGTTTTATGACCAAAAAGCTACGCCAAACAGAAAACGTTGTATTTAGGCACGAAATCAATAACCATTTTTCACAACTTTAAGAAAATTTCTTCACACCCAACAACACAAGTCCGAAACAACGAACAACCGAATGCCTTTTATAACGTCACACAAAGGAGTCCTAAATGATATTTATGCTGGCATTTATGTAAAAACCACAAAAAATACCATAAAGCATATGAGAAAAGTCCAAAAACCCGATGCGCCTAACATGCGTGTAAATAAATGCGAATAAGTAAAGAGGCCCCCTTTGGATTTTCGTGTCTAAGCCTTTGAGTGACGCGTAAATTAAATAATTTCTTTGTCCGCTTCAGAAAAAGAAATTTACATAACACTAAAGAAAAATTGTTGAGCCCTGCGTCAGCGGGAGACCTCAAGCTGTACCCTCTGATTACCATACAGAGAGAGCCGCAGACTTTCTGACGACCTATTCAACCGCAGCCGAGAGCTTGGCTCAGTCGAGGCTCAGTGGTAATTTAAATTTCATTAGTGTCCACTACTGTTGACCTCAGGCCCAAAATACTTACAAATGCATTGAAAATGCTAATAGAAATCTCCGCCGGCCCAAAGACAAATGCACATTTCTGGCACCTGCCTCAGACTCTTGAAGCACTTCAACGCCGTCAAAGACAACTGCAGGACGATGCACGTGAATTTGTAATTAGCCTCTTTCATCACTGCACTCACTTTGATCCCCAATTAAATGTTAATAAGTACTTGAGTCGCTCAACTCTTTGTAGCCTCCCGAAATTGTTTACCTACGTTGACTCAGACAATGCGACGCTTCAAACCAGAGCGGAAATGTGACGTCCATTTAAATGCTAAGCAGCGCCCTCTGGTGTCAGTCGCATAAATTAAACTTAAATGTGCACTCTACGATTTCCGGCGCCCATACAGATAACCCTCGGCTTGTGTCCAAATTCAATACCGTTTTCTCATTTGAGTGCGTTGCCGTGTTTTGTGCCTCTTAATGTTATATATTTGTAATATTGTCAAAATGTTTTCGTTTGAGTTTCTTTGAGTCATTTGCTTATTAGACTTAAGTAACTCAACGAGTTAACAAATTCAGATTTCGTATTTAACCTGCGGCAATTTCCAATGTAAATATGTGGAATGTCTGGCATGTGTGGCATATTTCTTGGAGTTGTTGCTGACTGAAAATACATAGCAATACTTGGAATACAAATGTACAAGTACGAATTGTGACAGGTTAAGATTTTCGGAAGTGGTATTTTCTAGTAGATATATCTCCACTAGAGTAGTCTTGCTTAATTTGTTATAATCAGTTGAATATCTATAGCATTTTAAATAAATAAACAAAATAAATTAATTATAATTACCATTAATTTATACAGAGTAGATTTAAAGTTATCGAAATCGATGTGGTCGAAAAATATAAGCAAGCTGTTAAAGATACTGCTGCACCTTATAAATAGTTAATTAAGTTTCGGAATCTATGCTACAATCTAATTCCAGAGATCCAATTTGGGACTAGTAGAGTGAACAAATATAAATATTCATACAAATCCTCGTTGAAGTAAAATGATATAAATAAATGGGTGTACTAAGAAAAATAACAACAAATTATCAAACATTATTTGAGAAACATATTGATTTAGCCAAAAAACGTTATTGAAAAGAGAATAAGAATAATAAGAATCTTGATTGCTTAAGGACCGCATTTCGATATACAAAATAGAATTCCCACTTCACAGTTGAAGTGAAATTCAAATAAATAACAATATTTTCAGAATTAGCTTTAGGTTTAAGAAGTGGCTGACATTCCGCATGGAGATTGCTCATTTCTGCATCCCTTAGTATACTCCTAGAAACTGAAGGCCTGGAGCCTGTTGATATTCCCGACATGCCCGACATTTATCACAGGCCCAGCTGCTTGAACTCTCACAGTGCAGGAATTCAAAACAAAAGTTGGCTTAAATTAATGCCCAGAGCCGGGCTATCAGCTGCCTGTCGCCGTGTGACACATCAAAATAATCCCGACAGCTTAATTATGTACGGTTTAATGTGCGGCTCATTGCCAGGAACAAACAATGACCGAGCGGCAAGCACATCCTTTGCAACATTTCTCCTCTTTTTTTTGTTCATTGCCTGGAATGTTTGTGTGAAAGGATTTATGCACAAAACGCCACCCGCATCGCCAAGGATAACCAGGCACATCACATCCCAAATATATGCAGGCGTAGCGTCAGAGAGGCAAGCGGGGCGGCTTTTATGAATTTCCATAACGCTCGGCTGAGTGGTTTAAGCGACGGTCCGTCGGCATGTGAATTTCGAGGTAATTATTTGCAAACAAAAAAATGGAAAAAAATTAAAAACCCGTCAGCACATAGCAATAATTTTCCGGCTGGGCCTCAACTTTTTAATGAGAAAAATGGAAGCAAAAACAAGTAAAAAAGGGAAGGCTTCAAAAAAAAAAAGAGAATAAATGTAAATAATTCTTATCACTTAAATAAGAGACAACTGTCAAATATCACACCCCAGTTGGAACCGCAACAAAACGCTGCGCAGAGTGTCGAAACTAACACCTCGGGCGTTTGTGCAAACGTTTCTTATCTGGGGCCCAGGACACAGAGCCGTGCAGCATCAATCAGTAGGGGCAGGAAGTTGCTTATCGTCGCACAAATAATCACACTTTAAATATATCAAACGAGGCTGAAAAATGAAAGCAAAAGCCCGACACGACACATGTGTAGACGATGTCTGTTGTTTTCTTGGCTGCCACTCGTAGGTGTTGTACAAATGTTTGTTGGGGGATTTTCGGTTAGTTTGGCTCTGACAAACAGCACATCTGAAGTTTTCCTTTGCTGCGCGATTCGAGCTAATCCCAAGCGATAATTTTGTGTGTGCCCCTCGAGACGCGAGTGAAATAATAATAATAATAATAGCTGACATTGACATTGCGCAGCCAGCGATAAGTTTCAAAGTAACACATGCCGGTAATGATTCTGGTTGATGCACGATGCTTGATGCTGATGAATGTGTCGAGTGGAAACTTGAACAGCCACTCGTGACATATGCCCATGAAATCGTCGGTTAAAAACTGACTCTGGTTAATGGGTGTGGTGGGGTGCAGCCGCTAATACGACATCAGATAACCGAGTTACTTGACTTTGGCGTGGGTGGTTTCAACGGCGGATCAGGCCCAAACTCAACTGCACGCGATAAGTGCGGTAAGAACTGAGCTAATTAAGATGGTTTAAAGGGTTACTCATGGGCATTAGCTTTAATCAAATACGTAAGGATTGTCTTTTTCAGCCTCAATATATATATCATATAATGTAATGTCTGTCGAATTTTGAACTTAAAGAAAATTTACGAACTTATAAAATCAAGTACCTACTTTGCCATTACTCTTTCCATTTGTTTTCTAATTAATAAAATTATAATAAAAAAAAGATCGAACAACTCTCTTAGGCAAGCCGAGGAAGATATACCCTGGCATATACATATAATTTCGAAGTTCGAAATATTTTGCTTTTGCATGTCTTAAGCAATTTTTTTTAAAAGTTTGAGTTTAAATTTTTTTAAGTGAATATTTGTTAAGAATATTTTATATTAAACTAATATTCGTTTATAAGACCCTTTTCAGGTCTACATATAAGCTGTATATTCCTCATTTGTGTAGTTAAATGGTACATGTTTAAAGTTACGGTTTAAAGTTATACACTTTATTAAACATATGTCTGAATCCAATTTCCAGCTTATCCTATAAATAGATTTAGTTGAGGACATGTGCTCTACAAGATTTGGTTTATATTCCAAAAAGTCTTATCATAAATTAAATTTATTTACGCTTAATTTTTACATTTTACAATTAGATATTGAGCACCGCTTCCAATCTGTGGCAGCTTAATGTCTGTTCAACGTTCCACCCTTAACACATTTCTTATAAATATGTCGTTGTTTTTATATCGCCGCCCTCGCCATTAATATCAGCATAATTTATAAGAAATCTGTTATAGTCTTATTAACACTCTGCCTTCAACTGTAGCGCCATCTGGCATCAGCTGCTTAACAAATTGAGATCTCTGTCCCCCGGGCGCAGGATGCATGTGCTCTTGGATGAGTTGGCACCTTCTCGTAAACCGCATCGCGACATGAACATAAATAAACGAAATGAAAAGCGCATCGAATGTGCCACAGCTGTGGCAGTCAAGCAATTTGCAATGCCTCGCGCCACGCCCTGCCGGCCACCCGCCCATCAAAATTTGTATTGCACAATCAGCGCACAAGTGTTGCACTCGAGGCGCCTCTGATATGAAGGGCAATGGCAATGCCGCACACATGCAGCCACACCCACTTCACACACACACACACACACACATACACATATATTTGAGTGTGTAAGCCCACTATACAGTATCGAATTGGAATCGGTGCGATCGCCCACCTTTTTGAAAATGTGCTGCACTTCACACCCGGTCTACAAATAGACCTGAGTTGGGTGTTTGGATCAGAGAATCATTCTGGAATGGCTGAGGGAATGACTGTGCCTAATGCGCTTGCACTTGAGCGCTGTTTGCTCAAGTCGCAGCTGATGATGACTACGCAGCATAGACTGCTGCCTGAATTCCAGCCAGCAACACAAATAAATTAAGAATTTTAATGCGGACAAAAAACAAAGGGACTTTGTGCATGGGCTAAGACCAGAGACCGGTCCGGCGGCGTCGACACGACTTCATGCTTAATCAAAATGTGTTGTAGGCTCGCCGGCTCTGATCCTTTTGAACTGCCGCTGCCACTGTAATATTTAAACCAGATCAGTTCCATGCCGCCAATGCCGCCGCCGACGTTGCCGTTTGCTGGGTCTGGGAACAACCATTGAGAGAGTTGGGATCAGCTTATTCTTCTGGGGAAAATTACCACAGCTTTGCTAATGAAAGGCAAACGAATGAAATTTTAACGAGCCCACAAAAATCGTAGGGTAAAGAATGCCTCAGACCGAGTCCAGGACCTCCTGTGTTGTTTGTCCTTAAAAGGTGATAACGCCGCCGTTTTGTGTTCCCATCCCTTTTCTTTTGTTATGTAACGAATTTACAATTTATGTTGTGCTCAATTGTCTTATTTCGATTATTAATATCCCTTTAGCGCAAATGACAGAAACACTCATTTTTTTTGCTAGGATCTGTAGTCTGTTCACGCCTTATAAAGAGCGCTTTCAATTTTGTTATGGGAAAATGTATTAACAGTAGCTATGAAATGAGGAAATCCTATTAGGTAATAAATAAAACTCAGAGGCAAACTTATTTCCGGCTTGATTGTTTATTATTAGATTTATTAGATATGGATCTCAGAGCTGCGAATCTAAATAAGTTAAGCCAAATAAAACAGACCAACAAGCTTTAGTGCCAATGTAAGCAATCAGAACCTTTTCTGGGGGGATGATTACATCTACAGGCTTATACTTTTGCAAATTTCTTTTGCATATTTCTGGCCATTTTTAATTCGAACGGCACTGTCCTAATTATAGCTTATAGATTAATCAAATTAATACAATTTCTGGAGTTGGGGAGTCCCCAAAAGCAGCTTGCTTTTCATGATTGTTCACAAGTTTCATTTTATTTTTATTCTAATAAACCGCAAAGGGCTGCCATTAATGAAATATGAAACAGCAGATTAAATTAACAAGCCGAACCAAGACATATATATACATATATTCAAGGGGCTTTATAGATATGCCAAAGAAAATAGCTAAAAAGTAAATATGCGAAACTCAAACATAGGTGAATATGAATGAAAGGGGAACTAAAGAGTAGGCAAATGTTTGCATGTGCTTACAAAATGCACTGAAGTATGCACACAGACTGGTTACTGAATGCCAATGACAAATTTATGTATAAACTTTAGCGCTAAAGTGCCACTAACTAACCCATACAAAGACACACACACACACATACACACATTCGAGTGCAATGGCACGACGAGGTGCCTGGGTGTATACTTTATGAATAGGGCATAGAAAATGCAGTTCTATGAATAGAGAGGACGCCCTCAGCGAAGAGCGAAGAGCGAAGACCGAAGAGAATGCCTCAGGCTCGCCTGAGCACTTACAATAAGCACTCCCGCGATGAATATTATTAAAGGAGACCCATTTGAAAAGAGCGGCGGCGCCCTGACAATGTCAATGTGCTGACTTCTCTGGTTGACTGGGGAGCAGCTTTTAATGATTTATTTGAGAAAATTTACACGTGAACAAAAAAACACACACACAAGATGAATAGAATGCAGAGACACACACACTTACACACACACAGGTGCATGAAAATGGAAGGAGGACTGGCACGGGCGCATTTTCGGATAGAAGACACAGATACGAAAACGCCTGTATTAAGTTGCCAGACCATGAAATGCTTTGGCACGTACGTAGCGCCAATTTTGCGAAGCTTTTTGCATAAACAAAAGGCAGGTGAGAGGCAGCTGTGCCGCCCTATGCCTCAGCCCATTTTATACTCTTCTGTCTCTTTATCACTATATTTGTGTGTGTGGCTGTGTGTGTGTGTGCGATTTCAGTTACAATTCGCGCTTTTTCATATTTTTTTTTAACGATTTATCATGCGAAAATTGTTTGGGCGAGGGTTATGCTTACTTTGCATATGCAAACCAACATTGCTATTATTATTTTACTGCCCGGTTTCCTCGCATTTCCTATTGTTATTTTTTGTTGCTTACCCTGTGGCACTACGTAAATTTAGTCACGTTGTTTAAATAATAAACTGCAGCATAAAGCGCACAAATACACACACACACCCACACACACACCCACTCACTCATACATACTCACGCACATCCACTCGCGAAATTATGCAAAAATATCAACAGATTCGGAGAATGGCAAACTTATGGTGACAATGCGTATACGACATGTGGCTTGGCAAAAGTCTCTCACGGCTAAAAGGCGAAAACTGATGCCACAGCAGATACAACTTAATCAGTGAATCGTTAAGTAAGTTACGGGACAGGTGAATAGCTTTTGTTGTATTCAGGTTGGACAAGATAAGACAAAAATTAAACACAATTATTTATTCCGTATCGCGAAGTGAATATCTTTGACTTCTAATTAGCATGAAATATACACAAATACACCGAGTCATCGATAAGATGTGTAATTTAATGACAATAATCAAAACTTTGAGTATGGAAAATGAGTCTGATGAACCGTTAAAGCCGAACCGAGATATGGATCTACTTTTGCGCATTAAAAAACGGGTAGTCCGAGGCAGCAAGTCGTACAAATTTATAACTGTCTTTATGGCTTAATGCCATCCATAAAATAGTAAACATATTTAACGATGCCTTGGAATTGTGCAGAAAAGTAGCGACGCGATCTGAGCTGAGCTCGATAGCTAATGACTTAATAGATGACGGTATCTCTAGTAGTTTCTTTGAAATTTTCTTGAAAGCAGGTATGTAAAATCCTTATATTTGTAACATCTTTATACATGTAAACAAATTAAAAATGTATTATGTTTGAGTTAAAACTTCTGCTAGAATTTACTTACATTTTATGCACTTTGTGAAAACTTCAACTTTATTTGCAATTATATTTTACGCTGTGAAGTTTTAAAAACTTCCTCCGACTAAACAGCTGTTTTAACTCACATAATTAGCATTTTCAGGGCGCCAGTTGTTAATTTACCATAAATAACTTAACGTAGTGCATAAAGTCAAGAAAGAAAGGGGAGAGGGAACTGCTGCCCACCTCAATCGCCGACCTCGACCTACAGCAATTTGTTACATTTTAGCCCGGGCGAACACAAAATTATTATACCCGTTTGCCAACTTTTGGCAATAAGAAACGAAACTCAAGTCCCGAATTGGGGACCTACTTTCGCCAGAGCCAAATAAAAGGGGTTACCAAAAATAGCCAAACGCCATATAAAGAAGCGCAGAGCAGACAGCATCAGCTGCACCCTTCCCTCGTCCTCCCACTCACATATAAGGTCATAAAATAGTTGTCGCAACCTGGCGGGATAAGAATCTGACTCTGTCCCAGACTCTTCCTAGAGCGCTTGCCAACACAAACAGACACACACAACACATATACAGGCACACACACTCTGATTACTTCGTTAAGTTGCATGTTGGTACAAATTGTTTCCAAAGAAAGGCAATGGAAATAAAAATTATTGCCCCAAAACAAACAGGCAAGGGTTAAAGGTAATCACAACAGCATGAAACTTGTGAAAGGTGCCTGGGTTGTGGAAACTATGAAGCTACACTATATAAATAAATAAAAACAACAATATCTCGCTGTGATTATCTCGACCAGAGATTCTAGTTTATAGTGCATCCTATGATCTAGTGGGAGAAGGGGCAACTCCTGTCAAATATGCAGCTGTTATCATACGTTGTCATCGTTTGAAATGATGCACAAGTGTACCAGAACCAGACAACAAATTAAAAGCCACTCGCTGGGAACTTCATTAGAGAAAGTCGCAGACGATGACCCGCAGATCCCAGATCCCAGATCCCAGACCCCAAACCCAGACATAAGACCCAGACCCAGACCCACACCCTTTGCCTACTAATTTTTTAGTAGCTGTGTTGTTTTGTGTTTTGTCAAAGCTAATTAGTACGTAAAAACATTAACAATGGACCGCAGTGACGAATATATGATCGCCTCAGAGAGACAGTTTGAGGCCCAAGTTCGACTGCATTTCAAGTGTGAAATGCTTATTTTGTCTTACCCAAGGGCAAGTTTTGGGCCAAGTCATTATTACAATGGCATTTGCATAATACGCGTATTATGCGTATTAATTACAGCGCAGACATTTGCATTTAAACGCCTATTTGCTGGCCAGGCCAACAACAACAGACAAAACAGATCGGTGGTGGGTCTTTAGACCCAGTAGCTAATACCATCTATGGACCCAACTATAATTATTAAATTAACAGACAATGCGTTGGGTTCGCCGTTGGCTAAAGACCTGCAAGATGCGTACATTTTGATAGGTTGAAAAAGCGACCACCCGAGCGTGGAGAAAGAGCTGAAGATCGAGCTACGAGATGGATATGGAGTTGGAGATGAAGTTGAAGCTGAAGCTGGTCCCATATACAGAAAACAAAAAGAGTTATTATGTGCAAATTTGCATAAATTTCACGCTTGCCAGAGAAATGATGCCAAGAGGAAGTTGTTAGAATGTCTGGAACTTGGCTTTCCCAGGCATCGCCAAATTGTTTAAAGTATGGAAAATTAATTTCTTAATCACTGTTTTCGAGCTCAATGTGGGTGTCCAGAGAGGGAAGTCGTTTATCTTCGAGAGAGCTGAGAAGGCAGCTGAAGAGTGATCTCTAGTGCTTAGTATTAAAAATGTATTTAAAAATATCAGATGTGTTAACAGTGAACACGCGCTTTACAACTGCAAAGCTGTTGATGGTAATAAATAAAGTTTAGATATTATTATAATTTATATGGAATAACCTTTTACCCGGTACCCGGTAAGGCATTCAATTAATTCGCTTAGGGTAATTAGAAGATCAAAAGAAAAACAAATTTTATCACATGATTACTTATACTACATTTTCAGAGTACCTTACCGCTTACAATTATTATTTTTTAACCTAACATCTTAAGAAATTCACTACCCAAATGATGCACATCAGAGAAATGCTCCAAAAGTGATTTTGGACACTTTACATAAACCTTATCACAATCGGCACCCGCGTGTCCCAAGCGTTCGGCCTGCAGATAATCGTTATCCGTATGCTCCGACAGGGCATCTTTTGAGCTGGAAGGACTATAAAAATATACAATTAGTTCAGTATGTAGCAAGTTCACTCGCACTCGCTCCACTCACGTCAGCAATATGTGCAACAGATCCCCCAGCAGACCGTTGCGTTCATCAAATGGCGCTGCTGCGCTTTCGCAGATGCTCTTTAAAATGCACTGCCGTCCATTGAGATGCATGCGCAGAGCCATCGTCTCGAAACCTTTGTAAATGGACCAGCGATATCCGTTTAGCTCCTGTGCGGTGTCTTCCACGTCTCTTGAGGCAAGGCCCAGTTCTTGGTCGGTTTTTTGCATGACATGCTGAAATATTGTCGCATTATCCATGAGCATTCGATCTGTTATGTCCTGGAACTGCTTTGTGCGAAGGTGCTTGGCTTTATTGGGCAACAAATAGTGAGCCTTGAACACATAGCCAGTTGTAATGGACTCAATGTCGAGATCATCCACTGGTATACCAAAGCCAGCTATAAACTGTAATTAAATCGCATCAGCACTACAAAGACTGGAGTTAAGGGAGCATACCAACTTTGAATCTGGCGGGGCGGGAACGCGGATAGATGAGGGGCAGCCAGCGTGCCTTCCGCACCAGCAGATCACTTTCATAGCTATGGCTTTCGTTGAAGGCCAAAATAACAGTCAAATGAGCCAAACTAAGTGCTATTAGCCACATCAGCTGTATATGTGTCATATTTGTATTTGTCGATTATCCTTTGCCCAATTTTCTTCAGGTATGCCAAACCGCACTGACTCGCTGTTGCCTTTTTACTATACCAACAACTTTGGAAAAGACAACTTCTTACTTTCTTTTATAAAACGAAAGTGCCAACTGATAATTCAAATTAAGCACAATACCAACTTGAAGCCGTTGAAATATGATAGCCATGTCCAATATTACTGACGACACTATCTGTTCATTTAGCTTATGGCTGTTAGAATCTATAAATTTCCTAAAAACTGCAGACATCGCGTTCTTCCAATTTACACCTTTCCTATCTTCCAATAAATACACTAGGTCAAACATAGATTATTAATTTGAGTAGATGAAAATTAACCTACATTTGAGAAGAACTTTTATAGTTAAAAGTTAAAAGAGAATTTATGCTTACTTGATTTAATTTAATGTACTCAATTAACACAAAGTCAGTTGAAAATAAGCCATATTCTTAAATAATTTTAAATTCTTGTAATCTTCGAAATTCACTGTGCTTGAATACAAAATTCTGCGTATTATTGCCAAGATCTTAACTTTTCCAGATTGTCATGCAGTTCACTAAAGTGTTGCAACAAACTGCGACGACACTCTTTGAAAACGCGCTCACAGCCTGCCCCCGTTTGTCCCACCTTCTCGGCGTAGTAGTACTCATTATCCGCATGCTCAGACAACCTATCCACCGATGAAGAGGGCCTATAAGCAGTTTAAGGCTCAGGCCAGTTGCAGTTTCAAAGACAAAAGCTTTACTTACGTCAGGAGTATATGCAGTAGATCTGCAATGAGTCCATTGGTTTCATGAAAAGGTTCCTCGGCTACCTCGCAGATGCTCTTCAAGACACAGATGCGTCCCTGGTAACCCAGACGCTTGGCCAGACCCTCCAGACCCCTGTACATCGTCCAGCGGTAACTGCTCAGCACCTGATTAGTTCTAGTTAGTAGCTTCCTTGTGCTCTTGCCCAAATCATCGACACCGACCAGAAAGTTCTCGAACATGGGTCGATGCCTACGTGCTCCAACGGATCCCAACGTGGGCACCTGGTGAATGGGCAGAGCTGTCGGCGTTCGCAGTGAGTTCGCCGTTTCGGGCAGCCAGTATTCTGCCTTGAGGACATAACCTGTCGTTACCGCCTCATACTCGAGATCCTCTAGTGGTATACCAATGCCACCAATAAACTGATTAAGAAATGGTTTTCTTTTTAATCTTCAGCCTGGAAATCTATTAACTCTACACACCATAATACGAGTGGGAGATGTTGCTGGAAAGATGAGCCACGGTATAGGAGCCCTTCTGCTACGATCGTGTTTTGATAGGCTGCCATAAGCAGCAATTGTACTCGAAAACAAATTACAGATCATATTTATATATAATAGTCTACTTATTCCCGCTTTCATTTTCTAATTTTTTCGTAGTAATTTTAAATCACTTCACTTTTGCAGACGTTGTTAATGCTTTGCCCAGCAGCGAGTTACTGATTCTAACAGCATATACACAAAAACAAAACTAAAGTTCTTGCTGGAGCATTTATTACCGAAACAAAATCAGTCTTAAAAAAAACAGTCTGTTGTCCCGAGTCTGCTTTCTTGCAACACAGATAAATTGTTACAAATTCTATTGATTAGCACCAACCGATTAACGCTTTCCACTCAGCAGACAGAAAAGTTACTGGGTTAGCTTTGATACTCTGTAAAACTTGTATTTTCTAGTTTTAACTCAGCTATTTTGGTTACTTTGTTGGTTACTCGGTCTCAATGGAAGAATAGCTTTAAGCACAACTGTTAAGCCAGAAATGCGAGATTATGAATATTTAAGACTTACTTTAATTACATTTAAATATTTTATTTATAAAATTGCTAGTGTTGTTTTTATCGGCAACCACCGACAAGCAAATCTACTTTGATCTTGATTAAATTACTTGTTTAATTTAGATGAGGACAAGTCGACACCAGTCAACAAGAAATTTGTTTTTTTATATATATTATTCATTTATTTTACTTTCATTTTCAAATTATATATTCCTACTGAATACTATCTATCCGTCTGTATGAAGATGTCGATCTCTGAGACTTCTAACAGCAGAAACCACACATTTTGCAACACAATCTCTAAAATACCATATGCAATTTTCAAGCCTATTTCGTATTGTACAGCTAAGTCCCCATCTTTTTATCGACTCGGTATAAATATACCTTATTTTATTACTTTTCAGAATTTTGAACTCGTGGTTTTGAATATTTCCCTCGTATAAGGTCTATAATGGGCTTGGGTATTTACTACTTAATCTGTGGTCTGCCTTCCCCCAGGCTTTTCATTTAGTTTTTATGAAAAATACGGATATATTATAAAGGAAAGGGTAGTTTTTAGAGAATCTATAATTAAATTAAAGTTGTTAATATATTTATATAAAAAGTAAATTGTAATTTTTATATGCAGTCTTATCTTAAATTCTATGCTTGCTTTATTTACTTCTAAGAAACACTTATTTGTTTGTTTGTATTTTAACTAGATGTTTTATATTTTGGGGTTCAGGTTTAAAATCTACTTGCACAACATTCTCAATTTGAAATTCTTCGTACCACTTTAAGCAACGGCCTGTCTCACCCTGTAGTGACTATTGGCTTTGACACATATTTCTTTCTGCTCATGTGCAACTTGCCACTTGCAACTTGCAACTCGAAACTTCTAACAGTTCACTTAGCGCACTGTTCGCGATGGGTTCAAGTCGCTCCCATTCTTGTGGCAACTTCTTAGTTGAATTGACTCTAATCTTGCTGACCGTAAAGCTGACCAGAGCAGTGCTGTTTTTTCCTCGTGGCTCTTCAATAGGAGTAAGCCAACTAAATTTCAATAAAATCCAATTTTAGTAATTTTTTTCTGTAGTTGTTGACCGCAGTGGCCATACCATTGGATCTGACATATCGCAATGTGTATATGGCCTTCAACTTTGAGTCCAACTACGGCTTGCCAACAAATAACTCCGTTAATGAGTGGATCGATAGGGTAAGTGCGTATAGCTTGAATTCCCACTAGTCATCCTAATATACGGCTTTACATATAGTGGGATCTGGATGAGCAATTTCTGGGCATTGGGAGCAATGTGACGCCCATCGATGGACGCAATCTGGAGAAACGTGCGATTTCACGTCACGACTTCTATCGCGCGATTGTTAACTATTTGGGTCAGTATGGCTACAATGGTAGCGCCTGTTTGCTGCGCACCATCTGTGAGGTGAGCGCAGCTCCGCTGGATGCCGACAACGGCGTATGGGGCAGCATATTCAAAATACTATTCATGTAAGTCGTTGGGGTTAGCTACTCGGGTGACCCCATGTGAGGACAACTTCCCAATCTAATTAGTGGCCTCACGCCATTCACAGGCCAACGACAAGCGCCGCCGAGTTGCGGCTCCAGCACGTGGACAGCCTCTACGATGCTTCACATTTTGGCACGCGTGGAATGGACTCGGACTGTGCTGATTACGTGGCTGGTTGTGCGCACAGTATGCTGGACATGATAAGCGTTCTGCTTTGAATCTGCGGCATGCGTGGGCACACTCAGAGTGCATTTTCATCATTAATTAAACAAACAATATCCCAGCATGCATATAAGCTTTAACCAACGTAAATTTCATGCTTCACTAATTAAACGTCTATAGTAAACACCAATGAATTTTAAATTTAAAGCTAACTTAAATACAACATTGATTTTCCTGATGGTCAGCTTTTCAAACATAGACGTCACTTTCAAATACAAATGACAAAAACAAGTAAAATGCTGTGTAGACTATGCGCTATACTATAATATACCCTGAATCCAGCTGTTAAATAAATATATTCTAGTTTGCTCTCATTTTTTTTGATTGACAATGCAAATGATTGACAGTAACGAGATCAATATGAGGATACTTATTCGAATCTAACCTGGGTATTTCTTATCAGATTTTCTTTGAACTTGTGGAATTGATGAATAATAAAAAAAAGCTGTGCCTTTTCAATTGTTTCTATTATTAATATCGGAAAACAAAATGTATCGATAGCCGAGAACGGGGGCAGCTATCGATAAAATAAATTAAACCTGCTGTGCGCGGGATATACGAGAGTTTATATATCAAATTTGAAAATTTCTGCTTCATACAGTTTCGGAGATCCGTAGACACGGACAGATCCGGCAGTTGATCCTGATCAAGAATATATATGTATCAAGTAGTCGGAGATGCTGCGTTCTGCGTGCTATACACTTTTGCACAAAACCAATATACCCTTTTACCCATTTTTAATGGGAGAAGGGTATAAAAATGCGAAAATCTGTAGCAATGTTTGCATAACAAGCAGCCAACTATGGTTGCTCGCCTGCTGCGCGAAATGTTTTAATTTCGCTTAAAGCGCTTAAGACACCGCATCGCTCTGGCAACAAAATCCAGATAATGGTGATGAGTACCGGCCCTAAGCTGGCCGCAAAAAAATCCGTAAACACGCACACAGACGCACATATATACACATGGGGTCCCAGGGTATATTTGCCGATGCCTCGCGTTTTGTTCAAGAGCAAGACGCAGTGTTGAGCGTTGGTACCTTCTTTATTTCACTTACTTCTTATTGTTTTTTTTTTGGCAGCTCTTCGCCTCTTTGATCGTTTTTTCCGCTCCTTTTGTGGGCTAACAAAAAGAGAACTCTTTTTGTTTGCGGTCTGAGCCTGTCAACAATGGCTTACATATGTACATACATGTGTTTTAGTTGCTGGGCCAGGTTTTGTTCTTTGGTTTTTTATTTATTATTATTATTTTGGCTGTTTGTTATTCCTTTGATTTGATTTGCCGCCTTAAAGGGACCTCGCTATTGTTCATAAGACGGTCGTTCTTTGACGGACTGGTGAGAGCGAATTACGCCTTCTTTGATTTCGCAAAGCTATTGAAATCATAATTAGAAGACAAACGCTTCAAGTTGTTTTTAGCACAATAGCCGGGCAACAAAGCAGAAGTGCTTATTTGCGTCGTACAGTTAAGAAAAGGATTCCTAAGCCCTAAGTGCTAATAAAGATAAGGAAGCGAGAACATTTTGGTTGAAAGTTGAGGAAGCTATTTGATTTCTACTTCTTGCAGCTGGAAGTTGAATAAGCATCAAAATGTAGACAAAAGTAAACATTTTAAAAGGGTATTTAAAAATCATATGTATACTTTAAATTCTGGTGCGTAAAGTATACAAATATAAATAAAAAAACTTACAAAGTTATGCACATATGAAAATTCTAAATTCTAAACTTTATTACATAATTCAGATATCCTCTTCCCAAAATAGCCGCCTTTCGGTTCGTCCTTATTAACGAAATAATCTGAAAGATTATAGGACCTAGAGACTTAAAATTAAAGTTTTTGTAAATCAGTTTGAATATATACATACAATATTATACAAATACTATACAAAATATTGAATTGAGACTCCGATTCCGACACAGAAGTTCAATCAGTACACATGCGGCTCCAATTCCGCTTTGACACCCTGGTATTATGTATATCATTTTTAATTTACATGGAAGTGCACCTTAAAAGCATTATACATTGTGTGTATTTTACACATTGAGCAGTACTAAAATCGATCTTTAAATAGTTTTTTCGCTATTTATGACTTTGTTAAGTTACTTCAATATGCACACATACTCGCCACTGATTTATTGCCCATAGTTTCCATGTGCTATTTTAAATTACGGTCGAACTACACAAGCATACTAAAACATTTTAATAGACTTGTCAAAAGGGCGACCACATAAAATGGCAGGTGGTTGTGTCGACTAAGCCACATTCATTTCCTGTGGGGAATTGATTTGCCTTGGGTTTCTTCAGTGGGGCTGGCACAAATTGATTTGTAATTAGCTGCAGTTGCAGTCAACAATATGATTAACTTGGCATTTGGCGAGGCCCCCAGTCACCGCCTCTGAGTTGAGAACCATGTGCTGTCTAAGGTTACAAAAGAGAAGAAACGCGGTCACAGATGTGCGCAGGCGTGGATGTTCCTCAAGGAATAACATATCCACTTGAAAGATGCAATGCATAAATTATTCTAAAGGAATGCATTATCCTTGGCAATTGACAGCTCCTTTAAGTAGCCAGTCGGCACTCAATATGGGCATATGAGGGCGTTCTAGTGAGTTGTAAACGCGTCTGTTGAGGCTGCTGTGGTTTACCCCAGGTATTCAGCATATGTCAACAAATGTTGGGCTGTCTACGGATCTGAGTATCCATAACATATCATATGAACTATTCCAATCCGTGGCAGTTGACAGTTGTGTGCAGTCTGTGTCATAAATCAGTGCAGAGCATAAAATTACATTTCCATTTCAACGCTGTCTCTGATTGTTTTTTTTTTTTGCTTATTGAATTTATATTAAATCCATGTGCACTTGGCAGTTATTAAATTAGACTTTAATCCACTTTGACACGCGCATATAAACATTAATTGAATTCCAAAATGGGCAGTTTATTTGAAACTTTTAAATGAACATTGGTTTTATTTTACCATTACCCACCTCAACAATTGGATTAAACGCATGAAATAAAATGGCATTTAACTGGCGCATTGTTTGCGGGATTTTGGGTTTATTTAATTTAGTTAATGAATTATTTTTGTGTAGGAATTTCAATGATTTGGCTAACCAATAAGATTAGGTCTGCAAAGATATGCATTAATTAACAATAATTATTGTTTAACAGGCATTTTTACATAAAAAAAGCAAATATTAATTAATAAATATAATTGTTACAACTGTTATCGAACTGCCAATAATGTAATACCTTTGCGGTTCTATTTTCAATAAAATCTACTTAATTACCTTGCCATCCTAAACAGAAAAATACATATGCATTTGAGCTTACAAGCAAGAAGAAATTTTTATCATTCAGAAGCCGAAGACAACCATATTATTTTTAAAATGATCGATTATTCCTACAGAACTATAGAATAATCCTGTGTTGACAGAATATAAGGATGGTAATGATTGTTTTTAGTGACTTTGTTTGATAAATCTGTGAAAGCAAATCATTTCTCATACAAGATAACACCTTTCACAGTACACCCTCGCTTGACACAACTCACAAGTCCTTAACGCAGCTATCGATAGTATACTTTATGGATTCGAAGATGTCTGCTCATAAGTTCATCATTATTTGTCTCTCTCAATTTATGCAAATTTATATTTTGATGCAAAATAATATTTCTAAAAAGCTTAAATTCAGCTTTCTTCGAAACTTATATTCGAAATCCATGTTAATCATAAAAGTCTAACGCACATTTATGCCATGAATATTTTGATTAGATTCACTTGACTGACTTGTTCCGACTTCCCTATCTTGGAATCTTAACTATCTTCTGCACTTGAGCATGAGCGTATCAAATTGACGGGAAAGCAACTGAATCTAATCATTAGCTGTTGTCAATGTTCCCACCAAAACTGGCAACAGCCACCGCCTTATCGCTAACATCAACACCTAGTTTCCTGCTTAATCAAAAGTCATCATTTTCTTTGCATAATTCTAGTGAAAAGGTCAAACAGTGATGACCCAAGTCATCATCATTCATATTCATGTCTGCCATATGAAAACTGCCCCCTTTAATTCATTACACTAACCAAATCCCTCCAGACATTTTATAACCTCCCCTCACTCCCTGGCGCTGCATTCATAATTTGATCGATTGCAGCGCTTCCAAACTACTTTGACATTAATTGACTCCAAATATGCACAAGCGCATGAAATTATGAAAATCTTATTAAAGTCAACCAGCCAGGCGAACGCTTCAATGAGCCTTTTGTTGGGAAAAGTTGAAAAAAATATAAGAAAAAACTTCACCAGGCAAACTTCATAAATGCTAATGTGCCTGGCTGACTTGACGGGCTGGCTAAGAAATGATTGATGGTCTTAGTCAGGGCTAGGTAAAAATTCGGCTCCTATGGTTTGAGGTTTCTATTTGGTATTGAGTGCAAAATTATGCGGTGTGCACACCTACTGTCAAAAGAAAAAGGATCAACTTCCGAGAAGAAAAATTCCACCTTTTACATTTGAGGCGGTTTTCGGCAACCGTCTGAGCCAATTTAATCCAATGGCTTAGACACAACGAGCTCATCTTAAGCGCCTTAACGCATGTTGCAACATGTTTACTAGGATCGAGCAAGGATTTAGTTATTGTTGCGATGGGCAGCATTGCAAATATTTTGAGGTTGCCGCCTTTGTATGCGATTCCGGTCGCAAGGGCGGGACTCTACAATGATCTTAGTTCATTTTAGACAACAGTTCTTAAAAAAGATGAGCAGAAATTGTAAAGGCATTACTTATAGGTGTGTCTTATTGACAAATGTTATTAGAATCCCTTAATTCCTTGATTATTTCAATACATAGTTTTAAGCAATATATTGCGAGTATACCCAACATGCTCACCTAAACTTTTGATTTAGGAAGCGGTCTGTATTTATGTATTACCCAAGCAATCCTTACATGCAAACCAATTTGCCAAGCCCAAAACTGCCTCAATTCACAGCCGACTCACATGAAATTTGAACAGAATAAATGTATTCTCAGCTCTTTTGTACATTATCAGACAAAACGTCTGACATCCTGTTTTGTTTGGGGTCCTGTGCGTGTGGCGCCATAAAAAGCATTTTGTGTAACTGCGGCGCAAACAAGCTCGAGACTAATTACAGCAAAAGATAACGCCAGAAAGCAAACCGCACCAGGATAATAATCTAAGCAAATTTATCAACACACACATACACACAAGGACTCAAATGGAAATGTCCGTGTGGGTGTATGGGTGTGTTCGAAGAGAGAAAAAAGGCACATACATATATATAAGCCCTGTGCTTTGCAGCTTTGCATGTGTGCAACACCAAGGAAGACATACACAAAAGGATACAAGTGAAAAATTATGCGATGGAGACTTTAGCAGACAAAAGCAAACAAACGCCAACCAATGAATAGGCCAAGGGGCAGCCCCAGTATTCAGTTCAGTTGTTTGTTAAGTGTGAACTTGAAGTAAAAACATGCCACGTGCCGCAGGCCAACAATAAGGAGGCATATAGCCCACAAGCTGAGATTCGCCTAGGAAAACGACAGCTTTAATTTTACCCAAAACGAAAATTGAATACACTTGCCAACTATTTACAGTACGCAAGCAATTGTGCGATTGAGAAAAGAATATTAATGAATACAAGCTCAATTAATCTGAAGCTAAAGCTTAATAAGGTTAAAAGACCAAAAACTTGAATTATAAATTATATATGGAATATAATTTGTAAATTATTAACTATTGTAAAAAGTTGGTTGATTGTTATTTTTTGGGGGTTTCCCCAACAATTGCTATAATGTGCACCATTTTAATATTCCCAGATATCATATATTTTATATTGTGCAATCAAAATTCGAATCTTCTAATTTATAAGTGACAATCAAAAATAATAATTACATCCTTGGCCAGTATTTAAATTTATATTAAATGTATCTAATGTTTTATGTTAAACACTTTCAATTCTAATTTATTATTGCTTTTTTTAAAATTTAAAATATCAAAAATTTATAACATTATACGTCTTAAATTTTAATTACTCTTGTTTTATTTTTAAAAATCATACGCTACAATAAGTCGAGCATAATAATTATATCCTTCGCAAGTACTTGAAATTAAAAAAAAAAGCCAAGTTACTCAGGTAGATCAAAAAATTGTTTTTTCTCCAAAAATAACCAAAAGGCAAAAGGCCTCCAAAACGTGTATCAGACCACCTTTAACCCCCATCAGTATTTTCTCACCACCCCACCCAAGCAGAGAGTCCTGCCTGAGTAACAGCATTTTAGCATAAATTTCGAGTTACACGGCAGGAAGTCGTCGTGCGTCAGTTGCTTGCCACAATTTCCATTAGCGGCACAAGCGCCACATGTGACGTTACCGCTGCGAGAGCGTTTGACATTTTAAGGAGCGCCAAGCGAGTGGCCCCACAGGTAAACCCCAGAAGTCGATGTCCTGCCCTGCCCTGCCCTGCCCTGTCATGTTCTGACATGTCAACTGTGCAGCACGCACAATTTGAGGCGAAATTCTCAAAGGTAAAATAAATAGAGAAACGATGGACGAACGTTAAATACACATAAGTGAATAGCGTGGCCAAAGAGCCAACAAATGCGATGAAAATACATACCTATAGCAATACCTATACCTATACCTACATATACCTATACCTGTAGCGAGGCCAGTCACAATTCCAACTCCCAGCTCTCAGCTCAGCTGAGTTCAGTTCAGCTCGGTTAGGTTAACATCTCCCTCGGTAGATCCCCAGTTGCACAGCACACCTGTGTGGAGGGCTCGAATTTCAATGAAATGTTGAAATAGAAATTAAATGCCAGACCGCATTTTAGACTAACGCCAACATTGCGCGCTCCCAATGTGCTCGTATCAGCTTACAGAAGCAACAGCATCCTTCTCCCGCCCTTCATAGTACAGGTATCCAGTGTGTATCCTGTGTGGCAGCCTGAATCAACCACAACATATACACCTACTTCCTCTGCACAGAGCTATTCTGTGTCACATGAGACTCTTTGCCAAATAAAAAAATATTGAATACCCACCGGGCCCAAACCACAATGCCAAGGAAAAGGTGGTGGCCCAGGAACAGGAACAACCCAACACTTAGTTTCGGAAATGGCTCCTAGCTGAGCTGAGCTGAGCTGCCTCTGATGTTGCTGATAGATTGCAATAGTCGGTAATAGTCTGTGGTCTGGGCCCAGTTAAGTGTTTTGAATTTACCTTGCACAAAGCACCCTTTGCATGTGCAAAATTCAGATGGATTCCTCGATAAGTTTTAAGCGATTATAAACGATTCGTCGATATTGTCAAAGGCAAATGGTAAATTGAGTGCATTAAACCTACGCAAAGGAACCATTTGCCAAGGTATTATACGACAAAGACCAGTGATGAATATCAGTTAAGAGATAAGGAGAATAACTTGTGTTAATAATGTTACATAAAGTCGAAATTGGAGTGCGCTCGAATTATTGAAAATGTACTAGAAAATAAAAACGAACGATCTTAGGCACGCAATAGATTAAATGCTGCAAAAGTTTAAGTCGGAGTAAATTGACGACTCTTAAATTTCACCCTAGATTTAAGAAACTTTCCATTTTTTCCAATGTTCATGCTGTCTGTCCGTCCATCCAGCTTTCCGCCTGTATGTACGCAACTTTTTTCAACACCCTTAGAGATGAATTCTCGAAACGTGGAACATATACTCGCCTGTGCCCGCGTCAGACAAAGTGTAAAATTTTGGAGTGCTACGTCCACTAGGAGGCTAGGAAATCGATAAAATCGATGTCCTTTAAAAATCCGTGCAGCTCTGCCGCCCTGCGACAAATGAAATGTCTATATCTTCCGTAGCTATTAAGTATATACATAACTGGTAGTTCCATTTAAGAACCGATAAAAAAATCTAATGTAAAATAAAAAAACCTGGAAGGTAACTCGCTGGTAACCAAAAATTTGATGATTGATTACTAGGAACCTCCTTCTAAGTTCGGTATTTATTGGCTACACCCATCCTGTTTGTGGCGCCTATTATCAGATGGTATATCTTATGGTATCAGAGTATTTCGCAGTCGGCTACGTTCGACTGCAACGTTCTCTCTTGTTTATTTAATTATTTAATGCCAACTAAGATCAGCCAACGCAGATAATTACAAGAAATATAAAATAAATTAACTGACATAAAATGTAATATTTATGCTTTTTTAATTGAAATTAATAAAAATGTATTATCAATTATCCTTATTATTTTATTCAATTATCAACGCAGCATGTAATGCTACCGTAATTTGCATGCTTTTTATTCTGAAAAATATTGTTACTCAGCTTGTCGATTGCTTAAAAGTCGTTAATCAAACATGAAGCAAAAAGTCGCATACAAACCAGAGTTTTCCACGTATTTTGAACTGTCAAATCATTCGCAGCCGCACAAATCAAATGGCAAATGTACTTGAGAACTACTTTTTGGCAGCGGCCGACCAACATTAATAACGCTTCAGTAGAAGCGCACAATTGAGAATACGTAGAAGCAGACCCACTACTCGATATGCTTTTCAATAAAAGTTCCGACAAAGGCCGCAAAACAATTGGGCAACAACAGACAAAAGAGTCACAAAATTACAGCGCACTTTGAGGTCCTGCATTTGATTACGCAGAACCAGTGCGAAACCTTGAAGCTGGCAGTCCGAGTCCTGCCCAGTGCATTTGTCATTGGCACAGAGAGTGTGCTGCATGAGGCAAGTCGAATGTTGGACCGGGTCGAACAATTAGTCCACGCCCCTGACCATTTTTACACCTGGTAATTGCTCCACAAAACGTCGTGTAATTTTTCTTTAACGAATCTCAAATGACTTTTGTCCTTTGTTCAGCAATCTGGACCACAAGGATTCATTGGTTTGGTTTTCAGCTGCAGGCCAGCCAAACATTCGCATTGCTTACTTTATTAAAGCGTTGGAGACATTTATGACCTTGGTCAAAAATACTTACATTGTACGAGCTGCATGTTGGGTACATGATTAATGCTTCAACCTTGGCACAATGCTGGCAATTTGGTTTTGTGACTGCGTGCAACTGTTTCTATTGAGGTATTGTGCATCTGTAGGCGTTTTGAGCCGGACTCTTTGTCGGCACAGCAGCATTCTTTACACCTCGAGAGACGGCTGCTTCTTTCTTCGACTTAATGCGTTTACAATGAGACCCAGAGATGACTTTTGAATTATTGTTCCAAGGAATCGAACCTTTACAATATTTGGCCAGCTGAAAATGGGTGAATTTGGGTTACACACACACACACTGGCACACTGACACACACGTACATACAGCCATGCGTGAGATAATAAGCAGTGTGCAAACTTTTACATATTCAATTGATGACTTTTCGCTCGGCTAAATCGCTGGGTCACCAGGTTGATGATGGGAATGGCTCATTACGGACCACTTTCCCGGGGCCAATTATTGAGAGCGGAGTTGCGCGTCGACTTAAATTCAATTTAAAATGCATCAGACTGTTTACCGTAATAATATACACACATTTATGAATGCCTGCCCACTGTCTTATCTTATAAATATCCGCAATATCGCCCTCAAGCGTCCAACCGATTTCTGGCTCTGCCGTTTGCGCAGGCGCACAGATCAGGACCAGTTTCAGTTTCAAATTCAGTTTGCGCTCTCTTCTCCCAGATGCACCAGGTGCAATACTTTAATGAGCTTTTGTTGTTTTTTTTTGCTTTTGCTGTTGCCTCTGCCGACTTCGTCAGCGCTTGCGGCTGCTGCGTTTTTATGTATATATGTATTTTTTTATTGCTTGGCTGAAGTTAAATAAATTTAAACTTGGCACTTTTTTTGCAGGCAGCACGCAAGATTTGTTAAGGCACAACAGCTGTTTATACCCTTAGAAATTTGCGTGAGAGGGTATACACATGTACACTGTTCTGTGAACATTGAAATCTATTAATTTAACACTAAACTTAATGCGTGGAATACGGATCTTGTGTGTGGAATCCAAAATATCCGATTCTCCAAGTCAGATGGGAATCTGTGCAAAAGAAATTCATACTTCTTGCTCTTCGTCGCTATGTTTAGGGTGCGTTCGCTCCGTAAAACGATAGATTCCTCATTGACCTTCCCTCCACAACTAACATTATGCTACGTTAAGTGTTTGTAGTGCTTGTACTCCTTACTACATTATCTTAACGGGTGAACTAGTAACTATTCTTTGCATAAAGTACTCTTCCATGATTACATTAGGTTTTCTGTAGCAATTTTATGCATTTCCTGTCGACAATGCAATTTTTGCATGCATTTGTTGGGCATTTTAACTAATTCTTGTTAACTCTTTCTTATGCTTGGTCTGTTTTTGGTTTTTTCTTCCCCAACCCATTCAATTTTGCAATTAAATGCCACCAGAACACTTATCAATTTTTCATATATTTCAATTTTAACTTAATTTAAGAAACAAAAATATTACATTTTGTTTTGAATTTTAATTTGCCTAATACGAATATATATGAATTCAAAATATATCGGAGCTTATAATAAACAAGAAAATACTTGACCTGCTACAAGTGAAAAATATAGTAAATTATAAAAATATTTTATCAAACAATAGACAAAGTTTAATTTCACTGAATTTAATTCATTTGTATATTTTAATGACTATTTCTTGCAATATTAGTCGTCATTAAATAAATAATTCGTAGAAGGTAAACATTTTTTAAAATAGTTGGGTTTAATCTATAGTCTACTGCAGGGTAATTGGGAGTCCAGCCATGCGTTTTTCATCTCTCTTTCTCTCTCTGGCTTCCATATCATTTATGTTAAGTTTTTACTGGCATGTTTCTTTTAGCTGTGCCGCATCGCGCTGCTTATGCAGTTAACTGATATTTTTGCATGCCAGATAAAAATTCTGTGTGCTGTACCAATGCGCATCTGTTATCCTGACAGCAGGCAGGTGAGGCGAGGACTCTACCCGCCCCTCCCCCGCTGCTGTCGCCGTCGCCACCGTCGCCGCTGTTGCCGCTGCCCGCACGCTGGGGAGGTAATCGATCTCTTGTGGTTTATTTACATCCGTTATTGAAATTCGCTTTTTGCCTTTGGTTGTTTTTGTTGTTGTCGCTGGCCTTTGTTTTTGTGAATTGGCTTTGTTGTCCTTGCTGTTATTGTTGTTGCTGATGGTGTATTGATGACAATTGCAGTTCGGCATACAGCTGGACCTTCATTTACATCCGGTTAACGTTTTTTGCAGCAGATTTTTCTTCCGTTTTTAGTTTAAATGGCAGCCGGCGGAAGTAAAAACCATTCCAGTTCTTTAATATTTATTTCCACATTAGTTTACTGATTTTTATATAAAACGCAAATTTAAGAAATTGTAATGTAATAAATCAATACAATGGATGCTAAAGACAACAAAACAAATAGACATAATCCTTTAGCTTTGTTAAGAAAGGCAGTTTTGATTGGTAAGGATTATTTATTTGTTTCAAAGTATTTTGTATGTTATAGCATTATTATAGCAATAATTTTTATCCTTTCTAATACAGGCTTTATTTTATTTTATTACTTTTTTAATTTTAACTTTGAATTCAATTAATCACTTCTTATTTAAAATGGTTCTTCTTAAATTGTGGAATATTTTTAATGCACAATAATTAAATTAAATACAAAAAAATAAAATGTAGGTATTGAAATAAAACGACCATTTGACGGTAAATAAATAATTACAAGCAAATTTTGTATTCATGTTTTGAACACACAACACTTAATTGCTATTTCGATTAGAAAGTTTTGAGTAATATTAGTTATTTTATTTTGTCGTAAATGAGACAATTAATCCATTAGCAATCGAAAAAATATCAATAATATTTTGCCATAATGAACACATTTTCATTTTCTATAAATGTTTAGAATATTAAGTTTCTTACATTTTATTAAGTAATCTTACATTTTACTTATAATTCAATTAGAACAATGTTTCAAGCAACATTACTTAACATAAGTTATTTTATTTAAACCTAAATCAGACAAGAAATCAAGTAGATATATCAATTATATTTAGCAACAATTTTTAGCAACAATATTAAATGTAATCCTAAATGAGACAGGAAATCAAGAAGAAATATCAATAATATTTACCATAATAAATTCACTATCTCTGAAAACTTTTTCCCACATTCCCATCAGCTGCATTCCCAGGCGTCATTCCACTGAATTTCCCTCACCTGTCCTTTAGTTACTACTAGCATTCATAATCAGCAATTTCACTAGCAATACCAAATTATACATTTCTGTAGCCTGACTGCCACAAAAATAAGTATCCAGTAAGCAGGGGCAGGCGAATTCACCTGTCCACACGGATTTCTAACTTGTAATACATAAATTAATGCTTTAAGAAAAACACAAAGCAATCCAAGACATTAAAAAGATAAAGACCTGATCACAAACACACACACACACACACACACACACACTCACACACAGGTATATTGAGATTCCACCTGCAGTTCAACATTCAAGAGCAACATATAATAATCCCATCAACATTTTTGGATACGCTTTGCAAATGAATTGTATCGCGGCCGGCAAAGTCGAACAACCTGACCAGACAGGGACAGAGACCGGGCCACAAAGCGTGGATAATAATAATGTGGAACCGAAAATGAGCTGGGATCGGTCAGGACTGACGACTGGCAAAGTGGCGACTGCCGGTGCGGACTCTGAAGTTTTGTATTTGCACCTGCAACACTCGATGCAGAAATTTTGATGAGCCATGCGCGGCTTATAATTAAATTGAAGTTGTAGATACAGTTTGATATCAGCACCGTTGCGCTCCATAAAACATATGTGCATAAAAATTACATAATGGCTAAGCGTGCGTTTTAGAAGCCTTGGCATTTAAAATTGTTTGGTGGGTAAATGTATGAAAGGGAATAACACCGAAGGAAACCCTACGTAAAAGTCGCATATATAAGCTAACTTGAACATGTGAAAATGCAAGGCACGTTGTCCAAGACTTGGCTTTCGAATCTGCCTTTATTCATTTTTATACCCTTGCAAAGGGTATATTATTTTGTGGTGAAGTATGCAAAGCATTGAAGAATCTCAGTTTTAAGGATAATGAAACTTGGGAGACATAAATTTTCTTTTATTTTTAATAATAAAATGGATTCTAAGAATATATATTCTCCTAACTAAAATAACAAGATCAAACTAACTAGTAACTAGTAAGATTTTGGTGAGGAATTGTCATCATCGGAGTAATTTATCATATGGCTGTCATATCTTTTTTGCCTTGTTTTCCGGCATTTTCTGGCCTATTAGAATTTATTTGTACAATAGCCGTACAAACAAAAATTCGTAGCCTGAGTCGAGACTCGTCCATATCCACTTTATAAACCGATCCTTTTCAGCATTTCCAAACTGCACCACCAAACAATTGATTCGAATCGACTTCTATTGTAGAGTCCGTTTGACAGCTTATTTTCATGCCGCACATTTGCATTTATCGAACGAGAAAAACTGCAAATTTAATGTAGGCCTTAACCGAAAATAAAGCTGAAAACTATGCATATATATGTATTGTCATTGTCGAATAAATCAAAATTCACACACAGGTCGCTTGGCCAAGTTGCAATTGTATGCAAAAAGAAAAAGTGAAAAAATGAAATAAAAAAATGCCGCAGGTGGCCACAAACTGTCGGCCGTTTGTCCGATTGTCTTTCAACGTTTCAAGTGTTTGTCTTTGCATCCAGTTGGACAAATTTACATGCGCGCCCCGCACACAATGAGGCAGCCACAGGTAGGCACGGCTGGACATTCCATTCTAGCCACTGGACAATGGCCACACGTCGATATTCAAATATATACATTTTTCCTATTTTTTCTCCATTTTGCGCTGCCTGCTCAAGGCACACATTTGAGCATTAATCGCACCGGTCAAATATGTTTTAAATGGAAAAACTTGTGAGGGATGTTTGGTCGTGTCATTTCCGCTTTTGTAATACTCGTTATCCTTTGACAGTATGTGTGACAAACGTACGGCTGTGTGGGTGTCCAATTATTGAAAATATTTGTAATTAAAGTGTAGCTCTTAAGCTGTGTGGGAGTCCAGCGCGCCTAAATCCATCAATCATTTTTTAGTAATCTTTGATTTTATATATGAAATATTAGTTTTTGAAAACTCTCCTTTTTATACCTTTATGGATAAGTCCCCATGAATGTATCAGTCATTTCAACGTTTTGCGATTATTCGAGTTATAAATCCATCAATCAATTTTAGTAATATGTGATTTTATATCTATAATTTTAATTTTTTTTAATTTGGGAAAACTCTCCTTTTAACAAACAAGTAAAACTAGTAGTCCTTCAAGCACAATTAGAAAATATCCTAAATAAATGTCTTTCCCCATTACAAGGCATAAACAGCTTAGATATTTAAAAAAACAAATGTTTTTAATTGTACAACTGTGAGTAATTTTGGTAAATATGAATATACAATTTCCTGCTATATTTCTTAACCGATCTTGATTTTTACGGATGATAAGTTGTATGCCAAGTTACATAATATTGATATCGGTAATCGATTCGCGAAGACTGTGGATGCTAGACAAGCTTAATCTGCAACCAATTTAATCTCTACCAGAACTGAGAGAAAGAGAGTCTATGAGATCGATTCAATTGGTAGACTGTATAAACATATATATTAATGTTCCCATTGATTTGAGATCTTGTTTGTCTACTATCTCAGATCGTTAGTCTGAGCACCTTATGCACACTTTTAATATATATAGTAAAATACAATTGTGAAATCAAATCAGAGTTAAGATGATTTGCTGGTAAACATTACAGTAGTACAACTTTTTGGAGTGTTAGAATTTTTATATTCAGTAGGTTTTTTTTAGCAAGGATTAAGAGAAATCTAGGAAAAGATAATCCACTCATAAAGGAACTGTAGCTATTAGGACGGAATTGAAAGATCAGATTTCTATATGAAAACTATGCAGGAGTTAAAAGATTTTTGGAGGCACAAAAGCAGTGACCCAAATATCCAATATAAAAAACGATGTCTGGATGGACGGTTATCCTGCAGAGAGTCAATCTTAATGAAGATTTCAACAGGGAACCGTCAAGGGTTAAGTTCCACAGCTTGATGAGCAATTTACTTGAAATATCATTACCTGAATTTACAACATTTTTGTTAATATCAAACAAAATATTTTAATCTTACAGAGATTTCAAAGACCATTTTGCCAAGAAATTGAGGAGAAGCCTTCTTGGAACCATCCAACCCATATAGTCACATCAACAATCTTTTGGCTTAACACTAGACAAATCACTAATTTTAGACACCCATCTAGACAGTAAGGCAGACTTCTTGCTTTAGACAGGTTCCGCTAAGAACTCTCCAATCTACAACGTTCCCCGCATGTAATCGTCTTTTCGAATTCGAGCAGTGTTTTTTAATATTGAGAGACGCTCTCGGTCAGCTCGCCAGCCTCTGGATTCTCAAAATTAAATTATATTCACAAGCCATAACTGCGGATTACATATATATCAAAAAAGTTTTAATATGAAGAGGGGAACGTTTTGTGGTGACAATTATAAAAGCAACAAGAACAGTAAAAATAATAATATTAATAAGGGCGAGCAGCATGCAACTTTGGCATTTGCATTGTTTACGGCTGCCGGCAGCCGGAGGAATGTTCCCGAAATTAGTAAGTCATTTTACTACTTATCGCAATTAGTTTGTTTTTGTTTAATTATAAAAATAGTTTGCCAACAAAGTTTTGTGCGCTGACATTTATTTGGCGTGTAGCCTCCCCTACCCAACCCAGTACCCCACCTTCCGCTCCACTGCACACTCAACTCATCAAAAAAAAACTTGTTCGACATTGGCAGCATGAAAAGTGAAAAGAAAAAATGGAAATGAAAATGAAAATGTGAAACTAACAAATTTCATTTAATTTTTGCTGCGTTTCGTTTCGTTTGCTATGCAAATTTTGCGCTTTTGATGCGCTTTTAATTAGTCCGCTCTCTCCCCGCATGGAATAACGCGAAAATCCGCTGTCAATCGGATTGTTGTCTTTGTTTTTCTATGCTGATTCGTATTGCACTTTGATTCCGCCCCCCACCCCTTCCCCACCCCACCCACACCCCTCCCTGTCAATCGCATGCAAATGAGCTCGTTCTTTCCCTCACACGACAACAGCAGCCAGGTGTGACCAGGTGCACTGTTTGGGTGTACGGATGTTTGGGTGCGGCGGGCTGCCAACGTTTTACGTTTTTAGTTTTATGTTGCGAAAATTGAAGTGTCCTTTGCATATTCAGCAGCATGCAAATGCATTGCACTCAGCCAGCAATTACAACGCCACTCGATTCGAGGGGACGCTTTGCACATGCCCCTGCTCCATATTATACCCGGCACCCATTAAAAATGGCACCAAAATAAGGGTATTACCGAAGACTGTACAAATATGTCTAGAATCTTTGCTATGGCAAAGTTGCATGTATGTGATAAAAATCGCAAGACATTTATGGAAATCGCCACAAAAAATAATTACGTTTTTCTTATTTTTAGAAATACTTTCTAAATATTAGGAAAAATATTTCAATTTCATAAGAAATAAGAAAAACATTTCTAAAAAGTCGAAATGCAAACCATAATCTTTATAAAAAACCATTCTGAAATACAGAAAAAAGTAATGGCTCGGCTTTCATAATAGAATTCGTGTTCTTTCAAGTTAAGTATATGAACTTTATAATCTGTGTATGTAAAATCTTAAAATATTGATGTTTAATAATAATTTAAGTAACAAAAAAGCTAATATACGAATTCTTTAATGTTACATACATATTTTTTCTACATTTTTAGGAAAATCCACCCTGAAATTTGGAAATGCAAAACATAGTTTTTAGAAAGACTCAAGCATGCATTTTAGAAATTTGAATAATATGGAGACCAATCATCCAGGCACATACTTCAGTACAGTCTACATCAGTTTAAATAACCTATTTTATCGAGCAATTTCTGTTTGTCTAGACGTAAATCTAAATCTGTAATTGTAAAGATTCTTCACTTACTACACACTTCTTTATTAAAAATAAAATATATTTTACAAAAGTCAGATGAACTAACGCTTATGGTAATGAACAATAGTTCATTTACTTATGTTTTATAGTTTAATAGATAATTAAACATATTGCTTATATTTTTAGTTTGAAGTTAATTTTTACCACTACCACAATCAAATGGTCTTGTAATAAACAAAAATAATATTATTTGTTCATATGTAATTTAGTTGGAATTTTAAAGTTTAGGATTAAATAATAATTAATTGTTTTTGTCCTGATTCAATCATATCCTGATGAATCTTGTAATTGGAAGACCATATACAAATAGGACACAGAAGTGAAATATAAAGTGTCTAAAGTAATACAAGGATCGTCAAATTCTTTTGATCAGCGCTTGATTAATCCCAGGATTCCAAATTCTCGATTAACAGAAGAAACATGCTTGTCAAACTTAAGCATGGGATATAAAAGAATACCCAAATTGTCAATCAATATTCAATCAAGCGATTAATTGGTTTGCCATTAATTATTAAAAGATATTAGTTTGCATTAAGATTAAATAAAAAGATTTAGCCACAGGAATTAACTTTGGCAATACTGCCTTCTCACAATGAGAACCATATCAGGTAATGTTGTAAAATGTAACATTCTTTAATTATGTGGAATTTAAACTAAGTAAGACTAAGTAAGATTTATTGCCCAGTTTTGCTGGTGCTGGCGGCTGCTGCTGCCGCTGCCTTTGTTGCATGATGTTTGGCGACGGCTTCCTGCGCTTTGCTGAGCTGTATATATCCTTCGTGGGCACGCGAACGGAGCTCGCTTTCGACACTTTTGTTAACCGATTTTGAAATGACCGCCTTGATTTTTTGCGTTTCATTGAATTTGCCTTTCTTCGCTTGGATGGGAGCATCTGTAAAAATCAAGCAAAATGTAATTAAATAGTTTTACATTATTGTTGATCTACTCACTTGGTCGACGTGTGAAGGCTGCTTGCTTCTGTTGCTTCTTCTTGTTTTGTAAGGCAGCCGGTAACTTAGCTTTCTTAAATTTTCCTTGTGGCATGTTGCTGATAATAAACAATAAGTACGCTAAGAGCACGTTTTTATAAGATTGTTTTCATTTTACACAGCTGATGTGGTGGTTCGCTGGGTGGTGGTCAGCCGATAGTTATAAGAAATGTTAGCGCAAAATCGAGCATGTTAACGCATTTAAACCTCTGTTAAGCCTCTGTTATATATCTTATACTTTGACCAAAAGACGAATTTTAAAATTCCCTTTCGTTGTAAATATTTAAGCTTATCGAAATGATAATTTTATCTTTTAATTCCTTAAACAAACAGAATCGAAAACAGGGCGATTATTCATCGAATATTATCTTTTGCTACTACAAAAACCAATTCTACATTCAATGCAAAACGCAAATTATTATTGTGATATTTGTTTTAACAGATAATAATTTAACATTTAAAAGCGCTAAATATTGTAAGTTGTTATATAATTTTAAATATTTTTTTTCTTTTTTTTGTTGTACATATATGTATATTTATAACTATAATTATTATTTTCATACACATAACTAAAATCTACAACGCGCTTCCGATTTAAACTCGTATTTGTATTTAATGTTTGCTGTTTTGTCTTTGCTCGCTTGGCGCGCGCTTTTCCTCACTTTGTGATTAATGCATTATTTTGTTTTTTTTTATTATTTTTTATAAAAATAGTTTTAGAAAACTTTAATGAATTATTAAATGGGTGTGTGTGTGTGGATGTTTATGTCTTCGAATGTGAAACACATGTGACACAATTAACTAAATTTTCCGACTATAATGCCAGTTACGACTAATCCTATTATCACAGCAATCACTAGAAGTATTAGTATCTTACGGCGGTGGCTATAACGACTGGCAGCCGCTTTCTCCAATTCGCTGCGCCCCTCTTCCACATTAACGGTCGTATGTTCAATGGTTTCCTCGATGGTGCCTGCAAATTAGAAATTTCAATATGGTAAGAATATTCATATGGTAATAATATTTTGATATGATTTTTGATTTTTGCAGTTGGGTTTAACAATTCATGGGTATTTTTTGTTGGGTTTTCCCCCATCAATGTAACAAATTTTGGACCATTTTCAATTTAAATACCCCCAGAAACCTTATAAATCTTATAAATATTTCTAATTTCTTTAATTTATATTTAAGGCATTTTATTTTTTATATAAACTATTTTATACTTATTTCATTCTTATTTAAAATTGAAATGTAATATTCAATTTTATTTTTAATTTGATCTTAATTATTTTTTACTTTTTGTATTTAAATATTTCTTTAATTTATATTTGAAATTAAATTATATTTTTAATTTATTTTAAACTATTTTATACTTATATTTTTTGGAGTTTTTAAATCAATAAACTATTGACAGCTGATCGAACAGCTGCCTCATACAAAAATCAAAACAAAATCGTTATCGAATCAGGAAATCGATATGACAACATATTCCGAATTTGAAAAAATCTTTGATCTTTAGGGATTGATTGTACTCACCGACCACCGCTCCCTGCTCAGCGACCAAGTTGCTCAGCTTGTTCATGATGACATTCACATCGATGATGTCTGCCTCGATTTGTTCGACTTGGCGCTGACGCTCCACGAGCATATCGTGTTGGCGCTCGAGGCCCGCCTGCTCCTCCCGCTGCTCCTGCAGCAGCTGCGATCTGGCACCGATCTCCGATTCCTGCTCGGCGGCGGCAGCCTGATAGCTACGCCGGGTGGCCAGCGAAATTCGCTTCTGCTGCGTTGAGTATTTCTCGACAACGTTCTGAAACTCATGAGTCAGTTTATCCAGCTGCAATCTCTGCTGGCGATCGCCATGACGCACAACGGCTTGGAGCCGTTGCAAGTCGCTGCTGGTTGCCTGGACACGGGTATTGGTCTTTTTATTGATGCTATGTATTTTCTCGCGCAACGCCTTCAAATCCTTGGGCGTGCCAATCATTTTAAGTTGCTTCTCCAGCTGCTTGGTGCTGCTGTTGATCGCCGTGATATTGTGGCCAATATCCTCGCTCAGCGAGACAAACTCTGTAGGGCTGAAACCGGAATTGCCCGAATTGGAGGCAGCCGCAAAGCTAACCTCGGGTGTGGCACTCGATGTGGCACCATAATCACGATGTGCGCTGCCTCCTCCAGTGGGATTATTGAGTGCCTGTGACATGATAGCAGCCCTACTCTGTGTCTGTGGTTCCTCTTTATAAATTTAATCACTCCAGATCTGTGTCTCTGATTTGTCTTGGTTTTCTTTTTTTTTGTGGGTGGTGTGTTCTGTCTGCGAATACAAAGAACCTGAATTCGAGTTATACTGTGTTGGGGGCCTCCAAGCATACCGCAACTATCTACAAACTAATGCGCCTCGCATTACACAAGCAAACAAACTCGAACTGCGAGCTAAACAAATGATTCACTTTAAGCACCGAGAGTTTATCAGACAAGCTAACATATGACCAATATACACACACACACACACGCACGCACACTAACACATATATACTAACATATGTACGTCGTATGTATGCGGGTGCACAACAGACCAACACACACACACATGTACATAGTGGTTGCCAGCATTTATATGGCTTCGAATTATTAGTATTAGTTACCTAGGATTTACTTCAGTGGGTAAGTTGATGGCCAAGTTTCTTTTAAACTAATTTGTCCAGTGCGCAAGCCTTTCACTGCATTACACACAAAGACACAACATATTATCGATAAGTACAATACTTTTACTAGCCATGCTTTTGCAGCCCTGCACTCAACACATTTGACAACACTGAACACTGATAAGCCAAAGAAATTGCGCGCCAAACTGAAAACCCTGAATACAAGAATCAGACAAATAAATTATGTTCACGTCTCATGATTTCTAAAAACATGACTTGTTTTCCAAAAATTTTCTTGAGCATTAAAACAATGCGATAACGTTTACCAAAATTCAATTGCAACTTTAAAATTGCTCTCGATAAAATACGCGCGACGGCGATTATTTAGAGCAACTTTGTATCGATAGGAATTGAGAGCTGTTAGAACAGTGTTACTAAATGCACCATACATTTGCAGAAATTGCCACTCCATAATAAAGACGAATACTTTTTCTTTACGTTTTTGTAATTCCGTAGCTTTAACGTACAGAGTTATGCTAAAAAGTAAAAATCCTCATTACTCTTGTCCCTCTGGCTGGCTCGCTGGCTGGCATGTTATTTATTTAGTGGGTCTTGGCGGCCAAACGCTTGTCGCGCTCCTCCGAGATGCTCAGCTTGACGCCCTTGCCCTTTGGCAGGGAGATGTAGGGTTTGTTGCCCTTGCCAATGATGAAGACGTTGGTCAGCCGAGTGGCAAACACATGTCCCTGCGAATCCTTAATGTGCACAATATCGAAAGAGCCGGGATGACGTTCACGGTTAACGACGGTGCCAACACGTCCCAAATTCCTGCCTCCGGTGATCATGCACAGATTGCCTGCGAATTTAAATATAATGCTTATTATTACAGTCACTCTATTTTTCTTTTGCTTCAAATGTAATTGCACGTAAAAGTTACTGAAATGGCTGATAAAATGCACAAATCAGAGACCGTCGTATCAAAAATTGCTTTGGGCTTTGTTTTTGAACCACGCAACTTGAATTTGAATGCGTTTTGTGGTCTTCGAACCAGCCAAGAATAATCATCAAAAAAGTCTCTTTAGCACCTACCCGAATCGAACTTGATGTAGTCGGTGATCTTGCCAGATGCAATGTCCACTTGCACCGTATCGTTGGCATGCACCAGCGGATCGGGATAGCGGATGGTGCGTCCATCGTGCGTGACCAGAAAGGGGACACCCTTGGCACCCAATTGTGTCTTGCGCACCTTGCACAGCTTGTACTGCAATAGCCAGAAAATAGTATTTAATAATATATAATACAAATATTGAATATTTAATAAAGAAATCTCTTAAATGTAGCCTAGTTTATAATTGAATTAGGTTTAATTGTAATTGCACGTAAAAGTTACTGAAACGGCTGACAAAATGCTCAAGAATCAGAGACCGTCGTATCAAAAATTGCTTTCGGCTTCATTTTGAACCAATTAGCGTATGGATAAAAAGTAAACACTAAACGGTCTTCGATAAAGCCCACGGATAAACTAATTCCAAGTGATGCTCTTCTCGTATTCCCTTTCTTCTTACCTTGGCCTCCTCAGCGGAAATGCGATGAATGGTGAAACGACCCTTGACATCATAGACCAGGCGGAAGAATTCACCAGTCTTCTCGATGGTGATGACATCTACAAAAATTATATTATAGAATAAATAAATGATTAATATACATAATAAATCAATAATATAAGTAAATAGTAATAAATAATAATAAATTAATAATTTAAATAACATAATATAAATAAATATGTAATATAAATTAAATTAATTATAAATATTAAAAAATTATACAAAGAAATAATTAAGTATAAATATATACAGATATAAATATATATAGATATAAATATATATAGATATAAATATATATAAATAATAAATTAAATGCCAATTGCAAATTGGTCTTCTCTTCGACGACTCACCCATAAATCCAGCTGGATAGGTGGGATCGGTGCGCACCTTGCCGTCGACCTTAATGAGACGCTGCATGACAATTTTGGTCACCTCAGCGCCATTCAAAGCGTACTTGAGGCGATTTCTCAGGAAGATCAACAGCGGCAGCGATTCGCGCAGCTTATGTGGACCGGTCGAGGGACGGGGGGCGAAGGCGCCTCCCAATTTGTCCAACATCCATGCCTTGGGTGCCGCTAAGCGCTTCAAATGTTTCTTAGGTCCACGAGCCTAAAAAATTTTACTTGAATTAAATCGAATTCTTTTTTTCGATGACTGCAACAACAAACAGAAACTCGAAGTTTTTTTCATTTAAGCGAACGCGCTTTCACATAAATGCTCACATATTCAACAATCGCATAGTTTGTGGCGTTATTTTTGTTATATTTCACTGCGTTTTTGTTTGTATTGCGCGTCGATGTCAGCGTATTTAAATTGCATTTATGTTTTTAGTCTTACCATCTCGTACGATACGTAAAAAAGGAAAGGAAGTTGGTGCGCTGTCAAAGCATTTGACAACTGTTGGTAGCGTTGCCATCGCGCTTCACTTAGTGTGACCAACACCGATGAAAACAATGTTGCATAACGTACGCACGATTAGGGTTGTTAGGAGCGCGCTAGCAATTCTTCGAAATTCAAAATGCCAATGATTTCTTTTACAATTGTTTATTTTTGTTGTTGTATGTATTATAATAATTAATAATGCTTTCAAACGCACACAATTTTCGTTTTAGGTATTATTAATTACATTCTGTAAAACCTACTTAGACATTAAACAGTAGTGTTCTAAGCAAACATTGTTGCCAATTAACTGCAGCAACGTGCATTTTGCCAAACGTTTTGCGTTTGCTCTATGTATTTTTTCTCTCATTTTGTTTTTGTATCCAAAGCACATTGGCTTTTTTATTTATATGTTTGTTTTTCTGGTTTTTTTTTTTTTTGAGAAATATTGTTTTTTTTTTTGTACATAATACAAAAATGTATTTATCATGCACGAAGTCCTCTTATATTAGTTCTGACGCGCAATGAGACTTAAAGTGTATGAAATAAATTGTTAGAAATATTAATTAATGTGTAGTATGCAAATATGAATGTTACGTTAGTATTTAAATGGCTACGCATGTCTGTCGAGCTGTCTGTCCGTCTCTCAGATTGTCTGTCCGTCCATATGCATATGTATCTTTTTTTATGAGGGAGTTCGCATTAATGTTAACGTTATTTCATTTCTCTTTTTAGTTTTGTCAGTTTATTGTAGCTATTCTTCTTCTTCTTCCTCTTCTTGATGTTCTTCTTTTTGTTGTTGTTGTTGTTTTTTCAGTCCAACTTCTTCATGGATTTGAGTGCACGCTCGCGCAGCTGTTTCTCCAGATCCTCATTGATGCCGGGATTGCCAGTGATGAGCAACGGCAACTTTCCATTCCGCTTGGCAGCCTTCGTGGAAAGCTCCTCGTCGTCGTCATCGCCGCCGCCGCCGCCGCTGCTGGCGTCTGAGCTGCTTGCGTCTTGCCGATGCTTGGCGCTGCTGCTGCTCTTTCGCTTATGCTTCTTATGCTTCTTGCTCTTCTTGCTGTGCTTCTTATGCTTCTTGTGTTTCTTCTTCTGCTTCGATGACGACTCAGCCTCCGACGCAGAGTCGCTTTCACTTGTATCAGCCGCTTTCTTTGATTTCTTACGTTTCTTTTTGGGCAAACGTTCATCCTCCGACTCACTGGCCTCACCTCCCCCTCCACCTCCACCCCCGCCTCCACCACCACTGCGCGCTTTTTATGACTTCGCTTGCGGCTTCTGTCGGAGCTTTTCTGCTTGTTGTCCGCCATTAACGCATCCGTTGGCAGCAAATCATTTGACATGCTGCGCTGCAGTTTCTTGTCCCCGCTGCGGCGCTGCTTCTCCGACGACGCCGCAGTCGTTGTTGTTTCCTCTTTACGCTTCTGGTTCGCCACCAGCTGTTGCTGCTTCTTCTTTGTCGCCTGACGCTCATCGCTGCTGTCGTCATCGTCACTGCGCTGCTCACTGCTGCTGCTGCTGCTGGCAGAGCTGCGCGGCGCTTTAGCCTTGTTACTTGACGACTTCGCCGAAGCTGACGCAGACTTTGACTTTGACGTTTTGGCGCCGCGACGCGCCTGCTGACGCTGCTGCTGCTGCTTCTTGTGCAGCTGCTGCTGCTGATGCTGCTGGTCGTCGTCGTCGCTGTCCTCGCTGTCGTCGGCGCTGCTGTCGGAGCTGCTGCTTTGACTTTTGTTGTCGCCGCTGCGAACTTTCTTTGGTGCCGACGCTGACGCCGCTGCCGACGCAGCGCTGCGCTCATGCGATTTAAGAAACGGCGACGGTGTGCGCGACAAACTGGCAAGACTGCGGCGTCGCTGCAACTGCGACGGCGCCTGCGACTGCGACGGCGGCGGCTGCTGCTGCAGAGACTCTGATTTGCGCAGCGACTGCGACTGCTGCGGCGGCTGTTGCTGTTGCTGCTCCTCGCGACAGAGATCGATGGTGTTGACAGAGGGACCGGCGAATTCCACAGAACGACGTCGGCGCTGCTGCTGCGGCTGCCTTGAAGTGGAACGACTGCGACTGCGACTATGCTGACTGCGCTGACTACGACTGCGCGAGCGACTGCGACGTCGCGGTGGCAGTGGACTGACGCTGCGCTGCTGCTGCTGGCGACGCGGCGGCGGCGGACTAACGCTGCCAGAACTGGAGCGACCCATGCGCTGCTGCTGCTGCTGACTGCGCAGCGGCTGACGCTGCTGATCCCAGCGATTAAAGTTTGCTGGCGGCGAACCGCGACGCTCGAAGCGGCGCCCAGGCGAAAACTGCTTGCGGAACTGCTGCTGCTGACCCGACGGCGGCTGCTGCTGCTGCGGCGACTGGCGACGATCGCGTGAGTAGCGAGGCTGCTGCTGCTGCGACGACGGCGGCGGCGGCGACTGACGTCGATCGACAAAGCGACGTCCACCGCCATTGGGACTATTCTGCCTGGCCTGCCAGTGGATGCGACCGCCGCCGCCGCCTCCCCGATGATTGTTGGGACTGTTGCCACGGTGCAGCTGCTGCTGCTGCTGTTGCTGCCACATGTTGCGCGGATTACCGCCACGCCCACGTCCTCCGCCGCCGCCGCGAAAATGCATCGGCGACGAGCGACGCCGATTATTGAATCTGTTTGCAGAAAAACAATGAAAATTGTACATTAGAAAAAAGAGTTGAAAAACTACTGCACAAGTGTCAAGTGTCGAGTATCGGTTATCGAGTAAAGATTATCGTTAATTGAAGTCCTGATTTTGACAAGTCGAATTGACACTTTTAACATACTCTCCATAAAATACAAAATTAACTATTTAAAACTGACAATTAATAAGTCTAATTACAAAATCAACTTGTGGCTGTTACAGTTTCGAGAATATATATTATCATACATTACAGGATTATTGAGTTATTATTGGATACCTTCAAATGCACAAATTTCCTATACATTTCTCTTTCGGGTTTCTTATTCTCTTTTTATTGTAACGTTTAGTTTCTTGATTGATTGATTGAGATAGGTTTCATTTCTAAAACTCCTTATTGTCTTGATTGTAATTTCAGGGGGTTTTTAAGACAAAAGTTATCAAAATAAATCGCGTATCAACATTTTATTCAAAAGTTATCACAAGAATTGACTTTCAAGATTTTGGACAAAAGCTATCAAAATAAACGCTTATCGAAATTTTAGCCTAAAATGATCACAATAAATGTTTATCAAAATTAAATAGTTGGATAAGCTGCTTCAAATATAATTTATAATTTCAATAATGCCTCTCAATAATTGCTAATTTAGTTTAATTTTTGTTTTAAATGCTTATCGAAATTACAAACTTGTTAACTATAAATTAGTTTTAAATGCTCATAAAGAAGACTAAGACTAAGTTGCTGTTATTCTTCGTTCTTTCTCAAATTAATTTTATATAAACTTTCAATAGGTTGATCAATGTTTACAATATATATGCTACATATAAATTGCTTCAAACTGAATTTAAGATACATTTTAATATCTTTAACTGCTCTCTATATTTGCTAATTTAGTTTATCTATCTATCTATTTTTGCTAATTAATTATTTTGCGTTCCTATAATTCTCATAAATATTTCTTATTAGTTTTTAATATTAATATTAAATTTAAATTTATAGTTAATTGATTTGAATCTATTGTTTACTGACTTTAGATGGCATTCAATAAATTAATAAAAACTGTACATTTTAATTGCTTAATTACTTAATCTATGTTTAACTTTTTGTATTTTGACTGACTTTAGTTTTAGTTAACTAAATAGATAATTTAATAAATGGTATTTAGATTATGGATTCTTACCGCCTGGGTGATCTGGAGTAGCGCATGGGCGACCTGGATAGCATGCGGGAGCGCGAGCGACGTCGCGAATTGGAGCGCTGGAAGCGTCCACCGCCGCCATTATCCTGGCGCATGGGACTGCGTCCGCGTGGCGAGAAGCGTCTGCCATGTGGCGGCGGTCGACGTCCACCGCCACCGCCTCCTCCAGCTCCACCAAATTGGCGGGCACGAGCATCGCCACGCTCCATGGAGCTGGCGGAATCATCTCGGTTATTGCGATACTGTCGCTTATTCTGCACGCTGTTCTTATTGCGCCGATGCTCAAACTGTTGATCCTGCTGGCGCTCGGGCGAGAGCGAGATGCTGCTGGCCCGGGAACGGGAGCTGCGTCGGCGACGATTGCTCCGCACCGAGGAGCGAGATGAGCTACGGGAACGGGAACGCGCCGCTGCAGAGCCTTTGCCTCCTGCCGAGCCTTTGCCTCCTGCTTTGCCTCCACTGCGTGATCTAAAAGACAAATAAAAGTTATCAATTGCCATGGAAACAGAATTGCTACTGGTTAAACTTAGTTTTTCAATATCGAACATTGATTGACATTTCTTTGTCAGATTTTACAGATAACATAATCAAATAGTCATTGTCGAGGTGCGATGTTAATAGATATTACAATGTTGCTTAATAAATCATATTTTAGTTTAGAGAGAAATAAAAAAAAACTGCTTCTGAATAGTTTAAAATTTAGAAATGTAATTCCCAATTGAATAAGTAGGTTGAAATATTTAAATATCTCAGGACACAAACATATAAGAATCTACATCTAAATCTAATTCGTTGATAATGCCGAAATACATTTATAATTATATATATATATATATATATATATATATATATCGAATAATGTCATTGTCAAGCTGCCTCTTTAGTAGAATGTGTGCGACATTAAAATAGTTCATAAAATATTGCTTAGTAAATCAAATTTAATTTTAGACGAGAGAAATAAAATATGCAATTTCTGCGTAATTTAGATTTTGAAAAGTTGCAATTTTCAATTCACAAAATAAAGATGATCTTCACCTGGTTAAAATCTTTACACATCACATAAATATATATATATATATACAGTTGCGAAAAATATAATAACAACACTCTCATAAGAAATATTTTCAAAGACATATTTCTTAAATTTGTAGGCTTAAGCAACTTATGAAAACGATTTTGAGAAGTGGACGACTCTTAAAAAGTGAGAAAAAAAAACCTAATTTTATTTAGCTTGTTCAACTTAAGAAATTTTATAAAAATGGAAGAGAAAACAAAAAAAATAAAAAAATTATATATATATAATAATAATTGTGTTACTATAATTTGGTTCGCTATAAGAATCTATGTCGAGCATCGTTTTAATTAATTAAATTTATATTGCAATCAGTAAGTTGAGTCAATCTGAAGTTTGGAGTCGATTTGTACCTGGTGCGACTGCGCGATGAACGCGAACGTGAACGGGATTTGGCCTTGGATTTGGTTTTGGAGGCGGTTGCCGACGACGGCGGCGACGACTTCTTTGCCACAGAGTGTCGTCCATTTAGAGTCTTTGCTGTGCCACCAGCCGCATCCGCTGAGCGATTAGATCGTGAGCGGGAATGTGAGCGACGGCGACTCGAACGCCGCTCTCTGGATGTGCTCGATGGAGGAGCTGCTGCCCCTGCTCCTGCTGCTGAAGTTGTTGTTGTTACACCCGCTGCTGCACCAGTTGATGCAACTGGTGAGGCACCACCACCCGCACCTCGTTTGCGTAGACGTGCCGCTGCATTTGCGGCAGCTTCGCGTGCTGCACTGTTAATGGGCGGCGGTGCCGCAGTGTTGTTGTTGCTGTTGTTGTTGTTGGACGAGGCAGCCAACATTTTGGACGAGATGGAGCGACTGCGTGAGCGAGACTTGGATCTGTCGTGGCGTCGCTGCTTGTCCCTCGTGCGTGACTGAGAACGTGACCGGGAACGGGAGCGTGTCGAGTCACGTTGACGCTGCTGCTGCTGATGATGCTGGCGTTGCTTTTGCTGCTGCTGCTGTTGTTGTTGCTGCTGCTGCTGCTGTTGTTGCTCCTCCTCGCGCTTGAGTATCTCATCCTTTTTCTGCTGTATGAATTCGGCAGGAATGCCACTGTCGCTGTCCTGGGCGGAGAGCAGTAGCGACCAGAGTTCACCCATAAATTGGCGCGCATTGCGTCCGTTGAGGAAGCCAGTCATATTGATTTGCATCTTTTTGGGGCACGGATATTTCTCCTCCTCCAGCTGATTGTAGACAAATTCAACGACAACATCGTCCTCGATATGCAAAATATCGGTGATTTTCTTGCTTATCCAGGGACGCAGCACATCCAACTTGACCTTGGACATGTCCACGCGCTTGTTGAGACAATCCCCAAATTTCATTTGCTTCATTAGCTTCTTCTCCTTGTCGCTGAAGCGCGTGTCCTGCTGCTGATTGGTGCCCTAAACGAATAAGAAAACACATAGAACATTTAAATTTCATTTTCCAACACTAGATTACTTGAGTGTGCATAACGAAATTATTCGCCCATTTACACACACACACAAAACATAAGCAGAGCATAACAAGAACTGCTGCTGATCTTAAAAAAAAAACTACACTCAAATTTTTGCGGCTCTCTCTTCTTCTTCTTCGTGTGCAGCTCTACAGCGCCTCAGTTTATCGATTGTATTGGAAGCATCGGCTGCTGTATATGTATGATAAGCACCCCTCTGCTCAACTCAGCAGAACTCAACACAAGGCGTAACAACAACGTACCGTGAACATCATTTTGAGATGAGAGCCACTTGCACACAGCTAGCTAGCGTTACGTGGATTTTGACTGGGGCACCGGCCAACAATTTGCGTTGTTTTTATTTCTGTGTGTGTTTTTTATATCATGCCACACAATCGATGCGCGCGCTTCGCAAATCAACAACAAAAATAATATTGTAATATTTGTAGCTGTAACCCGGCACCACGCAACAAAAATTGTCACCTATACACACACACACACACGCACACACTCGGCGTGTGTGTGTTAGTGCAAGTGCGGGGCGACTAAGTTTGCGGTGCGGTAAATTCACACGAAAACAAAACACCGTTGCAATAAGTGCAATAATCACACAATGTTATTCCGTTGCCAAACACAAGATTGCACTTGCTATAAATTTGGCCAGCTTTTGGTTGGCCTTTTTTCTAATTTTTCGCTAAAAATTTATGCGTGTAGCTAGTGCTGGCACGAAGCAAAACGATACACGGCAACCGAGAGATGAGACGATAGTTGCATCGGCAGCGCATGCACTTTAACCGCAAAAATAAAACTATCGATAGTGGTGAGCTTCAGTGGGCCATGGTAACTCACCTCAAGCTGCCCAAATATATCGTACTCGATAACTTTTTATTTAAAATAGAAAAGCAATTTCAGTAAACGGCGCTTTTTGGCGGCAATATTTTATTGTTGTGTTATGAATACTTGCGTATGGGTCTAAATTAAATTCGCTGCGGCAACAGCCAAGGTTTATTTAAAATAATTTAATTCATTTAAAATTAGTACATACAAATATATTTTAACAAAACGTTAAAAAAGGCGTGTTATAATTAATTTACTATTTGTAAATATAAACTAAATTTGTTTGTTTTGCCATGTAAATTGTTCATTTCATTTGTCGGTTTTGCTTTCTTTTCTTTTTTTCTGACTACAAATCTAATAATTTGTATTGCAGCTGATGGTGCGCGCATTTAATGATATTAAGTTTAAATGCATTAATTTTAATTTAAAACTTAATACTAGCATTATTTTTCGAGCAAAAATCTATTCCATTTTTACAGCGACAGGGAGAGATAAAGAGAGACAAACTAGAAACGAATAATAAATAACATTGAATATTTGATTTTGCTACAAAAAATAATTCCACATTTAAGCACATTCTGCGGCTCCACCCCATCATACGTAACCTCGCTCAGTTCTTTTGGTTGCTGTTGTGTACCAGTAAGGATCACACTTTCGAATCCCACCATTCCACATCCCACCTGCCATCTCCCACTCCCTCCCTCTACGGTATCATGTTCGGCTCCTGAGCAGCGCCCGTGGAATACTTCGGCTTGCAAACGCATCCACTCTCAACCAGCACATAATCCTGCCCGGTCAGCGTTACAGGGCCAAGTGGTATAACCAGGAACAAATACGGCACATATGTTTGCGTGCACTCGCCGCGCACCACGTCGCATTCGGAGGATCTGCAAACAGTGAAGATATATTGTTATTTATAAACACTTTTATAATTGATATATGAATATTTATTTATTACATTCTAGACAAAAAAATAATACAAGAATAGATTAGCAAGCCAAACAAATCTAATAATAAATTAATTGTTTTGCCAAACGTTATCATTAGTTTGATCACACATATAAATATATGATTGACGTTACAATTTGGTATGCTTTTATTCAAATCATCATAAATAAAAACCGTTAGTTTTAAATTTTGATTTTTAATACATTGTTTAGTATTCCCCTATAAATTGAATTAATACTGCTCCTGAAATCGAAATTGAAATCGTTTATTTATTTGTAATTTGCGTAATTATAAGTGCACATTTGAATTCTGCTAGATATATTGAAGAGTAAAATGGTCAAAGGAATCGAAGGGATTGAGAAAGTAGCTGTGCTAATTTTGAGTATTGGCATGATGGTTTTTTTCTTTCTCGCGTATTTTTAGTCTTTCACTTATAAAATCGATTTCGTATGATTTTCTTAAACTGACAAATTTATAAAAGATGCTTTTGAAAACATTTCCTTTGAGAGTGGTGATATTACATTTTTTTCGCCAGTGTGTGTATATATTCACATATGTATGTTGTATGTACAATATATTTGCACACACATTAATTATGGTTTTTTTTTCGTTTTATTATCGAATACTCACTCGCACACCTCGAAGACGACCTGCTGCAGCAGATCGGGAAACTTTTGCACAATGGTCACGGGCTGACCCGAGGTCAAGCTAACGCCATACATGGGCGCCGTGGTGTTGTAGCGCGTCTTGCAGAGTCTCGCCGGCGTATCGCTTTTGCACTGTTGCGCCGGCGTAGCGTTCTTTAGCGAGCGACCTAAGCGAATCGCAAAGAAATACAAAAATGAAAAAAACGAACAGTTAAGCAATCATCAATCAAACAGAGTCAGTCAATCAATCAATCAATCAAACGATAAAATCAATTGCGGCCACGCCACGATTATCATTAGCGTATTTGCGGCTGACCGACTTACCATAACGATTGCTTCCGATAGCCTCATTGTTCACCTCATCGTAGGCCCTCAACAATGCACTCGTCGTTATTGCTGGATCCAACGTGCTGGGCAATTTACTTTGGCGTCCACGTCGCGAATTTCCGTTCCAATTGGAGAATGTGCGCGCAACGGCCGCACTGCAATACATATGTAGATGAACGGAGCAGAGGCGTTAGAAAAGAAAGTTTTGCATACTTGACAACACTGACTCATACAAGGCACACACACACACATATACAGAAATGCATACCTGGGATAAGGCGCATTATTCGGACCCAGGCAGTCTAGTGAATCTGTCAACGCATCGCCCGACAAATATTTAAGTCCACGCGCACCGACGCATTTGCTGGGCGGCGGCGCATCGTCAGCGCTGCTGCTGCTGCTGCTGAAGCTCGGCCACAGCGCCGCGTTGACGCATCTGAGTGCAATGCTGATGACGCAGAGTGCCGTTAGCTGCTGTAAACCGAGAGGAAGAGAGCAAAAAACAAATAAATAAATAAAAACCGTTTGCATGCATATCTCAATATATTATCTATGTATATTGTTAGCGGGCCAAGCCTCTTTCTTCGTGTAGTTTTGTGCTTATAACGGTAATTGCGAACATGCCAATAAGTGTCAGGTCAAAAACGGCTGCGTCATCCGTCATAAAGACAACAAATACAACAAATGCGCGCTAGATAGATATTACAAAAAGTAGGAAACCCAGATTACAGGTGTATCAGCCGTTTGGCATGAGTTTTGTTAAACAGCTCTCATAAATCATATAAAAAGCTTTTATTTCTTAATTTTAAATTTACTAATTTTTAATTTTATTTAATCTATTTTTTACTTTCTTAAATTATCTTTTAACGTCTACTACATTATTGCAAGAATGCATTTTAGCAACACCTGCAAAGCGTTGACTTAAAACCGATTTAAAAATTGTGCACATATTCTTAGGGAATAATATTTAAAAAAAAAGGTGTCCCATCAAACAAAAACTCATTTATAAATAAATATTAAATAAACGCATATGCTCGGGTTGTATGCCTTTCAGCAGCTTATCAATTCTAAGACGAATACAGTCATTGATGCAAAAAATGGACACATTTTATATTTTATGTTTTTCATTTGACTCGGTATTCTTTATATTATAATTTATTTAGTATTTATTCATTGGTTACGTTTGGAAATAAAATCAGATTTGATTTTTTTGTACATTTTTTATTATTGTGATCAACAATATTTATCTAATTAACATTATGGAAAGATAGATTAAAAGCGGATACATTTTCTAATAAAATATACACAAATATGATCATGAGTATTTGAATTTTACTTGTTGCTTCATAAAAACCGTGTTATCTAAGGGCATAAGCAGTTAGCCTATTAGTGAAGTACTCTGTCTCTGTCTCTCTCTGTTTAGGCCTGGCCTGTGTGCTTGTGGTTTTAACTCCTAATATAATTTCCCATGCAGATAAACGTTTTGTATAAATACATAAATAGTATGTAGTAAATAATTTCGTTTTCATCATCAACAAACCACAAGCTCAATAAGACAAATTTCTATTTTCTTTAAATAAAGGCGGGCGGTTACAGACTTGACCCGCTTCAACTTTTTTGTAGTAGTTGTTAAGCAAATTAGTAGAACTCATAAATAACCACAACAACAACAGCAAAATCAGCTACAAAAAACAACCGCAATCGCCCCCATAATCGTACGTGAAAGTAAAAACAAAAGAAGAAATTCCAATTGGCGCGTCCAAAAGCGGACAGCAACAGCAACAACAACAACAACAACAACCACAGCAGCAAGAAAGATGTGAATACCTTTTTCAAACCACATGCAAAGTTGGCTTCTAATACGGTCTGAACTTTTTATTGCCACTACTTTTAGTTTTATGTATATCGTTGGCTTGATTTTTTTCTCTTTTTTCTTCTTTTTTTTGGTATTTTCTTTCACTTTCTCTGTGCAGATTTTGTTGATCAAGTGTTGGCCTGACCAAAAAAAAAACAAAGGCAAGAGACCAACGCCGAAAAACCAGTTAAGATTGACTCAAATTGCAGCAGCACAAAAAAAGAGATTCCCGCTGAGAAAATCATTTCACGTATGCCACTAAAATGATAATAAGCTCAAGTCTGATCGTCGGCGTCCCCCGACAAGTTGTAACGCGCACTGGCCCCCCACCACTACCAGACCAGCATTTGATGTTTATCAATAATAAATAACAAAAAAATAATTGCAATGGCAATGCGAAGTTATTTTTAAATTGATTTAAAACATTTCTTTTATTATTCGCATTACACATGCCTGTCTATTATTACCGTTGTCTGCATCTTGCGTGATAAAATTGTCCATTTCATGCGAAAGCATTAAAAAATAACGACAAAACTAAACTAAACTTTCTATTCAATTGCACATTTGACAAAATGTTTGAAGTGACAAGCTAACTCATTATGGCCCATTGCGTGTTTGCCGCTTGTGGGAAGTGAATGAAAGCGAAATTCTATTATTTAATTCTTTTCACAATTCACATTACATGAAATTAATGAACGGGCTTTTGTTGCTCTTTTCAGGCAGGTCTGGTCTGGTGTGGCTGGTCTGGTCTGGTCTCACAGTCGGGGCTTCCTTCATGCGCAGTGGGGCCACTCTCACCTGAACTCGAAGCTCAACGCTCGACGCTCGAACTTTGGCTGGCCCTTTTGTCAAATTCTTCTGGTAGTTGTCATTAAATGCGTCCATTGTCAATGCCGGTTTTTAACTTTCTGTTTTCTACAATTTCATTTAATAAGATATATGTGTGTGTGTGTGTATGAAGCTTAGTTACTCCTCGAACTAATTTCACATTAATGACAATTTGAAGCATTCCAAGTTTCATTCGTCGTCGTGTGAATGGTAATTGGTCTGTCGCCGCCTGCCTCCAAGGCGAATTTTTATGAAAAGGCGAAAAGTCTAATGAGGGGCAATATATTCGTAACTAGCCAGCCGCTGACTGTTTGTCAACTTGCTGAGAGTTCATTGAAATTGACTGGACTTAGGGACTGTACACAAAAAGATGCAAATAATTATCATAATTATGATAAGCGTTTTTTTCCTTCTCATAATTGGGTTAGAAATTGTAAAATCATGCATTAATCAAAAAGCCATTGAAGGCGCTTACGGCGTCAATTTGAACTTTTCGGACTAATGCGGCGTCATTAAGCGACGACAAAAGAGCGCTTACATAACAGAAACAGCAACAGCAGCAACAACAACAATAACAGCGACGTAAAACAGCAGCGGCAAACGCACTAAATGTCATAGTATGTATGTAAGTATTTATGCATGTGTGTGTGCGTATGTGTGTGTATGTTTTTGTTGTTGATGACTTAACGCGTAACGACAAATAAAAAACAAAGTAGACAAGGTGAGAAAGAATAAGAACTAAAACTACAGCAAAAGAAACAGCAAACTATAAAGAGCACACACACACATATATACAAATTCACATATACATAAACATATGTGCAGACATATAAGGTGCCGTTATAACGAGGTTAACGACCCACATTCATCCATCTCTCTCTGTCTCTATTTCCCAATCTATCTGTCGCAGATGTCGCACTCTTGGTATTTGTATTATTACCTGGCAGATCTTAGAAAAGCATGAGCATTTAATAAAGAATATTTAATTCTCAGACACAAAGCAACAATTGACTCCGATAATGTGGGGCGCTCCCAGCAATAGTTCAAGTGAAAATTGGTTTCTGAAAGCAATGGGACGACGACAGATTAAATTGACAGCAAGCAAACAAACAAACAGCAAACAACTCGCAACTGGTTTATTGATAAGCAGCTGTTGGCACGCAGAGAGCAGAGTTCCACATTTCATCCTCATTCACATTCACATTCACACTCACATTCACAATGGAAGTCAGTGGTGGTAATCTCTATTGATTGAAATAAATTACTATTCGCTGTGCTTTGGTTTGCTCTGCTTGGCTTGGCTTAGCACAATTTTCAAGGTCTTTGTTGCTGCAGGATCCGAGTTGCTTCAATCTGTTGTACAACTTGTTGTGCATGTTGAACATTTGTCGAACTGTTCTCAGCCTCGCTTTGATTTTAAACCGTTATTTTTTCTTTTCATTTTCTGCGCTTTGGCGTGATAACCCCAAGCGACAAAACTTTCAATATGCGGTTTCTTTTTTTTATTTTCTGTATTTCGCTTTGTATTTATTGAGGTATGCAAAGCACGTTTTCTCAGACACTGAAACCACGGTGCGCACGAGGATTGCCATTTGTCTCTGTAGCTTTAGCAGTGCGGCTGCTGCTGGTGTGCGACAGAGATAGATGCTGACAAGTGCAATGGCTGCTGTTGTTGCCGCTTCTCTCTTCCTCCCACACGCTGGATGACGACAGCTTTCATTTTGGGCTGCTTCGCATGCTGCGTGCGTTCTTTGGCCATTTGGCCATTGTCCGGCTGAAGTTGGCGGTTCGCGCGTGGAAACGAGGTTAAGAGCAAATAAAACAAAAAATCTCGCTGCCCCCGAGTAGAACCGAAATAATAACAATAATAATTAGATACAGTCGCTGACACTTTTACTCATTACGCCTTTTTTTGCCTCGGGCAGCCCCAAAGAAATTTCACTAAGCAATTCTACACGCTTTTTTTTACATTTGCTGGAGGCAAGCACGGTTCATCAATTATGGGCTAAGAGCCAAGTACTGTTAGTTCTTGGCGCTACATTAAATAAGCCAGTTAACACAAACTTATAACAATTATCATATATATGTATAGAAGCAGACATTTTTTTTATTTCCAAACGGCAATCAGAATCAGAAATGGCAACAATGGCAACAACATTTTGACCTAAATAGACTGAAAAGACTTTTTTGTTTTACAGTTTTAGTTTTTCATGCCGCTTCTGCACCGTTTTGCAAATATTCAGATTGGTTGCTTCTAAGGTTGGGTTCCTCTGCTTCCTCTTTTAGTCACACTCAAGAGGAGGAATGAGGAATAAGAACAAAACTGGCCACGCATGAATGAGATTTTCACGCTCAAAATATGGACACACACATATACATATCTGTGTGTGTGTGTGTGTCAAAAGACCGGCTCCAAAGACAAACACGCACACACACACACACACACACACACTAAAAATAACAAGAAAAGAAAAAATGAATAAAAAAAAACAACAACAATCACGGGACACCGTATAAAAATCAAAGTATGAATATGTTTAGCCTACTTTTTATAAAAACTTTGCTTTCTGCCTGCGGCTCTTTGAATCAGTCTGGGAATTTGTTTTGAATCATCTTCATCACGGCTACTGAACACGTCTCTAACAGTCTTCAGGCGGAACGGGATTGCATCAACATAGTGTTAGTGTCAAAGGTTTGCAGATCGATGAGCTCAACTATATTAAGCTTAAGCAATCGCATAAAAAGAGGTTGAGTAAATAAATATCTGCAGAAGATTTCATTCGAAGTATTACTCAATCCGAAACGTGCTGATCTCTCAAAAGATTTTTGTTTAAGAATTGATCTTAGTTGTTTTTTAACTATTAATATTATAATTTGTATAAGATATGTATTTTTTATAGTTATGCTTAATTTTTTAATTATTGTTATTATTTGTAAAACTTATGAAAGCTGCTAACTGAATATTTTTTAACAATTGATGCTCTTTTTTTAAATTATTATTAACATTATTGTTTGTATGAGATATGTATGTTTTATAGTCCAATTTTCGTTATATATAGATTCACTATCATTTAGCCAAGCTCACCAATCAATTTAATTTTCAATGATTTCAAATCAGTTTCAATGATCATGCAAAAATGCAAAAGTTAATGTGTGCGAAAAATAATTAATTTGGTTATATTTATAAAATCTATTTAAGGGAAATCCCATAAGTGTATAATTGAAACGTGACACGACTGGCAAAAAGTGCCTAGTAAAAGTTATTTGAGTACGGCAAATTCATTAAAAATTCGTTGCGATAAGGCTGTAACTGAGAGTGTGTGTGTTGGGTGTGTATGTGTGCGTGTTTGTGAGCACAGCAGGCAAAAAGAAAGTCAATGAAAGGTGCTAATTTCAACAAGTGATTGGCTGACAACACAAATAGGTCGTCGGCATCGTCGTTGACATGCCACAGAGCCAAGCAGAGGCAAGCAGCATAAATTCCTGATGAAGCGAAGAAGAAGAAGATGAAAAAAGCCTAGCAACCAAACCCAAAATCGTTTAATCTTTAATGGACCCACCAAGGTGTTTCTGTGACTCTCTGCCTGTGCCAGGCAGGCTGCACATACACATTGCACTTACAGATTTATGTACACATGTACACACATATTTTTAGAGTTTTATGGCATACAGGTTTGCATCGTTAAAAGGAATACAGACACAACGACGACAGCAACGACAAGAGAACAACAACTGAGAACAATGCCAAGAGCCGAAGAGAGCTTGCAGCCTGAGAGAAAACTTCAACTTGAAGCTGAAGCTTCCTTTGCAGGCGCTTTATTGGCTGCTGTTGCTTACTGTGTCTGTCTTCATACCCTGTACTAAAGCTAATAACTAACAGTAAACACATTTGTTTCAAGTGTTGAGTAATTCGCTTTGCTCACCGCTTCAGTTTAGTTGATAAATCGAAAATGTTTACTACTATTCAGGAATTTATTTTTATTTTAGCAAACTATATTTTACAGCCGATACAGTACAGAGTATCGGCCGATCGAGACCAAGAGAACTTTTTAGTTATTTTTTCTTCTTATTTTTCTTTTTTTTTAGCTTATTGAGGTCACTTACTTTGACAGAACTTCTACTTAAGCACCGGTATTCCATTTTTAAAGTGTGTTGAGTTGTTTATTGATCTGCTGTACTTGGGAGCAGCTCTGTTGTTTTGTGTGTTTAACGTTTTTTCTTCTTCTTTTTGTTGTTGTTGTTGTTTGTGTGTATACAAATTTGATTTGCTTTCTTCACAGCACTCGATCGAAACACGTAACGGACACACGAGTCACAAAAGAATTTCAATTTCCACAGCTCAGCGTCTTTTTGGTCTTTTTAAAGGAGGAGTGTTGAGAAAACAACGCGGGATAGATGCTGGCAAAAACAGCGAACCGAACAGCACGAGCGCTCACCTTGGACTGACGTGCACAGGTAACGTTTACCATTCCTTAAGCACTTGGCCGCCCCTCTGACGTTAGCTGCGCTTGCGACTGCGCGACATCGCGACTGCGCAGCGACAGCGACGCACTGCTCGTAACCTGTTGCCGCCGTCGCCGTTGTTGTTGTTTTTGTTGTTGTTGTAGTTGTCGCTTACTCTGGAATTGGAGAATTGGTCTTGGTCTCTGTTTCGGTGTCGGTGTCGGTCTCGCTGTCTGTCTTCGTATTGGCCACGGTCTAGGCCGATGTATGCCTGCGCGAGCATCGCAAAACTGCAGCAAAAGCAGCGACAGGCGAACGCCAAAACACGCATGCAGCACTGGAATGGAGAACGCACAATTCTGACGCAAAGCTGCGCATAAATCCCAAATGCAGCGTGTACGTCATGTTATTGTTGTAGAACCAACGATTTGCCAAACATGACAGCTTCAGTTTACTACAGTTGACAAAGAGTTTCGGCATCATTTCAGAGATAATAATAATAATAATAATATTGATTAAAGAATCTCAAATAGAAGCTAGATTAGAACGACAGTTTCTATTGTGCTAATTGATTTATAACCATCAAGTGCAATAATTGGAGTGCTATCAGATGGTATAACTTATGGCATCAGAGTATTTAGCAGTCGGTTACGCCCGACTGCAACGTTCTCACTTGTAATAGTTTAAAAATGTCAATCAAATACTTTTCATTTAATGTATCTTTTTTAAATACTCGGATATATTCATTGATCCTTTAAATTTTGTTAGTGTTGTTTTGAAACTTCCAAATATTGGTGACCAAAAACTGAAAAATTTAGACATTACCGTAATCAAGCTATATTTTAAATCTTTAAATAAAGTGTCTCTTGTGTTTGTAACAAAGTGTGCAGTTATTCAGTAATCTTGGTATTGGGATAAATCAAAATTAGTTGGCTTACTGAAAACAATCAAAATATGTGTATTAAGAATGGAAGGAAATAACTTTTAATGGCCAACTAAATGACGAGTTCGCATTTTAACAGAATTTTGTTTTTGTGTAGTTAATGTAACAGGTAACAGCTTGTAACAAATTAATCGATTTTGCCAAAGACACACGTTAATTTTGCATTTCTTCAATAGTGCGTTTCAAGACCAAACACAATGAATAAGTCCGCAGAGTCGTTGACTAGAGACAACGAAGATCAGCAGGGAGGATCGATGATTCTTTTTGTTATAATTGCCTGCACTGTGGTCTTAGTGCTGTTGTGTCTCTTTTGTGTTTTCATGATAGTTTGCGCTCCTTGTTTAGCCGTCATGTGTTGTTGTGGGGATTGTATGGGCCAAGCCGAAGATGGCGATGAGTAAATTGCTCAGCCCCTTGATATGAAAATTCTCAATCGAGAAAGAGTGAATCCAAATTGAATACAGTTTGCACACTATTTCTAACATAAATTGTAATTAAAATGAAAATGAACTCAAAATGAAACATTCCCAAAATGCAGCGACATTCAATTTTGTTATATTATAGAGTATTTGCAATAATTTGGTTGAAATTAAGTTGTGCAATATTAGTTAGTAAAGGACTCTCGAACTCGAACTCAAAACAGCAAATAATTAAATTTGATTGTAGTGAGAAATGGGTTAGTAAGCTGAAGTTTTGACTAAAGCTCTCATTTCAAAATTTAGCTTTAAACTTATATTTAAAATAAAAGAGAACGTTGCAGACGAGCCTAACCGACTATGAAATACTCTAATACCAAGATGTCATACCATCTGTTAACAGGTGCCACAGAACTGAGGATGAAGCTAAGAAATGAGGTTCCTAGTAATTTATCATCCAAGTTTGCCTTTGAAATTGGGGTAGATATACGCTTTGGTGAATTTTGGGGGCGAGACTGGGCGTGGCCGAACAAATTTTTGGAGTAACTTCCCAGTAATCTTCATCCAAGTTGAGTAGCCTGAGCTATACAATTGTTGAGGATAGAAGCCATTGAGAATTTTGGGCGTTTTTAAGTGGGCGTGGCTGCAGAAAGTAATAGAGGAGGTTCCTAGTAATCTACCCTCCAAGTTTGGTAACTGTAGTTCCTAAATTTCAGGGAATATGGGCTTTTCCGACGGGAGATATAGGCTTACATCATTTTTGAGGGGCGGGAATGGGTGTGGCCCAATATTTTTCCGGATTTTTGAAGGATGTTACTAGGAATATGCCTTTCAAATTTCGTGAGTCAAGCTTTCAAATTGTGTGAGGTATATGGTTTTATCGATTTACACTTTCCAAAGTATCGGCTTGGCGATTCTGGACGCAGGTGTGGGCGTGGCCACACAAATTTTGTATCGATTCTGCGGCTACCCGAAATTTACCTTACAAATTTGATGGTTTTAACTCAAAAACTGCGAAGATATAGCGATTTCAATAGGCGATGGGCCTGGGGAGGTGGATGTGGGCGTGGCACATCCGATCTTTGAAGGACATCGCCAACAACATACCAACCAAATTTGGTGACTGTAACCTTAAAATTGTGGGACATATGTGGTCTTACCGATTTGCAATTATCGAACTTATCGATTTCCTCGCCTCCTAGTGGACGTAGCTCTCTAATTTTGACACGGTGTCTGACGCGGGCACAGACCCGTATATATTCTAACGGTTCAATTCTCTATCTGTAAGGGTATCGAAAAAAGTTGCGTTCATACAGACGGAAAGATGAATGGACGAGCAGACAGCATGACGGACATAGAACAGAACCAATATACGATGATGCGTTTGGTTTCAGAGTATAAGTCTTTGACTGATAATGTCAACTATTGTCAGCTATTTGATATTTGGATTCTGGCATGATTTCTGCTTTAAACATATTGTAATGTTTTTAAGGGTCCAACAAAAACAGAAAGAGCTAATCTATTTTTTTCAATTAAGAGCCAAAATGAATAGTAGAAAATAAAAATGAAATTAACTATAAAATGTATAATATGGATATTTATTAAACTTGTTCCTTTGTGATCGACATAATTATAAATACCCTAAATACCCTGCATGGGTATAAAAAAGTGGTACACTCAATTTACCTGCTTGTGGCTTAAAAACCATAAAGAATAGTAGAACAAATTAAATAAAATATAAAACGTATCATATGTAAATTTGATTGCAAAAGAAATGGGTATATATGAAATTTTTCCATTGGGATCGATACAATTATAATTTATTATGTATATTAAATAATAAAATACATTCAGCTGCCTGTGACACTGACTAATGTAGTATGTCTGCCTGTCTGACTATAGCTACATACATATGTGCAGAGATACCACTGAAGTTTTCACCTGCATGAATAGAAACTGAAAGCATTGCAAAATGGCTGAGCCATATACTGCATTTAATTGAATTACAATTACTATTATTGCATAACAGCATATTCTGTAAAAATCTGTAAACACATATGGATGTATGTAGTTATGTGTGTATGCATGTGCGTCGATACTAAAGGCGCTTTTCATTTTGGGAAAGTTGCCGTTGGCAAGCGATATTAGTTTTAATTTGTGATGGTTATTATCAAAAGATGAAATAAAAAATAACACGCACATACGCACACACTCAGTTACCAAACTTTCAAAGTTGCGCTTGTGTTCACATTTCTCTTTGGTAAAATACAAGAAATTTGAAGTCAATTGTCGTCGTTGTCGCCGTGCAGAAAAAGTGTTTCGACTCTTGGCTTGGAGTATAAATAATATTAAATTAATAGTAACAATTGAAACAAATGTCACACTCGCAGCGCGCAACAATAAAAACATCGTCAAGCTGAAACATGAGTGGCCATTATATGTTGATATGGTTGTTGATAGTTGTTGTTGTTATTGTTGTTGTTGCTTGTTGCTTGGTGTTGTTTTACTAGTTGTCCACACGGGTGTCATCGACGCGTCGAATCGTCTGCCATCATCACACATTGGTCCCCAGCACTTGACATAGTCTCAAAGTGCCTCATTAAATGGCATCTTACTAAATTTCTTTTGTTGTACACATTTCAATTTGTGTCCAAATATCCTGTTAGGGTTTCATTTGAAATGTTATTTGAATGACTCTAAATATTTGCATTTGAGACCACTGTGCGGCTATCGTTGTTTGGTCATAATTTTCAGCGAAAGTAACTGAACAAGTTCCAATGCCAATTGTGCGGTACTTTTATTTTTATTTTTTGTTTTTGTGCTAACCAACTAAACGTGAACTGTCGTAATATGGTTGCCAAAAAGAAAGGAAAACTCTGACATTGCGTATAGAATTTAAGATGGAGAGAAAGTAAAATCAGGTTTGCCGATACATTTTTCTTGAATTTTTCAAAGTATGCCTTGAGAATAATAGAATTCTTTAGTCTAAAAATGTTTAAAATTCACGTAGAGCTTTGAAATTTCCTTGCAGTTTTTGAATACGTTTTGGTTGATGTTCGTTTTACGCGCGCCAAATCCATGTTGCATTAGCGTTATCGACTACAATAACAATACAACCGTGCGTACACAAACAACTGTTTACCAGCACTATCGCCAGCGACCGTGTGTGTGTGTGTGCGTGTGTGAGCGATTGAAGACAATGGCAGCGGCTGCGGACGGTGTTGTTCCTACCCTTGCAAGTAAATATCCAACAATTAGAACACATTTAATTCCATGTACATCGATTGCTGTACAGGCGAACTATATTAGACAAGTGTTTGCGTCAGCCCAAAACGCTGACAGTGCAAATTAAAAGGGATTTCGTCTGAGCGCCTTAACCGCGTGTAAATACATATATACATACGTGTATATGTATATATATATATATAATATATATGTGTTGGTTACAACGTCTTATATTTTTTCTTCGTATTTGTAGTTCGCTCTAGCGTGGCTGTTGAACTGTGGTCGTCAGCTGGTGCAAAGCAGCCATATGAACACAAGCCCAATTTGCCGCGAGAGGAGACGAAAAGTTCGCGTACGATCTGCTTCAGTCCGGATGGCCGTTATTTTGCCTACTCGAATGGCATTGTGGTGAAGGTGCTACACGTGCCCGCCACCACTGCCAACACTGATGGCAACAACACCGCTGTTGCTGATGCTGTTGGTTGGCCAATGCAGTGCACGTTGCCTCGCCCGAAGGCCTTCCATCTGAAGTTCTCGCCGCTTGGCAATTATCTGTGCACCTGGGAGAATTATGCCATTACTAAGGATCGTCCCGAAGGTGCTCCCAATTTGCTCGTTTATGATGTTGCCACCGGCACGGAGGTCTTTGCCACGGTGCAAAAGAATCAAACGGACTGGCAGCCCTCGTGGTCAGCGGATGAATCGATCTTTGCATTGGTAGTGGGCGGCGAGGCGCTCTTCTATGATCTGGCCGCGGGTCCAGCTGAGGGATTTGCGCACACTTCTCGCAAAATTGGTGGCAGTCGTGGCGCCATGTTGTCCCTCGGTCCGGGCAATAGTCCGCCGTATTTGGCATTTATTACGCCCGGTGCGAAGGGCGCACCCTCCATGTGCAAGCTCTACAAGTATCCGGCCCTGGGCCAGAATCAGACAGTCGCCTGCAAGAGCTTCTTTCAAGCGGATCGCGTCGAGATGCTGTGGAACAAGCGTGGCAGCGGCCTGCTCCTGTTAACCAGCACCGAGGTGGACAAAAGCGGTGCCTCCTACTATGGCAATCAGGCCGTTCATTTTATGGCCACCAAGGGTGACACGTGCTCCGTACCGTTGTCCAAGGAGGGACCCGTGCACAGCGTCAAATGGAGCCCAAAGGCCAATGAATTTGTTGTCGTCTACGGTTTCATGCCCTCCAAGGCGGCCCTGTACAATCTCAAGTGTGATGTTGTCTTTGACTTTGGTGAGGGTCCGCGCAATTGTGCCTACTTCAATCAGTTTGGCAATCTGTTGGTGCTCGCCGGTTTCGGCAATCTGCCCGGCGCCGTCGAAGTCTGGGACATTAGCAAGCGGGAGAGGATCGCCAATCTGAAGTGTGCGGACACCACGCACTTCGAGTGGCATCCAAATGGAGAGTGGTTTGTCACGGCGACAACTGCGCCCCGGCTGCGAATTAGCAATGGGTAAGTCAGTCTGAGATCAAAGATTGTCTATTTAATATTTAAAAATGATCATTTTTGTATCTAGCTTCAAGATCTATCATTATTCGGGTGCCTTACTGCATGAGACATTTTGGCCGCAGGGGCAGGAGCTGCTCGGCATTGAGTGGCAGCAGTATGCGGATAATACGTTCGCCGAGCCCAAAATAACGAAGGCCAAGCACGAGGGTATCAAGTCCAGTCAGCCTGAGGCTAGCAAGAAGGCGTACACACCGCCCCATTTGCGTTTGCTAAAGGAGGGCAAGAATCCGGAAAAGTATTTGCCGCAGCCGACGCCGACGGTGCCGGGACTTCCAGCAGCAGCACCAGGTAATAGCAGCAGGAAATTTTGGCATAGACAATATGACTTGGATAATCCCATAATGAGGCGATACCAGGGCGAGCAGCAACAGGGCCAGGGCCAAGGCCAGGGCTCAAATGCCGCCAGCTCAATACGATCCAATCGGCGCTATCGACCCTACCAACATAGGCGCTACTAAATTGTTGTAAAGACACATCATCCATCATTCCATTCCACATTCTCCATACAAACCCCCCCAAATGTAGGATTTTAGAGCAACGTTGGCTGTAAGTAAATAAATATCGTAATGCCTACAACATATCTAATGGTTATTTAGGTAAATTGTAGTCGTCTCTCTTTATCCGACTTATCGATCATATTTGGCAAAACAAGATTATATATTTTTCTTGTAGGCTCTTTAAGGGTTAGCCTTTCTTAACCTCCTCTACACTGCACCTCCTCATACCTCATCAGTGTATATATATATCAATATCCTACTCTAAAACGATTTAACCTCTTTTAAATAATATCTTAAATATATTTAATAAAAATGGACTGGCTTATAAGCATATATTTAAATTTGTATGTAATATTTTGTATAGTGTACGGTCTGAGATCAAATAATTTATCGTTTTTTAAGTAGGTCTTAATTTTCTTCTCATTTTTTTTTATTTTTTATTTTTGGGTCATCAAATCATTTTTCCGATCTATTAACAGGCAATCGCTAATTGCTCTCAATATTTTTTCTCTTTATCATCTGCAGGTTTGGGCAAGAATAAGAAGAAGAATAACAGTCGCAGCAACAAAGCCAGGGGCAATAATTCCATGAACAACAAGCAGCGTGAGACAACTGGGGATGCTGCTGCCACACCGCAAGATGCAGCTGCAGCTGATGCAGTTCCAACTGATGGTGTGGAGCAGCAGCAGCAGCTGCCTGCACCCGGATCAGGATCCGCTGCTGCAACAACCATTGGTGAATCGCCGCGCAGAATTGCGCCGCCAAGGCAGCGACAGCAGCCCCGGCAACAACAGCAGCAGAATAATCATCCACAGCAACAGGTGCAACAAACTGAGCCCGATGGCACACCACGTCATCCTGGCAATGACAATGGCAATAACAACAATAGCGACAAGGATCGCAAGATTCGTAGTGTTGCCAAGAAATTGTCCGATATTAAGAAGCTCAAGTCGCGCCAGGGTCAAGGGGAAACCTTGGAATTGAATCAATTGAATAAAATTGAAATGGAAGCCAAATATCTGAAGGAGCTCAAGGCGCTCAAATTGTCCGTCTAAGAGAGACATATGCTGCATGCCATCAACTGTTAAATGTGTGATACAACAACTACAACAACAACAAGAAAAAGAAGAGTTTACTGACACTGCAACAACAACAAGAATAAGAATGAGAACAACACGAAACACTCCGGAAGTTCGTTTTTTAGGGTGTCGTCCATATTATGTACTTCCGTACTTCTTGTATTTTTCTTTAAGAGAAGTGAAAATGTGCTGTTTACTTTACGTGCGCAAATTTTTCAAAGTTAAAAAAAAGAACAGAAACAAAAACATTTTTCTACCATTGTGATTTTTTGAAAATATATATATTTTTTGGCAATAACAATAATAGCAACAACAGCAACAACAAACTCATGTATATGTACCAAATTGTGCAAAACAGTAAATAAAAAGTTTCCAGATGCAAAAACATTCACATTTATGTTTCCCAATTGGACTTCTTTTTTAGGAACTCCTCGCGGCCATCTTCCTTGACGGCCACATAATAGCCAAGAGCCTGGTATTTATGGCGCATATACGCAATGTAACCAAAAACTCCAGCAACTGCCGCCAGTCCCAAGCCCATTATGATTTTATTCTATAAAAATAATTTTTACAAATCATTGATTTAGTATTGAATCAGTTTCAATTTGGCTGTGCGATGCGCATACCGGTTTGGCGTACAGCTCAAAGTTGATGAGTCTGAAAGCAGTTGTGCTGCGCATGGAGCGTATTCCTTCTCCAGGCTTCGCTTCTGGTTTGTTGTCACTCATTGTAGATTAATTATATTTTTTAAACAATTCTCAAAACGCATTGCACAATTCTGGTAAAGAACTACAATGCATGTGTGCTTCTATCGATAGTTGTGCGCAGTTGTTGAGCACAATAATCGATTAATATATAAGTATCGCAAGGTTGCAGCATATTAAGGTTCTCCATTTATTTTAATTACCTCTTTGCTTAACCGTTAACAAAATAGGCAACACACGTCATAATAATAATTCAAAGGACTTGACAAAATTAATAATAAGTGAATATTAAAAACAAGTAAATAACCATCATTAAATCTATTTTTAATATTTAGCTTATATTAATACACGCTGCAAACTCACATTGAATTTCAAAGCGGAAACAATAAGAAATGACAGCCAGCTATAATTCCCAATTGGATTTCTTTTTAATGAACTCTGTGCGTCCATCTTCCCTTAGTGCCATATAATACCCGAGCCGTTCGTATCTGTGCCGCACGTAGGTTATATAGCCAAAAACGCCAGCTGCTGCAACTAGACCCAGGCCCACTAAGACTTTGTTCTACGAAAACAAGACTTCAGTTTCATTCAAATTATATTTAGATGTCTTTACCTGTGTTGAATTAATTTCGGCGTTGATTGCCTTAAATATATTTGTGGTTTGGGTGGGGCGTATACCCTCACCGGAGTTTGTAATTTTCTTATCGCTCATAGTACTAAATTTTTCGAATATGTGTAAAATTTTGACACAAAATAGAAACAACTGAATGAGAACAGCGCCTAACGATAACAGTGAGCATTGAGCTGCAGAAATCGAAATCTATCGTTAACGGAACGATAAGAAGCAAACTGACGAAATACGAAATCTGGGATGGGATTAATTGTTGGGTTTATGTAAACTTAATAAATTTTACATATAACTTTATGTACATATTTGGGAGTTTTGTGTCATTATTCGTAGCACAAAAACAAATTTACAAAATATATGTTTCATATATAAATTGTGTTATATACAAGAGAATTTTGCGGGCCGGCTGCTCTACTCAAAGTCGAACTGATAGCCGCGATCCACGAAGCTAAGGCCCCGCTCAGAGCTAACGGGAAAATCATCCATAAACACAATGTAATCTTTGTAATCTGCTGAATGTTTCAGTTCCTGCAATTAATGAAATCAAGTAAAATAATTTAAGATATTAATCTAATACCAAGCACTCACGTTGACATCTACATAATCCTCGAAGCCACAGAGAATATAATAAATGAGCAGTGGTCGAGTGCGAGTAAATTTACTATGCTGTTTATTCGGCTCGCGCTGCTTTAAAATGCTCAATGCACGCTGTAGAAAATTGGGTGTCAGCTCTCGACAATAGGACACATCCAGATGATGCAGTTGCGGGCACAGTTCAATGAATTTCAGTAGCATATCATCGCACAAATATGTCCAATTGCGTAGGCACAGCAGCTGCAGATTCGTCATACAGGTGTAGCGCTCCAGGAAGCCAATGGCATGTGTCCAACTGCAGATGGCCAGGCGCTGCAGCTTGCGATGTGACCAAATGGGCAAACTGGCATCCCAACCCGGCTCCAGCGGCATGTAATAACCATCGACGGCAACGCCAATAATATCCGGAGCCTTGCGTTCCATTATCTCAAAGAATTCGTGCACCTCGCGTATCTTGTGATCATAGCTATCCACACTAGCCAATGGTGGTATGCACCACTCAGTGTCCAGGAGAACAATCAACTGTTTGAGTGCTGGCAGTTTGAGAACATCGGTTAAAACTGATTTCAGCGTGGCCAAATTAAGCTTTAAGATGCTGAGATTCTTAAGGTAGTCCACGCAGTTATTGAGACGCAGTTTGCTGATAACATCATACATACGTATGTCCAGCACTTGCAGATTAGGCAATTGACTGAAATTTGAATTTACTTTCAATGGTTATGTTCTAATATATAAAATTGATATAAAATACCTGCATATCTCATCTAGATATTCCTGCTGCAGTTCGTATTCCTTGTGCTGATCCTCGTACAAGTGCAGCTCTTGCAGGTGTCGAAAGTTTGACAGATATCGGCCCTGAATTGGTGTCGTTAGACGAAGTCGCTGCAAATTCGGCATCATTTCAGCCATTTTGCTTATGCTGCGATCCGATGGATAGCAGTCCATTTCCTCGGGATCGTAGTAGAAGCTGGTCACATTGGGCAGCACATACACTTGCATCTCATCCAAATCCTTCAGCAAGGTGCACAGGCAGGTCGACACATGCATGTGGCGTATAAAGGGACGCATTTCCTTTATGAAATAGCACATATCCTCATAGTTGGGCAACAATTCGCGCCACTTTTCCATGTCCAGCTTGTCGTATAAATGAGAACTGCGCCATCGGTTCAGGCATATCCACTCAAAGCGCTGGCAGACTCTGGCGAATGCCACTTCACTGCGTAAATCCTGTAGACGCTCAAATATACATTCCAGACAATCGTTGTTCAGCTTGAATATATCCGCCGTTTGTCCGCCAGGCGTCGGCGGCGTTGCAAGTGCATTTGACGGCTCTTCGGCCATAATTGTAAGATTTAAAATTTTTTCTTTTGCTTTACAATATGTTTTTGGCCACAACTGCGTTCTAGTTTGTTAAGTATGTTTAATTGAGTGTTTGTTTTGGCCAAGAGTAAAACGAATTTACAAAGAATTGTCTCATAACAAACAAAATTGTACCACAGCTGTTTGAGGGCAGTGTTGACAAATATAGCTGTGCTGTTTAGTTCGGAACGAGTTCGCACGAACTGGTCCTTGAAAAATGAACTATTGTGATGGTGTTGATTTGGTTGGTTATTCTCGGTTTTTGAAAAATGTTCATATATATATATTTTCTAAAAACCATTCTCGCAGAAAAAAACTGGTTTACATCTTGATACATATTTCTGTATTATTTGAATTTGTAGAAAATATTATTAGTATAATATAAATAAGTATTATACAATATATAATTAAAATATAATAGCATTAAGTAATTTAAAACTTTAAAAATATTATCGTATGTATGCACACAATAAATTGGTTTGAAAAATGTTATATAGTAAATATTAATAAGATATAGTAAATCAAATTAGCAAGGGGGTAAATATTAATACAATGTGGAAAATCAAATGAGTAAATGTTAATACCATATGGTAAATTAAATGAGCATTAAGCTCGATTAATAAACTGCTTAGTGAAATATTCGAATTGTACAGCACCATTTAAAAGTGCTGTAAAACGAGTGGTCGATTGCGAATATATCGAATATATCGAAACAACACGTGTGTGTGCGCCGTTCTGTCTTATGCCTTTTATTGTGACTGCAGCGAACAAGACGTTGCTTAAAGTTTTAAGTGTCAAGCAAAAAAAACAAGGATTTAGTCAATTACAATGGCGGAACTGCAAAAATTAGCCGATGCCATTGTGCTCGAATATCTCAAAACCAAGGATAAAAATATGTCTAAAGTGTTCGAAGTTAAAACCAAAGCGGTAAGTTTGCTACGCTGCTCCTACTTCATTTTTTCCTCCAAGCTGCATGTCAATTTGTATGCTTTTTGTGTGCAATGCGGCGACGACTGTGTCGGCAAATGTGACTTTTGTGCGCGTGTGTGTGTGTGTGCAATCGATACAATTGAAAATAGTTGAAAATGACTGGCTTGGATATTCTGCGCGGTATTCAACGAGTTCCGACCATGCTGAAAAACACGTGTTTCCACTAACCAACAACTTTTCTTACATGCTTGTGTTTTTTTCTTTGCGTCTTTAGTCCCCCGTTGGAAAGAATACACCGAAATTGACAGAGATCTTGGCCTTTTATCAGAGCACAAAAAAAATACCGCCATTGAAGAAAGCTGGCACAGATAGTGACGACAGTGATTCCAGCGATTCAGGTGAGGTAGTGGCACCGAAAACAAACGGCGGAACGAATGGAAAGACAGCAACGCCAGCTAAACCAGCTGCAAGCTCAAGCAGTGAGGGTAGCGACTCCGAGGATGAGCAGCCAGCGAAAAAGTCGTCACCTGCTAAGCCAGCAGGGCCAGCAAAGAAAGCAGCTGCAGCATCCTCAAGCAGCGAAGAGGAGAGCTCGGGTGACGAACAGCCGTCGCAGAAGAAGGCAGCTCCAGCTGTTGCTGCAAAGCAAGCGACAAAACCCGCATATACCAGCGATAGCAGTGACTCGGAGGAGGAGAAACCAAAGCAGAAGAAACCTGCAGCAGCTGCTGCTGCGGTGAAGGCACCAGCTCAAAAAGCAGCTGCATCCTCTTCCAGTGAAGAATCCTCCGACGATGAGCCACCTAAAAAAACTACTACGGCCGCTAAGCCAGCACCTAAGGCTGCTGCCAAGAAGGCAGCCGAGTCCAGTAGCGAGGAGGACAGTGATGAAGTGCCGGCAGCAAAGAAGGCTCCAGCAGCGGCAACTGCGAAACCTGCAGCTAAAGCTGCCGCATCCAAAAGCAGTAGCGAAGACAGCGACTCGGAGGAGGAGCAAAAGAAACCAGTAGCTGCTGCTGCCAAGGCAGTGCCTGTAAAAAAGGCAGCCTCTAGCAGCGAGGATTCTTCCGATGAGGAGGAAGCCCCCAAAAAGGCAACACCGATTAAAGCCGCCGCACCGGCCAAGAAAGCCGCAAAGTCCAGTTCGGACTCCTCGGATGATGATGAGGAACCGCCCAAGAAGGCCGTAGCGCCAGCCAAGAAACCAGCGGCGAAGGCTGACTCTGAAGACTCGTCTTCAGACAGTGATAGCTCGGAGGATGAGAAACCTGCAGTGAAGCCGGCTGTCAAGAAAAACGCAGCTGCTGCTGCCAAAAAGGAGGAATCCTCATCATCTGACGATTCTTCCGAAGACGAGAAGCCGGCCAAGCCAGCAGCAGCCACCAAGGCAGCTGCCAAGCCAGCCGCTAAGAAGGATGACAGCTCCTCTTCGGACAGTGGAGAAGAATCCGGAGAGGTGAAGGCCCCGCCCAAGCCAGTGGAAAATGGAAAGAAGCGCAAGTTCAGCGGTGGCGATGTGGAGGAGGAAACACCAAACAAAAAATACAACAATTTTGTCAAGTCGGGCGAACAGCAGGTGAGTTATCAAGAAGCATTATTCACAATCTAAGGGAAAGGGCAGAGCAGGCTTCAGAATGTGATCAAATCTAGTTTTCCAATAAACAGTTGTGGAAAAAATAATAGCACCACTCACAAGAAATGTTTTCAAAGGCGTCGCTTTTAAATTCGCAAGTTTAGGGAACTTAGGAATACGTTTTCCGTAATTTGAATCTAAAATATAACTTGTTGAACGCAATCAAAGCAGAAGTTAGCAGTTAGCAGTTCAATGGAGTGGACTCAGTCATATTGTTATAAGCAACAAAGGCCACTTTTTGGAAGCATTGTCAAGATTCAAGATGAAAGGTTTTAAGTTGCTGTTCCTGCCCAATCCCAAAAGATATTCAGTGGATGACCTTAACTAATTGACAATATGTGCAATAGCGAAACAGTTTCACATCCACGCCAAACAACAATAGTAATAATAATGCCAACAACAAAAGTGTTGGTGGTGGAAGTGGTCGTCGAAGATCGCCTTTCCGGCGTGTGCGCACCGAGGAGGTGCTCATCGATTCACGCGTCCAGGACATGTCCTTTGAGGCGAAGGTGAGTGCCACAAAAATGCATTTGAGAGGGGACTCGCGCTGTCTATGTGTGTGTGTGTGAGTCTGATGTGGGGCATTTGTAGTGTTATGTTTTTGGGGCAGTTCCGGGAGGGGTTAGGAAGCGAAATTGGGGTTACACACAAATTAGCTAAAGCGCCTTTCGAACTCAAATCATTTGTGGCACTTGCCTTTAGATTATTTCAATTTGTATTTGCCATTTGCTTGCACTGCTTGGCTAATTTGTGTTTAACCAATTTTTGCGTTGCTCTTTTTAAGGATGGTTTCAAGAAGTTTAACAATGGACCTCGTGGACGCGGACGAGGCGGCGGCTCTGGCTTTGCCGGGCGTCCGGATCGTAGCACTTGGGAGACTAACAATGAAAACGGCGAGGATGGCGGCGATGGTGGCTTCAAGAAGATGGGCGATCGCAAGAGCTTTGGCGGCTTCGAGCGCAAGTCCTTTGATGGACAGCAGCGTGGTGGACGTGGCGGAGGTGGTGGCGGCCGAGGTGGTGGTTTCGGTCGTGGCGGAGGCGGCGATCGTGGTGGACGCGGTGGATTTGGCCGTGGTCGCGGCGGTGGCGGAGGCGATCGTGGTGGTCGCGGTGGATTTGGACGAGGCGGCGGCGGTGGTGGTCGTGGTGGTGGTGGGCGTGGTGGGGGCTTTGGCAATAAATCTTTTGATGCGGGGCCAAAGCAAAATAAGAAAATTACCTTTGACAATTGATATGTAAACTAGCTTGGACATAGACATAAGCATCCCCACAACGCAAAAGCAAAACGAAAAAATGCAATCCCAAATTAAATAATCACAATAAGGCGGATATTTTTTATTCCCATTATTATGGTGTGTAATTATTTAATTTGGTGTTTTATTTTACAACGCCCCCAAACAAACAGACACACACACACCCGCACGCACGCAATTTAAATATAATACATATTTGTTGTATACATAATAATATTAACTAACTTTTATATGCGATATATAAAAAATATAGAAAAACGCTGCCGGCTCCTGGGAGAGCGCGCCAGTCTTGATTTGAGACACACGCGCGGCAAATCCTTCAAGCACGAGAAGACCAAAAAGAAGCGCGGCAGCTATCGGGGCGGTCAAATTGACACTGGCGTCAATTCAATAAAATTTGACTAGATTTATGTTAGCACATAACATATATGCGTACATATTTTAATACATAAACTTAAATATTTAGTTTGTAAACATGCCGATCACCCACATACACGTGTAAGGCAGACCTTGGACTATAATTTCGATGGCCAAGTATCGATATAATGTTTATTGTGACTACCTATGAACTGTTGTTCAGCAGCCAGCATATTGTATACATAACTTCAACCCGAGATCTGGTGAATAAAACGTGTACATTTCATGTTGTAAGTTCAAATTGAATTTCGCTGCATAATGTTGTTTTTATTTTGTTACTGCGTTGCTGAACGACAGTGCATAAAATTATAGAATGCCATTACTAACCATTCAACAACTTCAATATTCAATAATTTTGAGTAGCTCTTGTCTTCTACATGAAACTTCAATATATAATATTTAAGATCAATCGCTAGGAACGACTATCAAACATTTTGTTGATGGCGAGTGAAACATACATGTGTAATAAACTTATGAAACAAACGGTGTCGTATTTGCATTGTATTGTGATAGTTCTTTGAGATTCAAATCCAAGTCGGCATTTAAATTAATATATGTTATTTAAATCACACAATTTAAAACACAGCATTTGGATGCATTTCATTAAATGCATTGACCAATGATCGGTTGCCATTTAATCTAGATTCACCAGGATCAGAATATAAATATATATATGTATACATACTTCATATTTATGCCAATGGAGCCACGAGCTAAACACAGTGCGATGCTAATATTTATGTGGGCGAATCTTATGAGCACTTAACCAGCCGGGTGGCTTCTGGTCGCAAAACTGCTCGGATAGGTGCCATAGCATGATGATAATTGCCCGGATATAGCAGGGTGGCTATGATTTGAAGTTCTGTGGCATGGGAGGCGGCTTGTAGGTCGGATACGCCATTTGCATCTGCGCCGGATACGTCATATTTCCTGGGGCGGCAGCGATGGCTGTTGTGGCTGGAGCGTCAGCAGGGGGGCATACTTGGAATATCGCTGCCACTGCCGATGTGGATGCATAGTGTGATGGCAGCGAAGGCATAGCTGGTGGCGCCTGGCGACTGAATTCTGTGGTCAGATCCTGGAGCAGCTCCTGTTCAGTATCAAAATCTTTGATCTTATTGTGGAAGACGACGAGCAACTGGGTCAGATCATTGTTGAACCTGGTGCCCTCCTGCAGATTGCCATAGAGTAATACCTTACCTTAAAAACAATATAACGATCAGAGAAATGAAAAAATGATGTCAAACTAATGCATATATTCCGATTGGAGTGTGCTACTTGGTTTTTAAAAAATCTCTCTACTGATAGAAGACCGTTTACCTTGAGGAAATTAAGGTTCTTACATTGGTGCAACATGGACTCCGATGATTGATTGATTATCGGTCGGTCGACTATCTGAAGAGTGCTAAGCTAAAGGTGTATAACAATGGTCAAGTAAGTCATTTCTGATATCCGAAAGAAAAGCAAACAACTTTATTTCTTCAGAAGGTGTGATATGATGTGTTCATTTTGTACCGTTTGGATATAGTTATATTTAAATAATTATAATATAAAAATCAAAATTAACTCTAGACACTATACAAAACATCCAAAGGAAAGAATATTTAAAATATTCACAATAAAATTAAGGTCATAGCTGTTATTAATTACTTAATTCCAAACGTTCAATTTATAATTTCACGATATGTTCTTAAATATATTATATGATAATAATTTCCCAAATATGTTAGCACTCTTTACGCTGTTTTCGAAATTTACCTCAATTTTAAAATAAATCAGGACAATCTTTCGAAAGTATTTTTCCAAGAATACTCACCTTAGGCAAATCAATTAAGTTCTTCATTAATTTTGAATTTATAATTTTATTTTGCTGAATTTCAATATTGTGTTTATGTAACTTCGTATCGATTTTGTTCATATGTTTCATTTTTCCGTAATTTATTCACATTTAGTATTGAAAATGTATTGTCAAGTTGTTTGCTTGTATGTTTAGGGTATGCGAACTTTGCCATTTATATACTTATATCTGCATATATAGTTTATAGCAATAGTAACTACGTGTAACTTTATTGCGTTGGCCATGACAGCAAAGCAGAATAACGGAAAATAATTACAAATTATATAATTAAATAATCACAATTGGTTGTAAGACTTTACTTTATATAGTTTAGTATGTATTATAATATTCGAGCTACATTTTATTTGTGTGTAAGTGAGGTTTTAAAATGTAATCAGCATATCAATTTACAACTTCATCGGGCATTTGCTTGTTCGAGGCGATAAAAATACAGCAGAGATTCGATATAACATTTAACTACATACAGATGTATCGGTTATATAAGGGCATAGTGGGATGAAGGTGCGTGTGTTTTAAAAATATATCAACAAAATACATATACAATCCCTTTATATAAAGCATATATATGAGTTAGTAGTTTATATGAGATTCCTGTTTTTGTTTTTGCTTTTGCTATTGTAATTCTTTCTCGTTCACTCTTATTCGGACATGTAGGGATAGTTGATGTCCCGCAAGGGCACAAATGTCTCCTTAATCGACTGCGGCGATGACCAGCGCAGAATATAATGTGGCCCACCTGCCTTGTCATTGGTGCCCGACTTGCGGCCGCCTCCAAATGGCTGTTGTCCCACCACAGATCCCGTGCACTTGTCATTGATATAGAAATTGCCAGCTGCTATTTTGAATTCTTCCAGAGCGCATCTGATAAAGTCTCTGTAAGACATAGTTTTGTTATAAATATATATATATATTTAGATATATTGACTAACGCTGGCTGCACTTACTCATCCTGCCCAAAGACAGCGCCGGTCAGAGCGAAAGGTGTTGAAGTATGCACAAGTTTCATGGTCTCTTGCAGATCTGAATCCTTATATACGTAAATAGTAACCACGGGTCCAAAGATTTCCTCAGTCATAATGCGATCTTTGGGATCTTTGCTTTGCACTATGGTTGGATTTATAAAGTAGCCCTTGCTATCGGAATACGTGCCGCCAGCAAGAATCTCCAAATTGGGACTCTTTTTGGCATGCTCAATGTAGCTGGTAATGCGTTTAAATGCTTTGTCATCGATAACAGCCGATGTGAAAGTGCTCATGTCCTGCACATCGTCAATCTTTAGTTTGCCCACTTCTCTCAGCAATCCAGCCTTGATCTGCATCCAAATTAAATGTTCTTATTATTTGCATTTTGGATTTTGGAAACCAGCAGCAACGCTTACCTGTGGCCACAGGGACTCGGACACATACATGCGGGAACATGCGGAACACTTCTGGCCGCTGTACTCAAAGGCCGAGCGTATTGTCGAGGTGACCACGGACTCAACATCCGCTGACGCGTGCACAAAGTGGAAATTTTTGCCGCCACATTCGCCAATGAGGCGCGGGAAGTTAACATATTTATCCAGATTATTGCCCACTTGCTTCCACAGTCGATTGAATGTGCTACGTATCAGTTATGAAAGTCAATGAAGTGTGGCACACTAAACAAAAACAAATAAAACTACTTACGGCACAGAGCCGGTGAAATTGATGCCCGCCAAGTGAGGCGAGGCGGTTATTGTGTCACCAAACACTGGGCCATCTGCAGGCACAAAGTTCACGACACCATCGGGCACACCAGCTTCGCGCATAATGTTGAAAATCCGCCAATTGGACAGTAGAGCCGTGTCCGAGGGCTTCCACACACAGCATTGCCCTACAACAGACAGAAGACAGAAGTAGACGTTGGGTGGGTCATTGAATACAGATTTTGAATATCCCATCCCTCCATTCATACCATCAATGCGGGCGTGTAGGCCAAGTTGCCACCAATGGCTGTAAAGTTGAATGGACTGACGGCGGCTATAAATCCATCAATGCCACGATAACGCATTGAGTTCTTCGTGACCTTTATGTTCTCGCTGATGGGTTCGTATTTGACGCACTCCTTGAGAAAATAGGCGTGAATGCTGCGAATAAGGGAGATGTTTATTTTTCGAAGGAAACTGACAATGGTATCACCTAGTTAATAGATGACATGTATAAATCGGGATCAATTGCAAAATGCACATCGAAAACCGATTTAAATCATGATTATGAAACAGAAAAATTGTATTCTCAAACCGTATAAAATCGATGAGCTCAGCGGACGAATCGATTTCCGCTTGAATGGCCGTCTTAGCCTGTCCCAACATGGTGGCTGCATTCAACTCCTGACGATATTTGCCCGCCATTAAGTCAGCGGCACGTTCCCAAATCTGTAAGCGATCCTCCAGCGGTACTCGGTCCCATTTTGTCTGCGTTTCCACAGCCGTTTTGATTGCTTTCTCCAATAGTTTCTTATCGGCATAGTAGAACTGCGCCAGTTTGTGCGCATGATTGTGTGGCATCACCTGATGCATCACCTTGTCCGTTTTGTACTCCTTGCCTCCAATGACAATGGGCACCTCCTCACATTTGGCTGCGGTGCTCTTCAGTGCCTGTTGCAAGGCTTTGCGTTCCTCGGAGTTTTTTCGATAACTCAATATGGGCTCATTCATAACACCGACATCCTTCAGCTTTGGTTGTGCAACAACGCTGCCCAAACTGCGTACATAGCTGTTTGCGATTGGGGAATTCCAATATTATTAAAGATATGCTTATTAAATAAGATTAAAGCATACGTTTCAGCAATGCTTTGCGGCATGGAGGAGGAGCCGATGGCTGGAGAACGCATCAATCGTAACATCTTGTTTGCTGGGAATGATGGTTTGGGTTCGTGTGTCGACTTTGATTCACTTGTCTTGTTATGCAAACGTTAGAATATTGTCGCTCTGCGAGATAACATAGAAAAAAAATACAAGCAAAAAAAAAACGTCATTAATTCCATTTATAGCGGCAGCGTTTTATCAGCAACCTTGAACGTTCATTGGGGGTCTGACTCTGGCAGCCGGCGCAGCGTCGCGTGATTTTACTTGATAACAAGCCAAACGTGCGACAGACACACGCCCTGTCAATGTTACCGATAATAAAGTACTGTTAAAATACTTTCATTTACGTATATATATATTTACAATCAAATCAAATGTCTCGTGCGAAAGCAAATGCCAACTGGGCAAGTGTTGTGTAAACGTGCGAGTTTATTTCTCAAAGCTCACACAGAACGTGCACACATGCCTATATACACTCACACACACACATGTATACATATATATCCACACAGGTATCGGCAAGTTTTAACAAGTATCAGCTGTTCTCGCTATGCTGCGACTGTGGAAATTTCCCATTGTCGAAACTTTTGCATGAAAGAGGGAAAGGGATTCCTGTTCTGGTTTTTATTTTAGATATATTAAATATGATGAGGGTAGCTCGAGCAAGAAAGAGCGCACGAAAAGCACCCCAGTTCAGTCTATATACATACATAAGTGTTAAGTCAGCTATTTTTTTTTATATTTTTGTGGTATTAATTTTAGTAAATATGCATGTATATGACTTTGTTAGTTGTGTTCTTATTCTATAATATTGATTAATTTTTATATGTATAGCATAAGATACATATTTATATATATACATATGTAGTGTAATAAATGGTCACAAGTTTTTGAGGCCAAGTAATACATGCGCACAAATACAACGATACTCAGCTGCAAGCTAGATATACACCGATTCTGACAGACACACACACACACACACACACACACACACATGTACGTATGTATATGTTTACGTACAGGCGCAAATTGAATGCACTTCGTTTTGTTTTATGGGGGCCGCATTACGCAATGTTTTGATTTTGCTCTGCCACTCACTTTAGATATATATATTTCAAAATTTTCACTGGGATTTCAGCATTGTTGACTGCTAAATTTTATTTTAGGTCTATCGTTATTTTAAATCAATTACAGCTTACTGTGTGTGTTTTTTTTTTGCGAACGATGTGGAGGGAGTGACACGAGAAGTCTTAATGATTGTTTGGCCTTTGCCTACGTATGTATGTATTCATCCGTTAGAACAGAATGCCTGTATGTGTGTAGGTGTGCTCAATTTTTAAATTTTATTTTAATTTCACAGCTGATGTCTATCGATAGTTTTGCCGCCTTGCAGTCACTTCAAAATCTATTACTATAATCATGTTTGAGTACAAGAAATTGAAACAAGGAAATAAATTGTTTTAAGCTTGTAATACTTTATGAATCAATAGCCAAAGAAGATTTCAGTATTTTAACAATCGTATCTATGCCATTATATATGTTTTTTGTCTATTTGCCCTTTTGTCTTACTTTGGACATAGTATTTCAAAAATTGATTACTCTCAAGAATATATCGATTAATTTTGCGTGCGAAACATATCGCGTAATTTAGGCAGCGCGGCAAACCTGTGCACCACTAATGCTTACGTTTTGCAGCTCTGGAATGTGTTATCGATTTTGGCGGGACGTTTGTATTTCTTGTAATTTAATTTTGTTTAGTGTTTTCCTTTTAACAAATTAAATGAATTGGGAGATTAATCATATTTTAAATATATATGTATATATTTGGGTAGCACATAACAGACTTATTAATTTTTTATATTAAAATCATTTAATAGTACAACAAAATCAACTACAGTTTAATACTTAATCGCTATGTGTATGATGTAAGTGATGAATTAACTTAAGTATTTGTCCAATGCTTCACTTAACCATAGTAGCCTCCACCGCTACTCGCACTTGCGCTGGCAAATCCTCCGCTGCTGCTCGCAAAGGCTGTGTCTATAACAGAAAACAAGTCCAGAACACTGACATATATATACAATGCAAATGCAGAATCTTGAAGAATTTGTTAGAAATGGTGCATTTTACTCACTCATCCCACTACCACTATAGGGATAACCATATCCATAGCCCGGGTATCCATAGCTTGGATAACCATAGCCATAGTTTCCTCCGCCGCCACCGGCGCCACCGCCACCGCCGCCGCCTCCTCCGTAGCCGTAGCCAGGATATGTGTACCCATACCCGGGATATGAATAGTACGATGGATAGCCGTATCCATATCCATAGCCATTACCATAACCACCATAGCCACCTCCATATCCCACACCCGCACCCGCACCCGCACCCGCACCAGTGCCCACTCCTCCAAAGTATGGAAATCCACTGTATTGCGATTGCACCAGTTGGCTCTGTAGCAGGACAGCTAACAAAGCTAATAAGCAGAGCCGAAAACAGCGACTTGTTGAAATTCGCTGATATGCCATATTTGTGGTTTATTCCCCGGGTTTACTCTCACTGGAATTCTTGTGAACACTGCTTGGCAAAATCAGAGCGTTTGCTCTTTTTATACACCATAAATCTATTTATTTCTCCAATTTTGACTCTGAAACGATTTTTAATAGCGCCTAATCATTCACCATTTGATCATCAATTGCTGAATGTTTACGTTGCTGTCGTTTTTTATTATTTTATTATTTTTTTTTTGGCTAGCATATTGTTTGTTCATTGGAGTGTGGCGAAAATTGCGTTTGCACAGTTTTTACAAATGTAAAGACCTTCATTACATTATCATGAGATTATTATAATTTGGTTGACAACAAATAAAGGGTATTAACGCAAACTATAATTAAAATACTATGAATATATAAATAAGCATGATGCGCATGAAGTTACCCTGTCAATTGCGACAATACAGAATCAGAATCACAATTTGTTAACTTTTGCATCTTTAAAAAAATATGAAAGCCTCTACTATAAAAAAATGTTCAACTACCAATAATACGAATGATGGCATACATTCAAATATGGTTTCTCGAAATAGATACACACATTTCAGATAAGTTTAGCTTGAAGATATTGCAACAATTGCTGCATTTCAAAAAATGAAAGGCAATTTCATTTATGTATGTCGGAGGACAACACTAATATTCTACAGGGTAATCAATGAGGGAAAATTAATAAGAAGTCAAGAGGAATATGATGACAAATGAAGGTTGGAATCCGATTTAAAACCATTTAAGAAGGAAATGCTGCTTATATTTTTTGTACTAAGGAGATCAAACACAAAAAGAAGTTTGGAGATGTAACACTAACTTCCTTGAAGGGTACACAATAATACGCATATGTGCGCATCTTTTGTTCGTAGTGGATTGCAGGGTATACAATTTAAATAAGTAGTAATCATATGACTCAGAGCAACAGTTTTGTTTACTTTATAGGCATTTAAAATATTTCAATTTTTTTTGTTGTATTTTTGGGGTTTACCAGTTCCTACTTCTGATTTAATTCATAAGCACTGTCATTAACCTTACTATTTGATGACATGACATTAAAATATCAACTGGGGTGATTTTTGGTTTAAGTCTGATTTTCAACTCTTTGAGGTTCAATGGTCCGAGTGGTCAATGCTCATAAACGCCCTTCAATTGAGGTCAGCTGTGAGCGATTAATATTAATATTAATATTAACCACACTGTGAGCAGAAATATAATTATAAATGTTTTTCTGGTGTTTTCAATGCAATACAAGTTCATTGTGAAGGATTATTTTTGGATTGTTTGAGTTCGATCGCCGCGCATGCTAGAAATTATTATTATTGCTGTTACCTTGGTAAGTTTAGATGGTTAGAGTCATAAAGTTAATGACATAGTTCTAATATCGATAATATATTTATACAATATTACTTGGAAAATGTTTCCTAATGTAAGCCACACAAATGCTGCTGTTTTTTAATCCAAGTAAAATATTTTCATAAGGATAAGCTATAAGATAAAAGATTAATCAGGTATTGTTGTGATGAATATAGTTTTGAATGAAATTATGTAAATTTCAATTGTGTTTACATCAAAAAAAGCTTTAATGTGCTGATGGAAATTTCAATAAATGGTGCTGCGGTTTTAAATGTGGGAATATTCCGAACAGAAATTATTATATATCAAGCGATTAGTAATTCCGTGGAACTAACTGCCATCCCATTACCCGACCATTTGTTATGGCTGGCCTTATTATTGCTGTGTATCTATGTGTGTATGTTACAGGGCCAATTTGCACAGTTATTTTTTCCTAGATTGCCATCTGTTATTCTACTTGGATTGGTTGATATTATTGAAAAATACGCTACACTGAATCTTGAGCCCTTGCCCTGGCAAACGTGAACAATTTGCGCTTAAAAATACAAGTCACAAATCTTGGGAAATCTTTGTTGCATGCACACACTCACATGGGATGTATATCACACACACACTCCACACACATTACATACATTTGCAATTGTATACACAAATTGTGCACAAAATTTCATTCATTAATTTTTAAATCCAGCGCAGCCCGCTGTGTGTAGGTGTGTCTATTTACACTGCCCAAAAACGTTATGGCGACAATTTTGTTCCGTTTCTAGTGTTGTTTCTGTTGCCATTGTATTTGTTGGTTAGCATAGCATTTCACTCCAATTCCGCTTTGTGCCATGGACTGTAAGTATTGTAAGCAGCTGACGTTTGCTATTTTTTCCTTTTTTTATATTTTTAGCCTCCTCCTTGCTGTCATTTGTTGTTGCTGCATTATATGGCTCCAGGTGTTTTATTGCATTGTTGTTATAGTTGCTTCTGTTGCGAGTGGGTTTCTGAGTGACTTTACTTTGAGTTGCAGGTGTTTTGCGCATGTCTCATCTCAAATGTTGTTGGCTCCTACATGGCACCCTGTATTGCTAGTTGTAATATAATTACTGCGTTTGAAGGCAGCGATTGGGGTATTTGTTGCTATATTTACAAAAGATCTGTTTGGTACACAGCTGATAGACTCACACATACGAATGTGTATGGTTTCAACTTTTAAATATATCTAGTAGAATATATGAATTTGAAACTGCATAATTTTACTTTCGAGATCAATTCGATATTTTGTCTCTAAAATCGAATTATATTAAATTTGTTTGTTTATCTACTTTCGACCCTCCAAATCGACCTCTCCTGCGCTTAGATACAATATTATATAAAATGTTGTATTCATAGCTCGAACTTTACAAAATTTAAATAATATATAATAAATGTGAATTTTGTAAGTGTTTTTTTTTAATAAATCTGGCAAGGATTATTATATGGTAATTTGAGTTTTAGAAGTTCGACTGAACACACATGTAGAACTGATTATGTCCAGTTTATTATTAATATAATAGTTATAAGTATATTACAGTGAAATATGAGTATTGGATTTACAACGTTATGCTCGACTTTATAAAACAACGACTTATTTCCTCGACGCAATTTAATTTAATTCAGTTTCGGAATTCCTTATCACAATTGTTTTGATAGATAAACTTATAATTCTTACGAACGTTCTAGTCGGGCGTAACTAAAGGATCAACAGCCGAGTCGATCTACCAATGTCCGTCTATCTCCTCATCTATATAAATACACGGATCTCAGAGACTTTAAATTTGAATTTAAATTTTCTCGAATACCAGCTGGAACACATGCACATATGATGTATTGTTACGGTGCTTTGGATCCTATAATTTTTATTTGAGTTTCTGATTCCGATTCTGAATATCAATAGATCATCATACTTACGACGGAAAAATAAAAAATCAAATTAAATGATTTCTTAAGTTGCATTATTCCCAGTCTAATTCAGTGAAACATATACCTTTGTTCATTAACTGAGGTTTGTTTATACTAGTCTAAAGTACACTTTATAGTGACCGCATACTAATGTTATTTAGCTTCTTTGTTCGCTTGTTTTAGTTTTAAAATTCGAATTAAATTTAGTTTGTTAATAGCTAAATACATTCGTCTCTTTTATGTTCCGTAATATTTTGTATGGTTATTGGAAAATATTCGATTAGTGCCTGAATTAGTGCTTAGGTCGAATCAAATTTTCATTTTTGTCACTCAAAATAAGTGTGCCTGTTTTTCCACACGCGATTTGAAAACTTATAATCTATGATGAATGAGAAAAGTACTCACTCTTAAAAAGAAAGTACTTTGTTACTGAAATATGTTTTCTAAGAAAGCGACTTTTACTTGTAGGGAGTGGTACGCATTCTATTGTTTTTTTAAGGACTTATTGGCTAATACGACAATCTGCAGTAGCATATTCTGGTAGACAAGACATCATTTGTCCATTATGCTAGTCCGAAACCAGCTCAGTGAACCGCCTGAAGCTGACACCAATTTTTTTATAGGTAAAAAAATGAATGGAAATTTGAGCTTAAATGGGTTTTCTTTTTACCCAGTCCTGTGTGAAGTACTGCTCACCTTTCAAATATTGTACCCCCTGAACACACTTTACATATTAAAAAAACTTTGTCTATATGGGTAAGAGGAGCATCCTTCAGCAACTTCATTACACATTTTTCGTCTGGCAAAATATGCAAATTGTTTGACCAGCTCGACACTCAAGCGTCGACTACTCATTTTTGTTTGGATTTTTTCATGTAATTAATTAAAAATTTGTTTCCACAGCAAGTTTATTCAGTTTTGGTTATTTTTTCCTTTTCATTTTGGCCTGTTGCCTGTTGAAATTGAAAATATAAAGCGGTAATTAAAACTTGGAAAATATGAGACCGACAACATTAATTGACCTAGAAGGGGACGACGCGTCGAGGAGATCGCAAAATGTCGACGAGCAAAAAAAAAGCGAAAGGAAAAACTCACTCACAAACAAGTCGAAACTCACTCAAAGTCAGGTGCGTGCCAAATGCAACTGCAAATGTTACGCATACGCCGCACGTAACAAACGAGGCAAGGCACACGGATTTCGCTCTCGCTCTTTCACTCTTTCGCTCAGTGACAATAAGTGCATGCGAGAAAAAAATCAATTAAAATGCACTCGAGTGCATTTTCAGTTGTTGTGTGTGTGTGTGTTCTCTTGTAAGAAATGTATTCTTTCATTATTTAGCGTGTATGCTGCCAAAAATAAGCAAAAGGCAAAATTGTTGCCGCTAAACCCCAAAATATACCCCCCATCCCCTGCTTCCCCCCTCCGTAGACCATAGTGATTCGCTCTCCCACGCTGTGCCCTTACTCAGTGCTGCTCAGTGCGGCAAAATTTCAATTCAGTTATTTGTGCAGTTTCGCTCAGTCAAGTTGTGTGTGTCCTGTGTGCGCTTCACATCACCAGATCAACCGACAACGGACAATCGACAATCGACAACCAACAGCCAACCAAATTCAACTCTAGCCACACAGCAGCTAAATAAATATAAAGACCAACGTTTGTATTACCCATGCTGCGCGTCTCTCAATCCAATAAGCGTCGCCAAACAAACAAACTGCATTAGCAACCTGCCCCAGTGGCAATCGCCAGACGCCGCCAAAACCGCAACAAACGTCATCATAATAAACAGTCAGTGTGTGTCCGCGTGTCCGTGTGTCCGTGTGTGTATGCGTGTGAGTGAAAGAGAGGGCGAGAGATTGCCAGTGCGACAGTGTGATAGTGTGTGCGTGTGTGTGCGTATTTCCTAACTGTACTTTGGCGCCCAAATTATCAAACGGGATAATAACGAAACCAATTAACAATAACCAGAAACCAATCAGTGAACCAAACCAAAGAATTTATAATTAAACGCAAAACTCATTGATTCGATTAGCGCCGCCATTTACAGAGCAATGCCCATAAATAAATAAATCCATCTACAATTTTGACGGGTGAGTTAATGGACTGTTTTATTTGCAGACTCGTATATGTATAACCATTTATATTTATATAGTTAATATGTCTCAAATGTTGTTTGTCGTCTAAAATGAAACGTTTCAATTGCTGATTATGCCCATCATTGGAGTACATGCATCGATAAGCAATCGATAACGATTACAAGAGTTACGCGTCTGCGGTGATTTGTACATGCAATTATATAGTATAATATTAACTTATTGTCAGTTGCTGGGGATATTCCCCATTCGTTTTCGAAGCGGAAAATATGTATGAAGATAATCCAATTAATTCCATTAGATCTCCGTTCCCTTCAATATACTGGCTGTGTATTCGAATACCCCATGTGAAGTATTGAAGAACCGCCTCCAACCCCAAAAGTTTATATTTTCTTGACCATCATCACTAGCCAAGTCTGTCTGTATGTCTGTTTCTATCCGAGCTAGTTACTTTTAAAGCTATCGCAAAGATACATTTTCTCAGGTTTTTGATATTATTATAATATTGTGTCTGTATTTATGTAATTATACATTATTTATATTCAAATTTGATTCTTAATCCATTTTCTACATATTCAAACATCTCTCTAAATTTTGTATTCTTTTTCTATTCTTATTCTTAATTATGAGCAAGCTCCTATCACTACTCCCATTTCCTTTTTAATTTCATTGACAAGCAATTTCCATTTCTAGACATCATCCCACAGTGTCGTTTTATAAAAACTATCACCCCAATGATAATCGGCTGACAGTGGTTGCTCATCACCCTTAACTTTGAGTAGCTTCTACTTTCAATGGCCGCAGTTACTTGCGATAGAGTCCAGGGGCCGTGGCAATGTAATTAAAAGCAATTCGGTGGGTAAATCCCATTAAATGCTTAAGAAATTTGCTCGGTTCTCGCTACATCAGAGCACATTGTTCTCGGGCGAGGACAATGGTGCAGGCAAGCAGGACTAATTATAACTCCACTAGCCACTAGAAAATATGGAAATGAGCTAAAAATGAACTTAGCGAGACAAAAAGCAAATGAAGTAACTAATGATTTTAAGGGCACCAAATTAGAGTACAAAATTTAACCAATAGAACTCTTTAAAAAAGAGACGAGCCGCAAACATTTGCCCAGCAAAAATATCAAAAGTATAAATATGAAAAAAAAAAAGATAAAAGAAATGAATGAAACTATAGAATAGAGAATACGTGCACAGTAATGAAAGGCCTGGAGCATAAGTTTTAAATAAATATTTGACTGTGTGTATGTGCATGTAATTTAACAAAAAACAAAAAGAGAAATAGAAAAAGGCATATAAAAAAGCAGAACGAAAGCCAGCCAAAGAAACGGACAAGAGTTGTTTTGAGCAAGGAGGCTGGGGATTGTGTGGAGAAACTGCAGCACATGAAAATTATGACGAATTATATTTAACCATGGACAACAAGGAAGTCTAAATACTCTAGGGGAAATACTACAGACGCTAAAATTTGATTTTTGTTTACACATTAAGCATTAATAATTTATCAATTGGAACAAAGATATAAGTATAAGTATAAGCAATATGATAAAGGTCTAAGTTCTTTCCATATGCACGAAGACTAGTGATTTAGTTATTATACCCTCTCTTTGGAATTAAATGCTGCTGCTGCTGCTGATGTGGACGCTGAAGAGTGGGCAAGGTAAAAATACAGAACAACAAAACTACCTAGCCTGACTGACTGCCTCACTGTTGACTGGATGCACGTTGCGTGGGTGAAGTGCGGACAGAGGACAGAGGACAGTGGGCGGAGGTGGTGGGTGGGGTGGGTTGCTTTGCTGCATGAGGAATTGGGGGTATGCACTATTAAGGTCTTAACAACGGCGACGACGACGACGCAGTCTGGCCCCAAAAGTAGGTTGAGGTAGCCGCCAAGCGCCGCCATGTTTAGAATATGCACACAAAGCGTAAGGCCAACAAAAGCTGCTAAAAAGGGTTGCCAGATGATTGCGGGGCATATCTGTGAACGCGTGAGTGGAGGATGGGCTGCGAAGTGGGACATGGGGCGGTCGGTTGCTTGGCGGTGCAAGCGACTGGTTGGCTTAAGGACGGGCAGCCTTGTTGCTGTAGACAGTGTAACAAAAGATTTGCTTAGCTTTCATGTAAAGCGTAAAATACAAACAATTATGCAGCTGGCTGGTAGGATACAAACCGTACCCCTTACCATGAACCGCCCACCTCCCACCTCCTAACGGCAACGAGCCCGCATTTCCTATTTAGTAGGCCGTCGAGCCACTTGAGCCCGAGACTTTGCTACTTGAAAATTTGGACAAAGGCGTGGTGCCTCAGCGTAGGCGACCGTTGCTTGGCTGCTGACGTTCTGGCAATCTGGCGTTCTGACGTGAGTCGAGGTCTACAAAATATGACAAATTACAAAATAATTGTGCGCACAGTTCAAATGTGATGTCCTCGTTGTTATTGTTGTTGTTGTTATTTTTGTTGTTGCTGCTGCGTCTGTTGGTGTTGTCGTTGTCGTTGTCGTTGTCGTTGTCGTTGCCGTTGCCGTTGTCGTTGCCGTTGTCGTTGCTGTTGTCGCCAGTCCAACTTGCAATATTAATGAACTCTTTTACATCGTCTGTCATTTCCACCGCATTCGTCGGCTAACGCAACCGCAATGTTGCGATGAGTTCCCCATTACCCCGTTACTCAAGTTTACCCGATAACGGTAACCCGTAACCGTCTGTGCCTAACTATTTGCCTTGCTGCGGCGTGGGCGTACACTCCGGCAGAAGGTACTCGCGGGCAGAGAGAGGAAGCACCATCTCGCATTTACTTGGAACCATCGCATGCCACCACCCAACACTGCGCTTGTGCGTCTTCTTATTGACATAATACGTCTATATTCGAATGACTTTTACTTTAACTTTATGGTTAACTTCTGGTCACGAATTTTATAAATGCAACTTCTTTGAATACGCCGTCGATACTTTTATTTAACTTATCAAATGAAAACATATTCAGAGAGGTTTGAAAAATACGTTATGGATGGAAAAGTTAAGCTTCAGTCATAAAAATATCAAGAATGTATTTCAACTGAAATGCATTTTGGAATTTATTCATCCGAAAATATTTTCCTGTAATTTTCGAATTACACGTCTCATTTTAAATCTGAAACCAAAGCTTCGAGCTGTTATCTTTGCCTCTTTATAAGCCCGAGTAGACTGAAGTTAATCTGCTGGCATTTAAATTTTAATTCATTTTCAAAAAGTGTTATTCATATTCACATTTGAATTTGGAATTTTAATTTTTCGTTTTATTAAATATATTTACAATTAACAGTTTTCTTTTATTATTTTTTGTTGTATTTGTCATAAGATGCCTATTTCAAGTCTGGCTTTGAACGAAATATTCCAAAACTAAGTTGTGGGATTGAGATTGACATAGACATATATGACACTTAAAACTGATCCTTCGACCCAGAGATCATTTGGCAGATACATAAAGATATAGTGGTCCAGTCCAGTCATCTTCAGCAAAAAGGTTTTAGGATGAGGCAGTTCTGTGGACCGGCGGACTAGGCTAATGAAGCTAATCAAGAACATATACACTTTATGAAGTCGGAGACGTCTGCTTTGATGCGTTTCAAACTTGATCACAAAATTATAATTTATGGATATGTAGGAACGTACAATGTGAGTTCTGAGCATGAGCTGCATATTACCGTAATGCACGAGCTTGTGATAATAAAGCGACTTACCCGCACGGAACTGTTTAAATCATTAACAATATTTTCGTCATAATTCGCCGCAGCTGTAGCTGCTAGTGCATCCTGCAACTGTGTCCCTACGGGGATGGGGGTGTGGTGGAAGGGCGGAATGGCATGCGGGCTGCCATCTATTTGGCTCCCAAGTGAACGTGGACGTGCTCGCTGTGCTTAAAGCTAGTTACTCAAATGCATTTTATATGGCCCCCTGGCCGTTAAAATTTTGTTTGCATTGCCTCGCGGGTATTCATAAAAGCTTGAGGATATGCATCGATGCTTTAAGCTGACAGTTTTGTCGTAGTGGAAGCAGGCAACTGAATGGGGCAGCAGAGCAGAGCAGAAGAGGAGAGGAGAGTAGCTGGCATTGTCGTGACGAGCTAGTTGGCGTTGAAACCTAAAAGGAAATTAAAGGAAAATGTGCGTTGCTGTGCAAGTTTGAGTAATGGAACTTTATTCGGTCTATACAAACAGTTGCCAGGACTGGCACCAAGGCAGACAGATAGACAGACAGACAGGAATGCCAGTTGGACTTAAAACATGCCATCATTCCGGTATAGTATGCTTGTGTGTGTGTGTGTGTGTGTGTGTGCTGTGTGTTGCTAGCCAAAAACTTATTAGACAGGAGGAAATTGAATATTGTTCTTGTAAAATTGTTAAATGCTTTTTTCGCTCACAGCGATTCGTCCCTGGTATCCTGGCTGCCGTTGACGTGTCCTTTTTTGCGCTTGACTCCATTTTTTTCTTTTTTTTTATTGTGTTTGGCAAGTGTGTGGTTTTCACTCTTTGTATGACTTTTAAATTGTTTGTTACAAATACGACATGTAATTAGCAAAAAGTTATATTTTTATAAAGAGTTTATTACACAGTTCACTCTAAAAACTATCAAGTAAAAATAAAGTTTCTGCTTGACAATTTCAAAACTTTATTTATCAAGTAATTAGAGCTAAAAAATATTTATATGCTAGTTAAAAGCATCAGAAGTTGAATTGAACATTTTCACCCAATAAGGACATCGTCCTTAAAGAAAATGAAATGAGATGAAATAAATGTTATTTTTTCCCAAAAATATTTTGAAAGAATTTGCTGAAAGATATATTAAATTAAACATCTTCATTCATCATTAATATTAAAACATCTTCTCTTTTGTACTCTCGTTCAAGAATTTTAGCTTCATTGGCATCGATCATTAATTTAGTATCTAGAAGACATTAAAACGACGATAACTGATTACTACCTACTACAACTATAAATTGAAAATTGTGAAAATTGAGCTGAAAACAGTTGCAGTTTGGTTTTGATTCACTAAACATGTGGATTGCTCAGAAAAAAGGTCACTAAATTGCATACAGAGGTTCAAAGTCAGTCCAGGCAATGTCAAAATATATATATTGATAGCCAAGCGGCAATCAAATCTATTAGATATCGATATCGTTGAATACGATATCGGTAACAAGCTGCACGAGATGGCTAAGCAGCATATTATCGGCCTGATATGGGTGCCTGGTCACCAGGACATTGAAGGCAGCTGCGAGGCTGATGAGCTAGCTAGGAAAGGAACTCTATTACCCCTCCTGAAGGATAAGAAAGGTATATGCATGCTTCTAGCTACCTGCAAGTTCAGTATCAAGATAGTAGACGCAGGTCGAATGATAAATGGCGAAACGCAAACTGCGCACATAGCAAACCACACATTGCCCAATATTAATACAATATACTAGTCTAGTCTTTGTTCTTATATTTGACATGAAAGTAGGAGAAATCCGTGCCAGATCCCATACGGTATCACAACGTGCCAAACGTGACCTATGTGACCTATGATCAACCTTCAGGTCGACAACCGTTGAACATAACTTAACCTAAAAATATAAAAATCGTCGGAGAATGTACTGTCATTTACATATTGAGTGCCTTGACGAGTTTCCCCAAAACTGATGAATTCAGTGTAACCGCTGACACTGAGCGTGAAATCAAGATTTGTTTAAGCTTTATTGGCGCGCAGCTGGTTTCGTTGGTTGAATGCGTACTATTTATTTCCGTTGTCGTTCTTCTATGTGTTTCAATTAATTCACAAAAGTTCTTGTATTTGTGACTTCTGCAACTTATAAATATTCTCAACTAGTCAACAGAAGTTGAGCACTATGTGACTGCTACTAATACGAAACGACTATTTAAGAATCATAAACAGTTTGTATCGGACAAGGAAAAACATTTTTATTTTTCAAATAATTCCTTGCGTCAAAGCATTACTCGACGCTTGACTTCATTTTAGACTCACTTTCCGCAAAACTAACAGCATTAAGTGGTTAATTAACTGAAGAGAACTCGCGTCACACATACGACCTGTTTGTTGTCTTGGTGAATAAGTCAAGCACCGGCGACGGCAACACATAAAACATTTCAGCTCACGTCATCATTAGTTAGTTTTCGTACCGTACCAAATGGCATTAAGCACAGAAATGTAAGTAAATGCTTTTAAATTGTAAATAAGCCGACGGAACTTGTACCTGTTCCGCAGACTCTGCTGATTATTAGAGCAGCTTTTGAATCGTTGTCTGCGGCATCCATTCCATCTTTCTCTATATATATCTCTCTCTGTCCATCTCTGCCTATCTTTCTCTCTCTCTCTCTCTCTCTGTCTCTCTCTCTGTCTCTGCCTGTCTCTCTATCTTTTAATGCCACTTTAGTGTGCCGCTTGGCTGGGCTTATACTCTTTGCTGGCATTTGAGCAGCAGCTGCACAACTGTAGTAACTGCAATATCTGCAATGCTACTTTGCATAGTCGTCGAGGCTACGCATACACACACACACACACACACACACACACAGATATTCACACACAGACACAGATACAGATGCACACAGATATTCACACACAGACACAGATACAGGCACACATACACACACAACTTTGAGCTCAGAATTGAAGTTCAATCCTCCGTTTCGTCTTGGCTAACAAAAAACACAAACGCATGTAAATTGGCCAATTTTGTGCTGTCCCTGGCAGGCCAATCCCCTCAATCCACACTCCAAAGTGGAAATCCTTTTCTTTTCATTTGTCTTTTTACTACATTCTTCTTTATTTTTCTTATTTTTTTTGGCGTGCACATCTTTTGATTTGCAACTTGCGCCCTTTTGTTGCTTTGCTTTTTTCATTTTATTTGTTGGTACTTTGACTATCGCCGAAAACCATTCGCAACTGCAGACAGAGGGAAATGCATCTCCGGGAAAACTTGGCTGACGTTGCCCTGCCAAAATGCTGGAAAATTAAAATTGAAGCTAATGGCATTGTACAATTTATATGCATATTCATTTCCTCTTACAAACGAAAAAGCGAACGAAAGACTATTAATGTCCTGACTACTACTTCAGTGGGAGCTGGTTTGTAGTTCAACTTACGACTTAAAGCTAACGCTAATCCTGATCTTTTAAATGATTTCAGCATTTAAATGGTAATTGAAAAACTCAACTGTCATTTATATAAATTCTTGAAATAAAAATCATTTGGATATATTACCATACATTTTGTCCAAGTCCAAACCACAGTGAAATCAAATATATACATTAAATCATTATATATCCCTGGAATCAAGCGACACACACATGTTTTTTTCTTTCTAAAAATACAACTTTCATCAGTGAGCTCTGTTGTTCCTTGAGATGACTTGTATAATACATATATAATGGCCATATAGGGAGCACGTAAGCTGTGCTTCTCTGGAGTAAACGTTTTTGACTGCTCCTTCTGCTTACTCTAGACAACCCCTCTTCCCCCTCTCTGGCAGCTCAAGTTACATCAATCAAGCGCCGTCTTGCCTGCAAGTGCAGCGGTAAAGTATGCTACAGTTTTTGCACTTAAGTAGCTTCTGCTGCTGCTGCAGCATGCGTTTGAGTTGCCTCTGTGTGGAATTTATTGTTGCTGCTGTGCACCACACAAGTTGGCAATATATTGTGGTACGGTAGCATATCTGCGATTTGTCTTGGCAACCAGAGCAGCAGCAACGGCATCGTGAAACCCATTTTGACTTCTGTCGTCTGCTCATTAAATTTTCAAATAAATATTATGCTCAGGCAAGAGCACCAAATATTTAATGCCTTCGTCAAACTTTGGCTGACCGCAAAAGCAGCTCGCTGTTAATATCCACTCAAGGTGTGTAGTCACTGAGGAATTCTAATTTGATTAGCATTCAGCAATTCCCTTCAAGCCGTCCGTGCTGCAGTTGCTACCACCGCTCCACTTGGCATCTCAGATTGATGTCTGGCAATCGCTTACAGGCGAGCTTCATTAAAAGTTTAGAGGTAGCGATTGGTTGCGGTCTTTGCCGAGATAGAGTTACAGCTCGAGGTAAACTACCCGCAACATTTCATTAAAACTTAGGTCGCCAACTTGCCTAGAATGCGGGAAAAGGATGCTCTCGACAAATATGTGGCTAAGGAATGATTTATAACGGAATAAGCCCCGAACAATTGCGACAAACTAGTCGTATTCAGATGAGTTCGTCAACTACCTGGTCCGGGTATTTATTTTTGGAGATATTTTCACTAAAACATAGAATCAACATCATCGTCAAGTCTGAGATTAGTAACACACTAAATATGAATGCCAATTAATGTATAGTTAAACTGAATGGAATACGTATTATATGACATGTAATTGCACTGGGATAAATAGTGATTTGAACAAATTTTATTTCTACATCGAGGAAAGTGTTAGTGGCAAGAACTGAGCAGTATAAAATATTTAACATGAAATTCCAATTGAAGTCAATAAGAAGGAAAAGTGGAGTCTGCTGCATGATTATCTAATACTGAGGAAACCAAAGTGGTTTTTTCTTCAGTATATGGTAATCATTTTAAAATCGTTACTAAATGGCCGAAACAGACAAAAACATGTAATTAAAATGGAATTAATTGAATAATAAATAAATGACATAATGCCCACGAATTGTTGTCATGCATATTCCAATGCCCAATTAGCCCATTTCGCATTGCACTCAAAACACTTGAGATAGGAGCATGTTGTGAATACATTTACAGATTTCGCTTGCTGTCCCTGTACAATTAAATTAACAATCTTTTATGCATTTCTAAATGTTGGTCGCTGCAGATTTTCAAAATCAAAAATAATTACAGCAAATATTTCAGTTTGTTCTTGTCGTTGTTGTTGTTGCTGTTTCTGTTGCTGTTGTTTCGTTTGCTGCTGCTGTCTCTGTTGCCATTTCGCATACTTTTGCGTAGCATTGTAAGCAAAATAGAGGGAAAAAGTGCAGCTATAAATAGAAGACATCAGTGGCGAGTGGCAACGACACTGGCACTGCAAGTGCCTCCTCATCGGCTGGGAACGAGACGAGTGCCTCGGCCAGTGGATTCTCATCGCATTGCCAAATGCATTCGCTGCCTGACAGCCGACGCCTCGCCTAGGTTGAAAAAGAGGCGGACGAGCAGGAGGACAAGAACGGGTATGGATATGGGGACTAGGATGGAGATGGGGATGGGAATGGGAATGGGGATGGGGCTTCTGGCACTCAAGATGTCACAGGGCTGGCAGTAAAATCTTGAAAACTTTCGCTCTTCGAGTGCGCGCATAAGACCCAAAGTTTATTCAGCTCGATAAGTGGGCCCTTAAGCAATGAATCGAATGACGAAATAGAATTATACTACTATAAGTTAGAATAAGGTGTTTAATTAGTATGATAACATCAACATTTTTAAAACGCCTCTGCAATTGGTTTGTCTTGTTATGCAATATAAATTTGACAAACCAGAAGCTTACTTTGGCATATTAATTGGCAATATTAAAAGACAAACTTGGTTAGATTATTTGAGTGTTTGTGCTTAAACTTTTTCAATATGAACAAAATAAAGGGTAACTACAATATTTTCTGCAAATATCTAAGCAGAAGTAAGAAATTGTACATTTTGTAAATAAAAGCAGCAATGATTTCAATGTTAAGCAACTCAATATGGCTTAACCACTCAAATAAAATGATATTTAATCAGAAAAGTTTTAAATACTAATAATGAATCGAATGTAATACAACATATGCATTATATAAATATATAAGCTACCTTTTTATAGTAAAATTAATATTATTATTATTATTGGGGGGGTCCCAAGCACTGCGACCTGATAGATCTAGTGTGTCTCCTTCTGAGCGTGCAGTTCTTCTATCAATCCTAATTCCTGCAGGAATGTAAGAATCTTTGTCGAGCGGTGTTCTATGTTATTCGAGCTTAAAAAATGTTTCCCTAGGGTACTACTAAGTTTGCTATCATGTGCTCTGATGAGGATGCTTTCTCTGTAGGTAGGTGACTTAAATTCAGTTATAAAAACAGAAAGTCATGCCCCATAATATTCGTTTTCATTGTTAAGTGAGGTTGCATTGCAGCCCTAGTGAATGGCATCACTTGTCTATTAGTTTGCGTATATGTTGTCTATATATTATGTACTAAATCTGTCGTTTTCCTTCAATATGTCAACGGTGTTGGCCGTTGACGCCGCAGCCATCGCCATCGCCATCGCCATCGCCATCGCCATCGCCATCGCCATCGCCATCGTATTCGCCATCGTAGCAGGTCTCTTTTTTGGGCTTTGCTCTCGGCTGGCTGGCTGGGTTGGGTTGTGTGTGTTGTCGTCGTTGCGAAAATTTAATTAATGTGAAAATTTGCACAGACTGCGTCTATTTATAAGTTGTTGTAAGTGCTCGCCATTGCGTGCCCCTAGCCGCCACTCCCCTCGCTATAGGCCCCTCAACATGTACTATGTATGCCATGTGCAACGTAATTGAAATTTGTGCCGTATGCAGCCCAGGAACTATTCGAATACTTTGAATACTGGAACTTTGTTTGAATAAGCTAATTTCACTCTGACGTGGCGTTTTATTACACGCTAAAGTAACCTTATTCTTTTTGTGCGTTTTGTATGAATGTGCCTTGTTGCCGCTTTAATATGCAAATGTGACATGCTGGTGATTTTCATGTTTGCATATCAAACAATTTGACGCGTTGCGAATGCTCCATTTTGGGCGGATCAGGCGGGGGTGGTGGATGGGCGTGTCCAGGCGCCAGAGAGTATCCCGAAAGCATCCCGATGACGACCACTGCAAACAAAAGCACTCGAAAAGCTGAACAAGCTGACAACTGTAAACTGAACTCAATGTCAACAGGCTGAACCCTTGACACGCTTTTGTTATACCCTAGGAGCTAGAGTCGTTATGGCCATGCCAAATACCACCACTTTGACCATATCCTCCCTTTAAGTATAAAGAAAGTAATAATAAATATGAAAACATTTTCTTACAATATTTTAATGTATGTATAATATAATATTCCAGTCCAGTAATAAATACATTTTTATATATTTTTTATATCCATTTATAAATTGGAAGTTAAATTTGTATCATTGGAATTAAAATTTATATTGATGATAAAAATGAGATGTTTACTTCTATTGACATCTCTGATTGTATTCAAGAAAATGTAACTATTTCCAGTCACATACGCACACTGCTTATACTTTAAGTTGCCAGCAGTGTATTTTGAAGCAAATTTATATTTCGAATTGCCAACAGGGTATTTCATTGCCTTTTAGCTGTAATTGAGGAATTGTGGAACGGTTTTTGTGTTGTTGAGTTACTACAAACACCATCACACACAGGTGAACTCTCATGTAGTTTCCCTTTCGCAGCGGGAGGTGGACGTGCCTGCTTGAGAGTCTTGAGAGCATCAGTGAAAAGTGTAATTGAGTTTTGATTTAAAGTCCTTTGATATCAGACACAAGACCATAGACCAGCATACCACCTGGGTCGCCACATGGTTAGGCAACTACTTTAACTTGGCTGGCTGTTCGTATGCCTGACGTGCTTTTGTTAACTAATCGGAAAAGTCAATCGATAAGCTGCCGTCCTTGTGTATTTGTGAATAGGTCGGCAATGCCCAGACTTCTGGCCAAATAACAAATAAAAATAGTTGCAAGCACAATAGAAAGTTCTTTGCAAATTGATTTGTTGCAGATGCTTTTCGGTTTTGCGCTGCCATTGTCAGGCAATGCCAGTCATGTGGTCTCCATACTCGAATTCGGTCTGATACTTTAATTACTTAGACTAATTGAAAAGTATTTTCCCGTCTTTTTTTTTGTGGCTACCAACTGCAAACTACAGATTCCATTTTAATTAAACCCAATAGTCAAAATGGGAGTTCAATTCCAATTGATTTTTATTCATTGCCTATAGGACTGAGCAAAAATGGATTAATATGTTATATGTTTCACCAAATTTAGAAGAATACTTGATTTCTGCTTCTAAAAACTCCCGATTTATTTCCAACTAAAAATGGATAAATTAGTGTGTAAATATGTGCTTTGTTATGAAAATTTGAATTGAGGTTTCCATTTAGAATGTGATTTGAAACAGACGATACACAAGATAAGTAGTAGGGAATAGCGGCTTCTACAACAGTAGGTAATTAATATTTGTAATTAGGTTCATCAAATATTGATTTAGTGTTTTCTGATTGGGAGAAGGTCAGGTCTTGTAGAAAATTTGAGGCTTTCGAACACGAATCGGATACTTAGGAACACGCAGAATAGTCGACATTTATGGTTGGCCCTGAGTGGGAAAGTACTTCTCGCTTGTCTTTTCTCATCCTCCGTGTCATCGTGGGCGTGGGGCACAACATATAGTTACACACAAATCTTACTGAATATTCTGCCACAGTTGATTCATAGCATTAGATATGTAAACTGTTGAAGGCAACAAATCAAATCAAATCAGATATTATTCTTGAATCAGTTTGTGCATTTTAAAGTAAGCCTTGCAGTTTACTTTAACATATAAATTGGGATATGTAAAATATATTAGACACAAGCTGTGTATTCAAATTTTATGAAGTTATGTCCGAAATGCTACTTTAATTGCTATGATTTTAGTTATTAAAAATTAACTACTACCAATAGTACGTAGCACATTTAACGTGTGCGCCTTCAGCTGTTTACCTCTCTAATACCATGTATCTAAATGTAATAACAAAATTAGTAATAAATAACCATAACTAAAATTGTCCACTATTTCATGTCGCAACATGAAAACTTTGAAATTTAGTTATTTAATTGGTTCTAAAGTAACGTGTAATTTAATAATATAAGAATAACATAAGACACACTTCAATTAAAAATAAAAATTTTAATAAAGGCAAAAAGAACGGTATTAAAATAAAGTAACTTCTTATGTTCGTGTTTTTAAATTAATTTCTTCTTTTTTTATATATGATATTTATATTTTAAGCGTACGGATTTGATACTCGTTTCCTTTTAAGTTAGGATTCTTTTCTCATGGGACTGTGGAAATTACAATTTATTCTGCAAGTCTATCGATATACTTTCTAGTCTTCCATAAGCATATGCAAGGAGTTGCTTATCGATTCTAAGCTTTATTTGTATATGTTTCTTCTCATCTTGAAAGTTCGATAAGCCACGAAATTTGTCTCTTTTATTAAGTGTGTTCAATTCCCTTCGCTTGCCCCTCTTCTTTTCATTGGCACAATAATCAGAAAAATATTTTACCCTGGCAATTATGCCTAAGTGTTCAGTTAGGGATTTTGTTAAACTAATATCCACTGTTCTCCCACATAATGAGCTCTTAATCCTCATCACAATTACGGGCGCTATCCACGCAACAGCGGCAGCAACTTGCACCTTCGTGGCCCAAACTCATTACAACCTCATTAAAGCGTAGCCTTTTGGAAAGCAGCAAAAAAAATATTACAACGAAGCTTAAATTTGTGGACCCGTCGCTCCTTTAAACAGTCAAACTGTGCAGACCCCTTTATAATTGCCGCATATCGTCGCCAAGAGCAACTCTAACGGAAAATATTTTGTAATTTAAAACGCGAGCGCGCCAAACCCAAAAAACCAGCCGCACACCTTTGTGGCAAAGGAGTTACCTCAAATGTCAGCGGCGTTGGGGCGGCGGGGGAGAGGCAGTTGCAATGTAGCGCTAATAGATCCCAAAGCAAAAGCCCACTGGGCCCCACTCTTCGCACTGCGCCCCCCTGTCTGTGTGTGTAGGTGGAAGTGGGCGGAATTGGTACTGGAAAATGAATAACGTTTCGCTCAGGTTTCTGTGTTGGGGCAAGAGCAGCCACACGAAGTCAGCCAAAAATGTGTTTTCAAAACGAGCTAAAAGCCAAAAGCAGTGCACAGTTATTTTAATTAGAAACGAAGCAATTTGCATATTAAGTGCGAAAGAGTGGGAGAGAGGGACCGAGAGAGAGGTAGAGAGAGTGACACCGAGAGAGAGAGAGAGAGGGGGAGAAAAAGAGCAAACGTCATGTAAAATTTAAATTTTTTCAATTTAGTCGAGGGCGTTTTTGGACTCTCGGGATCAAACAAACAATAAGTTCACTTAAGAGCACTTTAAATAAGTGATGAGGCTGTTTTTAGCAACAAATTAGAGAAATGGCTTAGAAACAAAATGCAAACATATTAAAATTCGCCACTTCGAAACGTGTTGCATGGCTTTGAAAATAAGCTGAGCCAACTTAAGTAGCAAACTATGTTTCTACCAATGTAGAAAAATCATAAACAAAAATTGAGTTCATAACAATTTTAAATTAAAAGCAGTAATTTAGAAATTAATTAAAGTAGCTTAAAATTGTTTGGCTTCCCAAATGAATAAAGCTTGGCAAAAAGTTTTCATTAATTATGAATTTAGCGTGAGGTTAACAATTTAGACTTAATGCAATCTTTGAGTTTGAACATTTTCCACGTAGATTTCCCAACCCCACAAGATTTAAGTGACCCTTATAGTTACATCTTGATTGTGATGACCCACTTAGCTGAGTTTTCTAGATGAAAATTGACATATAACTGTGATTATCACAAAAGCTTTTTACTCGACCTTCTCTCCACAACCACAACAGGATTGTTGTTGTTTATACGTACATATTGCTTGTGCTGCGATTGGCAGAGAGAAAGATAGAGAGCGAAAGTGAGCGAGAGAGAGAGGGAGAGATAGAGGAGGGAGGGGAGGTAGTCGCAACTTGACAGCCAGAAGAGAGAACTCAGGCAATCAGTCAATCAGTAAACAACTAACCGAGTCAGTAAGTCAGTCAATCAAATGCAGAAAGTCAGAAGTCTCAAGCAATACCAATAGATGAGAGTTGGGGGATTCGAGAGGTGTCCTTAAACGTCTTAGGAGTATTCTCTTGATTTGTTTGTTTGCTTGTTTCATGTAAAAAGGTCTTCAAAGCGTCTTCCCCACTTTGCCAGCAGAAACCCAAATTCAATTTCTTTTTTGTTATGCACCAGAGGACATGCAAACAAAACTGATTTGAAATGCAGCAAGCGGTGGCCATCGCCAGGGGCATAACATTTGGACATTCTATCCACCCCCATCCCATCATAAGACGTGATGGCATGTAAGCTGATTCTCAGCAAGAAGAAGGCACGAAACGGGAAAAAAGGGAGACAGAGACACAAAGGGAGAGAAAGAGAGAGAGAGAGAGAGACAGATGTATGGCAAGCGGACATTGAGACTTTGTTGGTGTTAACAATTTTAAAGTGACAGAAAAGTGTCAGCTGCTGTCAGCACTAAGGAAATTTGAATAGGCAAATAGTAAAGCCAAGACGAGGCAGAGGATGATATTATACTATTATAAGATAATAGGTAACGAGGGTTGTTCATTGAATAATGCACCATTTCCACATAATACACAATTCAATTTTGCTTATATACCCCAAATGAAATGAGGGATTTGCCTATAGTTATGCAACAATGGTTTCCGCTAGTAATTTTATTTTGAACTTGTATTATCACAATTAAAATAAAATTACATTTGTAGCTGATCAACGAAATTAAGTCATGTCAGATTTAGTGTATTTATTTACTATAAGCCCCTTAAAAATTGGAAAACTGCTAAAGCGACTCAGTATTTCTGTCTGTCCGTCTGTATAAACAAGCATTCTCGACTAGAGCATTCGAACTGGTTGTGTTTGTCTCCTCCTTCTTTCAATTTGCTCAGATTTAAAAATAATCTAATTTATATCATGTTGTGTGAAATTTGAACTGAATTATTAAGCAACGTTCAGCTAATAAATCCAGATATTTCTTTCAAGCTTGTAATTTGATTGAAACTTTAAAATCTCAATAGCATTTTTAAAAGAGAAGCTGAGCTTCTCCAAATGCTGATAATTGAATGTTCTAATAGGCACCGCAAATCTACTAGAATAAACTAATATAAGCCAAGTTAAGCTTCATTTTTTAAGATACTGATTATGTCCAAGTACTCTTATCTTGCTTAGCTTGTCATTTGCTCAGCTAGAAGCCCGTAAAAATAATGCTATGTTCCGTGGCCTATTTCGTATTCAGGGCAGCACACACGCAAAAGCATCTTCGCGACTTGAGAGCCTTCATAAACTTTGACGATTTTTAATTGCCCTCTTTGAGATGGCCTAGGCCAAGCATGTCCTGGATCAAATAAGTTAAAAATATGTAAATCACCACGTCGCTGGCCTTCTCGCATGCAGAAAAACACACAAAAATCGACAACAAAAGTATAATAAATAAATAAATAATAGTAAAAGAAGGAAAAGTGGAAAAACAAACCTATGAAATTTGCACATCATCTTTATCAACTCAACAGTGAAAATTATCTGCTGAAGTGAAGTTGGGGCCCAGAAGCCTGTCCAAAGGTACTAACAATGTCGCAGCCACAGACTGTGTGCCTTCCACCACCCCAAACCCCTCCCGTGAAAGCATTTAGGTGGCTGCGATGACGACGACGCGTCAAATGCCTCACGGCGACTTCAACTTTGTTGCTGTTGCTGCTCGGCTGTAACACGGCAAATAAAAATTGAAAGCAAATGAGACAGCAGAGACTCAGAACAAGGAGGCGGATGTGAATGCAGACACGGGGACATGCGGATGTCGCTCTCTGCTGTCCCGGTCCAGAAACCGAACCATAGACCACTCCACTCCACTCCACTCGACTCCACTCCACTCCGAGCCCCAACGTTCCCGACTCTGACAGGCAGCTAAAACGCCGAGTGTCGAGTGTCGGCCTCGGTCTCGGTCTCGGGTTGGCTTTCGAGTGGTTGATAATGCGTGACAGGACCAGGCCAGACCGTCAGCAACACCACCCACAAAAGAACACCCCGCTCTCCCGTTCTGCACGATTTCTGAATTCAAATTTGATGGCGGCTGTGTGCGGCACAAGAGCGCACAACGTCCTGCCACCAACTCCCGTTTTCCCATTTTCCTGGCCGGATGTGAGACGACAGCGGCGTTTGTCTATTTCGTCTGTCCCATCTCATTCTGTCTGTGTCTCTACGTCATCCGACATCCCTCTTCCACTTCCTCTTTCTCATCCTCTTCCTCTTCATCACTGCTATTCCCATGCTCCTTGCGAAAGTTTAAGCGAATTAAATTATTTGCTTTTTAGATTTCAATATTTCCGCAGTGGAGATTTTTAGTCGATATCAGTGGGCCGTAAAGTGGTTTGTGCCTGCGTGTGTTTGGTTAGGAGGGTATCTAAATTGAGTTTGATGATGCGCTGTAATCATAAAGTGCTTTGGGGCTGAAAATATTTAGCCTGGGTTCGCTCAGGTAACTCAAAAGAGATAGACTTGCATACTTACTCGTATCCTTATGTCTGCAAATCGTTTCTTAGCTCCACTTTGGAGAAAGTGTTGTAAAAATATGGTTTTACATGCATACAAAACATATGTCTACTGGACTTCCTTCCATACTGAACTGGCGATGATGCTGACAGTAAGGTTATGTTTTTGGATACTCCAAATTCCCCACTTAAATTTTACTGTTACTACCTTTAAAATGTAATTGATAGTTATAAAGAAGAGAAATGTACATTTAACATTATTTATATTACAAAACTTGGCGTTGTCTTCGCTGCTTCTTTTGTTTTTTAATTTAACCTGCACTATATACAAATACAATTTTAAATAAATATAATTATAAATGAAAAGAAATAAAAATGTACTCAAGCTAGAGCACTAAACGAATAAAACGAAAATGGGCGGATTGTACAAACATAAATATGTATAAATCGTACTTCATATTAAAGTCAAATTGAAAAGACTTGTACATTCTTATTTGATTTATTTTTAGCGTCGTTTGCGCTTGAGGTAAGTTTGAAATCATTAAAATGTATAATTTATGCTAACACACAAAAGCAAGCAACAAAAATGGGAAAAAGCTACCAGACTGCCAAACTGCTTTCAAGGTTTTCTTTTCTATTTAAATTCCAACTCTAATTCAATTTTCCCGCTGACTTTGCCTTTTTGCCGCGTTTAGGCGGCAAAATTACTCGGGAAAAAAATGTATATATATATGTATATATACTATATAAATAAGTGAATTTAGTGTGGGAAACGCAAGCATGATTATTATAGCACAGCTAAATTTTTTATTTGATTTTTTACTGTCTCGCAGGCACAAATATTGAGCCAGGCAGAGATACATATATATATAGAGAGAGAGAGAGGAGTGGGAGAGTAATGTGTTTGAGTTTGAGTTTACTTTGCAAGGCCAAAGTTTGCCCGGCTTGAGACCAACTTGGCTCATACCCGCTGCCCGCTGCCGTGTTGCCCGAACATGCGGTTGGACCGTGCATGAGGTGGTGGTGGAGGGTTCCAAAACTATTGAAGCGCACACAGCGCGAAGCGCATTCATCTGCTCTATGTGAGCGTCACAGGTAGTACCGTACTTCGCCTCCCTGCCACATGCCTCCCCCTTCATGCTGGAGTGAGCAAGTCCATTGCACACTTGAATGGTCGCGCAAAACATGCCATCATCATCATCAAAGGGAAATTAACCTAAACGGCCATGAAGCTGCTTGCTGGGCTTGTTACTGTTATTGCTGTTGTTGTCGCTCTTGTTGTTGTTGTGGTTGTCGTTGTTGTTGTTGTTGTCGCTTTAGCTCTGCGGCTGCTTTGCACAGATTCCAACAAGCCAGAGCAGAGAGGGATTTTAACTGGAACTCTGACTGTGAATGGTCATCATCAACTCCTTCTGACTCTTCGCCCACATTTTTCTGCTGATTATGAGGTTGAGCAAACTGCAAAATGTGTTAACCTCCGGTTTTGGTCGCTCCGTTTTGATTGCCGTTGCTTCCCCCTCGTCCGTTGCACACACGGACAGTTGAGCCAGTGCGTCGTCCAAAGCTTCTGCTCTGCATCCGAGCTTCTAAGTGAGCCATTCGGGGTGGCATGCAAAAAACATCCAACTCGTCTTCCGTTATTTGGTGCTAATTGTGGCTGATTTTGCTGGTTAACTGCGCTAATTGAACTCCTTGTTGAGTCGGTTTGTGGGTTTATCGATACGCCCACTCAGCTATGAGATTTTAGGGGCAACATTATTCATTTGGCTCACTTGAATTGCCCCGAGAAATGTGTACTTCGCACCGGATTGAAAGTTTGTAGGATGTGCGCCTTATACACAGGATATTGTCAAACTTAGTATTTCCACTTACGTACTTTTGCTTTCTTAGCTGAAAGTAATTTTTCTTACACATAAAAATATTTAATTTAAGAAACAGTGACAACTAAACTTTTGTTAAGCCCATAGGATATTGTCAAACTTAGTATTTCCATTTCCGTACTTTTGCTTTCTTAGTTAAAAGTAATTCTTTTACACAAACTTTTACATATATTAATCTAAGAAACAATGCCAACTAAAGGGTTGGGGTTTTTCTAAATGAACTTGCAATTTACGCATGGTTGTTATTAAATTCAAAGTTATTATACATATTACCTTCTAGAGGATAGGTAATATAATTCTTATTGGTGTAAGAAAAATATGTATTGCTGTGCGGAACAATGTGGCTGTGATGTGTGTAATGCATTAAAGGAAACATCTTAGACCCCAAACGGTATATATGTTCTTGATAATTATCAATAGCATCGCTATATATCTGTTTCTATGCAAACATTTTTCTCGGGCTTTCAGCAGTCTTGATAATACTTGGATCTTATCCATGTTTTTGCCGCAATCAATAAATATCATATAGGTTCCTTAGAAATCATAGAATGTATATAACTAGGTGGGATTCGGTACGTAAGTTAATATATTCTTCGGCGTGCTTAAGATAGCTGTTCATTTATTTTTTTCAAACATCATTGCAGACATTTTCAGTCCATCGCCGATTGAAATGCGGATGAGATTTAACTACTTTATCCTTAAAGACTTGCGCCAGTTTGCCTACGTAATTGATGGGATTTTGTTAGATTTCGCTTGGCTGTTACATAATTTTCTTGACGAAACTTCACCGCAATCCCATCAGGCAATACCAAAGATCTGTTCATCCCTTAGCAGTTTAGACAGCACTTTTCATAATTACCCCTACCGTGCCGCATGTCCTCTGTGCCAGTGTGGTACAGTGACGAAAACTCGGAAATTCTGCGGCGGCTTTGGCCAAAGGACTCTGGTAGCTGTTGTGGTCTCACACTTTTAGCGTGTGACAAAATGAAAATACATGACACTGTGCCCTTGTTGTTGATGTTGCCTTTGTTGTTATTGTTGTTGCTGTTGTTGTACTAAATGAAGCAAGTGCACAAAAAGGCTACAAGCATATTCTTATTAGAGGACTCTCTGCCAGGTAATCCACATTTATAAAAATAGTCATTAAAAGGGATGCTACTTGCTTCTGTGACAACACACAACACACACACAACACAGCACCCAACACTCCCCACTGACCCTCCCAGCTTTATAAATACATTTTAATTTAGCTTTGTGCATTGAAACATATTTAAATTAAAGAGCAACGGCTTGTGAAATGCGCTCGCTCGCTCACCATATGTGAAGTTGGTCGTGTCCTTTGCCATTTTTTATACAGTTTATCAATGTCCAATGGGTAATACGCCTTTGCCCCACACTGAATCGAACTTATTTGCGCTTCGAAGCGTGCTCAATTGTGAGAAACCGCTCGCTGCTTTTGCTCCCTGGCAGCACATATGTTACATATGTGTGCGAGTGTGTGTGTGTGTGTGTGTGTCCATGTGTGTGTCCGGTTCAGTGCTGCCCACAAAACCGCTATTTACATATACTTTCATTATATGGATTTGTAAAGTATTTGTAGATAATATTTTCATTAAAATTACGATTCGCTTCACTGATGCCCATGAGTAGGAATTCTGTTGCTGTGTGTCTTATGATAAAATCTTAAAATTCTTATCGTCTATATTTAATATCTATATATTATTCATATCATCTGTTTAACTTTTATAAAATAGATTATTCAATAATGCACAGCGCTATAAATATGCTTGTAGCACTGAGGAAACAAATATCAATAAATAAAACCAAAAAACCGATTTTAATTTTTTAATTTTAATTTTTGTTTTAATAATATTATCTTGAATAAAAATACCTTGTCGAAATAAAAATAATACAGTGTATAAAACAATATATGCTTGCAATATTTGATTGCGTAATTGTTCTGTCAACTTGTTTAAGTATATACATTTTCTGCCGGTTAAACTGGTCTTTTATAATTCAAGGTAAATAATAATATTTGATTAACAGAGTCACCAACTGTTCAATAATGAATACAATTTTAAGCAGGACAAAAAAAGCAAGTAGGTGGTGGTTAAAAGAAGGATCTTCCTGGTAGGTCCAGGAACCTCAAAAGGGACTGCTTTAAATTCAACACGCGTGTTAGTAATAATAATTCCAACATTTACGATTTTTCAATAGCTCTTGTAAATAATTTTTGAGAAATTATACAAAAGAAAAGAAATAAAAATCAGAATATTCACTAAGCGCTGTTTGCAAACATTTCCCTAAAAAAGGCCAGCTGTGGCAGGAAAAGCGGTAAAGTGGCAACACTGGGCGTGTTTCTTCTGCTGTCCTGCTGTCCTGCTTCCCTGGTTCCCTGCTGTCCTGTTGTCGTGCCTGTCATCCGTTCGATAAAATTTAAACGTCTGCTCATGTGCAAACCTCAGACCAGACCACAGCAGCCCGCCCAGACCAAGTTTGCTTTGTTTATTATCTTGGCAATGCGCTCATATCCAAACGTTCTGGCCAGTTTTTCCCACTCGGTCGGCAACCGACAGTTCCTCTTTCATCTCTACAAAATGGTGCATTCAACTTTGTCGTGCAGTTTGAAATGCAAGTGGAGGCACGTAAGCATTAAATATTAATTAATTGATATTGGAATAGTTGAAGCTGGCAAATTGCCAGATTTGCCAAATATGTTTGCACATAGCAGATATATACGTTAACATTTTTTGATTGACTTTGCGGATAGAAACAATTGAATTTAGGCGCACAAATTCACAAATTTTTCGACATTTTTAAAGATAATAGATAGAAACTTGAAGCAAATTCTTGTATTAAGATTTAAGTGCGCCGCCATTTTTCTGCGGTTTTAAAACTGGAGTTGCACAAAAATGTTATTTTCAACATCTTTTTACAATAATTTTAGAGCATTACGTTGTCGGTTGTATCCACTGCAATTTTCTGACTGGCATTTCTCTTTTTAATTCGACCGCCCAGCGATGCACAGTTGCTGATTTTACAAGTTTTGTACGACGGTGAATAGCAAGAGACAGAGAGAGAGAGAGAGGAGGAAGAGAGAGAGAGAGAGAGAGGCAGAGCACTGGGGGATCAATGGCCATTTTGCCAACTCTTCACTTTACTTATTTATCGATAATTGGAAATTGCAAACCTGTTGTGAGCCACGTTTTCCCGCACCCATTTGCATACATTCAGTGACAATTTGCCATTCTTAGCCATATTATCGGATAACCAGCAGCCATAGTGGCAAGGACGAGTGAACCCAGGCATTGATACATTGATTCATTAGCTTGACAATGCTACTGAATGCCATTATTGAGGTTTTGCATTGGGAAAGGGTTGATTTTTCATAAAACTGAGCCCTTCACTAGCACAATATAGGTGCCTGTTTCTCATAGACGAGTAAATACCAACTGGCAATGACTGCATGTTTGAGATAAATGTCAATCCCTGCCTCACATTAGGCTCCTCTCTTTGTCTGCCTGGCTGCCGTCTACCCAGGCAGCGGGTTGCAGTGGCTAATGAGTTGCTAATTAGAGCTGCGTGTGTAAAATGTGACTTTAAATTACAATGAGCTACAGCAAATTGGTGCAAGCGGATGCTAATTGGTTCACTTTGCAATTTCACTCTCAGCTAAATATAACCATCGAGCTGGAACGGGCTCAGGGGAAGCTGTGTATCATCGATTGTGGATTACCTCTAAGATATAAATATGCAAATATATATATATATATAATACCCTAGTTATATGCATGAAATATTAAATTTGAGATAGTATTTTTATTGAGATATAAAAGAAATATATGCAAACAGCGTCCTTTTAGTTATAACTTTTTTTACCTATGCCAAAGCACAACTTTCTAGTTTTTATTTATGTATGTATATTGTAAATATGTTATATTATAATTTACCTGCAGCCAGCAGCCAGCAGGAATAAACTTTTATATAAATAAAAATGTATATTAATTATAGAGAAAAGAAATTGTTTTATATTTGTATTTGCTTTAAGCTTATATAAAAAATGTCTAAATATATACATTTTTTCAGGATTTCCGAATTATTTATATACTTAATTATTTGTATTTATTTATTTGCTTATATTTATATTTATATTTATAATAATAAAATAACTAAGCTTTCTGTTAAAATACAAAATAAATGTTTGTAATATCTAAGTTTATTCAACGAAAAGCTATCGTTTTTTTTCGAAATTTATATAAAATTATATAAATATATTATATTACCCAAATACTTTTTTGTGTTAACTATTAAATTACTGAAAAACCAATTAATAATATATTTGGAAGCTTAAATTAAAAACCTATTTAAATAATTTTCAGTATATAAAGTTAGTAAAACCGACGATCCACGTTCGCCAATATAATATTAGCTAACTTTTTTTTTTATTTTTTAATATTAACATATTTTTAAGCTTTGCTTCAAAAAAATTATAAACATTTCTCGGTTGGCTCGTTAAACACATTATGGGAGCTGATTGTATGTATTTGTTATGATATTGACATAAAGCAATAAAAGTGAAATTGCTACAAGCTGTAAATGACAACGTTTATTGGACACAGATAACAAAAGCCATTGACAGCATTATTATAAAGTGTCTTTAACATTTGCAAATGCCATTGAGCTATCGTCGTTTATCACAGCTCTGACAACTCTGGATATCTGCTCAAGTGATTTCAGTAGTTCGTTTTGCACAGCTGCTTAACTACAAGCCACAACCTTGTCCCAAACAGTCTCAAGGCAACTTCCACTTGCAGTTCAAGCTCATTTGGATTTGTGCTTCAGCTGCATACCTCGACGAAAACAGCTCAAAGGCTTTTCATCAAGCGCCTTAATGCCATTCCGGGCAGCTTTTGACGACAAATTTCGGTTGAGCAAATTTGTTTTGATTTTTTTGTTTATTTTTTTTTCCATTACATGCCACATACAACATTTTCTACACCATTGGCCAGACAGATGGAACTCTAAGCATTATCCTTTCCGAACATGTAATTAAAATATGCGCAATTAAAATGAAGCAAAGGGACCCCACAATGCGTCTAATTCGAGTTTGAAAAATGCAGAGACGACACTTCATAAATGTAATTTACATATCACATTTTCCAGCAGATGGGAGCCAGGCATATAAATTGAAATTTCATTAAGAAAGTTCTCGCTTTCGCTTATCGCGCAGCATGCGAAAGAGATGAGGCGCTCTCAGTGCGCTCATCTGCTCTCCTTCCACTCTCCACTCGCCGCTGTCCCTATCTCTCTCTCGCTGCCTCTCTCTCTCTCTATCTCTCTCGCACTCTCATGTCACTTAAAAATTGAAATGTATAATGGCTTTTGCATGTATGCACATACATATTTACATGTATATACATAGATATAGGAGTGTGTGTGAGTGTGTGTGGGTGTGTAGGCGCACTTGAGCGACTTAATTGTGTCGTGTTAACGTCAAACACATGCAACAAACATGTGCAAACAAATGTTGTGAGTGTGTAAGTAAATGTGTGTGTGTGTCTGTGTGTGTCTGTGTGTGTGTGTGTGTGTGTGAGTGAGTGTGAGTGTGTGTGTGGGTGGAACTCTTCGGCACGTTTATGTCAGCGCCGTGTTGACAGATTCAACCACCCAGCAAAAAACCCGTTACAAGCCTACCTTTTGCTCGCACACATACATATAAAGCCACTCTTTTATTTTATGAAAACACATACATGTGCAAACATTCACTCAAGCGGCAAAACATATCCGTACACATCCGTTATGCCGCCAACGACCCCCAAAGAACACACCATCCTTTCTTTTCGCCGTCGCCTTCTGCCGCCTCCTTTACCCCGCCCCGCCCCGCCCTGCCCTGCCTCGCACAGTGCCTGCCAGGCAGCCATTGCCACCTGTCATAAATTTCCATATACGTGAGAGGCTGAGCATTTTTTTTTACTGCATCGTACAGGAAATGAAATACTCTTTCATCTTTTCATATAGAGCATGTGGGATGTCAAACTGCACAGGATTGAGAATTATAGCTTTCAAATCAAATATATAGGCTTAAAACTTTTAATTCTTTTTCTTGTTTATAATCTCAGAAATAAATAAAATCTCAGAAGCAAATAATTTAATCTCGCGTTTACATTTCAAGACTATTTCCGGATTTTTGATAAAACACTGTAGGCTGAAAAGTCATCTGATCAAACGGGACATCGCCGGCAGGAGAATGCTTACATCTGGATTACAGAATTAGAAGTCGGCTGTTTGGAAAGTATATTTTAGAAAAGAAAATTCGTACAATTCCCAAAGAAGTTGAGCTGATCGGCGATGTGGAAATTCTCTAATGAATAACTAAATTGTAACCCACTAAATATATTCAACAACTAAATATATTCTTTACTTAATTTTCTAAAAAAAGCCAGCATGTATTTAAGAATCGTTCGCTACATAAGCACTCACTTTATTGCATATAACTACAACAATAATATGAATAATAATATATTAATAAAAAATACGATTACTCTATTTAGACATAGTTTTGACTACCTTAATATAAATTACTTAAATAATAATATAGAGCCAAAGGCTCTAGCTGCCATGGCTTCACAAATTATCTTTTAAGTTTCAAACTTTAAGCTAGGCTCTGTAAGTAATAAAATAAATAAATAAATATCCAACTAATTTGTAGTAGATAACATCAATATGAGGTAACTAATCAAACATATTAATTGGAGCTAAAAAAAACCTATATTAATTTAATAACCAATGTGAAGAAATTAATATAAGTATAAAAAAATGTTATTGTTTCTATAGAATATTAGGCAAATCTTTAAATATTATCTTAACATTTAAGCCACTTCCACTTCCAAACAATAGCAATTAGCAAATGCATTAAATATTTACTTATAAAATTAAATTGTAAAGCTGAATCTTGCCTTACGCTAAATTAGACTTTTCTTTATTGTTTTCGGCATTTACTTTTGCACAATTACTGTTCGAAGTAAAACTAATTAATTTCGCTGTCGAGTCAGTAGCCCAGAAGCACAAATTGATTTTGGTATTTATGCTGTTTCATCTGGTTTCATATTTCAATGGGGCCCCACCTTCGGGTAGGGCATGATGCGAACTTTTTGGCTGAGTACTACGGCATAAAAGCAGCTGTTCCGTTATGATTGAGGCTGCTCGGGGAGCTGGCGGCTTATGCATAATAGACATACTGTATGTGAATGGCTGGAAAACCCATTTTCATAACTGACTCAACGATTCTGCGTCCGCATTTCGATTATGACAATGCTAAAAATATCGCGAGTTAAATTCATATGCATTTTTTTCAATCACCGGATGCCCATTTGACTGACCATCCATTTTCCTCTTTCATATGTAGTTTTTTTCCATTCCAGCCATTGTCTGTGAAAATTCAATTTTCAATTTCACAATAGGTCGCTTTCGAACCTGTGGACATATGCAAGAGTTGGCCAAAACTGGCGCCGTACTGATAAGTTTTATGCCTTGAGTGCTAATCAAATGCTGGCTGGCCAATCAATTTGGTGTCGATTTCTGCTAATGAACGCTTTTGCAATGATGCAAGACTGCCCGCCTGTTGCTGATCCCAGTCTCAGTCTCTCCCTTCCTCTTTATATTGAAAAGTGAAAGGCAACTAGTGCAACAACAAATCCAAGCGCCTTTAAGCCCCTGGGACTGGATTGTGGCCAGTTGACAGTTTCATTAGTTGGTTAACATGCAGAAGGTGCCAGTTGCTGTTGCTGTTGCTGTTGCCTGTTTGTTTGCATTGTATTGCCATGTTGTGCAGGATATTGGCTGGCTTGTCCAGCTTGCCTGCTAGCTTGCTTCCTTGCTTACTTTCGTGGCTTGGGTGGCACCCTGTCTGTGCCTTGGCTTGTTGTGGCGTACACCGGAAATCGCCTGATAAGTTTACGTTCACATGATGCCGCACTCTCTCTCTCTCTCTCTCTCTCTCTCTCTCTCATCTCAACCCCTTTTTGTCTCCACCTCTTTCACTCGTTCACTCTCTGCTTTCTGTTAGTGAGCGTGTTTGTGTTCGCAGCTGAGAGCTTTCATAACTTGATTTAAATCTTAACTTTTGACCATTTCCATGTGACATCCTCTTTGGTTACTAACTTAATTGTGGCTTTAGTTTTTAGGTTCGCTAAAGTTTTCAATTGATTCTCAATGGTAACATATGTATATGACAATTTTCATAAATGTAATAAATTCGACTTGATTTTATTGTTGTCCGTTAAGCTCAAGAAAAAAGAGAATAGAAAAAAATAAATAAATTTTTAAATAAATGCGTAGTAAAAAATAAAGTTCGATTCTATCTTCCCTACAAGAATGAATATGTTCTCCGATAATATTATTATTTATAATTTGTTTTTTAATTATTGAATGACAATAACGATAATAGCTTTTAATATAATATATATTTTGAAATTGCAATTCCTTAAAATTATTATGTAACTACTACGCATGTTTTTATAGTTATGTATTATTGTTAGGTTTGCTAGAACAGTGTAAATAATTAAAATACTTGAAAATAAATTTGTGAAACAATTTCTTTTTATCTATTTTTTCTTTGCTTTTTGGTCTTTTTGTTTTCGTTCTTCAATATTTATCTTTTTGAACGGACACCTGCATTTCAGAACATTATTATTATATAAATGGAGACGAAAATGTGTGTTGAAAAGTCCATTGAAGTCGTATGAATTTAAAATGTGGTCCACTTACTAAGTAGAATTTGTGATTGATATGAAAATTAAGAATTTACAAAAAATGCTCAATGATTGAAAGGAATAAAAATTTTTGGTGAAAATCCAACAAGAGTTTTAACCAACTATGAATTATGTCTTGATTTTTAATATGCATACAAACGTAAAACTATAAATAATTCTGCATTAAATCTTAAGATACAACCAGAATACAAGTTTTAATCATTTTTAAATATACGATACGAATATATTTACATTTTTTAAAAATATATTTTTTAATAAGAGAAAATTTGTATAAAAAGTGGAAACACCAACGCCTTAATTTATATTCTCATTATTTCTCTTCCGGCTGCTATGGTAGTGTTTGGCTATTAGCTGACTTATCATCATCATGAAACTTAGACAGAATTTTTCCAATTTTAAAAATAAAATCTCTGGTTTTTAGAAAAACATAACTTTCCGGTTTAAAAATATATTTTCTGATCTATCCGGTGAGCAACCTTTGGCGCCAAAAGAAGGTACGTGAAATATTTAACTAAAACAAGCTCTGTGCAATAAGCACAATAAACATAAAAGCTTGAGAGCACAATTTGTTATTTAAATATTTGCAAAATAATACAAATTGAAGTGGTTTCACCTCCCAAAAGTTAAATCACACCGTTAAATATTCTCTCTACAAATCTATTTATGGTATATTCTTTATATTGCGTATATCATACGTAATTCTAATGAATATTGATTTTAATCAAAATTTATATGTACACATAAATATATATAGGGAAAAACACTCTAACCGGGGGAGATAGCTGAGATCCTTGTTTACAAGGATACTGGAATGAAAACAGACACATTTCAATTAAAATATGTGGATCGGCATCAGCAATTGATGACATGTTAAAATTAAAAGAAAACTGCAACAAATATTGCTAAAAAATTATCACACGGGCAGAAATCTGCAATCTTACGGGCTGGACTGGATAAAAATACTACGGCATCCAAAATTCTATTTGATTTAAGGTTTAAAAAATCGAAACATCGTGTTCAGCTAATTTTATCAGATGGTAATCGATTGGTTTGGAAGAAACTGAGGTCAAAGACAGTATTAACGAAGGCACGCCACATAGCCACATTAAATGTTGCAAAAGCACACATGTCCTAGACCCAGGAGTGGCAAAATGATTTCGATTTTCCAAACTGGTTAAAGCATTACTGGCATGATTTAAAGAAGTCTGAGATATTTTTCTATACTCGAAGCTGAGGCGGTGCTTCACTCATGATCTGAGTTGCATTCAGTCATCACAACAGGACCATGATTTCTAAAATTTCAGGCCGCATAAGCTTGGAGGGTTATATAAACCTATTGGACAAAGTTTTGGTGAACTTTATGGACCACCAACGAGACCCAAATGCAATATCAATGCAGGATAATGCTCCAACACATGTGCCGCGAGCCTGTCGTGGGATTTTAAACTTTTAGAATGACCAGCAAAATTACCCGACCTGAATCGCACAGGGAACATGAGGAGACACCTGTTCCGTCGAGTTTAAGTGGGCAATTGACAGTTTGAGACACTTGAGCAGCTACGAAAATCCCACTATCTGAGTTCTAAAAAGTTGTTTAATCGATGTCAAATCGAATTTATTTTGTTATGCACAAATCTGGAGGCTGAACACATTATTAATTTATTATTTTCTAACTTTTAGCTAACTTTTATGGAACAAAAAAAATGTAAAACATTTTCATTTAAATTGTATAAGCACAAATCGAATTTCGCGGATTTTCTTTTACATGTGACATACATTTACACAACTTCATAATACACATTTTACGCATATTTAAATGGTTCTATTGCAAACCCGATGTGAGAATATGAATACATATGCAATGAAATAAGGTTATGAAAACGATGCTTGCTCAGCCTATATTTATATCAAATTTCATTCGGAAACAGTACAATGCTGGGAAAATGACTCAATGCTGTTAGTCGATTACATACATCGCTGAGCAGCAGTGTCCAATCATAGCCCTTTCAAAATGGAAAACCATTTAAATCCGGCATCAGCTCAAATCGCCTTACAAAATCGAACACGTATACACCTTTTAAGCAACTCTCACATCTGACCCCCCACCCAAGCCAGCACCCAGCACCATGCATCCCTTTCAAAAACGAGAAAATGAATACGCACACACAACAACAATTGCTTGTCGATTTGTGCCGTTGACCCATAAAAACAATAAAGACAGCAGCATCATATGTCCAGCAAACTGCGCAGGACAGTGCGGTGAGCAATTCCAATGCAAAACTGAACAAACTGTCAGTTGCAAGGGCAGATCCAAGGACCTATACCCTACACAGCAAAACACAACCCAAACATAACACTACACGTCACCAGCAAGCATTTCTTTTGTTCCCGTTCTCCATTCTCCATTCTCCAATCTCCTTTCTAATTCTCCTTGTGCTGCCTCCCGGACCAGCCAACGGATATACATAGCTGAAAAACAAACACGTTACACTCTGCGGATTTGATAACGTTTAAATGATTTACAAAAATTTCAAAACATAAAAGATTCGCTAATATAATTTGTATCAAAACAAGCAGCAAATCATTTATTTAATTCTTTTGATTGTAATTGATCAAATATAATAAGATGGAAGATATACAGATATACAAAGGCAAGTGAAGATCCGATTATTGGACACCCCTGGTAAAATTCCATATGACAACAATTTAAGCAATTTTTTTAACTACAATTTTAACAATTTGTGTCTTTTTTTTAGTTTGTGGTCAATTTTTTTTACATACATAGCTCTTATCGAAGCTGTCAGATATAAATAAATAGGACAACAGTCCGTATTTATTTAAATAGGCGAAGGTTTATGGAATCAGATTGGCTAGTGATGGTAAGGCTTCAAATAAAACTGAGAATAAAACTCTAGAAATAAGAATGCTATCAAATTTGAGCATATAATTATCTATTTCATCTTAAAAATTAATACTATACTTAAGAAAATATTTATACACACGAATTCGCATTTTTCGAATTTATATATTTGTAGGACATAATCGACCTTTCCTTCAGACTTACACATATTTTCAGTTGCAATTTCAATATTTCAAGTTAGTCATAAATTTATTTTTGTATCTCAATCGGATGTTCTCTCAGTGTATGCATAGGCTGTCCAACTGCGGTTTAGCTCTCCGTTGTTTTTGTAACTTTGTTGGCCAACACGCCGATATACATACATGCACCTATACACTCATAGACATATGTAAGCATGGGGACACATGGTGCTGCTGTTGCATGATAATGGGCTTTTGGACGTGGTGTCGATGCTGGACATCATGGGGCTTTTGCCATATGGGTGTAAGGTTGTTTGGTTGTTTGGTTGTATGGGCACTTGTTTATTTGCCTGTGCCTATAAAAGTGAACGGAAGTTAATACGTTTACCTGGGATTTTGCTATACAGCTCACGCAGGCGGCATTGTTTAATGTTTGATGCTTGTGTTGTTGTTGTTGCTGTTGCTGTTGCTGTTGCTGTTGTTGCTGTTTTGTTGCCCCGCAAACAGAGAAAATTGAATTGCGCTAATGCGCTTATGGCATATAGCATATATCATATGGCATATAGCACGACTGTTGGCTCCATTGCAACGCTAAATGATCAAAATAAAAATGCACGTGAATATGTACATACTCCTGCATCTATATATATATATTAAAAATAGCCAACAAATTGACTTTAAGTGCACAGGACCTCCGCATATACAGCCAGCCCTGCTCTGTGGCCTGGGACTTATAAATATGTTATAGCATATTGTTTTATGTTGGCTTAAATGTAATTGTTAGATGAAAGTGGGCGGAATAAGAGTGCCAGCACTAAATGGAGTGCCATAAACACATCCCACTAAGCCACGAGTATACATATTGACTGCGTGTCAGTTGTGATAATCATTTCTTTGAACTGGACAAAGACAGAGGCCGCAGTGGGAGAGAGGGAAAGCTGACCTGCTTCGACACATAATATTAGTCAGGTAAACAATATCGATACAAAATGGGTTAAGGGTGTATTACAAATTTACTCAAGCAGGACTTCACTATATTGAGGGGTAACTGAATGTAACTAAATCTTACTACTAAGTTTTTTACAATATCTAGAAAGAAAAGACTCTAGACTCAAGAGCTAGAACGTTTATGAGTAACTGAATTTGGCATATCTACGTAGAATATACAAGAAGTAGTTTAACTATGACAGATGAAGGTTAATTAAGGCAAGTCTACTCAATTTTTATAAGAAAATATGTACTTATGAAGAGAAATGTAATATAATGTAATGTAAGAAAGTTATCTGAAAATCCAACCATGCTTGGCATATAAATGGTTTTAAATTGAGATTTCCTCAATTTGGAAATGTATTTTTAAAACAAAACAAAAATGCTAATATAATAACTAATATGTTTTGTTATGCTTCAATACATATACATTTTAATTTTGACTATATGGCTTTTAATATATTTAAATTAATAACAAAATAATGAAATAAAATAAAATAATGCACAATGCGTGATTTGCTAACAAAGTCCTGAAACTGTAACAGCTGTAATTTTATTTTTAATCCTTGAACCCATTAATAATGGGTAAAATGTATATAATATAATTGTGTAAATGTATGTAACATCCGTCCGTCTGTATGAGTAAGCCCATCTCAGAGACTATAAGAACTAGGGAATATAACTTAAATACCATACGCAAATTTAATTTATTCCATTTTATCGATGACTTCCTCCGTTCCTAAAGTATCGATCAGTATCTATGACAAATAGCTATAGCTGTATAAATTTCATCAAGATCGATTGAGCAACATAACATTATATTTAGTATCCTAGTCGAGCTCTCTTGACTAGGGCCTCTTACTTGTTTAACTTTAAGCAACACTGTCCTAAGCCAAAGTGCGTCTTAGTTGAAACATCTGTCTGTCTATTAACGCATTCTTATTTCATCATCGTCCGATTCTGGTCTTTACTTAAGCCAAGTGAGTCCCTTGTTCCTTGTCGTTAGTGTTGCACGTACTGGCAGGATTGCAGTATTGTGTAATAGAAACAGCAGGTTGCTGGTTATTTGCTGCAACTGTGTATTTTTCTCGACAATTTTCGACTTTTGCCAATACATTAAAAGCCAAAGCCGAGGGGAAAGTCGACGTCACATTATCAACGTCGAATGCAGTCAGCGGCGCTTTTCATTTTTATTTTTATAATATTTTCACTTTGATTTAATATCTTAATACCTTTAAGTGAACATCCGCTTTGCCGGTTGCCTTCAGCGTTCGCTTCCGTTTGGCATTTGGCGAGTGTGTGTGCGTGTGCGTATGTGTGCATGAGTGTGTGTGTGTGTGTGTGAGTCTTCTGAGTCTTCCGTTGCGAGTGCCGAGTTCTGTCAGCACTGGCATTATCCCCGCAATCAGCGTAACAGTAAATCACACACACTCCCAGATAGTTCACGTGAATATATATGTACATATATATATATATATACACATATATATAGTTATATATAACTACTGGAATAGTTGACACAGACAGCGACTAAAAGTGGCGTAGGAAATGATGCTGTGATGGCTGCCAAGTCCCGTATGCTTTTGTATTATGAATGTAACTGTAACACGCAAGCAAACAACGAACACGCAGTCATCACAGTCCCCAGGACGAGGGTGTACAGGGACCGACACAGAGAGGGAGACGGAGCGCGCGCGAGAGAGAGAGAGAGAGGGGAGGGGGGCGGGGGAGTGTTTGTACAGGACATTTTTCTAAACTGAACTCGACTCAGGGAACTTTCAGTGTCTGCTGGCCGGACTGGCGCATCGTTCGCATCGTCGCCAAACTGACGGATATTCCGGTGCTTCTGTCAAACGCTTGTCATTTTATTTACCATTCACACACTGACACACTCATCCACACCCACACACACCCACACACACACACACCAGCACACACAGCACAACTCAGCACCGGTCGAAGGCTCTTGTGTCCTGTTTAGCATCTTATCGGCTTAAAATGCGAAAACTGCAAATAAATGCGAAAAAGTTTCACTCGCTGTTGCCGAGCTTCTAAATTATTTACTTGGATTTTACTTAACGTTAAACGGTCGAGAGTTGCACATCAGCAAGCTGTATGCTTTTGCAGCATGTAGCATGTAGCATGTAGCTTGTATTTCGTATCTTGTATCTGTTAGATACTTTCGATAGTTGACCCAACGCTTGAGTTGGGTACTAAACGTTATCTTTAACTGGCTACTCAATTTGTACTAGAATTCAACTTGTTCATTTCGTGTTCCTTTCAATTGCTGCTCAAATAATGCCCATCCACAACTCGTCAGATTCTGGCAAGTGGGAATTGGTATTTGGATGCTCTGTGTACTAACTGACAGCTACTGTATCCTGGTCAATATTTGTGTTGGTTGTATTGCGAAACACTCTGATTAAGTTATACTAATTATTAGAGGAGCACAAATACAACACTATTATTTATCGATATCTTAAAATATATAACACAGTTGATTTTTACGGTTAACGCAAGGAATTCTGGAATCTCGAAAGAGTCTCGTCTGCGGGTTGTAATATTTATTAGAGAAAGAAATTGATCGGATGAAAGTTGTGCTATTTGCGTTGCATATATTGTATAATGTTTGCAGCTCTAATTAGAAAAGATTGCGATTAATTGACTTTATGGAACTAACTCAATTATGTTAAAAAGCTGAGTTCAACTTCACGAACCAGATTTGAAAGACCAGTTATAATTCAGGGGTAGCCAGCAAATCCACAGGGGATTCAACTTACCTGCCCCACTTTAGATAACCCAACAGAAATTTGCCCAAAAACCATTTGGCAATTTTCCACTTTTTATGCAATTAATCAAATGCAAACAGAAACCTTAGAACAACGTTCAACGTTTCCAACTCATGAATATTACTACAGGTATATAAATACATATGTATATATATATATATATTTATATGTGTATATATATATATGTTTATAGATATGACTACAAATCGTCTGTCGGCCTCGAACGGGTAGGAACTCAAAAGTAAATTCAATTAACCCTACGGACCGTTGAGAGCATAATCAAATACACTCAGCCAATACAAATAAATGTGGACGCTGACGATGGACGGTCTGCAACGTACTAAACCAAAACTAAGCCGGAACCGTACTACGGACTACGGACTACGGACTACGAACTGTGGACTACAGTCTACAGCCCACTACAAATCAAGCAGACTCGCAGACGAAAGGTGCCGAGGATATGGAGACAATGCCAATGCTGATGCTGATGTTGATTTTTACGGAGAGTGAGAGGGGGCAGGGTGGGGAGGGAGGGAAGACAGAACGCTTAAACCACAACGACGCAAAGTAACTAATTATCTCGCCTTATCCCCCACAAACGGGCTCTTTATGTTTACCCAAGTCCACAGCTCTCTCTCTCTCTCTCTCTCTCTCTCTCTGTGTCTCTCTCTCTCTCTCTCTCTGTATATAAGCACTCGAATAGGCAACATTTGTAATATGTGCGCCGAGAGATGTTAGTTCCAGGCCTGAAGATTCTAACCCACAACTACCCTATCTGGCTGGAGAACACAAACACACACGTGGCGCACCACGCAACCACGCAGAAATTGAATGCAAACTCGATGCTTGTATCCATCTATCTAGCTATATATATATATATATATGTGTCTGTGCGTGTGTGTGTTTGTGCTCACATTTGAGTGGACAATGGACGCATTGCCCCAAGGGGCAGCTGGCTAGTTGGGCTGCTGAGATCTCGAGAAAAACTTCAAATGAAATGTGTCAAATACTCCGACACATTCTGCACTCAACTGGTTACCCTGGCAACATCGTGCTGCAAATACTCAACTAATGGGTATTCACACATCTACATACTTTCTGAACTATTCCAATATTTTTGTATACCCTTCAGTGGTTATCTAAATTAAGTTATGAATTATTAGCATCGGCAGCCATATAGTAATGTCTGTTGTGATGCTAACTTCATGAAACTTGAGTAATTTAATATATTTTACACAACATCCGGATTCTTGTTACTTCTTCTACATGTAAGGGAACTATTGTAACTATAGGACGAAAAAAGTAAAAGAAAAACTTAGTTCTTATGATCAAACTCACGAATAATATTGATTACAAATAGGAATAAATAAATATTGAGACCAAAGTCTGCTGTGTACATAATTTGAAACATTTTTTAAGACTATCGCTTTTATTTTTCCATCAATGCTATCAATTTTGAAAAGCATAAATACATCAATTTATTTGGGAGCATTGAATATAGGCAAAAGTTTTCAATTTGTGTTTTAATTATTTTTATTATTATGATTTTTATTTTTTTAATCTTGTATTTCAGAATAAATTAAATTGTAATTAGATGTTTGTTAGAGTGCGATCTTCTTTATCAGAGGCATATTTTCTCTGAGTATATTTTATCCTAGAGCCTTCATAGAAATCGCTTGTTAATAATAATAATAGTTCATTTTTAAATTGATATATCAAATAAATGCGCAACTTGACTGCTGCTCCTCTGAAAGAGTATCTAGTCATCAGTATGCGATTTTTTATTTTCTTTTTGCGTCTTTTTTTTGTAGAGCAGAAAAGCGAAAAATATGAAACAGTTATTGTGAGTAGTTGGCAGTTGTAGCATTGTAGTATTGGCCATTGTTTGTTGGCGGCATAGGGTTGGATTTTTGGGTTCCGTGTTCAGTTTGGTTGTCTGGTTGCTGGATTGCTGGATTGCACGGAGCTCGCTACTTCGCTTATTCATTTGATTAGTGCGATTTTCTTTTTGAGTTTGTGTGCTGATCGTTGTTTGGACACCAAGGCTTCGTGCCATGTTTGTCATTTTTTTGCCATGCTCAGGAAATTGCCATTGGCAGCTTGTTGCCAGCGTTTGACAGTGAAGCCAGAACAGACATTTAATTCAGAGTTATTGGAGAGCCATGGACAGGGTTAGAATGCTACAATAATCGTTCACTTCATTCACATTTTTGTTTTGTGTTCAAATTAAGAAAACATAATCAAAAATTAAAAATAAATTTTGAAAAAGGGATATTAAATGTGATTTTAAATTTCATTGTTAATACTCAGTCTTTGCGCTATCAGATTTTTGATGGCTTTATTTTCCAATTATTAACGCAAAGTTATTTCAAATACGTTATAAAGTTTATTCAAATATGTATTGACGCCGGAAGCCAACGCTTTGCACTTTATTCGTAACAATTGTTTATTTACATGAAGGTTTGAAGCCAATTGCTGAAGCCGCTCATGCTGTAGTCGAGTGAGCTCGCCTACGATATCCCCTGAACCCAGCTGTTAAATATATTCTAAAATTAAATTAAACAGTTTTGCACCCAAATGTGTGCAGGTCTGCAAGTACACTCATTTCTTATAGCAAGCACAGGTACAGAAGATAAAAAGTAAGAGTGCTGTAGTCGACTGAGCTCGCCTACGATATACCCCGAACCCAGTTATTAAATATATTCTAGTTTTATTGGAAAATGTCCGTTTCAAAAGTTTTGCAAGCGCGCTCTGTAATATGAACTATACGCAATCGTAACGGGGTTCTTATCCGATCTTGATGAAATTTGGGCAGTTGATCAACAATACGCATATGCATATTATGTATTGATTAGAAGATTTTGCCTTTAAAATTGTAGCATTTATTGCTATCGGAAGTCTAAATATATCGATATTCGAGAAACGGAGGCAGTTATCGATAAAGTAAAGCAAACTTTATCTGGGTCGGATATACGAGACCCTATATTCCAAATTTATAGTCTAAGAGATACGCGTGTTCATACAAACAGGCAGACGGACAGACGGACGCACAGACGGACGGACGGACGAACATTCGGACATGGCTATATCGACTTGGCTGTTGACCCTGCTCAAGAATATATATACTTTATGGGGTCGGAGATGCTTCCTTCTGGCTGATACATATAGTTGCACAAAACCATTTTACCCTTTTTACCCATTTTTAATGGGTTCAGGGTATACAAGCGATCGATCAGCTACCGTTATGAGAAATCAACTGATGAGCGGCAGCAGCCGGCGGATCAGCGAACGCCCTTTATCGAGCGGGAGAGATCGGGACATATATTTAAGACTAACAATAAGCTATTTGTATTAAGCCACGCAGGACTCCAAATTCAAGCAGTTCATAAACCATTCACAATCGATTAAAAGTTCTTTGCTGCTGCTGCCAACACTCAGAAATATTAATTGTTATTTTTAATAAATTAGTTTTTATGCCCAGCATTTCTCCACACATTTTCCATTTGCGTGTTTGTATTTTTAAAAACACCAAAAAATGTGCTCACTTTGCTCACTCCTCTAAAAAGATAGCAGCAGTCAATCACCAATCAGTCAGTTGCTTTAGTTAGTTAGTTGTAGTTAAATAGGCATCAGCATTCAATAATAATCAACATTCAGCAGGAATCAAATGTTTTGTATTAGTAAGCATTTTTCGGAAGTTAGTTTACTTCTTCAAGGCACTCTCTGGTTTTTATAACCAATAATTTGATAAAACCTTATTTTAGAAATTGGCATGCTATATCCAAAAATATTTTAAGTTGTGCAGAATATGAGTTGTTGGAATATCTTGTGTTATAAATTATTACAAATTTTCAATTCTGAAGTCGACTGCATTATTCAGAGGAAACTTTCACTCTTGCAAGAGGTTCTCTTATGGATTACGACAATGTTTATAATATGTCATCGATCTATCAACTACTTATGCAGCTGGTCATCAGAATGTTTATAATAGTTTCAATTATAATATCTTATTTTCCCCCTTTTAGATATGCGGCGGAGAAGTTACCATATTTATTTCTGATCAGCATCAGTTGTCGAGTCGATATAGCCAAGTCGGCCTAGCTCTTTGCAAACCGGTCTCTCAGTTAAAAACTCTTTTGTCTATTTTGGTGAACATATTTCTTTTCCTTTTTTCCTACAGAGCATTTTTTTTGGGCTCTGGGTTTTCCCATATAAATTGTTGTTTGTATTGTAAAAAGTGTGTACAATTGAAGTGTTAATTGAAGTCATTTAATTGTGCGTGAGTTAAATCAAAAAAACCAAAGCCAAATAAAAACTGTAGCCACAAGAACAACATAAACAACAACTCCAAAATTGGTGTTGCCCTTGCGCTTTTGGCAGTTTGGTTGGCATTATGGAGTGGAAAAAGTTTTTAATATGCTCTTACAGTATTTTTAGCTTGTTTTTTTTTGGTCTGGCTTCTACAGCGCCTCTCTTTTTTGTTTTGTGCATGAAATACAATTTTGTGGCAAATTAAATACACAAACGAAGCGTGCACCCCACACTTACACACACACACACACACACACACAGGCACACACACACACACAAGCTCAGCATGCGCCGCACAGCATGCAACGAAAATTTGTCTAAAGCTGCGTGCGTGAAACATTTTCAGCAAAACTGTTCAGCTGTGTTCCGCGTGTGTTCCTCTGTGCAAGAACATGAAGAAAATACCTGAATATCCTAATATATATATATATATATATATACAGTGGGGGAAATATGAAAAGCGACGCTCAGTTCTTGTTAATATTTTGTGGGACTTCATTTAGCTTCATGCTGAAAGTTTCCTTCTTTTTTTAAATAAAATATGCAAAATATTTGGGGAGCAAATTGTGTATTTTGAGTATTGATTATGGTATGTAAGCTGTTATGTAACCTGTTGCAATTTTCACGACAAAATTACGTTTGACTTTGGTAATATTAATGCCAAGTAAATCAACATCGGCGCCGTTATTAGATTGTATTATTTGGTTTATAAACTCTTTAATAATTGAAAATGGGTAAGAACTGGGTAAGTTGCTCGAAAGATTGTAACAGTCAGTCCTCAAGTATATATATTCTTGATCAGCATCAGCAGTCGACTTGAGCTAGCCATGTCCGTGAGTCTATCCGGAATATAAGTTTTCGCTTACACGCACATATTAAGAACCAGATTCCAATCTTACATTCTCATTCATTATGAGTCTCCGTTGGCGTTAAAATAACCGATTTCTTTAAATAAAAAGGGTTATCGGCTTATAACAATGAGTAATAGACCAATTATAAGTATAAAACAGGCTATAGCCACTAAGAAACCGACTTTAAAATGAAGTCAAAATTCGATTCAGTTTTGCTTTAAGCATTAAACTAGAATAAATCGTAAAAGATTCCTTAATTCATAATTGTATTTCAAAATATGCACATACCTTTCTTGAAATATCAGTTGTTTGTGACATTGATATTGCCACAGCTTGCATAACATCGGTTCCATAAATCATCGCAGTAATAGAAAAAGAAAATCGGAGCGAATTTCTTTACAAATGTTTAATGTACAGAAAATGTGAAAATACTGTGAAAGCAAGATGTGCTGATAGTAGAATCAGACAATAAATTTCATCCTTTCATTGATGAAAGTCGCCGTTTTCCCATATCGATATAAATCGATTAACGATAGCAGCACAAGTTGCAATATTAAAGATGCTGTTTTCTAGTTTGGCAGGAGTCATTTTCCGCATGTTGGTTTCACTACCTAGGACTTGTACGACTGTCAGATATTTGGTTTATATTTACCTTCGCTTTAACGACCAGCCATGTGCAAATCCAGCTTCACATACCAAACCAAAGGTGAAGAACTGGTTCTAACCGTGCAAGCCGAAATTGCAGCATTGCCCAAGGCGACATTTAATATTGTTAAAGCTAACTGAGTTATTATTAAGGCAGATGTATATATGCTTGCCTTCTAGTTTCCGCTTGACATACTTCCCCCTCTCGCTCTCTCCTAATCTTCCCATCTCTCTCTCACACTACACACCCACACTACCCACACAGTGGATATTCTTGTAGAGTTTTTCTACTTATGTTGTTAGTTGAGCCCTAGGAAACTTTAGCTTTCAATTTACCTAATTAGCAGCAAGTCGCCCCCTGCCATGGACTCTGCCACTCGTGAGTAAGATAGTCGCCTAGACACATGTTTTTTGGGTGCCAGGATATCCCGGATGTGGATCCCAAGTGCGGCCCGCTTATCGCATTATCTGCTTTTGTGTGTGCTCGGATGCCATTTAAGTTGTGACTGCTGCTAACTTCTTTCGATTTCCATTGTTCAGCACTGGAAAACTGGGCGTATTTAAACGAACCCAGCTTTCAGCCAAAACCTTTTCCTTTGTTCCAACTTTAACAGCGTTTTGCCTTGACCGCTGCTTGTTTAAACAAAAAATACCATGGTATATTAGCATACTTTGTCGACTTGTATTTAAAGTCAGTGTATATATATATATAGTTAGCTTATACACACACATACACACACACTCGGTTCAGTTTGTCAGCATTTCAATATGGAGGCTGCTGCTGGTCATATTTTAAGAGATAGGCAAAACATTAAGCGGATTAGTTTCTTGAGTACTGTGGAAATTCTTGGGCTGCCTGTGGAAAGCTGTTCACCTTTTGGCAGTCGGTCAGGTGGGCAGACATTAGTCCTGTGCCGTCCTCATCATCATCGTCATCGACCCTCAGCTCCTGATGGGGATAAGACTGTGTAGCTAAATATTTCCTTGGGCTTCCACCACTCCAGCTAGTTATAAATTGTTGGCTATTAGTTTAATGAACTTGTAGATTCTTTGGCTCTTCTTGAGCACTGTTGGCCATTTCACTTTGCCCGGTTGCGTTGCTAGGCCAGTCCCCATCCCGGCATCAAGTGGTTTCCACAATTGGCTTGGCGCCCTACTCGCTCTGAGGCTGAATTAAATGAGAAAACTATTTGAAATTGGCATAATACGCATCCAACTTGACTACATATGTCATACGAACTGTTCAAATAATTGCATAAATTTCTTTGGCTTGATAGACAGACAGAGACTGTGTTTGTCCAGGCAAATTAATGACTATTGAAGCGTTTTTCCATTTATCTCCATAATATTTATACATGTTGATCAAATCTGCACAAGCAAATTTATTATTTTTGACTATTTCTCAACTTGTTATTTATTTCTATTCTCTATAATATTTATATAAATATGATCTAGAGATATATTCCTAAACATATCATCGTGTGTCCAGTTTACAGAGATCCATGGATCAAGTGGCAAGACTGCATCTATCCGTGGTATTCTGCCACCAATGATTTTCCGAGAGCGCTTCCAGCTTGCCGTCATTTCTGTCAAGCTAGGAGATATCCCGAACCCAGTTTATAAATGAATAATTATACAGAAACATATATATAGCTGCTCTGATCTTTAACTGAGTTTGATTACTTGCAGATAGTGGATAATTATTCAAGTAATCAAGACAACTGAACCGTAAATTGCCCAAAACTGCCTAAAGTGATGGTGGAATACTTGCTAACTCTCTCGTTTGATTTACCTAATAAAAGTCCACATTAACCTCGTCCATAATTGATTTATTTAGCCTCAGACTTGCTTCAATTTCAGCCAATAAATGGGTGGCAGCTATTAAAAAACTGATGAAGCTTTTTAAGTTCATCGAAATCGACGCATGCAGCTCAATAAATAATTGACGGTTTACATTGCTGTTGATTATGATTAATTATGAATTTATAGTCGGCAAACCCGAAGTCCCTTTGCCATCTGACTGAGTACCCGGCATAAAAACAAACAATTCAGCCTGATTACTAAAATTTAAACAGATTATTGGCATAAGTGAATTTTAGTGCAAACTCAAATGATGTTTTGCAGAACAATTGCCAATTTGCGAATTATACATTTTGGATTTTAGATAAAAGTCCAACTGCCTGTAATTTTCTACAGAGATAAACATATTGATTTACGCAGACCGCATTTTGTGACAATTGGAGTTGATTCAAAATTCAGCAGGACCTAATTTTCAAAGAGTGTTCTGTCAGAATGTCCCCATCGATCCTCAAGCTCAAATCGCTGTGTGACCCACTTTTCCATACACCTTTCCCACCCCCCAGCAGTCGGGAAAACCACATGCATTTAACTTTCGCACACAAATGAAAAGTTATTGGTTGCGAATTTTGTGTATTGAACACAGAAAAAAAATATAAAGATTTTTCTGGCTTTGAAAAAAACTTGTTTCTTTTTCATTTTTCATTTTTCATTTCAAGAAATCGTGTTACCAACATTCTATATTCTATATCAAATAAAACTTTTTATTTATTGTCGACCAGGGAATTTTAGCTTGTAATTTGAAATTGATCATTTTTCTTTACTATTTAGTTATTCATTTATTTATTCACTTATATAGTTCATGTTAATAATAAATAGTCATTAAGGATTGAGGATTCGAACTTAAAAGTACTTTCAATCGGTTTAATATACTTGATATTATATGTGTTGTATCTATTCATTTAGTTTGATTTAATTTTATTGGGTTTTCTCAATCCTTGCAATAAATATTGATATTTATTTATTATTTATTATTAATTTCTCCCCCTGCATTTCATATAATTTAATTCGTAACTTTCATTTTGATTTATATTTAAATTTGTACATGTTACAGCAAAACAAGAACTTTGACCTGTTTGTAGTCGACATTGTATAAAATAAAAAGATCAATGAACTTGAAAGGCTCTTTCTAGCCAGCTGGCAGTGTTTTTCTCTGAGTGTACTTATAAGCCCATATATACAATTTACTTTCTATATACTTGTTTATATGTGTGTATCTGCTAAAGGGCTGCCCCACAACCACACACAAAATGTGATTAAAATTTCATGAACATGTAAATACAGATGATGAAAAACTGTGAATTGGTGTGTGTGTGTGTGTGTGTGCGTGTGTGTGTGTGTGAGTGTGTGTGTGTGTGTATTACAATCATTATTCTACCTTGAACCTCCCTTCTAGCCACTCAAATGAGTTTAATTATAATTTAATTAAACTCACGGCCATAATGCACTTCGCTTGTATCACATTTGAGGATATTTATTTTTCGCAGATTTTTGAACATGTCTCCTGAATGGGGCTGGCAACTTAATTTCTGTTGGTTTTGCTTTCACTATTATTGATGATGGCAGGCACTCTTTTTGTGGCTGAGATATTTCCCTCGCGGTCTATGCACTTTGGATGCCATGGCAATTTAATTAAGCTCCACACTTATCGCAAATGTTAACCCTTTAATATCTTTCAGCAAATAATATCTATCAGCAATTCATTTTATATTCGCCGACGCCATTAAGAAAGTGTAAATTGTGTAAAATGTGTAAAAAGTGTATAATGAAACTTTTCCGATTGGATGAAGTATATATATGCTCGTCTATATATAAATATTCGACTCTATAAGTTTGAAATATAAATTGTTGAATACCAAGTGTATATCAAGTGTATTACATTATATCGATAGCTCCCTCAATCGATGAAAATCGATTAACGAATGCAGTAAAAGTGACAATGTTCAAGATATAGCTCTAAAATCTTAAAGGAATATAGCTTGGTGTAGCATTATTTAACTGTACTAATACTAAATCTTCTTATACTAGTCTACTCTATAAATTTGAAATATAAATTCTTTTATCGATTACCGATAACAAAAAATGATTGGGATGCAACTTAAAAACGTTTCAGGAACTTTGATTAACAACCAAATTTCATTAGGATCGACTGAGAATCATGGATCGAAATAATTTATTTATATTTTTTAAAGCGCAAATTAAAAAATGCATTCATTCACTACACACAAAGTGTGCATACATAAAATGAGTTTTCCTTTGGGTGCGTCTAGGGTATCTCCTAGTCGGGTTCTCTCGACTGTCGCACTCATATTTGCATTCGCTTCATCTCGCTGCACTTTTATAATAACTGGACTGCTTCTGCCTCTTTCTCTCTCTCTCTCTCGGCTCTCTGTGAGCGTGTTTTTATGCGTGTGACATTTAAATATGTGCCACGCCCACACACACACACACAGCCCTCAATTATCCCACCGCTGACCAAAGATATTTTATCCGTCGATTTTTCGTTTGCAATTTTTTGTGTGGAGCACAAATAAATTTGTATTTTTATTTTTATTCAATTAATTGACTTTCGTGTTTATGTTTGTGCACGTCCTGCTGCAAGTATATATATATATATATATATATATATATATATATATATATATATATATATATGGTCAAACGACAGATGTGTACGGCATTTAGCGCTCTTGCAATATTTTAATCTGATTTGCACGTGGCATATGAAATAATATTCCATTTTGGGTTTATTTTGGCTCCTGCACAAACACAAATGTTTTTCTTTTCATTTCTACATACATATTTAAGAGTGTGTAATATTTCTTCTTCTTTTTTTCTGCTGTTATTTGTGGCAAACAAAGGCGATTTTTTTTTGGAAAATACCCATCAGAAAAGTTAATTTAATTAGACGAGGCAGTAAAAACTTTTCATCGCGGTATTGTATTCAGTTAAGATTAATATCTTTCGGCTAGGAGTTAAATTGACTATACAATTAAATTTACCATACAACATAGTGTTCTCTATGCTTCAGTCTAACAGTATATCTGTTCACCTATCTGTTTCTAAAGCTCTCTTAACTTTAAACGTATCTAAATGGTAAAAATATATTTTTCCTTACGAAAAACAAAACGTTAGTTTTGCAATTTTTTTCAATTTTTTATTTTTAAAATTTTGTTTAATATTCCCTTATACATTAAAGTTAGTTCTACTCCTGGAATTATTTTTAAATTACATATAAATATATTGTTTCCCCCTTAAAGGAAGGAAATATAAATCATTTACTTTTTTTTAATTTTCGTATTTGATATATTTTTTGTCGAACAAGTTTATCGTTTTACATAATATTTATTTTGTTAATTTTAATTTTAATTAAATTTAAATCGGAGGATTAATAAAATTACGGGTTGCTTCTTTCTCCCTTTTTTAAGAGCCTTCTTTCACTTTTCGAAACGTTTTCTCGTTTTAAAATCGACAACTTTGAAATCATTTCTTGGGTGCAGCTATTATTTGTGTATACTATAGCTGTGTATATCGAATCAATATCAGTATGTAGGTGTATTAGTACAAATGCGATTAAATATTCAGATTATTAAGTTAAAAGCAAGACTTTAACCCGGATTGTCTAACGGGTGTTTCCCTCAACTGCTTGTGAGGGGAATGTAATGAAGGGAAACATCTGAATTCAGTATATACAGTGTGTATATATTCCGATCGGAGCAGGCTAGTTAATTTCTATATTTTTCGTGAATTTTAGCTTTTTCAAATATTTGAACAAATTTGCATTTCTTAACTTTATCAATAATTGCTTTTGCTTGCGTGGAGTACATAATGCAAATCTATTATATGTTTTACTTTCCATATTTTATAGATTCTTTTCTTTTGTAATTCATCGATCGCGATCGCTTCAGTGATATACATTTAAATACATTTTTTATCAATTTAAATCTTTTACTCATCCTGGCAACGATGTCAGGCTACGTTTTCCTCTTGAATACATGTGGCAACGCTGCGCTGAGCGGCTAGCGATCAGCTGATGCATTTCGTTAAGAGTTCTCAACACTGGACATGTTTTTTTTGTTGCTTGATGCACTTTGTTAAATATTTCTTTGCGTATTTGCTGAGAATCGTTTCAATTTGAAAAAGTAAAGCACAACTTAGTGTTATAATATTTATTAAGCGACAGATGGAAGAATAGACCTGCAGCAAGTATTACTTTGATTTCGCATCTAAAACTCTAATTTGTAACGGTTCCTGAAACGGAGCGTTTTAAAATTTAAATTAATTATAATATTAACTATAAAGCATTTGTTTCCATTTTTCATTAAAAAAAAACCACATAAATACCAAAGCTTTAAATTATAAACAATTTATGCATATTTAATAGCGTTTCTTCATTATATTCAGGCTTTTTGATAAATAGTTTTCTTATTAGAAATCACATTTTGTGCTAAGAAATTAAATGAAATTCTCTACTTAAACATGTAATATATCTTTAATTTAATATATTTGACCTTTTTGCTATTGCTTTTGGCAATACTCAATCAAATTTTCGCTGCTAATGCAATTATTAGAAATTAGCTCAATGCAATTAGTTTTGCTGTGATTTAGTTTTTGAAATATGAATACGATAAATTAAATTAAATTAAGTTAAGCCCATTCACAGTTAATTGCGGAGCATTTGTATGGATAGAATCTCACAGGTATTTTTTAAATTCAGTTCAATTTTAATTGAAAACATGTTCAAATTAATCGACTTTCATTAATCCTTGTTTAATAAAAACAACATAAAACAAACAAATTTCTTTTAAATGCATTCGAGTTGCACTCAACTTGGCAGCACTTTTTTGTCATGCCACACACACACAACACACACACACACACAGCTGCAATTCTTTTAAAATGTGCACACAAAAATACACTCAACACTGTCGCCTGCTGTGCGCAACAAGTGCAAGTGGGACAACTATAGTTTTGGCAGACACCTAACGCACTCACAGGCTGTGAACAAACACACTCCTGGTTAACAGTCAGCTGTTATGTTAACATAGCGCGCATCCCCAAGAGTATGCAACGTTATTTTGAACCGCAGTCACCACACTCAATATATCGCTGAGTTAACAGTTTGAGTAGCATGTTAATTAACAGCACTGCGGGTGGCGTTAACACTCCAAAAGAGAGCCACAGAGACAGAGAGCGAGAGAGCGAGTGTTACAGCCCGTTTGGGTTGTGTTTGTTCTTATAAGAAATACTGAGCGCAAAACTGAGTCATTTATAAAAATTTAATGGTGGTGTACGGTTCGTTCAGCTCGCAGCGCGTTGCAACGTCTCGATTTGTTGGCCAGTGAAAAAATACAGAAAATTCAGAAAATACATAAGCAAGGCAGAGAGACCCAATAAAATTGTATTATGCATAGCAATTGTTGTCTCGCGTCCCCGTGCAATAAACTGTGACTAAAAAATATCAAGAGAGAAAAACAACAAACAAAAATATATCTCAAAAACAGCGCGTCGCGTCTAAAATTGCAAATTGCAATAAAGTCTGAAACGTGAAGAATACAAAGAAGAGGAAGAGCGCAGTGTAAAAAACAGCAATATTTGAAAAAAAAAGCGGCAAAAACAAATCACAAAACTAAAACAGAAAACAACAAAACATACTACGACAACAAAAACAACAACTACAGCTACAATTGAGAAAATAATAAAAAACGTGAGCGCAATTTATTTTTTTCTTCACATTTTGACTGCCCAACGCAATTTTTAACCCGCTTTTTGTTGTCTGCCGCGTTCTTTTAGTTCTCTCTCTCGCTCTCGCTCTCTTTTCCTCTCGCGTGCTGGTGCAAAAGGTTTACAACGGTTTATTAAGTTTATTGTTTGTCAGTTTGATTAACAACAAATTAAGCATAATTAAGTGTTCCTTTTCCCTCTCTCTCTCTCTCGCTTTTATCACATATTTGCCTTCTCGTTCTTCTCATCATCAGCCGGCAAAGCCGTCGCGTGTTGCGTGTCTGTGTGAGCATGTGTGTGTGTGTGTGTGTGGTGTATACAGTTTTTATGCCCTTTTCACCAGAGAAGTTTTTGGAGTTCAAATCAAATGTTAAAATTTAGTTTGTTTTGCAAATGTCTCCATTTGTATGATTTTAATCAATAAAAAAAGTTGCAACAATTTAAAAAAATGATTAAGTAATTATATTGCAAAAAAATGATTAATTAATTACATTAAATGGTGCTAGATGTCCATTTTTAATAGTCAATAATTTTGTTGTCATATTTGAAAAGTTATTTTAAATATAAATTAATTAAAAAAATATAGGGTATTTGAAATTTGGTATGCAAAGCTTAACTCCACTCTTAGAGTGCAAAAAAAAGAAGCACAGCCAGCATCCACAAACCCACACATATATATAAATATATATATATATATATGTATATATACATTCACATCCCCACGCCGCTTTAAATTGATTTTTGTATGGCGGCGGCGGCGTCGCATTATTTTCTTATTTGCTTCTCACGTTTTGCGTTTGCTTGAGCGCTCTTTGTTTTTGCTTCTTCTTTTTGTTGTTATTTGCTTCCTTTTGTGCCTTGCATTTACGCGCCTTTGAGTTTGCCTCTTGCGCTCTTGCGCAAGCCGCTCTCTGTTCTCTTTCTCAAATGCTCAATGTATGAGTGTTTTTTCATTGTACAACACTGGCGTTTACCAGTTGGGATTTATGTATATTTTTCTAATTGGCGTGGGCAGCAATGCGCACGATTTTTTTTTTTTTTTTGAGAATTAACTTTTGGCAGCCCTTTGCCTTAATCACTTACGTCTGTTAAACTTTGCGAGGCGTTGCTTGAGCATTATTCTTATCAGGCAGAAATTCATTCACAACGCCAACTGCATCAACTTTTGAGTAGTTGTTGCTGTTGTTGTTTTCTCCTTCTGCCCCGCCGCCTATAAAATTCAATTGTGATTACTTTTAAGGCAACGTCGCCGTCGACGTCGTCGTCGTCGCTTCGCTGCACTTGAAAAGAGACAGATTTGAATTTACACCCGTGTCTCTCTCTCCCTTTCTATCTCTCTCTACGTGTCTCACTCTCTCTCTTCTAGTCTGTTGATTTCAAGCTGAGGCGTTTCTTTGTTGGAATTTTTGCTACCTTGTCACTAAAATCATTTACACTTGGCATGCCGCTGACCAAATTCGGGTTTGGCTTGCTTAAATACGCAAATAAACAAAAAAAAAACAAAAACTATCAGCGATATATTTACTCTTGCTCATTTATTGACTTTGAAACCAGAAATCTTTAGGTTTGCTATTCGACTTATTTTATGAATTCTCTATGGCAACAAGCTTTTGCAAATTTATATATATATATATACATATATATATATATATATATATATATACAAATATATATATACACATATATATATATATATATATACACATATATATATATATATATATATACATATATATATATATATATATATACACATATATATATATATATATATATATATATATATATGTAAATATATTTTAAATATGAATATATATTATATATATATTTTTAAGCTTGAAAGCCGAGTCGTACAAATTGTTCTCTTAATAATTATAATAATAAAAAAAAACGTGTTGTGATTCAGCACTGTGAAGTAATGTCTATTTATGCAATAAATTGACTTATTATGCATGTGAATAATTGTACAAATATATGTGCATATATTCCATTGTATTATTTTATTATATTTGCTTGTGTGTATGATGTGCTTAGAGGCGCTACAAAGTAAAAGATTTAAGATATTCTGATTCTGATTAGCAAATTGTTTAAATATTTTAAATTAGAAATTTTCTGCACAAGTTAAAAAGATGCCTAGGTGTAATATTTTACAATTAAAGTTTTTCTCAACAAAAAAATTCAAATTCGTAGGTTATTTAAACAAATATGTGAAATTTAAAATTAGTGAGCAATTTAAATTGAAAATTCAAATTTTAACACATTTCTTTATAAAATTATGAAAAAATAGATACAGCGTTCTTCTATATTTGATATTTAATGTTTTTCTTGAAAAAAAATATTTAAGTTTCACTTTTCAAGTTTATAAAATCTTTGTGAACAATTTTAATTCTTGGTTTCTTGACTCAGTTGTTAAATTAAAACAACTTATATTGTTATATTTACTGTTTTTTGCAAAAAAATATATTTTTGAAAGTATAGATTATTTTTTAAAATATGCAATATTAACTTTGAAATTTATCATAAAATACTTGTGAACAATTTTAATTAAAAATTCTTGATTTTATAAATTTCTCGGCTAAATTGTTATACAATTTGCTTTACAAAAATTTGAATATCATCCTTCACACATACGTATTTCATAATCTTTAAATATAATCAACAAATTAGTGAGTGAATCTGAAGGAATCTCATTTATTGTGCAGTCACATTTCTGACACAAGCTAGCAGAAAAATATAGGGAAACTAGGTCATTAGTATCTAAACATACATCCTGTCCATTTCTCTTAGTGTATAAATGTAATATAAATAAAGAAAGCTGTTATATACATTCAAGATTCATTATATACAAAATGATAAATAGATTTTAAATCTTTGAATAACCCATTTGTTTAATATAATTTTTATAACTTTTTGCAATGTGTGTGTGAATGATATGCAGCCACTTGTCTCGCCCAGTCCAGTCGCCTAGCGTACATTTTGAGTCGGGCTGGTGCTGCTGCATTTATTGCTCTTCTTCTTCGTGTGCTTCTTAGCGGTGCATTCAGTTGCAATTGCTTTGGCGTTTGCTTCATGATGCATTTTCTACTTTGCTGCTCCTGTTGTTGTTGTTGTTGTTTCTGTTGCCTTTTGCACATTCTTCGCACTGTGCCTATTTTGTGTTTTTGCTTTTTTCTTTTTGTCTGGCCTTTCATTTGTATAGCTGTTGTTGTTGCTATTGTTGTGTGCATATTTTCTTTGCTATTTTTTTTCCTGCATTTACTTTGCCTTGTCGCTTTGCTCGTTCTGCTGCGTTGAATTTCAACCTGCCAAGCGAGCATAAAACGTTTGAGGGGTGTGTGTGCGTGTGTGTGTGTATGTATCAGATTGGTAGCTGTACTTTGTTGCATTTTTCTGCTGCAATTTCTAACTGGTTGAGCTTGAGCTTAGTCTCGTCTTGGTCTGCCCCCTCCACAGCCCATCCTCCCTCCCTCTATCTGTGATTATTCTTTGTTTTTTTTGCACTTATTGCCCATCGTCTGTAGGCCGTTGACTGCATTGAGTGCCGTTCCTCTCTGTCTGCCCCCCTCTCCATCTACTCCTCCTCCTCATCTTCCTTCTTTCGTATTTTTTATTGTTGACCCTGCGCGCCACTTATTGCAGTTTCCTCTTGCTATTGCATTTCTTTTGCTTCGAAGCCCCACAGCGCAAAGTACTCAACCCGTTTTCAGCTCAGCTCAAAGCTAAAGTGCTGCTGGGGCTTGTGGGTGGGGTTGTGGGAGGGTGGGTGGTGTGCACTCCTCTGCCCGTTTTAGAAGTGGGCGTCGCCTTTTTGCTTATTGTTGCTGCTGCCGCCTTCGAGCACTTAACCGCCTTCCGTCTTTTGAGTTTTTTTTTATATTTCGTATGGTTTGTTTGTGCTTGCTGCATTTTTCACACTCTCTCTCTCTCTCTCTCTCTCTGTCTCTCTCTCTCTCTATCTCGGGGCAAAGACCACCATCAAACCACCTGACCAAGCCAAGACTTGCTACCCCCCTCCCTTATTCCGCACTTAAATGTCATTTAGACGGCGGGCAGAAACAAATCTTCGTGCCCCTTTTGGGCTGGTTAAATATGCAGCTCAAATGTAATCATTATTGATTTTGTGCCCAGCCTGCCTACCCAATTGCACCCGGTTTCGAGACCACTTCTACCACTCGCCGCCCCTCCCTCAACCCTTTCAGTCCACCTACACTGAACGTATTTTGACCATCTTTGCATATTGCTAAATATATCGAAATTAAATTTATGTTTTTCCTTGTTGCACATTTTTTTAATATTTTCTAATATTTAATAATATTTAAAAAATCCGAAGTATTTTTGAGATTCTTTATGCATTAAAATTCTTTATACATAAAATAATCTCTGTTATCGTGTGTTTCCTATTATTTACCTACACTTACCTTCGACTGCAGTTGTCTAATTGCTTTTATAATACTTTTCTAGCTTATAAAGCTTCGCTTAACTTGTTTTACTTATATCACCTTAAGTTTGATTACTTAGTACAGCTCCTCTGAAACAAAAATCACAATTAGAAATCCACAATTTATCATAAAATGAAAAAAACCAATGAAAGATATTACGTTTTATTGATTACACAAAAAATCGTACATTTTGTTTGTTAATTGAGATGTATTTTTGTCTATTTAGTAAAACTATATTTTTACTAGCAAATTTGTTCAAAAATGTTGTATTACTTAATTATTTTGAAAAATTTAAAGTTTATTTATTAATATAATGAGAATATGCATATATCTTAACTTTACAGCTTCAGCGAGGTCTTTGCTATTTGAAACATTTTCTTTTCATTATTTTTTATGGATAAATAAGAGTCTTTTATATTGTTATCAATTATTATTATTATTATTTCCAATAATTTAATTTAAATTGGGCTTATTTTTGTCTTTTACAATACTTTGGTCTATAATCAAAACCTTCGCACATTTATATTTGTATCTTCTAAATATTTAAATATATATATTTTTTTAAATTTAAATGGTACAGAGTATTTTTCTCTGTCGGTTGATATTAGTTATTAAATAAATGGATATCTATTTAGCTTACTCTTCTAAACCCACAATCAAGAATTATGAAATCAATCCTTTTTCAAAAACCGAAATAAATGCTATTCAATAGCAGCACATTTATTTCTCCCGGTGTGCAGTCGCATTCAGTTAAAGTTGAAGGAGACTTCTCCTCAGTCGGTTTCTGTTCCTGGCTCTGGTCACATTACTATGGCAGATTATCATCCAGGCTGTCAGGTCAGGTCGCTGCTGGTTACTTAAATATGCAAAACGTTGCTGCTTGTTGGCTACTTGCGGCCGGAAAAGCAACAACCTTAAACAGGGAGTGGGGTAAGGAGTATGTAAAAGGTCAAAGGGTGTAGAGAAAGCGGCGCTCCGCTTGCTGGGATAAATGCGGGCTCGGCTGACAGGCTGGTTGGCTGCGTGGCTGCCTGGCTGCTTGTCCTGTAATGGTTGTGGTATAGGGGAGATGGAGGGGTATTGGGTAGCGAGAGCGATTCACACAGGACACTCTTGACTCTTGTTGCATACACATTAGAAATTTAACAGGTTAATGTCCAGAGTCGTAAACGAAACCATTTATTTATGCCATTTGCACGACGCCATCTTTCGGCAAGGACTTGATCTGGTTGTTGCTGCTGTTGTTGCTGTTTTGCCGAATGTTTTCCATGTGTTCGTAATTTACATAATATATATGTATGTGTACCCACACCCCCAACCTCAACGCCAACTCCAGCTCCAGCTCCACCTCTCCTGTCTCCACATCCATCTCTCTTTTTGGTTCCACTTAAAATAAAAACCTCCAAGACAGACGCCGGCTTTTGCTGGGCTGCTGCCAGTGTGAGAGAGACAGAAAAAGGACCTTGAAGGGCTTTGATAATGACTGCCCCCTTTCTTTGGCTACCCCCTATCCCCACCCCCTACTCTTAAGTACGCTGTCGCGAACATCTGATGCGTGCCATAAGCTTAACATTAACATTAATGTATGTTGTGTGTGTGTGTGTGTGTTGGGGAGGGAGTGGGTGCGTCTGTGTGACAGTGTGGCAGTGTGGGCTCTACAGCTGTCAGATTTGTCAGTCAGAACTGTATGGGAGCATACGGCGAAAAGAAGTTACTTGCGATCCAAAAGGGCTTACAAGTTACAAAAAAAACAAGAAACATATGTGCGAGGAATTATTGTAACAATATTGAAATACACTCAAAATGAATATATTAAACGAACATAATGGATTGGTGGGTCTGTAGCAAAAGTTAGTTCATGTTCCTGCTTTCCGTAAGTGGGTCGAATTGTTTTTTTTTTTCATTAATTTTAATCTAAATCATTCATTTTATTTGTTATTTAATTTAAGATTTGTTTTACTTTTTATATTTAGTTGTGTCAACTGACATGGAATAAGTAAATAAATTGCGTATGCCCCTGATTGTGTTTTAAATATGTCTTTCGCTGGCTCCAAGCTTCAAGTGTTTTTCCCCCGAGAGAGTTTAGCGGCTTGCGTCCAATCAGGATTTTTCAAACTCCATTTAAAAACATTTAGTCTCATTTCAGGCTTATGAAATAAAAATGTTCATAAATATATTTAAAAAATATATTTCTCATTGGTTCACAGTTTATGTTAATATGTATATGAATTGAATATCTTCTTTATTTTAGTAATCTCTAATCATTAAAAGGTTTTGGTCTGGTTGCGTTAATCTGGATTTTATTAAATGAATGATTTTTAATTGAATTATTTCATTATTTATTTTCTGATTTTTTTAAGTCTTAATCTTTTTAATTTTATGGACTGCATTTAGTCTACATTAAATAAATTGTATACATTTCCAATTCACTTATTTGTTGTTGATTACGCATATATACTCAAAATAAAATACCATTATTTTTCAAGTTTTAATCTTTACAATTTTGTGGATTGCAAATAAGTCGTATATATACTTTATTTATATGTATCTAGCCATGAATACTCAAATGCTTTTAGTTCATTGACAACTACCAAAAAAAAAAACTAAACAAAAACTAGTATTTTGTATTGTTTGTTTTATTAAGTTGAAATTCATTTTAGCTTTACTTGCTCCAAATATTTTGTGCTTACTACTTCCTATCATAAAAATGCGAATTCCGATTTGAATCAGATTTCTGCTCAGAAACATTAGGAAATGTGCTTGGCTATTTACAACTGGTTAAATGATAATGATGAATCGTGTGCCAGAAAAAAAATTCAATTGCAACCTGAATTGAAGCTCATTTGTGACTTGCAATCATAATTGCGGGTTATCAAAAAATCGCATCTCTCACAAATTGGCAATAAATGCATTTTGATGAATGCAGCTGCAAAAATTCCAGAAAATTTCCATTAATTCTTGGACCTATTTGTACATTATTAGCCCAAGCCGCATCCGGCTGTTGCAAACAGTTGCGCCTGCAACATGAGTCTGTCTATCTGTCTATCTCTCTCTTTCCTTTTCTCTCTCTTCAATTCTTAACCAGTTGCATTGCACGACTATTTCTAGGAGTCTTCTGACCCAGCCAAGTTATCCACTGCTAATTGCAATGCAACAACAACTGAACCAATCCAAAATTGCCATCGATTTTTCCTTAGCCGCTTAAACAGCTTTTCCAAATTTGTCAGCGACTCCTGCAGCTTGGCCATATTTGGTGTAAAACTCGAAAGATTTTTCTTCCAAAGAAAATCGATTTCGTCTGTACAAGGGTAGCCGCTTTGGGTTATTTATTTTATTTATTTACTTTATTTATGTATTATATCGATTAATAGTCAACTCACATTTAGGTGAAACTCTTGTTTTTTTATACCCTTATAGAGGGATCATTGAGATCGGATCATATAGTTTGCAAATAATCAATTAGTGTAAAGATTGTATAAAAAAACATTTCTGCTTATTAAGATTGTTAAAGTGTTTCTCATATTTTGAATAAAAATCTTTGAGCAACATTTTTGATTGCAAAATTATTCTAGCCAAGCTCATCAGTTCTGCGTGTTAATATTTATTTATTCAATATCCAATCGGTTATTTGTTTAAATTTATAATTCGATTTAAATGTCTGCTGATTGTCTTTGCAGGGTATGCAGCCCTCGGCGTTCATAAAATAGCTTTACTTCTTTCTTGTTTTCAATTCCCAAGCTCCAAAAACTCAAATGTCATCGTTAAAAATTTGATTCGCTTTTTTTGTTGTTGCTACGAAAAATGCTTTTACTCAGCAGTTTTTGGTGCGGGCAACCTGTTAATATTTATTACCCTACATTCGCTTTTGCTTATTGTAATTAGCTGACACGCCGATCTTGTTTGTATTTTTATCACAATTTAATTGTATACACAATAATTTGATCGATATCCAACCTTCAAATAGCACACATCGTATTTATTTCGATTTATGCTGGCACACAGCAGTTTAGCTCCTAAGGGTATTCAAATATTTGGCAAATTACACACATACATATAGCTATCAGTATTTGGAGTTCACCGAAAGAGAAGAATGACTACTGGATTTGTTTCGGAACTTGACATATTACAGTTGGGATACTATATCCATTGGGGTGCTGGAAAATCAATAGCATCGATATGGACAAAGCGATAAAATGTCGTATCTCCCACAATTTTAATGTTGAAGTCAACAAGTTTGGAGGCTAGATTGCTGATGACTTTTTTTAAATATTGCCATACGTATTGCAATTGTGTGCTGATGGGTTATCGATAACAGCGATAAGTGCAAATCGATGAAACCCAATATCTCCCACAATTTAAAAGCTTACCAGCAATATATCTTCAAGCATCAACAGCTAAATAAATCAGTTGTTATATGTATTAACCTAACAGAGTATCGGCTAGTCTACCACACCTGCTGTTACATAATTATCTCGAGTTTTGAAATGCTTTAAAATATGGCGTATCAGTTTGTTAACTTAACAACTTGCTGGGTAAGTGAGTGACCTGATAGCCACAAAGAGCTCTTCACACTTTTAGCAAAAATAAACTACCAACTTTAAACAACGAATTTATTGTTGAACAGAAATAGTCATTACTAATGTTATACAAGAGTATACAAGAGATAACTATACTGATTTAAAATCACACCCACAACTATACACAAAAGTAAACAGATCTGCGCAAATGTATAGTGATGTAGAAATTTAACACTTTTAGTGAGAGTTTTGAAATTCGATTAAGATATATTGACGGCTTGTTGGCTTATTAAATTATAATTGCCGTAATCTATAAACAGATTGATATAAATAACATAAATTACTACAACAGCGTTCAATCAACTAAATTCGATATTTGCTCTGAGTGAATCTTTAATGTTTTTTCCCCCCTTAATTTAAACATTTATTTTCCAATGAATTATCCAAAATGTGCAAGCTGCTGACGCACTGAGATAAATCATTTAGCGATTCTGCTACCCACATTGACCCATTCTCTCTCTCTCTCTCTCTCTCTCTGTTGCTGTTAATCTCATTATTTCTAATACAATGGCTCTCTGAGTACTCCAGCATTCTTTCTCTCTCTCTCTCTCTCTTGGTCTTGCTCTTGCTCTTGCTCTCTGTTTATATGGCTTTAACGATACAAATTTTTGTGTGTGTTTTTCTTCTTCTTTTTTAAGTTTGATTAAACCAATTCGTGCCTCAGTTGTTGTTTTTGTTCTTGTTATTGTTGTTGTGGTTAACCGCGGTGTAGGCATTTTCATTCATAGCCAAATGCTTTTCGTTGTTGCTGTCGCTTTTTTGTGTACATTTGTATATGTGTTATATTATTATCATTAGCTGGTGTTGTTTGCTTGCTCGCACTCTCTGCTCCCGCTCTGGCTGGCTAGCTGACTGGCCGGCAAGTTCATTAACTTTTGTTTGGAGCAGCCAACAGCAGCAGCAGCAGCAGCAGCAGTAGTAGAAGCATCCAGCAGCGGGAGCAACAATTTGTCAAAAATTTTTGTTAGACATGCGATTTTAAAATTATGCTTGTGTTTTGATATTTCAATTTGGCAGCGGTAAAAAAGGTGTTGTCGACTCCTCTCCTCTGTTCTGCTCCACTCTCCTCTCCTCTCCACTGAGTGCGTGCTTCTCTTGGCCATATTAACCTACTTGGATATATATTTTTGTTTTGTTTGTTATATTTGGAGGCGAATTGCGTCCGGTTGCCAAGCAGCGCAACGTTTGTTGAATTCGCGTTTTTGTACATGTGTAAGCCGTAAGCCTTGTTTAATTTTGATTAGCACTCAAAAGTCGATCTCCACCCAAGTTGTGGACAAACTGATTACCTGTTGTGCCGGTTTACTTATTTTGGGGCTACAAGCAGTTCCAGTTCCAGTTCCATTTCAGCATCGTTTAATAGTGTCTGACGTCAAAATGTCTCTTTCGAAATGACACTGAACGGGCAAAGAATTGTACCGGTTTAATAACATTTGTCTTGCCTAGATATCGTATCGACCGACTTATGCGATTCTATTTCCTTATTGAGGGGGGAGTGTCTTCATCAGAGTGTGTAATTTTCAAATTCCTTGAGATTTTTCCAATCAAAGTAAAATTTGTGCAAAACAAATGTTTACAGTAAATATACAGATTTTATAAGTAGTTTTTGGCGCTTTTATTCACTTGTCTTGCCACAATCATAATAAACAAACAAACAAAACATACTTTGAGCTATTCGAATTGTGAAATAAGCTAAACATCTGTTGATTTATGTATGAGTGAATATTTCAATTTACATGCTTTATTCTATGCATTCATTTTTAATTTTATTGAGTGCGTGCATTCAATGAATGAATTTAATATGCATTTATTCACGTGACGAAGTTTGCCAAAAAAAAAAGAAGCCAAACCTGTTCCAACTTTTTATGCAAAATAGTTGGAATATCTGCTTCCGTCATGATTTATTCCGGGGCTTGGCTTAAATCACTCAAACGTTCAAGATAATAAAATAATATTGATTTTTTAACTAATGCTGTGTGCATTTATTCTCTTCTGTTTGCAGGTACGTGTTCCATGCATTGATTTCTCAACCCCATTAAGCAAGCTCACAACAAATATTTTCGCGTAAGTCTAAACAGAAATATATATTTATTTTTTTGGACCATAAAACTAGCTTAATAGCCTAGCCCTGCTGGGTGAATCCATTTTCAGGTAGCGATAAATATGTAAAAATTGTATTTCGCTGTCGAACAGATGTTTCAGTAATTAAACACTCATCAATCTGCTCGCTGGCTGGCTAACTAACTCACTTACTGGCTGGCTGCATTAAGTTATCAACAAGTCTTTTAATTATTCTTTCATACACATCTGGGTAAGGGGAGGTGAGAATTGAGAGGAGAGAGAGGGGAGAGAGCCACAAAGAGAGATCGACCTAAATAAAGCTAATGATGCTGATCGGCACTTGAGCCCTGCCAATATCAAACTGGAATTAATCACACATCTCACTTTAATTCTGTACTTATCTACAATGGGGGTTCGATATTGGAAACTGGAAATACATTGGCTTGAGTGACATCCAAAGATTCAGGAGAGATCTATCAAGCAGTATTAAATCACATGATCTTGGTGTAATTGCCACTTAGAAGAGGAGTCGCCGCTAGTGATAATCGCTTCGTAGAACTGGTTGTGCAACCAACAACCATGTTGAAGCACGTTGCGCTTCAGTTCTTGTGCCAATCGAATCTTGCGGTATTCTCTCTGCGAAGTAAAGTCAATTTTTTTAAAACTAGTTTTGGTTTTTTTTTTTTATCTTTGTCGGTGTATAGGTGGAATTAAAGTAAATGTAAAAAAATACTTCAAACTATATGCTACTATTGACAAAAAATGAGGTGTTGTACAAATATGTTTAAATTGGCACTCCATTAGTAGATGGTGGTCTTTATCAAACTATAATATTTTCAGTTCAGTGAACTCAGGCTCAAATCAATTCTGAAAATAACACAAAAAGAATGATCTATCTCGAATTTTGATAGTACGATCGAATCATTTTCGAGTAATCTTTGTTAATTACAATAGATTATATCGTGCAATCAATTCAGAGCCCTCTATTTCTATGGTTATTTTTGTATGCATTTGTGGTTGGGGATCTAAAGTAACTCTTTCCCTAACTCTCCCTTAAGGAACTTTTTACTAACACTCTTTAATTGTAAGTCTGATTGGGCTTTGTCCAGTTTTGCAACTAAAACCCCCGTATATTTTGGAAACATTTTTCAATTAAAATTTAAAAATTGTAAATGTTGCCTTTGTATCTTTCTATTTGAATAGAATTTGAATGGAATAATAACTAATTAAGATATATATTGGTAGAAATAAGAGTAATAAAATGACAGCAGACTATCTTTAATAATATATGTGCGTTGTAGACCTATCTTTAAATTTGCACTCCATTAGCAGATAATGGTCTGCGTCGCAGAGTAATATTGTAGTAGACTAGTTCTCAGTTTTCGGTTCAGTGAACCTCAAGCTCAATTCAATTCTAGGCCATTCAGTCAATTTGACCAGCTAGCAAGCCTAAAAATAATAACTAGTTGCTGTAGCTACTAACAATTTCCGTTAAACGCGTTCGAGTCGACGCCACTTGTAAAAGTGCTGCTGCTGTCAAGGAAGTTGCCTATTTTCAGTTATCCGCCCTCCTTTTCTCTCTGCCTCTCTCTGTTTTTTATTTAGTCTATTTTTAATTCAATCAGTGTACTGCCCTTAGCTGTGTGGTCTGCCATTTGAAAGCGTAAATTGTATCTGCAGCAAATAAAAAATAAAAAAAACTATAAAACGTTGATAAGGCTTTAGAGTAACGCAAAATTAATCTGGTGACTTTCTTTTCAGCACACAGCTGAGCAAAGCAAGTCGAATACAATGGCAAAGAGCAGAAACTAGTTTTCGACATTTTCCAATAGTTACTGCAACATACTTGGGCCAAAAAAACTTTTGCTGCTCTGCCGCTGCGGTTTGTGTACAACACCAGCATCGTCATCAGCACGGACCAAAACCAGGCAAACTCTCGTATCATCGTCAGTCACTCAGTCAGTCAGTCTGAAAGTTTTCCATCATAATCTACTTAACTTTTGCTGCAATCAATTGCAGCCTTGTGTTGCAGTTGTTGTCGTTGTTGTTGCATGTGTCGCCTCATTGCATTTGAGTTGCACAGCCTCTTCTCAGACTGTGGCTCTGCGGCTGCTTTCGTTCTGCTCTCAACCCATATTTATGCAATCTCTTTGTGTATAGATACAGATACAATAGTGAAGAGCCCACAGTGATACTGATTCTTTCTGCGTTAATAGAAAAGTTGTCAATGTTTTTCAGTTGATGCTGCGAAAGCGGATGCGAATGCGAGTTCTTGTCTTTTCTATATATATATATATATATATATATATGTTTCGCATGGAAGAAGAGGAAAAGATGTTGCATCTTGTCTGTCTGTCAGCTTGCCGTTTGCATAGATGTGTCTGTCTGTCAGTCCAGCTGCCAAGCTGTACCACTGTCAATCAGCTACAGCAGCAGACTTCAATACAAGTTTTGCTTTTCTATTTTCTAAACCAGACACACTCACAATACACACACAGAGAGACAATCTCAAATACAGCAATACAGATACAATATCTTATGGATGCATTGAAGCGTAATTGCACTTGCCTCTCAAATCTCTTTCTCGCTTGTTCGCTGGCTCTCTCTTTTTTTAAATTTTATTTTTTTAGCTTAGCTGTGTCTTTATCTCAGATTTTTGCTCTCATCGAGCTCATTTTTGAACTATGTGTATGTATATATATGTTTATGTTTATGTAGATACATACAATTGCGAAAAAAATAATAGCACCACCTCACAAGAAATGTTTTCAAATGTGACTTTATTACATTTGTAAGTTTGAGGAACTTGTTAATACGTATTTTTAAGTGGTTGAAGTACATTAAAAAAAGGAGAAAGAAAAAAATAATTTTTTTATATATTAGATATTTAAATAAATTAAAAATTACATTTGATGAAAACGAAGAAAATGCACAAAAATTTGCACTTAAAATTATGAAGACTAGAAATAAACCATCGATTTCTACAAAGTGCGCAAGTGGAGCTATTATTATTATATATATTGAAAAGAATTCCAGGAGCAGTACTAAGCTCAATTTATATGGTGCTTACTAAAAATATATATAAAAATCCATATTTGAAAAAATTGCAAAACGAATGCTTTGTTTTTTCATTCCTAAGGAAAAATGGCGTAGTGGTGCTATTATTGTTTTTCGCAACTTTGTAGGTCGTTGAAAATGCAGCGAGCATTCTTTACCCTTTGAAATGAATCTTGCTGTGCTCTGAGCAACTTTTAAGCTCAAGTTGTAAGTAAATATTAATTAGCATTGCCTTTTCTTTAAGTTTAAGTACTACAAGCTTCACAGTTCATATTTCATTATGACTCAACATTGTTTTGATTTATTTCCTAAACATCGTCGATATACACTCTTAATGTGCAACTTGTTAATCTTTGTAGTGCATTTACGAGTTGATTTTTAGTCAAGCTTAGCTTGAATTGGGGCTGGGCTATTGTAGCTTGGGTTATGCCTTGTTTTTTTTTTTGTTTTTGTTTTTTTTTTTGCTGAGGCGTGGGACGAAGTGACCCGCTTTGCACTCACCTATTTGGCTATGTGTGTATATAGATATTTATCCGTATATGCAGCTGTAAATCTATGTGTGTGTGCTTTGCACATCTCGTTTCTCCAAATGCTCTCTCTCTCTCTCCACGTTTCTCTCGCTCTCTCTGTCTGTCTCTCTAGTTCGTTGGATGTATCTCAAAGTGTACACGTTGAGATTTAGTATTGTGTTTGAGGCTTTGTCGTTTGCTTTGCTGCTTCAGCTAATTGTTTTGTATAGTCATAGTCATATCGAGAGCTGGTGAATATAACTCTATGTGTCTCTCTTGTGCACATAATCGTAATTGATAGTTTGACTTTTACACACAGACACACACACACACACACACACACAAAGTTGCCAATCGAGTACAATGTGCATAAGTTAAGGGCTTGTTTACGTGTCGCTGCTATTGATGCTGTTTGCTGCCTGCTGTTTGTTGTTGCCTTTTGTAATTTGATACTTAAAATGTGGCAGGCCAAGCCAAGACCTTCCTGCAAAATGTACACACACATTTATATGTGCATATGTATGTAACTGTGTGTGTGTGTGGCTTGAACTCTGATATTTTTGGTATTATAGGGCAAAGCCAGTTGAATGGAGGTAATGCGCATACGTATACGTAATATCCGCCTTACATTACTCATACGTCAAGTGATATCAACTACCAAATACGAAATACGAAATTATGCGCATCTCAAATAAGTGTAAATTTGTCCAAAAGTACGTGAAAAGTTCATTGTGCGTTTTTGTTGTTGTTGTTCCTTTTGTTGTTGTTGTTGTTGTCTTTGCTTGTTTCTATCGTTAACTCAATCAAATGTGTTTCACTTTTCTTCTCTCTCTCTCTCTCTCTCTCTCTCTCGTGTCACTGTTTCTGTGTGTGTGCGAGCGAGAGTGCACCAGGAGCAGCAGCAGCGACGTCGCAGTCAACAGCTGCGTTGGCAGATTGCGTGTGCTTTTCGTTTCGTCGGCTACTTATTTTTTTTTATGTTCTGCTTTTTGCTGCTTTGTTCGGTTTTTTTTGCCTTTGCATTTTGCGTGTATCAAGCGTTCATTGCCTCTTCTCTGCGCCTCTGTTTTACAGCTGTGCTTCTTCGGTTGCATTTTAATTTTGTTTTATTTTTAACGCGTCGCATACAAATGTTTAATCGCTTATTTTTGTGCTTTGATTCGCTTGGCATTTTGTGTTTGTGTTTTTTTTTGTGCGAAATGATTTGCCCGCTTTTTCTTTGTTTCTCTTCTTTGCGTGGGCGATTGCACTGTGAACTCTGGATCAGCTGTATATGTGTGTTTGTGTGTGTGTGTATCTGTGACTCAAGGTCAAATAAAATGACCTTTCAGTGATTTATGTTTTGTTTTGTATGCTGTAAGCTAATGTTTGATGTTGTCCTATTTCAGTTCAAATCAAACACGTGCTATGCGAAAAATGTCTAGTTAATTTTATGTATAAACTCATTCGCTTATTGTATATATTTAGATAAGCATTGAGGCGCTCGAATTCTTTGTTCTACATCTTATATCGATTGTTGGCTTATCGAAGCAGTGAGTATTGACTCAGATAAGGCGTACAATACAGAGTACATTTTTAGTGCCATTCTGTAAATATGGATTTTAAATAAATCGTATTTCACTTGACAAAACTTTGAATTTCGTTTAAATGAAATTAAACTTAAATTTTTATAATTTGCTAGTAAGCTTTACTTATTTCCTATTGCTGATATCTAGAGTATCCATAATACTTTTTATTGCCACACTTACGGCATGTGACTAATATATAATAATCATATAATAAATCACTTTCTTTTTGCTGACCTTTACCTTTAATCGGCTGTCAGTCAACAACGTAATTAGACACAAACAAATAAATTCATATGTGAAATATTAATACGAATTTATCGCAGCGTTAATCAAACTGTTAAGTATTTTTACTCAAGCGCTTAACTCTAACAATCTCGTTTGTTGTTGTTTGCCATATAATATAACATTTAACGTAACTTCAACAGCCCTCCCTCCCTCTCCCCCTCCCCCTGCTCCACTCCCTCTCTCTATCTCTTTCCCGCCCTCTGTATCTGTCTCTGTTAATCGAGTGAGCAGATTACTTATCAATATTATGGGCCTAGTCAAAGCAGTTGTTGTTGTTGTTCATTGCCAATCGCAATGCATGCCATGCATTTAATCAGTTTAAAACCATGCTATAAAGCGTATATATATGTGTGTGTGTGTGTGTGTGAGTGTGTAGGGCCATGCTCGCCCATGCATACATATACACACATACACACACACGCTTAGTGTAAATACTTATGCACAGGCAGCGACACAGTGTTGCATTTAAGCAGCTTTAATTTCGTTTCAACTGGCCCAGCAATAATAATAACAACAACAACAACAACAACTAGAAAAAGCTGTTTCACATTTTATTTTGCGCTATTTTTATTTACTTGTGCCTTGCATTTCGCTTTGCCTTTGCTTTGCTTTGGCTTTTGCCTTTGCCTTTGCTATTCTCATTGTTTCTCGCTTTGCTGCTGTTGTGCAGCCTGCTGTCTTTGCTGTCTTTTTGCATATTTTTACTTTGGCTTGCAAACTATTTTTGTTTACTATTTACTTTCGCGTCGCCGGCGGTTGGTTGTGTGGCGACTAGTGGGGGGAGTGGGGTTGGAGGGAAATTCTTTGCGCTTAGTGCGTTGATTTCCCGACCTAGTCGGCGACAATATTTGTTGTGCACTCAACAACAACGCAATGCCAACACAGGAAAAGCAGGCAGCTCACAGTTCGCAGTTACAAGAGACAAAGGCCAATGGGGAAAGGCGCTACTCAATTCTCTCTCTCTCTCTCTCTCTCTCTCGCTCATTCTCTGGGGTGTAGCCCCTGCCAACGCCACTGCTGCCTAGCTGCATAGTGCATTGCTGCCTAGGCATTTTGCGGCTATTGCACAGTGGAGTATGAATTTATTTATGAAATAACAAAAACTAGCGTAAACCGAAAACAGGAAATTATGAGATTACATTTGGGTTATTTATATATATTTCAAATTTCAAATGGTATTTTCCAGCAACATAAATTTGTTTAAAAACGAAACTGTTTGTTTATTTACCTTTAAGATATTTAGTGGTCTTGGCCTTGGCTCAGAATGTTTTTTTCTTTCACTATTTAAAAAGTGAAAAACTTATTTTAATTTGATTAGCTCTTTTAAAAGGTTTCTTTACTTTACTTTATTATTAATGCTTTTCGTTTAGTTGACTACCAAACAGATAAAGTTTTTTTTGTTTTTCGTTCTGATTTTTTTATTACAAACTTTCCCACGATGTTTTTTATGAATGTTGTCCCCCCAACGAGACCACTGTGCCATGTTTCGCTAGCTTTTGTGTGCCTCCTCTCCTTCACATTCTTCCCTCTCTCTTACTCTAACTGTATGTCTGCGTGCAGTGCCTCGCAGATAAGTTGTTGTTGATGTCGTTGCATGCCACACTCGCAATGGCGCAAAAGTTCCTAGACCACTCAAAAAACATAAAAAAAAGAACACAAAATTTATATGCGCCGTCGCGCATGCAGTCGCCGTCGCTGGCAGCGCAGCCGGCGTCGAATGTTGACACGTACAGCGGCAGCGTCGACGTCGCCGTCGTCATTGCCGTCGTCGCGCCTTGTATGGCTTTCAATGGCAGCAGATTATTAATATTGCAAATGTGTGTGTGTGTGTGTGTGTGTGAGAGAGAGAGGGAGAGGGAGAGAGTGAAGTGCAGCGGCGAGCCTATAAATATGTTTTTGGCATTAGGCCTAGGCCCTGGCTTCAGTTTATCTTATGCTCTGCTCATTTTTACACTCTTCGCAAAAGCGAAAGAAATATTTGAAATATTTACAGTTATCTTCGAGATATATATTTTTATATTTAGATATGTTTATAAATGCATATTGTACATATATATCCGAGCGATCTACATTTTTAATAACATAACATAACATTTTCAATTCAAATTTCACCAAAATCCAAATCTTATAACTATTTCAAATTTGTATACTCTGATGCCGCCATGCGGCATTTATAAAAGTAACTTTTTTCGATACCTTTAAGCTAAAGCCTTGAAACTTGGAACATATATTAGTCTGTGCCCGGGACAAAGTGTAAAAATTGGAGTGCTACGTCCACTAGGAGACTGGGAAATCAATTAAATCGATAGTCACAAATCTAAAAGGTCACATATCGCCCCAATTTTAAGGCTACAGTCACCAAATTTTGTAGGTTGTTGGCGATGTCCTTCAAAGATCGGCATATGCAGCGCCCACCTCCACCAAAGCTGATATTTCGGAAAATGTTAATCGATAAATCCGCATATCTTCCACAATTTTAAAGATAACTTGCTGGTAACTTCCTTCAAAGATCGGCATATACATTTTCAGACCACGCCCACACCCTCTGCCACTAGGAACTTCGGCCCTAGAAACCAAATGTTGAAAGTATGTTACTGACCGATTTCGATAAAGAATTGAATGGCCACGCCTCCAAAAATCGATACACTTGTTAGTATAAATCGATAAAACCATATGTCTCACACAATTTGATAAATATACTCATCAAAATTCTCAAATGCTTGGAAGGAAGATTACTAGGAACCTTCTCTAATAATTTTTCTTTAGCCACGCCCTCTACCGCCTCTTAAATTCCAAAAGCTCATATCTCCCGTAATTTAAGAGCTACAGTTTTCAAACTTGGAAGCAAGCTTACTAGGAAACTCTTCCAACATTTTACTTAAAATCTATTGAAAGATCAGTTCTGTGCCCCGATCTGTGGCAGCTCTTATCAGATGGTATTACTTGTGGTATCAGAGTATTTCAACGTTGTTACTTATTTTTAATTTGTAATATAATCTTAAATTTTTAATTAAAATTAATCTATTTTTTACATTTTGTATTATTTTTGTGGTTAGTTGACTTTAAATTAATTTATAAAAAAAAACAAAAATAAATATAAGTACTCTAACAGACTAGTTTCTTATCCAATTTTTAATGGAAATATTTATATTGAAAACCTGGAACTTACTCATACAATATCATTTTGCATTTCGTGGCTAAAGCTAAAGCAGTTCAAAAGTCGATCTATGATGATCGTTCAGAAAAATATACATTATCCAAATTGTTTAAATGAGTATTCAATCGTCGGCCTGGCGAATTCAACTTTTCTTCTTTTTTGTCTTTGGGGGGAAATGTTTTTTTTTGTGGAAAAAAAATCTGTGTTGCCGTTGACTACTTGAAATAATTGCGAAAAACTGCGGCGGTTGTGTGGCAGCTGCTTACTCTCTAGCAAGCAACCTGTCTGGCTGCCGCAGGGCGGCAACATCATTATCAAACTTAATTATCATTGGTCTGTGAGGCAGCAGCAGCAACGCACATTGCACATTGCACTTTTCTCTGCCTATCAACATCATCATCATCCCAACAACATCAACATCATCATCATCATCATCATCATCATCATCATCATCATCATCATCGTGGTTGTCGGTTGCTCGACATGCGCGCTTTGTCTGTTGACTTCCACAGTGTGTGGATGCGACCATATCGTATGCTGACTATATATATATAAGTATATAATATATATTTATGTGTGTGAGTGTATATAACATGCTCCATGCACACTCCACTTGGTGCTGCATTTGCTTGTATGTGTGTGTGTGTGTGTGTGTAAATGTATGTATGTAAATATGTATGTGCAGTCTGTGTATAGCAATTGAATATTTGCAAGAGATTTCCGTTCATTAAACCCGACAGCGAAAAGCAGAAAAACAGCTACAACAACATCAACAGCAACAACAACAGCAACAACAACAAAAACAACGAATGAACGGCATAGAGCAACGACTGTAGGCGGCCTTTGAGTACCGATCCCCCGTCTCCGCTCTCCTATCCCTTTGTGTGTTGCGTTCCTGGTCTGGCCCTCTGTCGGACCGGGCTAGCTTCTGGCTGCACTGCTGATGATGATTTGTACTACGACGAGTGCTTCGCATTTAATTTTCTATTTTTTTTGGTTTTTTTCTTTGTGATTTTTGTTTTGGGAGCTTCGCTATAATTAAATTCCTCTTTAAAGCTGCGAATCGCCTGCCTATCGTTGTTTCAAGCATACCCTGTACCTAATAAGAATGGTTAATCGGGTATCACGAAAGTTGCGCTAATATACTCAGCAAGTATTTACACATATGTTTACTAGATCAGCACCAACACCTCATTTATTACAGATAATATAGAAGATATAGACACCATAACTTTCCTCAATTGCCTAATAACTCGATGCAATAACAATATTTTTGGCATCTTTTTATAGATTGTAATAGCCACATGCTCCTAAAATATCGACAAATATTTGGAGCTGTATTTATGATATCTCATAGTCATGTGCTTTAAACTGTTTAACTCCTTGTGATTTTGTGCGCTAGTGAAAATTTTATTATTGTGGGCGCTGAATTTGGTGGCAGAAGAGTCTCAGCTGCCTACGCGTTGAGAAAAAAAGTGTGCAAGTTTGTCTTATAAAGTGCAAACAAAGTTTGCTTGGAGTGGAATGAGTGCTTATAAAGTTGATGTGGGTCGTAGCAGTCAATTTGAAAGTGATTGCAGGATTTGAATACTTTAAACTTCTTAAACATCGACCGGCAACAAATTAAAAGACTTGCAAAAATATAGTTTCTGACGCCCAAAGTAATTTTTTTAAATAGGTAAGCCGCATTGATTTATCGCGCAAATGTTTTTGATCTAGTCGAAAATTCAAGTTAAGACAACGTGTACAACGAATAACTTGAAAGATACATAATTGATGGTGAAATCTCTAATAGCCAAATTAAAGTTAAGAGTGGATCAAACTTTTCTTTAATGTCCCCAATTGAATTGTCTTTGTTGTTCGCCCATGTTCAAATGTCGTTGACTCTAAGCCCTTTCTAAGGAGACGGAGTATTTTCGTAGAAAATTATAAAACCTGCCAGCGAATGTTTTTGAGTTCGAAGTTTCAACATTGAAGTTTATTGGATTTTACAAATTTAATTGTTTCTGTTATGTGTTAATATAAATCATAAACTATTATGTTATTTCATAATTTCTCGTAATTGAATAAGCTTGATATCAACTGGGATCTGGGATCAACTGGGATCTCTAGTAGACTTCTACTTATTATTCTTCCGTCGTTAATTAGCCGTGTCTTCAAACATAACATTTATTTATAGTAATTTATTTATTTAATGTGGACTGTAATAAGTCCACAATTTTAAAAAGGTTTAAAAAAAAATAAAGGATAATGAAATGAATTAGGCATCAACATTCAATACAAGGTGCATTGGTGAAACACAGAAAAACCAAATCAGACCCAAACTTTTGAATAACGTTAAGAAGTGACAAATAATGAGTGAGAACTTAAAGTGAAGATACTCAATTCCTTTTTTCTGTTAGGTCATTTTATCTTTTCTGTTCCTAGGACAGAATTCGCTAAGTCAGGAAAGACTCTGACCGTGCTTAACTTTGCTGATTTTATCCTATAGCCACAGGTTCCGAGAATTTCCTATTTATATTTGTTCTTCCTGAACATTTGAACATTTTAATAACCCAGATATCTTACATCTATAAACTGTATGTCTATTAATTTGTTATTTTTCAAATTTCTTTTTAAACCTTTATTGTTTATTGTTTGTTGACCGCTTATTATAATTTAAATGTGTTTTTTGCTGGCTTCAGGTGAAGAATTATTTATTTCTTATATTTCGATTCCCGACGGGGTTTCAAATGATTTTTAAATTTGTGGAGATAAATAAAGAAGTTTTTGATTGGAGACTTTCGTTGGCATTTGCCTGCGATTCCCGCTTATTCCACTCGAAGTCTATAATTCGATTAAGCATTCGATGAGAGCACCGGTGAGATCAATGTAACCACAGTGTTTAATTGAATCTCTCTTGGGCTTTTCCTGCTGCTTATCTAACAATAAGTTCTTTCGCTTTTTGCCGCTTGCTTTGTGGCCTCTTTTTTGTTGTTGATGTTTGTTTTGTTATTTGCTCAACGTTTTGTGGTGCATTTTGGCAAAACTTGAGTCTCGAAGTTCGCCCACAGCTAAGCTGGTCATGTGTGTGTTGGGAGCGGCTTATGCCTAATACAACTACTATTATACGTGTCTACATGGTTGAGAATTCCTTGCACTCCGTCCTCTCTCTCTCTCTCTCTCTCTCTCTCATTCTCTGCTGACCTGTGGCAAAATGCTTGCTGTTTCTAATTGCCGTGTTATTGTGTGTGAGTGTGTGTGCTCCAAGGGGCATGTGCATCATATGCTGCATGTAAGAAATTTGCCCTGACTCGTAGTTTAATGTGCTCTCTTGGCTCTTAGCTCTTGGCTGAGTTTATCATAATACCTTTGAAGATATTTGCGGCAGGCACCGAAGCAACTTCTAAGCAGACTTAAATGAATGACAGACTGACTAGCTGAGTGAGTGAGTGAGTGAGCGACTGTCTGACTGACTGGCGTGTGGTCGGTCCAAACGGTGGATTGTATATGTACGCTTCTTTTTGGCTTGGTTTCGTTTCGTATTTGGCCATGTAAAATTTGCAGTGCTGAAAAACATGTTTCCCTGTCGCTCAATCCATGATGTGGCAGTGAAAAACTGTTGAAGAAAAAACTACAAGCTGCATGCAGCATGCAGCAGTTCCCTCCACAGATGTTCATAATGATGATGATGATGATGATGATAATGATGATTGCAAGCAAGCACGCCAAGTTTTCTGCTTTTGTTACCGCTACCCGATGCCCCACCGACCATGCTGCTGATGTTGCCTGGGTCGTCGTCGTTATTCATAGAACATAGCGAACATGTTTGGCCATTTTCTTTTCTGTCGACTGGCTGGCGGCCTGTTTGTCCGCTTTTCTTTCTCTGTGTTTCTCATGTCTCGTGTCTCTTGTTGTCTTTGCCTTTTCCATTTTTCCTTTCGCAGCAGCAGCAGAAGCAGCATTCATGCATTTTTCCTGCTAACAACCAGATGAGACAGCCCAGTTGAGCCATAAGCCATAGGATGCAGTTGCTGCTGGCCGGTTTTTTGGGCTCTGGTTTTAAGAGTTTTACTTACCTGCCGCCTGTGCACTAAATATGCACTAAATGCTGTTTATTTCGCTATGCGAACTCATATGTGCATTCAGTTGTTGTTTGGTCGGTTTCTTGCATTCTTCTTGTGACTCTAGCTGACGAAAGTAGCACTTCAGCTTAACTTGCTCTCTTGCCAGATGAGTACACGGCAATAAATAAATGTCTCTTGCCTCAAATACAAATGCTAGGTGTCACACACTCTGTACTCAATAAGTGCTTACTGCAGTTTTTTCGTATGGTCCATAAAATGTAATCTTCGCTTAAGCTCTCTACCTCTACCTCTGCATTTGCCTCAATTCCATTTGCAGCAGCTAATGCCACCTGCTTGTGGCAGTTAAACTACAAAGTAGCGCTAAAAACAACGTGCAACATCACTCGCAGAGCACTTTTCTCCCACTTTGTAGGAATTTGTTAGTTTCCCGAAATGTTTTTTTTGCTGCGTAGTAATTTTCGAAATTCCGAGAGATTTGTTTTGCCAATGATTTGAAAGAAAAAAAATCTAATTTTTATGTTTTATTTTCCTTTCCCCAACTGAATCACTGTTTTCCGCTTACTCGCAAATAGTTTGGCTGTCAATTTTGTTTGTTTGTTTTGTTTTGTTTTTTACTGCTTTCTGTTGCAGTTAAAACTAGCCGTATTATGCCGTGTTTCTTTTGTTTTACAAGTTTCGGGAGAAGATTTTGCTATAAAGCTGCCGAAATTGATTTATGTGCTTTAAACTGTGTACAATTTAAGAAGTGTTGTTTAGTAATCTTTCGGAATTGCAATAAAAGTACTACTAAAAGTACATTGTAGTATGTATTGATATAAGCCGGATATATCCTAGGGATGAAATGGCAGCTGAACACATGTTTTAGCAAATTTTCGCAGCTCAAATGTGTTGCAAGAGGGATGCTTTTCAAGCAGCATTAAATACACTTATCAGTATGGAAATAACTCCTAAAGTAGTTTGTGAGGCAAGGACCAAGCTAGACCAACTTGGATCCCTAACGAAGAAAGACAGGAGGCACCAGTACTCAGAAAAGTCAAATTAAAAATGAGTTAAACAAGTAATAACCAAGGGGAAGAACAGAGTAAGAATACTTGCCGGTCTCTTGGCGGCACATTATAGACTAAGATGTAGATTTGCTGATCTTGAGGAACAATTCTAAAAGCACATCATAACAGATTGTGGCACCGCAGCCAGGAAAGGATGTATTATCTTGGGGAAACGTGCTTTACATTCCGAGGATATCGAAATTCTTATCCCGATAAGGCGTCTCGCATTCGTGCAGGAATTAAGGTTGATGGAAGAAAGAAGTATAGGCAATAATATATGTAACAGATATAACAATAATGAAAATACATTGCTAAATTACTAATAGAATAGAAAAGAATAGAAAGTAGCTTAGAATTTAATTGTGCTGAAAATCGATTTTGTCCAACCCCCTCTGGTATTGTCAGTGAAGCAAAATATATTTCGTATTCATTGTATTCGTTAAGTGTTTCCTACCATCATTTTAGATTATGCGGCAAGAAGACCATTAAAGAGGTCATTGCGACGGCATTTGGCATGTTCGACTTCCACTTTTGGCCATCATCAACTTTACTGCGTATGCGTTCTTCATTCTTATTTCAAGTTGTTTGCCATTTTGCAAGCAATTCATCAATCACACATTCAAGTTGAGCATCTTTCCCCCTCCCCCCAAAAGTATCTTTCACCCGGCGAACGCATCTCTGGACAGCTTCGGAAGCTTTTTCCAAAAGTGAAGTTCGCCCTCAGCTGAACCCAAACATGAAACAGAAAAAGGCGAAAAATAATATAAAAAGATGAGAAAAAATAGAATAGAATGCGGTGCGCCGGTCTCTTGTGTAGTTTGAACAAAGGCATTTCGTTAAGCGCTCGCTCAAGTTTCATTAACCAAAAGCAAACTTTTAACTGGCTGAAAGCAAGAGCAAAAATAAGCCTCCCGCGGCTATGCTTGCTGAACAAAAGTACAAGTCCAAAAAGTCCCAAAAGGCTTGTCCAGGCAAAAGGAAACGCGAAAGCGTCGGCACCCGTGCGGCTTTTCATTATGACGTGGTAAAGGGAAAGGGGAAGGGTGCCTAAATTTGTGCTTTATTAAAATCTAATTTCTTATTTATGCAGCCAATTTCTGATGTTGTTGTTGCTGCTGCTTTTGTTGTCGCTGCTGCTGCTGCTGCTGCTGGTGCTGCTGCATGTAACTAAATGCCCTGTTTTTTAATTAAATTTTTAAAAATTTATTTCAAGCCGCAAATTTTGAGCACAAACACAAAATTCTATTTTATACCTTTTGCATTGCACTTTATGATTCCGACTTATTAGATGGCATTTAAAATTCATATTGTTGTTGGCCATTTAATTGGAATTCCTCTGCTTGGCCTTTTCCTAATTATTTTGCTGGCCCCGCACAAATCCAATAAGCATTATGACTTCTTCTTCTGTGCCTTGCCAAAAATGTAATGTACTTGCTATATTTTCTAAACACACACACACAAACACACACACACGCACACCATTGTGTTGACTCCCTTAAACTTTATGGCCCTAACGACTGTCGCGCTAAATATGCCCCCGAAAACGCCTCCATCCAGCCTCTCACCCTTGGGCGTCAGCTGCCCGCGCAGAGTGCCTTCAATAGGCAACAATTTTTGTTGCTTTATTGAATTAAAAATTGAAGCTGACTGGCAGGCAGGCGGGGAGGAGCAGGAGGAGGAGGAGGAGGAGAAGTCGACAGAGAGTCCTGCGACAGCGCCGGTGCTGGCCTTTTGAGCGCACATTAAATTAATAAATTAAAATGGAAAGCACTTTGTTTTAGCACTCAGAGCTGCTCCTGGCTCTTGCACCCTCCCTCCCATACCACTTGCCGCCCTTCCACCTCTAGATTCACTTCATTCATCGACTCGGCTAAAATTATGAATTTATGTCATTTAAGAATGTCATTTTACTTTGCTTATGAACATTTTTAAATTAGCCCTCGCACATTCGATAAAAATGAAGTAAGTCCCGCCATAAGAAAAGCGATTTCCAACGCCTTATAATTCCACACGGACTGGGACAGACAGAGAGAGAGAGAGAGAGAAGGAGCGAGAATCTCCGGATTCAGTTAAGTGGCATGCGCGTCACAATGCAAGAACTTTGTTGATCGAATTATTTGAGTTTATCACTGTGTGGCCAACTTATAAAAAGTTGCCTTTTTTATGGGTGATCATATTTTATATGATATTGCTGTCTTAACTTAATGTTGTTTTGAGTATGAAATAAACATTTTATGCGAATAAAAGTGCGAATGCTCGAATCTTACACGTATTTCGCTCAACCTGAGAATGTGGATTTCTTAGATGCAAATAACAACAAATGAAATCACTGCGCCGAGTGTAAAGTGTCATTCTGAAATTGAATCGAGCGGATTTGGATTTTCTTAAATTGAGAATAGCATTGTTTTTATGTTGTTGGTCTGATTATGGGTTTTTCGCTAGGTTTTCGCCAATCCGTTCAAAAATGTTGGACCAATTTGGCAATTAAATACCCTCAAAATGATGTAAAATTGATTACTTTTTAGTTATTATTTTAATTTAAATATAAAATACATAAACATATCTTATTATTAATTTTATTTATTTAATTAATTTGTTGTTTCGATTTTTTGTTACTCGACATTAAATAAATAAAAATGAAATTATTTGTAATATAATTGTACTAAAAAAAACTAAAGCCGTTCAATTCGAATGTATTGTATGTAGAATCTTATTTTTTACCCACTGTGCAAGTCTAAAAAGTACCTTTGGGCGGAGTTTTTGTCATCATCTTGTTCGTTCTGCGTTGGCTGCTTCCTAATAGATTTTATATTTTGATTGATTGCCTCGCTTATTCAATTGTTGTACCACGCAAAATTTCCGCTTCGCTCTATTTAAGTTTCCCCGACTGCCTGCTCTGCCTGCTGTCAACTCATCCCCGCCTCGTCCTCATCCTGTTCCCCACCCATCGCATGTGGGCTGGGTTTATGTAGCGTGTGATTGTTTTACTTAGGGCTGCTTATAACTTGGCTCACCCAGCCATCCCCCATCCAGCCCTATGTTCGCGCTCAGCTGTTCAGACGGGATTTAACTGCATTATTAGGTAAATCCGTAGCATAAATTTCAATATCGATGCGGCTCCGCAGCGAGACAACCCAAATGAATTTTAATGCAATTTAAGGCAAGTCTCATATGCTGACACCTTTCTTATTGTTGTTGCTGTTGTTATTGTTGTTGTTCGCGTTTTATATTTTTGCTTTTGTTGCTCTGACGCGAAGCCGTACGAATGTGTGGCGGAGACTGTGTACAGTCGTCAAATGCTATTGATGCGCACTGTTGCATAAAAGCCGATCCGATCCATGTGTGCCCCAGAATGAGAAAGCCAAGTCATATCACTTCCTCTTCTCTCGCTTTCGCTCCCTCTATCTGCCTCGCTCTCTCTCTCTCTCTCTCTCTCTCTCTCTCTCTCTCTACACGCAGTTAGTTGTCATGTGAACTAATATGCCAAAGTTTAAACACGTGCCACGCCCACCAATCAACGCGCCCATCCAATGGCATTTGACCGAAAATCTATCGATGCCAGATACTACACGCACACACACATGCATATACACACACAGACGTACAGTTGCGAAGAAAATACAATCACTTCTCTCACAAGAAATGTTCTCAAAATTTCGGAATTTGAGGAACTTGTTAATATGTTTTTAGAAGGCGAAGAAGAAAAAATCATAAGTCTGTTCACAGTTTTTAACTTTTAAATTTAAATATAAATTAAATTGGATGATAAAGGAAGAATATGAACGATAAAAATACTGACAAAATTTTTCAAATGTGCACTTCTAACTACGAAAACTGGACATGAATAAAAGAATTCTATAAAGTGCTTAAGAATCGCTATTATTTTTTCGCTACTTTTTGGCACTATTCCCATCTAAGGAGTATCAAGTATACATGTATTGAAAAGAATTCCATTTTATAATTAAAATTTGAAGAGATTGCAAAACTAATGGTTTGTTTTTGTCGTAGATGTGCTATTATTTTATTTGATAGACATATATATATATACAAATACATATACACCTATTTGGTCGGGTAAGTGTGGTTAGATGCGTTGTGAAGCTGTGGCTTCCGACGGTTGCCGCCAATTGCAGCTTGATGCGAATTGAACGTTAGAGGTTATAGCTTAGGTTACTAATTAAAGGAACCTTTATACATTTTGTTTTTGTGTTAGGCTTCATGGCCAATTTAATTATAACTAATTAACAAGAGCTTGACCCAGCAGCTATGTAAAAAGATGGAAAGTTTTTGTTGCGTAGCTAATTTAATGCATGTAGGCCATAAAAAATAGTGGAAATAATACGATTTATAAGAAATTGTAAGTGACTTGGCCTATGCTATAATTATTTATTGTTCTACCTTTGCAGCGTTGCTATACATAATTAATTGGCTCATTTGTAACTCATTGTCGAAAATTATAATGCATCTAAAAAATTCATAAGTAATTAATGGAAATCGTGCCATAATTAACTGTACAATATATGCCAAGCGGTAAACTTGTTATTCGTTCATTTATTATTGCAATGGAACTATGTAATATAATTAAGGTAATTATATTTATGCCCTTCAATTCGCATTATATGCAATGTAATGTTTTTCCATCACACTTCACAGTACACTCGAAAGTATTGAGAGATATGCTTCTGCAGGCGCAGGCATTGCCAACACACCCCAGCTTCAATGCTTACTTACTTGTTGTTGTTGGTTGGTGTCGTATCTTAACAACCTGTCTCCGAAATTAACGCCTAACAACTGCTTAGGTGGGCGTGGGCGGGGAGGGACGGGGCGTATAGTTTTGATGATGATGTTGATGGCAATGCCTCGGCATATCGCATTTCATGCTTCGGCTTCAGCTTCAGCAGCGCTGGGTGCTAAAAAGGCGAATGCCCGCCAACTAGAGAAGCGAATAGGCATTAGGTGAAAAACGGTGAGAATGGAGAGAACGATGGATGAGTGGGAGCGGGGAGAGGAGAGGAGTGGAGTGGAGTGGGGGATAGACGCTTGCTGGCCGTAATTTATGCGATTGCAACGGTGACTGCCGCTACTGCAGCAACAACAACAGCAACAACGAGAAGAAGCAGAAGCAAACAACAACAAACAAACATGTCCGACCATATTTTCACTCAGTGTGTATTTTTTAATAAGATTTCTTCAAGCAGACAACAACGATGACGACGACGTCTCAAGACAGATGTGTGTGTGTGTGTGTGAGTGTGTGTGTGTGTGGTGCGTGTGTGTGTGTATCAGCATTTGTAATGTTTCGTTGCAGTTTTTGCAACGCGTCGTTGATGTCGGTGTTAATAAAGATTCACCCAGCTGCTAACCAGGCGGGCGGTGCTTGAGGGGGTGGGGGGCCAACCCACTGGGCTGCTGCTGCAACTGCACCTGTACTAGTGGATGGGGGAGGAGGGGGTGCACCGGTGTCTGTCTATGGGTGGCCTACTTAATTTATGAGACGCGAGAATTTGCAGTGCTGGCTGCAAACTGGCGAGCAGCAGCACAAAGACGGTGCAGAAGGCGTGGAGAGGGTAGGGGGGCGGGGCAATAGCAAGTGTAGCATAGCGCAATTTGTAATTAGTGTTGGAACACGGCACAAAATCTGCTGCTTCTGCTTCGGCTTCTGCTTGTGAAGCAAATGCATCCAACAGATACTTAACGCTCTAAGGCGGCAATGACGCTGGCAACAACAACAACAACAACAGCAGAATAAGAACAACAACAACTACGACAACAGTTGGCGTAATTATGGCGTTGCCAGGCGACATCGTGTGATTGACCGCATTAATAGGAGAGACAAAAACAAAGATAAAGACCATCAGCAGATGTAATTAGTGAGCAAAAAAAATATGCAAATGGAAATGGAAATCGAAAGAGTGAAACGTTTGACTTTTTCAACTTGTCAAGAGGTGTTAGATTGCTTATTAATAATATCTTGATTACTTTATTGGAGTATAGTAAATTGCTGCTAGCGCTGTTATTAATGCTGCCTTGATATTTATTGTTTTATTTAATTCATCCGCATCAAATTGGACAGATTTTGCATTTACTTTAGTGTCGCAGCTACAATCCTAGAATTCAAATCTTGGCCCACCAAACAATTCCCATTTAATTTGCAATTACTTCTGGCTTAGGCTCTGTCGTTTCAAAGTTTAATCCCTGGTATTATATTAGAGACGGATTCTCATCCCAAATACATACAAACGAGGAAGGCGGCCCCAAAAATGTGGGCACATCATGTGCTTAATACCAAATTTATTGGATTATTAATAAATGAAGTTCTCTCTGTGTTTGTGTGTGTGTGAGTGAATTATAAACGAGGTACAGGCCACAAAGATAAACCAAAACTCTAGTTAGACAACTGGAATTTTGGGACAGAACGATCTAGTGTTAAATTTTAATTTGATGCCTATTTGCACACACACACACACAAGCACACACACACATGTGCAAATATATAGATACATAATTCATTATATAAGTTGCAAATTGAAGAGACTACAAGAGCACATGCTCAAATGTATGAGCCTCATTTGGATGGTTGCCTTGGTCATCAGATGACTTTTGTGAGTTTTCTAATTAAATGTCACTTCATGTTTTTGTGCCTGTGACATTTAGGCATCAAAATATTTTGCATAGTTTGTCCTCTGGCTATGGCATCATCATAATCATCCTTTAATACACATGTGTATGAGTGTGTGTGTGTGTGTGTGTGTAATCTATTCAGGGCATTAAATGTCCACGTCATCATATGAAATGTGACATAGATGCGAACATAAAAGAATGAAATAGAATGGAATGGAAAACCTGTGCCAACATTTTGTCACTTTTTTGTTTGGTTTTTATTTTTTTGTTGGTTTGTTCGCCATCTCTTCTGTCTTCTTGTCTATGCCAGTTGTGACATGTTTGTATTGTCCCCTCTCCTCGCCCTCTTGTGCTGTGTTATAATCCTTAATCCTTCTGCTTTATTGTGCATTTACATGTCAGTCTGGCTGAGCATGAAGATATGCAGATATGCAGATAGAGAAAGCAATGACTCTCATTTGGGACCATTTCTGACACTGCAACTCTGTAGATGCTGCTGGTTGTCTTGATTTCCCTTTGTGGCGACTATTCTATGGCAGTTTTTTATGCGGGGTTATCGCTTTTATCTAGCCACAAAGGACAATGAACGAGTTTTCATCAAAATAGTCGAAACTACAAACTACAGCAAAGCAATCAAAGTCATGCAAATGTTTCTGTTCATTTTGAACACTAAGCATATCGATACAGCAAAGCAGCCAAAGTCTCTGGAATCGCTTGTAGCTGCATCAATAAATAAAATATAAAAGATGCCATTAAGTAGGGATGCATGTTATGAGTTTCACAGACATAGAAGCCCTCAACCCAACAAAGATTCGAGCTATAAGCTAAAAAGGGGCACAATAGATCTAGTAGGTCTCAGTGCAGGTTTGCTTATCAAATTCACTCCATTTCGTCGATAACTGACCACGTTTCGCAAATATCGATTCATATCGATTTCAGATAGTAATATAAGCCACAATAGTAAAGGCAGCTTGATATATTATATTATTATTATTATTATTATATTATTGTGTGTATGCGAATGTTTCAACCCGCTGATTTCAGTTCGGTCTAGTGAATAAATAAATGCGCTGCCTTTGTATTTTTTATTCTTTAGTATTATTTTATTCTTTAGTAATTCCACGCAATACTTTTGAAGAGAAGTTTGTCAAAATAAGAAGTAGAATTTATTTAACTGCTGGGTGGCAGTGTATTATCGAAGTCGAGCTGACTCTCGGCTACAGCATTCTTACTTGCTTAATATTTGTTTTTTCTGCGTAATGCTTGCCATTAGCAATAAGTACAGAAGATCCAACTGCCACCAGCGCACAATAATTGCTTCATCATTGTTGAGAATTATGTTGCCCAACCCAATCAATGACGATGGCGAGAGTCGGGACTCATTTTGGCTCTGTGGTGGTTATCGACTAAAGTAACTTTCAATCTATTTGCCTTGCCCCGTGCATGGTCCACCAAATTCCAGTGCTCTCAGAGTCTATATATAGCTGTATAGTAATATGTAATAGGCAATTTCGGGCACACACACACACACAAGAATAGCGAAAAATATTGTTTATACATATATATTTATTTCGGTTATTACACAAACAAAGCCAGGCCAGCCTGGTACGATTCGGAGTTGTCACTCCCACTCAAAGTGGTGAGGCTGGAGGGGCGAGGAGGATGCTGTTATAGTTTCGCTTTTGTTGCCATTGTCGCGAGCAGCGAACATCATTTTAATAGGTCATCATATTAAGGGATTTTGTGCAATTTGTCTGAATAGGTTGCCACACCCACACACTCGAGCGAGGGCTTAGTTGCTATTGTTATAGTTTATTTGTTGTAGAAATGAATCGAGTGTAGGCTTCAGTTCTGTTTGTATTGATTGCTGCTAGGCTGCTAGGGAGCCTGTGCAGCCTCCCCTCTCTCTCTCTCTCCCTCTCTCGCTGTCTCTCTCAAAATCTCCAAGTCTCTGTCTGCATTTCTCATTCCCTCACATTAAGTGAGGCCCTATTCGGTTATTGGCCATTTGCCACAAGCTGACATGTGCGTTTAATTGCGTTTCACTTATTTGACACAAAATTAATATGGCACTCGGCAATTGTGTGTGTGCGAGTATGCGGATGTTTGTGTGTGTGTGTGTGTGTGTGTGTATGTAGAGGTGTGTTCAAGTTGCAGCCCTTTTTGCTGTTGTTGCTGTTGCCCACATAAGTATACTATAATTTGGGCACATGCCTATTGTTTCAGCAACAGCAGTTATTATGTAAGCAGCCCCTAATTCCCACTTTGTATGAATGTGTGCATAATTAAATATTTCTGCAACATTTGCGTTTTGCTAGGGACAGCGTTGGGGGCGTGGGAAATGGAATAGAAGAAGCACAACGCCTTATCAGAGAGGGCTTCCTGAATTGTGTAAAGTTTTGATTGTATTTGCATTGCAATTAAATTTTGGTTTCGAGCCCACACAAAAGTCAACAGCTAACTGCCAATTAATTAATGTTTTGGGGCTATCTAGTTTAATGTTAATAATTGATTGCATGTCAGATTGCTATATACACATGTTATGCTAAGATATGGCGCGCAACTTCAGCCTCAGGGATATCTAACATATTTATTTAATTTATATAATAAAAACAATAGATTAAATTCAATTTTAATAGCTCCTGTACAAAAGCTTTAATTCGCATTGAGTTAAAGCCAAGCATTTTTGGCTTTCAAGCATAACCAATTTGGTGGTTGGCAGTTGCTTTCGTTCAAGTGCTGTAATACGATAAGTTCTTAAAATGCTGCTTTATTTTTCAGCTCTCAAGTCTTGTGCTTTGCAGCCGTGTTATTATTACTACTGCCGTTGGGCGGAAGTTTGATTCAAGTTTCAACCCGCCCCCAACCAGCAACAAAATGTGTAAGCTTTGTGGAGCCCTCAAAGTGCCAAGGCAAACATAAATCAAATTATGTGCACGGCAAAACGGCTCGGCTATAAAATCTGCCCGAATGTTATTAAGTGCGGCCCAGGGACATTCATCAGTCCGAGGAATGCTGGTCGTTGACTATTTTTGGGTTTGCAGTCAAGTATTTTATGTTATTAATATTAATATTATTATGTGCATAAAGTTGTTGTTCTTTTCTCTTCGCTTCTCTGCGTGTGTGCGGTCGCAATTATGCACTTTAATGAGTTTTCCCTCTGACCCCTGACCACGCCCCGCCCCCGCCCCCACCCTTCCCGGGTAGCAAACTGTGCTCTGGTCCAGTGGCAGCTGCAAATGTGTCAGGTGTCGCCTGTTTGGCTTATGAAAATTGCCCACTCAGGAAAACACACAGCAGCCAGCCAACTGAGTCGCACATGTGCATAATTAATCCTTGGAAAAAAAAACGTCTATGTATATATATATATATTAATGCCCATCATACAAACTTTTACCTAGAACTGTACTCTATCTGTGTGGTTGGATTAAGTAAAAGTCTCAATGAGTCCCAATTGTAATAATGTATAATACCTTTAAGTGAGCTTTTAATATGATTTATTTAGTTTAAAGTCTACAAATGCGTAAAACTTTTTCTAAAACTCTTTGGTATTTTCCCATATATATTTAACACTCCACTTTGGTTTATTGGCACTTGATGAGTTCACTAAGAAGTTTCATTGACTGCATAACTTTACCATTCACATATTTCTTTCATGTGCTTTACAGCAAATAACAAAGCGAAAAGTAGCTCCAAAGTTGCATATATTTTCCTTTTGGGCAATTGAAGTAAAGTTAATGAGAATTTCTCGCACACATGTTGAGTACACTAAATAATCTGACGGATTGTGTTTCTGAGAAATGCCACACACAGAGAGACACTCACACTTAACTTAACCAAAAATTCAAAAGGTTATTGCTTTTCTTAAAAAAGAAGACGAAAAAACGCTGCTTTGTTTGTGTTGCTCAAGATTGAATACACTGACAGACATTAATTAAAGTTGTTCTTTGCATTTTGCTATAAAACGCTTTCTATAATTAAAAATCACATGTGTATATAAGAGAAAGGTAGTCCATGAGGTTTGTTCAAAGCTAGATCTACTCGGGACTCACAACAGACTTACTCTGCGATGAGTCACGGGCCACAGGGACATAACGGGAAACGAGGCGGCTGATAAGCAAACAAGAATGGCCCCTGACTGAACCAGGACCGTATTGTGGCATATGGAGACACACTATACGACTGGAACTTAGAAACGAGGAGAGACAGAAGTGGCAACAGAGCTGGTCAGAGGCAGTAGGACTCCGACAAGCCAGATGTCTCCCAGGTGGTTATAATCTTGTACGATTTAAACAAATTATAACCATGGGAAAGAACAGCATTAGGATACTTACCGGTCCATTGACAGGACACTGTAGTCTAAGAAAGTCACCTAACTAAGCTAGGTATATATAGTAGCGATCTTTGCAGGTTCTGTGAAAGAGAGGAGGAATCCTCGATGCACATCCTAGCAGGATGTGTCGCATTAACTAAAAGAAGACGCAGCATCCTAGGGATGCATGTTTTGAATTACAGAGACATAGAAGACCTCAACCCAACAAAGATCCCCACATTCGTGCGGGAACTGGGGCTGATGGAAGAGATATAGGCTCAGAAAGGGGCACAATAGATCTAGTATAATATTAGAGAAACCAGGAAAGTTTGTTAAATCAGCGTATACATGTGGACTTCGTCGACTTTTTGTTGTAAGCTTGCTGTCATAATAATCTAATCCAGATAGATAGAAACTTTTTAAGATCGACTCCTGCACTACGAGAAGTGTTAAATATTTCGTGCAGTGAAAAAGTCAATTAAATCGTGTTTTTCTTGAATTTTTTATTATTTTCTTTTTTTCAATGGCACACAATTTGTCATTAACTATATAAACATAAATCGTGAGCTCAGTCTAAAATTGCTCGGATGTGACTACATTATAGCTGTGGGAAGTTATTGGACACTCCGACAAATATGATAATTTTAATCATTGACAGCACAGAATTTAAGGAGAAAATAAGAAAAATATATGACAATAATAATAAAGCACATTTTTTTCCAAAAGAAATGGATAGGGATGAATTTTGTCCTTCGTCAAAACACTTTCTTGATATATTGTTCTTGATATCCTAAATTTTGAAGCACGCAATGCTAAATGTTAGTCTCATATTAAGCCCTAAATCGACTTGCTCATTAAATAACTTGGCAGCGCTTTCATTTTCTATTTCACTCCTAGCACTCGACACAAGAATAGTGTAATGTGTGAGCAATGATGAGGCTGGTTGGTTCCGCAGAAATCCACACCTGACTCGGGATTTCAGTTTTACTTTGCTGCTGATGATGATAATGGAGGCGTTTGGCTGTGCTGGTGGAAGAAGTGGTGGATGTGGTGTTGGATGTGGTAATGGAGGTGGTGGTTTGCAGACGACAACTTGACATGAGAGTGTTGTTGTGCTGCTGACTAGAAAATGGCATTTTGGTTCAGAGTGAAAGCAACAACCACCACCCGAAAACAGCGCCGCCAACTGTGGCCGTAGTCGTCTGCACTTGATGTTTGTTTTTCCTAACCTCCTCCTACCAAAAGCGGGAAAAACTCCGCCCGTCTCTCGCTCTCTGTGTGTGACTACGACGAAAATTGACGTATAAAGTCAACGCTGCCGTCAACAAAAGTCTCTCAACGCATGAAAACATTTTTAAGGCAGAGATGGCGTCGTTTCTCCATCCATCCATCCATCCATCCAACCATCCAACCATCCAACCATTCAACCGTTCATCCAGCCAGCCAGCCATCCAGCTAGTCCACAGCATCGTGTATATGACCCCGTGTGTGTGGCACGTACAGCATTTAGTATTTATTGTGCCGCTTCATGAGTTTTGGAGACCGAAAAAAATTCAATTGTTTTTTCTTTTCTTCATCTTCTGGGGCCTAGACAATTTGTGGCAACAACAAACAGCAGCTTATACAAAAGGTGCAATATCAAATGGCAACAACAGTTGGCAAGCCAAATTATGATAAAACACAATGTTGTGCGCCACAAAGCGGGCAACAGTTTTTGAAAGTGACACAACTTTATTAGGAGACTCTGAGAAAAGCATAACATAATAAAACGCTAGAGCAAAAGTTGTGCTTACAATTGAATAAACTAAAGCTGCTACCACCTGTCAGAAAGTTTTCCTATCGACATTTTTGTCATATTGTAAGATATTATTTTTGAATTTAAATCCCGCTTCGTTAAACATTTTTAATTATCCTCGTTCTAAGACAAATGTCATAAGTTTCCGTACAGAATGCAGTTCTGCTTGCCATCTTGACAAGAAAAGAAATTGCGAAAGAAACAAAAAAAAATAAAAAATAAACCGAGCAGCTCTTTCATTATATATCTTGGTGATTTGTGGCACTGTTTTTCCCATTGCCAGGAAATTAGAGAATTGGCACATACACACACACACTTATACACACTGCTCGAACCATTGTGTGTGGAAAGCTAAAGAAATTAGAAAGCAAACTGGTTGCCGGCAGACTTGGCATTTAGATGCGAGTTAATTAAAAGAAAACTAGTTACGACTGCGTATGCCTTTTAAAGTTTGCCACCACCAAGAAAAGTCATTAAGAGCTGTTGCCAAGTGCAACCGCCGCATACACTGCGTATGATTGATAATGAGTCTGCAGCTGGAGTTTTGCAGAGTCAGAGTCAGAGTCGGAGCTGGAGTTGGAGTTGGAGTCGATTCCAATGCGGCGATGTCTTCTTCTTGCCAACGCTTCGCTCGGCATGCAATGCAAACAATTTACAATGCATGTAACGGAACTTATTATTTCATTGCCCTTCCCACTGACTGTCTGCCTCTGTCCGTCCATCCGTCCGTCCGTCCGTCAGTCTATCTGCCTGTCTGCTGCCAGCTGTGGTCTGTGGCACTGTCTTGCCACACAAATCCACAGCAGGCAACCCCCTGGCGACAGCTTCAGGCTCGGCTGGCTGTCGTCCGTCTTTGGCGTATTCTGGTCATGTGTTGTGTGTGCTGCCTCAATGCCACCTCCGGTTCACACTACTCCCAGAGCTTGATATTTAGACGTGTACAGTGTCTGCTCTGACTCTGATTCTCTGACTCTGACTACACTCAGAAAAAAATCGAACTAAAAATTAGTAAAGCTCCCTAAAATGAAAATCACCCTAAAAATTGAGTGAGTTTCTAGTTTTTAGACATAATTTCTAGATATTAGGAAAATGTTTCTAAAATTTAGTAAGACTTGCCCCAAATCAACAAAATCTGGGTAGAATAATTGTTTAATTAAGAAAAAAAAAACATTAAAACATTTCTAAAAGTGGTAAAGTAAATCATAATTTTTAGAAAACATCATTTATAAAATGCAATACATTTTAGGGATTTACTTTCTGAATAATAGGTAATTGGCGCCAAAAGGAGTTTTATTACAATTTAGGGTGACTTTTTTCCGAGTGTACGAGTCGAAATCAAACCATCTCTTTGGGTATTTCTTTTTCATTTCAAACAGTTGTCATACCTGTGCCGCAATTCACATTTTTATGGTTTGTATACCAGCATTCTATGGGCAAAAATGTAAGTTCAAATGTGAAATATTTAAGCAATTGGTTTAGTTTGACATTCGTAATTTGCTTTATTTGTGATTGCACCTGGAACTGGAACTGGCATTGGCCTGATGATGAATTCACAAAGTTGTGACATTCTGCCAAAAAGTTGACTCAAGTTTTTCTTGAATGAAGAAGATGAATGTTCTATGTATGTGCATGGTGCAGAATAAATTATGAAAACCTACCCAGCCGAACGAGGAGAGCATATTAAAAGTGTATGCACTTTGCAGCAGGTGAGACGACGGAGGAATACAATATGAATGCCTGGGCTGAGAAGTACGCCCAAAAAAGATATTGTCCAGCCAACGATCTCTTGAAGCAGAAGCTGCAAAGACAAAAAATAGCTTGGAATTATGCTATCCTTGCCAGCAAAAGTTGTTTTAAAGTTTGGGGCATGGCGTCCAGCAGACTTTGCATTCATCGGGCACCTTTGTGTTGAATTAACAACGCCAGCTACTTAAAATGAATTGTGAGCTAGTCTTACTTGCCACACAAAGATTACTGAAATACAGAGTTTAAACCATGTAAATATCATCAAATCAATAAATGTTAATTGTTAAAAAAATCAATGCAATTTAATTCCGGCTGATTGAATAATTATGCTTTTATTTGTAAACTCCGCCTTTAAAGTAGGGAATCAACCAAAAATTGTTTGGCTGGCATTTGGCGCTTATTTCAGTTGTCTCGTTGTCTTGTTGCTGAAAGTGCCGCAAGCTGGGGCACTAGTTATTGTCACACCTGGACAGCGTTGCCGATTTGCATATTTGTTCAGAAACATGGAAATATTCATGTAAATAATTGGGCGTGGCAGCTGTTGCTGTTGCTGTTGTTGGGACTGTCTGTTGGCTCTGGCTATCATTGACTCCCTTGTTGTAGTTGTAGTTGTTGTTGTTGTTGTTGCAGTTGGAGGAGTCGACTAGCAGTCATGTCGAAGTAAAGTGCACGCGGGCAGCCAAATTATGCGCATTTATTTATACGCTAATGCTTTTTACAGTTGCGACCCGCATAAGTTTCGCTACAAGCTGTGTGTGTGTGTGTGTGTGTGTGTGTGTGTGTATAGACTTTATTCTATCTCTAGGCAGACTGAGTTGCCGTTACATGGGGAATTAGTGTGCATAATTTCATAAGCAACAGCGACAACAACATCAGCTGAGCAAGTCGCTGCTGTAGCAGCCATCGCGTTGGCCTGTGCAAATATTTTGGAGCAGTGCCTCCCCCTGAACCAGAACACGCAGCCCCAGAAGCTCCTTGGGGAAATGCTGCTGTCTCTGCCAGCGGCAAACATTCAGAATCATATGCGAAGTCTGCATGTAAAGTTATGCTGGGAATTTGCTTCGCTTACACGAAAAAAGTAAGCGAATAAATAAAAAAAAAAATGTTTTAAAAGCGCAGCAAGAAAAAAAATGAACTGAAATAACGTTGTGTGTTGTTGTGTGTAATGTGTATATGTTTTATATCTGTACTAAATTGCACATGATGTGATTTCAAGCGTATGAAATGCCTTCGCGTCGGCAAGGGGCAAACCATCGATACTATATTCACATGCATGTGTGTGTATGTATGGGTGTGTGTGTGTGTGTATATGTGTACTCTTGTTTGTCCCATCCGCACTGTGGAATATGCATATAAAAACTTGGCGCAGTTTCAAAGTTGTGTTCGAGCAAAAAAAAAAAAACAGCAAAAACAAAATTTCATATCAAAATTACAGCAATGCTCACGAGACTTTTGTTGTTGTTGTTGTTGCTGTTGGGATTACTCAGTGAGCCAAATGCCGGAAGCCAGAAAAATGCCTGGCAAGTTGACTCGACTTGACTCAACTTAAGTGGACTGAGCGGCAATTTGATTAAATGCATTGCGCGAATCTTACAAAATAAATTACCTAATTTCAAAATATGTATATATGAAATACTCACAGATTCCAAATGCACACAAATAATTTATGAATTCCGTTTCTCTTTGTCTCTTTGCAGTGCGACAACTAAATACAACCGCTAAGCAACAGTATTTTCGCTCAACATTAAAATAATATTACTAATCATACAATACTAATAATTTAATGCAAAATCTATTTAGCAGTGATTATATGTTGCATTTTTGAAATAAAAAAATAAAAACCAAAAAACAATAATCAAGACAAACCACAAGAGACGAAGATTTGAAAAGAACGCAGCGAGCTTAAGCCAACAAAATAAACGTAGTACGATTAGTAAAAGACACCACCAATTTAATTTGAACAGAGATTAAGCAAACACAACAAATACACAAGAAAGACATACAAATATATATGTATTAGCCAAACTCTCGAATCGATGTCTGTGTGCATTATATTTTAATCATACATGTACAGTATACTCTACAAACAAGTATATTTACAACATAAGCCATCAAATTGCAGCTAAAAGACAAGTAGTAGGAAAAAGAGATCAAAACGACCGCTAAATCGGTCAACATTTTGCTGACGAGCATATTCATATAAAAAGACAAAAGTCAAACAAAACATAAAGAAAATGGAGGACAATAACACAAGCGGCAGTGCGAGCGGTGCGCCCATCAAACTCGAGGATCCGTCGGTGACACTCACAATAAGGCTGATTATGCAAGGAAAGGTAAGTCACCTGCCTGTCAACGTAATTTATATATTTCATTATAATTTAATCATGTTTTTCGCTGTCTCCATTTGAAGTAGTTGATTTTTTGTTTTGTATATATACTCGGACATATTTCAAGTCAGCTGTGGATTTTCAAACTCCTGAAAAAAAAATTTGGGATTATATTAAGAAAATAAATAAATAATAATAAAAAAATATTTTAATTATAAAAAGGAGTCACCCAACAGGATACAAAGATTTCAATATAATTTCTTGCAAGCACCCAATACAAAAGCAGTAATTTTCATGATATTTATTTACATATCAAAATCGATTCCCAAAAATAATATTAGCTAAGGCAATTTTTCGTCGGTTTCAAATGAGCTGTTGATCTTGGGAGTTTTTATTACATATATGTAAACAAGACAGGAAACTGTTGCCAGTATGTTCGCAATAAATTGTTAAATATTTATTATTTTTATATTACATACCAGTTGGGATTTTGGGAATTTTTTTACACAGGAAAAAAGTAAACTTTTTAGACACTTTAGAAAAACGTAACTTTTTACTGAAATCCAAACCTGCGAGTTAATTGAGTTTCAATTGAGCTAACATAACAGTCGAGAGAGCAAATTGCATTACTATTTTCAGACTTTCCTAAAGATTTTTTTTATATTAAGGCTTGCATTTCTACTTTTCAGAAACATTTTCTATTATTAAAATATATATTTCTCAGAAATAGAAATAAGAGCTTTCTATTTTGAAGAACATTTGCTTTCGTATATTTAGTCATTATTTTGTACAAAAACAGGAAATACTTTATAATTTTCAGGGAATTTCGCATTTTTGGCGATTTTTTTATGAGTGTATGTTAAATATTTATTTATTATTACGTAAGACTTGAGATGTTAAAATTTCTTTTATAATAATCTCAAGTGTGGCTCTTAAGTGAGTTGGGAGCTTTAAAAGTAAATACAGACACACTGCCTAACTGAGGACATACTAATGTTGTTTTCACAGCCGAGTCGACAGACTTGCCAATCAGTTTAAGCACCAGACGCCCTCCGGCCAGCCCCACGCCCAAATTGAGACACAATTTGTTTGAGAACTTCTTAGCTTTGGGGCTCTTTGTGAAATGTAAAATGTAAATTTTGAAGCCCACCTGTATTAAACGTGTAAGCCGTAATGCTTGCCATCGAATTATGTCATTTTAAATATTAATGTGAATTTTCCCAAACCATTCCTTATCAATAAATTGAATGTAATACAGTGTGGGAGAAAAAGAGAGAGAGAGAGAGAGACAGAGATAACATAAAAGGTTGCCGGTAAAAAAGTAATTAATATTAAAAATGAATGCGTGCATTTTTTATGTAAATTAAAATTAAACACGCCACACTTCACGCGTTATTGCGAACTAAAGAAAAACAGACAGAACCAAAAAAAAAAAAAGAGGGAAATTACTGTACAGCTCAATATATGTAAATAAGCAAAAACCAAAAATATAATATTTAAAGTCATAAAATGCAAAGCATGCATTGGCTATTAAATAATCATTACAGCTCGCAAATATGAGCAATAAAAACAGAAACGCACCAGTAACTGACATAAACATAAAAACCGCTGCTCATCAGTATCGAAGCATATGTGGATATTTCAAGACAAACACACACACAAGAATATTTATGTATATTTTAAACATTTCGACCAGTTGGAGCAATACAAAAATATAGATAGTACAAAACACTTCCTCATCATGCATAATTAACTATATTGAATCCGAAATACAGAGGGAAATACATAATTAATGCTATTAAGATATGTAATAAAAAAAATAAATATTTGAGGAATATTATTAATTAGCTGCATAAAGTGTGGCAAACGGAAATTTTCAGCATTTTTTTTGAGTTAGAGGGAAATGCAAACAATCTAAATGAACTTAACTGCTATATGTATAATAAATGTATTCAGTAACATAATTCAATATAATTCCAATTGACAGCAAAATAATGTAAAGCAAAACAGTTTTATGAATTACATATTTTGCAGTCAGAGATAAATGTAAATTGCTGAAAATAATCAACTAGATTTTATGCTGACTGGAAGCTCTTTAAAGTCTATCAGCCATAATGAGCTCAGCTGACATTAATAAGACATTCATCTGATAGCCATGTGTCAAATTCCCGCCCAAAAAAAACCACAACTTTAAGCACAAATCCGCGCTTAAATACCTGCTTATTTATTTAAGCACAGTCGCTTAAAACAACTATTCGGGCAGAGTTAGCTACAATGGATAAAAAGAGACAGCATTCAAAAGCTGTCTGGTGACTCTGAGCTGTCGGCGGAGCCAGCTCAGCCCAATGTGGGGTAATCTCGTGTCGTTAATCTCGCTTCACATTACTTAAAATCCGATTTGTGGCGACGACGACTCTTGTGTGCAAATTGCGCATTTGAAGAGTGTGACCTGTCTTTGATTTAAATATAAGTACGAGCATGTTATTGGCTGCTGCTGTTGTTGCCACTTATGTGTGTTGCACTGAAAGGCAGCGACAGGTGCAACACCCGTCGCAGATAAGCCGACAGAGCAACACAGGGCGCCAAGAGAAAGAGAAAGAAAGAGAGGCAGAGAGAGAGAGAGAAAGCGAGACACAGAGATCTACACATTACATGATGTGTAGTTGAAAATTGGCAAAATTGCAACAAAAAAAACGAAAAAATTTGCAGACAATTTATAACAAAAATAGCAACAGACAGACGGCATTTCTTTGGGTTAGGGGGTAGTGGGGGATTGTCGGAGGTTCGATCAACGACAGTACCCGTGAATAATTGCACACTTCTCGGCCCCAGCTAAATAGCAACGCCAAAAACTAAAATTAAGTGTGCAAATATGTAAATATATACAAGTGTTTTTGCTCATTTTGCATTACATACGTTTTGGGCTTTTCGATTTTGATTTTATTTACGCTGCTCTGCACAAGGATTCAGGCAATAAATTCTCAAGGCGCTTTGAAAAGCGCCGACTTGCCCCTTTGCCCCTTTGCCCCTTGTGCCTGCCACCCATCTCTGTGTGTGTTGCTCTCTTGATCGATAGTTATAGATTAGCGTGATTTATGAGCTGCCGCCAACATCGTTGTCTGCTGTTGGCCAAGTTGACAAATCCACACACACACACACAGACACACACACACATACATGCAAAATATGTAAATATATTTTTAGCGCAGTGCAAATCAACTGGCAAATAACAACAAAAAGAAAAGCAAACCTGAGTGGAAATAAAGTAAATTTGCAATTGACAAGAGCTTTGAGCATATAGCGTTGAATTTACACAAGCAACATCCGTGTTGACTTGTGTAATTGAGCATGCAACGAACGTAATTGTCTGTGTATATCTGTTTATAACTCTAGCGATATCTGCGACCCTTTCAGGATAAACATTCGGAATAAACTGCTTATATGGTAGAGATGAGATTATTAATGACATGGGAAAAAAAATGCATAATAGGCAAATAGGAAAATTTGGCCAGAGTATTTTAACAAACCTGTTTGTATAAGTATAAAGAGCATTAATGATGTATCGGGTTGAAATAATATATGTTTGCCAACAAGAGTTGAGGTAGGTCTCAAGTTACTCAGTAGAAATGAACATGTCAACTCACAATGAATAATTCAACTCGTTTTAAGCACATTCATTTTAATAAATCATCATTCATTAGTTGACTGCTCGGCTCTTTTCGAAGTAATTGTCTATTTAACAAGCACAATCACAATCACAAGCAATATGTGCAATAACTGGACAACCTTAAATAATATGCAATGCATTCTCTAAATATATTTATATGTGTTTCGTTAACAGACTTTTAAGTTCAGCAATCATAACAGAAATGGGTGCAAATCTATTGTGCAATAAAGCTGTTCTCACGATTGCTTAAGTAACGCAAAGTAAATTACACAGTGTTTTCATATAAAACTGTCGGTATGAACAACATTTCATTCGGAGTGCATAAATAAATCAGTTAATTATAATTAGACAAGTGGCTGTCAAGTATGGCGTACCGGCCACAGAATTCGCATTCAGATGCCGTATTCTACTGCTCTATGCCAATTTCACTAATTAAAAATGCATGATTCAAACAGAAACAAAAGCAGCAGCACAGATACGCAGACAGACATCCGACAATTGCAAAATACTCGATAATTCTCTGCGAGAGTGCAACCCACTTTTGGCTAGTGTTTCTATGCAATTTACGTCTGGCTGCCAACAAGCAATAACAACAAAAAAACAAATGCGACAACGAAACTTAGCCGAAGAAGGCAAAATACCAAAGCCTAAACAACCCAAAAGGTGCAGGCAGGTTTTTTGCGCTTTATATTATCTAGTACAGTAGAGTCGACTACATGTTGCAGCATATATTTGAGGCAATTCCGGAAATTTATTTAACAAAATATTTGAAATAGCTACCAATTTTCATTGGTGCAGTCTTCAGTTCGTTAAATTCAGATTTTGTACAAATTCATTACACTTGTGCTGCTTAATGCACACTTTTTATTTATTTAATGGGTAATTGTTGGGAATCGTTGTTTTAAGTTTAAAAATATTTTTTCATAATTTTTGACTGCACAAAATTGTTCAACCGTTTGGAACACTTAAATCCAAGGCTAGATCGTTGTCATCATCTTTGAAATATTCATAAATGAGAATGAATCCCATCTGAAACTCAACTTAAATTCAAAATAATGAATTGTTCAACGTTTACTAAGCTCCAAGCTAGAATAGTGTACTTGGCTGAAACAATTGTAAATCATTGTTATATCCAGCAGTGCCCAACCTATATTGATTTATCTCTCTAGATTTGCTGATCTTTTTCTTACAACATCTTTTGTGTACTCTACTTTGAATTAGCTTATTATTTCAAGGTCCCCTCCTTTTAATGTAGGTAAAATATTTACTCATTTAACCAAAGCCACAAAATGATCAATTCCTTCGAGTTCCGGTTTTTTTCTGACATAAAGTTAATCAGAATGTTATTTTATTCTGAGTTATTTTTAAATAGCTATACTTCACGATTTTGATTTTTCATTATAGTTCCTGTTATTGAAAATATCAAAGTAAGACAACGGGCTCAACTGGTATTTCCAATTTCAAATTGCGATCACTTTAATTTTATTAACCTGTGATCTTTAAGTCAAACATCTTAACTTAAGATTGGTCCGTTTTTAACAGCATCAATAAATTCGAGTTTTTGTTTATTAGTTTGACCTCAAGGAGCGGAGTTTGTCCATTTGGCAAAGGCATACATCGAATTCAAAAACTAATATTTATTCAGTAAATATGCAGGGAAAATGAAATTCAATTCTTGCCTACCGGATTATTGAAATGTTACGCAAGTAACTCCGCAACGTGCACAAAAGATATCATACTGAATTGTAAAATTCACGTTGACGCTTGACTGGGTTTTCTTTTTGTTAGTTTTGTCGTTAATTAATTACTTGCGTCACAACTTTGAGTTCAACACCGGCTTGACTCATTTGACGCCTTGCGCTGACTTTCACACAAAACTGCAAACAATTGAAAACCAACTATGGAAAACAATACTAAAGAAACATGAAGGAAGAAACGTCGTTGGCAAATCGAATATTACTTTCCCTTTTGGACCGGAATGCACCTGCTCAAGTCTTAAAATTGGGATCGGAATTTTTTGGTAAAGATACAAGTTTTTGTAAAGAGCTCATCAGTTTATCGACTACTTTTAAGAAAGACTTAAAGCACAGTAGTCCGATTAGTCTGATTATGATATTATACTTACATATGTATATATATATATATGTATGAGGATAAATCTTTGAAAGTCACCAGTTTAATCTAAGCTGAAAAATTCCCACTAATTTTGGCGAATAAACCTGAATATTGGCAGCTGATTTTATTCTGCTGTCAGTTTGTATTTATATTTCTAATTAAATGGGGATTGTTCATAATTTCAAGGCATCATTAATGGCAAGTCGAAATGTATTGTCAAAATCCGAATCTGACAGAAATTTATGGAGAAAGCGTGCATATTGACTCATTTGTGGGAGAATATCCAAAAATGAATTTGAAATTTATTTCTTTTGAATCACTTAAAAAAATTTAATGCATAATAATTACATATTGAATTATTTAATTTAGACTAAAAACCGTACACAAATTTTAAAAAGGGTTTAAACAATATAAATTGAGTATTTAAGTTAAAATTAAAATAAAAATGTATAAATTAAATGATAAAAATTAGAAATTATTAAAAAATATAAATTTAAAATGTGTAAAATAAAATAAGGATATAACACTGCTTGGAGGTATTAACACTTATAAGGGTTAACCATTTATTGCTAGGCATTGGGAAATGCAGAAAAATCAACGGTTTCAAATTGTAATAAATTAGTGAAAAGAAAGGTGCAAATTTAAGAGAGAAAGATAATAAAGAGGAGATTGGCAAATCTCTGAACCTGTATAGTAAAGTATATTATTCACAGCTATGCATGCTCAGAGATTTCCCGGATTTATGTTGTGTATAGAGTTCAAAAGCTTTAAGAATCGTTTTAGATCGCTCTTCTTGGGCATTTCTCTGAAATGTCTCTTAACGATCTAACTGTGCTATTTAGTTTGCAAAACACATTTCCAAACAGCTAACTAAACTTTGGTCACCTGCCAGAGACACCGTCTAATTATCAGCACATTAAAAATCTGCGGCTTTAGGGGGCATAGAGACAGACCAGACGTAGAAAACTTGAACAGATTGTCTAATATTCTCAAGCGAGCGCAACATTTTGATAGCCCATTTATCACACGACCAACTCGCAAAGCATGTGGCCAACAAACAGAAAACAACAACAACAACAAACAGCAAAATAAAAAACATAAAAAACACTATAATAACTTAGAAGAAGAATTATCAACAACAACAGCAAGAACAACAACGAGAAGAAGAGTAAAACGCATTAAGAGGTCCACAGAATGGACGGTGCTAATTGTGCCGCAACAAAAGAAACAAAAAGAACCACACACACACACTTGCACACACATTTTTGATGTTAGTAGACCACCGGCACGAAGAAGAAGACGAATTGGTGGCAGCTTAGCGCAGACAACACAAACAAAAAAAACAAAAAAATAACTCATGCTGAGCGTGCAATTTTCAGCGGCTGCTGCGTTGGTGGAAACTGTTGGGTTTTTTTGTTTTTTGCCCTAGTATCTTTGTGTTGATGTTAATGCGACGGCGTTGAAAATTCTCGAAAACAAAATAATGCTACAAAAAAGCCCAAATAAATGCAATGCATGTAACAGCAAAATAAAAAAATATATGAAAAAAACACCATTGCCAAACCGTGAGAACCATTTATGGAAACCGTTTCAGTCACCCAAGAAAAACTCTGCAACAAAATGTTGGAAAATGCAATGTGACAAATGTTCGTGCCAGGGGAGGGGGGGAGACGCGATGGGCGCTGGTACACGACATATGTGTGCCGCTTGTTGCACGAACTGCTGCTGCTGCTGCTGCACACATGTGTGTTCAATGCGTTGGTCCACTGCAGAGCCCCCCTTCACCTGCAAGCTTTTGCACTCTTCCTACCCTTTTAATAAATCATGCTACACGTTTGTTGCACTGCATTTTTCTGTTGTGCGAGTGTGCGTGTGTGTGTGTGTGCATGTGCGTTTGTTACTGCTGCTGCTGCTGTTCCTGGCACTCGAAGTGAAAACAGAAAAGTGCAAACTGTACAATTAAATAATTTACAATTTGCCCCAGCAAAACAAAAGCAATTACAATTCTCTACAAGTCGCAGCGAGTGGCATTTTTAATTTGATTAAATACAAGTAAAAAAAAGAGAAAGACAAACAAACAATTCAACAAGAAATAAGACACACTGGAAAAAATGTCGTCTCTTTGCAGGGTTCTTAATTGGTTTGAACTTACACAGCAATTCCAACTTATCGTTGAATATTAAAATTATCTCATAAACTATATTCTATATAAATATTGGATAATAATTTAATCAACATTCCGTTACAAGTTTACAAGGCCACATATTTTGTCATATTTTAAGTTAAATGCATTCCTCTCCAAAAAGTATTGATCTTCTATCGTTTGCTGGCCAAAAGCTTTTAAGCAATTTCAGACCCCAATTTGTTTACATTGAAGCCAGCCACAGAAATGCTCGGCTTCTACTGTCCACATCCACCGCTTCCACTGCTCCCATGCATATTTTCGAGCCACAATTTCAAATGACATGCACAACCGCAAAAGTGAATTTTTGCATAGAAATCGATGCATGATGTTGGAAGTTGGCAAGTTGGAAGTGCAAAAATTTTGCATTTAATTGCTGGCATGTAAAATAGCCAAAGCCGGTTTGCTGGCTGGCTGGCTAGCTGGCTAGCTGGCCTGCATGGGTGGGGGGAGAGCTGTGTGGGGGGTGTTGTCAAAGTAAATTTTTTTAGCAAAATGGTCTCTTCAGAGACGTTTGTCAGGCATTTAGCAAAAGGAGCAGCTGCAACAGCAACAGCAACAAAGTGCAATCAAGTGAAAGTCCAAAAATTGGGTATACCATTATGCGTGGCATTCGAATATTCAATGAGTTTGGTGGCTTATCGCTTGACCCACACAGACTTATGCAAATTGTGTAAGCTTCTGAAGCTGCCAATGCCAATTGTATGGGGGCAGCCAAGTGGGTTGAGAGAGATGGGTTGATTTTGGGCGCTGACCACGTTGTATATATTATAATGATGATGAGCGTTCCTCGCTAATGAGCAGCACATCAAACTTAATAGCCATTGGTCTAGGCCGTTTCAAATAAGCATCTGAGTGTGTGTTTGTCTTTGTATTTCTGTTTGGGTGTGTGTTTGCCTAAGTACTTATCCCAGAGAGACAGAGAGAGAGAGAGCGCATATAAATTATGGAGTGCTGTCAAAATTTGTCTTGGGTGCAGACAGGCATAAGAACGCAATTCATAGACGCGTAGACCGTGCTCTTGCTAATAATTATGGCAATTCCTTCAGACATTTGTGTGTAATAAATATTTCGGCCATTTAGTTTGTGCACCATCACCATAAATATCATAGAAAATGACCCATAATGCACAATCGACCCACAGAAGCAGACAAAAACCCAGTAGAGACAGAGACACGTAATATTTTTACAGTGGTTTAGAGGAGGATGTACCATTTAAACTAATATTGTTTTGTACGGTTCTGCATTTTGTGACAGACTGGCAAAATGCCCAAAATTCTTTACACCTTGCATTGTCTCTCTGTGTGATTGTGTGTGTGAGTGTGTGTGTGTGTGTGTGTGACAATGGATGGGTGCTTAGAAATTAAGATAAACATGGCGACAGGCATGAGAAGTGCACTTCGTGAAGGTTACAAAAGATTTTTGTACTAAACTTCATAAATGCCAAGCTTTAAAATTATTACCGATTCCGGGAAACAGTAAATTTTCCACTAATGAAATCATTAACGACGAAAGCTCCGATACAAAAAGGCTTAAATATTTAAATAACAAAAAAAATATATAAATATGTATTTGCATACATGAATGTTTTGCAGTCAATCACAAATGTTGAAGTTTCTACAATTATATTTAGCTTTAGCAAGTTTCGCAAATTACAATATTTAATACCTAGTAATATATAATACACACCTGCAAACGCAAAATATTTTTGCAGTGATAAGTATTCAATATGTTTGAAATGTTTACGTTTAATTTGTGGAATTATGGACATTATTACGTAAATTTATAATCCGTTATTGAACAATCTAAAATGGGATTAATTAGGCTTGGGCATTTTTGATGGTGCCTCAAGCTAGGCTCTTTTTCTCGATATTTCTTCGTTTAGAGATACAAATTTTGCGTAAAAATGCAGTTTTTCATGAATGCCGGCAACAAAACGCAGTTTTCGATTGCACAACATAAAAAACGAACATTCTGCAAAAGAATTTTGACAAAACTGAAATTTCATCACACTCTAACAGCTACAACGCGAGTGCTGCTCAGCTGCTGTGCAATTAATGTGATTTATTTATCTAAATATTTTTTTATTGATTTGTTGCTTCGCGAAACTTGTTCAAGTTTTAGTGAGTATCAAAAATGGAGTCTATCGTTTTTGTAGACTGCCAATTATGAATGTCCACACATACATATAAATACTTTTGTATGTGTTTTCCTCCATGTAGATATTTACCATCAATTAAAACGCATAAAACGCGCTGCCCGCAAATTTCATTACAAAATATTCATGCGGCTTGCGTCAAAATGGGAGGGGGGTTTTTAGTTGGTTCTGGCTTTGGTTTGAATGTGAATCGCTTTCTGTGTCACCTAAATATGCAAAAGTAGTTATACACTCACGCATACACTCACACGCAAACACACACATATGGCACAAAATCACTTAATATTTAATCGAATTTGCACATCTATGGCGACGCTTGTAAATGGCAGAAAGAAAGCTGAAAACGGATGCAATTAGAACGATATATTTTGCTGGAATGGCAGATATGGGTAAAAGTATATATAAATATTCTTCTGTTCCCATGTTTCCATGAAACTATAGTTTTTCCCTAACCAGACTATATTTTGATGACTCATTTTGATAGTTTTTAAAATCACAGCCAAACCTTTATTATTAGCTGTGAAAAGCGACAAAATTACGAAAAGTTAATCAATTTGTAGTGGGCAGAACATCATTTCGACTGAATATGAAACTTTTTGCAGTTTACGAAAAATAAAATAAATAATACAAATATAAAAGTTTAGATCGCTGCAGACCAATTGCATCTTGCATGCAAAGGAAAAACAGCACACACACAAAACTCTATTTTCTATTTCATAATTATTATTCAAATAGATAATACTAATTAAAAGTAATTTTTCTTGTTGTGTCTTTACAGGAAGTTGGTAGTATTATTGGGAAAAAGGGTGAAATTGTCAACAGATTTCGTGAAGAGGTAAGTACACAAATTGCGTACAAGCTGCATACATGTTCGGAATGTTGTACATATGTAAATACGTAATTATGCGCCTTAAAATCGTTACAGTCTGGTGCCAAAATTAACATTTCGGATGGCTCATGCCCGGAACGCATTGTAACGGTATCTGGCACAACAAGCGCAATCTTCGCGGCATTTACGCTAATTACAAAGAAATTTGAAGAGGTATGTGTGCGCTAGATCGAAACGGATGCGAGTCCAAGCAAGATTGCATAACACAATAATTGATACAAAACAAAAAAAAATACAAATAAACATAAAAGCAAAAACACAATCGAGCACGCATAAATAAAAAAAATATATTTAAAAAAACAATAGCACTCTATTACCAGACAAGAGAAAGTCTTGGCTCGAGAACTAAAAGCTCTGGTGTTTATTGTACTCAATTCTCAATTGTCGAATTAGATCACGCTTCACATTACTAACTTGAAACCCGTTTCAGTGGTGCTCGCAGTTCAATGATGTTGGCAAAGTTGGTAAAACTCAAATACCCATTCGATTGATTGTGCCGGCCAGTCAATGTGGATCGTTAATTGGTGTGTACACAAGCCAAAAAATAATAAATAGATAGACAAAACCTGTAGAAACCTCATTAACCTGCTCTTTCAATGTATCTAATTTGATTCTTTTGCATTCGACAGGCAAGAGTGGCTCAAAGATTAAGGAAATACGCCAAAATACAGGCTGCTCCATACAAGTGGCCAGCGAAATGTTGCCAAACTCCACGGAGCGTGCAGTTACCTTGAGTGGCAGCGCTGAGCAGATCACCCAATGTATCTATCAGATATGTCTTGTCATGTTGGAGGTAAACACAATCTGTCTATTGAAATCAACATATTGCATTCAAAAGTAAACAGTAAACGTTTTTGGAGCCAGCTATTTTTAGGTAGAGACATAAAAATAATGCCCAACATTTAGACAGCCTTAGTTTAGTTTTCGTGCTTTTTTTGAATTTTTGATATTTTGTATAATTTGAAAAATGCCAAAAATTGTAAATGTTGCTGATGTTCAATTTAAAAATTTGTGAAAATCGCAAAAAAAAATTATTTTAAAAGTAGTGTGAACTTCAAAATAATAAAAATTATATTAAAAGTAGTCGCAGTCGTTGAAAACGAATTTGTCTCGTCAAAATAAAAATGAATGCAACAAAAAGACATTTTTGAACGTTTTACAAGCGAAGCTAATAAGCGACAAAATATAGTTAGCCCGTCTAAAGACAGTCTAGGGCACTCTAGAGAGTATATCTAACTTATCAGGTAATTTAAATATTTGCATATACTTTCTCATATTTTACAATTCCGAATGAGCTCAACTTGTCCCAGTTCTGTTTACTTTTTAATGCATCTTTTATATGAAATGCATAACTTATGAGTGTTTTGTTTTATACAGTCTCCGCCACGCGGTGCTACCATACCATATCGACCAAAGCCGCAAGTAACTGGGCCAGTTATCTTGGCCAATGGACAGGCCTTTACCATACAGGGCAACTATGCGGTGCCCACACAAGAGGTACGTGTGTACAGTGTGTGCAAATTGTATATGTATGTCTAGTCTAAGCAGTGTGTGTTTTAAGACGTCAATTGAAAGATCATGTATAACGCCGCATTTATATATCTAGTTACTGTCGGATCTTTCTCTCAATTTCTATCTCTTCTTTTAACCCATCCCCAAAACATCGTTCTGTAATTACATTATCCTTTATTTTACTTTATTTTGTTTACCATTTACATAAGCTAAATAACATTTGGTTGTTTATACTATATGATTTTGCCTATAATAATAATATTTTATTATTTTTTGGTTTACCTCTATGCGCGTCTAGCAACATCCTGTTTGCCTCTACTTCTTATAACAAGTTTATTGATAATTTAACTTCTTGAGTTTTATGTCACTTCTCTATCTGCCTATCTGTGTGTATAAATGCCTTAATAAAATATGAGTTTAGTTTTGTGTATCCACTCTAATTAAAATTATATCCAATGCTCGTTTAGAATTATCCAGTTATGATTTGCACCTCTCTCTCTCTCTCTCTCTCTTTCTCTCTCTATCTATCTCTATCTCTCCTCTTTCTCTATCTATGTAATCCACAACCACAATTATCAAACCCCTTGAACCTTGACAATTGTTTAGAGCCGAACCGACTTGTGACCCCCGTTTTGAAGTTTTGAACTGTCCCAAAGAGCCGCCTTCAGTTAGGTTCAGTTTGCGTATTGTGCATTGGGCCTAGCTGTTGCAGCTTCTTCTCCACTTACCACCAAGTCTTTTACCGTTTCTTTGCGCTCATACTTCATGTATATCTTGTACCGCTGAACCAACCCAGCCCGTTTTCAAATGTCCAAAAGGTGGCCCAACCCCAAAAGCAAACAACTAATGTTAATCACTTACAGAAAATCAACTAATTGATTGATCAAATATAAATTTATATTTACAATATTTTAAAATAAAATTCTTACATATTTTTTGTTTTGTGTTTTTTTTTATAGTTTCTTTCGTACTCTTTTTCTCTCAGGTCAAGAGCTTGTCATACAAGAGTGAGTGTCTCTCTCTCTCTCTCTGACTCTCTCTCTGTCTGGCTTTCGTCCAGTGCGTCGTGTCTGTTTTTTGGGGCGGTCGCACTTTTGGGATCGTTTGCATTAGGGTTCACATTGCGCGGCTGCTCACCGAATAATAAAGCGAGTCGAGTGAGTTTGTGCGGGGGCTTTGCTACTCTGTCACTCCACATAAAAGGGCCTTCTCTCATCTCTCTGTTTTAATCGAACCGAGGGCTCGCGTGCAGCGTGTGGAGAAGTATGTTTAACTACAACACTAGCTCTATAATATAACCCAAAAATAATGTATACCTCTCATAAACAACACACAACAAACAACCAAACAACCGATCTAAACTCCTTTTGAGTGCCATCAAAAATATCCACAAACATAAACTAATTGTACTCGATATTAAATATTAAATATTACATTTTAAAAACAGCCCTCGATTAATCAAAAAACAACAGCAACAACTTTGCCATTATCTATCCAACGTTTATTGATACATATACTCAATACTCTTCATTTTGTGTAGTATATACTTGCAATAGACTTTGAAATGTTTTGTTCATTTGCCAAACAACAAATCCAACAACAACAACAACAATAACAGCAGCAGCAGCAGCAACATCAACAACAACAACAAAAATCAACAGAAATTCAGATACTGTAGAAAAGTCATACCTACCTACATATGTATATACATATGTGTATGTATGTATGTATGTATAATCGTATATTACCCACCATTTACCATATAACAACAACAGCAACAACAATAACAGAAACAACAACAAAAATGCAATTAGCAACTGCAACAACATACTGTTCAAAATATCGCCCTGCCCGAGCCCTCACATCTACTCTACTCTGTCCGTTTATAATCGTATATAAATACATATACAATCTGCACAAGAATATCAAAATATATACAACAAGAACAACAACAAATAGTCCTTTAAGCCCCTGCCAGCCATTTCGCTCCAAACAAAAGTTTTGAAAACTCTACCAAAAGTTTATGTTGTCACATCATATTCAATTAATGTCCGCAAACAAAAACAATAATTCAAACTAGTTATAACATCAATTCCGCTCTTCTTCCCAACAAGAACAAACAAGCTCTCTCTCTTCCTTTCTCTTCTCTCTCTCTCTCTCTCTCTCTCACATCAGTCCCTGGTTATTGTCGGTGTTGGTTTATAGCATAATGCGGCGTGCAGTGTATAATGAATAAACCCAAATCACTTGTCGCTATATCCACCAGTTGTCAGTTGTCAATTAGGTACACATTGTGTGCAATTGGCTAAATTTCTACCTAAATATCCTAATTGATGAGGATTGCGGATAACTGCTATTTGAAGATTTACAAGACTGCGTACAATTTGGGTACTGTTTGACAACTATGTCTCTGTATCTTGCTAGTCTTGTCGACCTTCTCTCTAAAGTATTTTTGTAGTTTCTAACCTTGGTTTGTGTACCCATCGATCCCATCCACAAGTGCATTGGTACCCATTATCCAAGATCTCAATCTTTTGCCCTTTCCGTAGTCAGTTCGTTCTCTTAGCTGTTATTACCACATATCATTTATCAAAATCCAGCCTCGTCAGTCAGCCTCGTTTATTACACAAAAACTCTGCACACTTTGTTTTTTTTTCTCTCTCTCTCGCTTCCTGCAAAAGCTTTTGCGACGTCCCGATCGATCGATAACTATATGCAAGCTTCCAATCAAATAATATTATAGCGAAATGTATATTTAATAAGCTTACTATTTCAATTATGTACAAATTACCTCAAAATTTATTTTTGGTAAATCATTTTTGTTCTTCTACTTTTTTCTTCTTTGGAAACTTTTGCAAAACAACAATCAATCAATAAAAAAAAAACAATTAAACTCCCATAATCACAAAACAATCAAAAATTAATACCAAACCTTACAAACAACAATAAAAAATAAAAATAAAAACAAAAAAAATCTATTAGACTTGTCCGGTATTTCCACTGGCCTTGGCTACCGGTGGTCTACATGCTGGTATTTCAGGCTTAGCGGATCCTTTGTTAAAGGGGGCACATTTACAAGGAGCGGTACCAGCACACCACCATCACCTACAGCAAATGCCCGATGTGAGTTTTAATTGATCCACAAAAAAAATAGAAAATTTAAACACAAAAATAATAAATACCAATCAAAAATCATCAGAAACACAACAAAAAAAAAAAGAAAGAAAAAAATGAAATCCTCCACAAGTCGAGCCTAAGACCCGAGACAGCATTTGATTCTTTATGGCATGTGTTGCTGTATTTGAACGCAACCCTGTAGCTCTAGCCGTATGACTCCATTGACCGACGCCCCTCCACCCACACCCCCTCTGTTTGCCCCACCCCCGTAGCCCAAGCTAGTTATATTTGTGCATTGCTGTTTGTTGTTACTCGTATCGCAATATCCCCCAGCCAGCCACCCGTAGTCGTTTCTCCTGTTGTTTGTTGTTACCACCCCCACCCCATCCAACATATCTGTCTGTGTTTTGTAGTTTGTGTTCTTGCAGTAGATACCTTTACTACCTCTGGCATTTCTTTTACGATCCCCACGTTGCAACTGTGGTCGGGCCACGTTTCAATAACATTAACGTCACCTTGTTCCCCAAGCAACTGCTGGACCACAAAGTTGTTGCCATTTTTTTTCTGTGTGTGTGTGTTTGTTTTGTATTTGTTTCTCTTTATTTTTCTGTTCTTCTGTTAAGCCGCAGACTAAAAATCCGGCATCTCGGTGGAAATCCAGAAAACCAGAAAACTGGAAAACCCATCAAAAGCATTTTTATGTCGCGAAGTTGCAGCATATAATTTGTAAATTGTTTCAACTTGCTGTTGTTTGTATACCCCAAGATATGTTTATTTAATATGCCCAAAACGCGACTTTCTATGACGAGTTTGTGTTTGTTGAACATTCGTCGTGCCCCACCAACCCCATCCTCCACAATTGTTATTGAGTTGCAAGCTTCATTTCCATTTCTAAGCGAACTGCATAGAGAAATATATATGTTTTCATACGCAAAGCAGAGCGCATGTTTATTTATTTATGAACTGGGTAAATATTTGATTCCAAGTTTTACAAAAAATCAAAAACAAAACAAACAAAAAAGAAAACTCTCACACATAGATACACCTACACATTCAAATTAAATATTCTATTTTTTGTCCCTCATTTCAACAAATGTACATACATATATATATATATATACATAAATGTGTGTGTGTGTTTGTGTGTGTATGTTTGTCAGTATAGCACTTCACATATGTAGTTGTGTGTGCAACATTCGTTCAAAAGGTTTTTGCAAATATTTCATTCGATTTGATTAATTAATAAAGTATATGACCGGGTGTCCAATGATTTTATACTTCACCCTCCTCTTTCCCCATTTCCCCCTGTTTTGATAGCTTGTGCATAATGCATACACATGTACACATATATATACATATACATATATGTATGTCACTGTGATGTATATATGCGTGTGTGTTTTTTGCTGTAGGTGTTGTGGGTGAAAAACTTTCAATCGCTATGAATATTCAAGTCCTTGAATCGGTCACAAAGTTTTTTTGGGTTAGGGACAGAGGGGGAATTTTCGCATATGTTGGTAACTGATTTAAATATAACTTGAATGTGGAATAAGTTGAAGAATTGTAGAGCAGCATAGCAAAATGTAAAAATATCAATATGCGTAGAGATCTAACAATCACATTTGCAACAATGACCGCTTTAAATCTGACTAAATTTTGACATTTACACCTGAATCAGTTTAAGCCAACGCAAATTAGTTGCCCACAGGTTGAAGCCATAAATTTGAATTACTATTACAAGTACACACTGCCAACCACTTGATACACCCTTTCTTTTTGATAAACCATATTATAAATTACCAAGATAGTGTTAGATGAGGTGCATATTCGCATTCATATGAAACGAGTTAATTGTCGAAAGGATTTCCCAATATACTAAATATGTACTCACGCCAAAAGAGATCCTTTAAAGCGTTAACTCTTAATTATAATTGTAATTTTATTCTCAGTGTCTAGTTGCTAAATGTATGAAATATTCATTATACAGATATATACAACTTTATGTTAATCTAAAAGTAATTTCAAAATAGACTCGTAGACAGAAGGACACAAACGGCAATACAAAAATCAATTGTTGTAACATTTGCCAATACACCAGCATAAATACCACAAAATACTCGTGTACACTTCAATTCTACACACACACACACATACACACCCACACACACTAACACACACAAACGCATTTTGTATTTATGTATTTTCTAACCTGTACAAAATGTGAATAAATTTATTTGTCTGTTATGTAAGCAAAATTATTTTTGTTTTCGCTTCTTGTATTTTCCATTTTTTATGTACTAATTTTAAGGCTTTGTGTTTGTTATGTTTGCCATTTGAGAGTTGATTGTTGGTTTTATTTCTATTTTAATTCGGTCCTTCTGCGTTATATTCTTTCTTGAAAACTGTTCGCGCGTTGTGTTGTAATATCCCATCCTATCCGAAAAATAAAATGAAAATAATATATATGTCTACTTATACTTATATGTATTCCAAATCCAAACCAGACTTGACAGACTCTAATGACTGAATGACTAATATGTGCCCATGTACTACTTACCTTCTCTCGAGAACATAATCACAATAACAACTAATATATATACACATATATATATATAAATATATATATACATGTATATATACATTATCAATATAATTAAAGTGTTAATCTCAATGATGCTCAATGTTTCAACAGGTTTCTAAGAATCCATTGGCCAGTTTGGCCGCCTTGGGCCTTGCCGGCATGACGCCAGCCAGCACTGGTGGCATAAATCACACAGGTAAGTCCCTGAACTCTCTCTCTGTCTCTGTGTGTGGGTTTGCGGGGGATTATGCAGAGAAATCTATATATGCATGTACTAAAAATCGATGTTTTGACCTGGGCCCATTTACAGCTCTGGCTGCCTTGGCAGGGTCACAGCTGCGCACGGCCAATGCGAATCGGGCACAGCAGCAGCAGCACGAGATGACAGTATCGAATGATTTGATTGGCTGCATCATTGGCAAGGGCGGCACCAAAATAGCGGAAATACGTCAGATCTCCGGCGCCATGATACGCATCTCCAACTGCGAGGAGCGCGAGGGCGGCAACACTGATCGCACCATTACCATCAGTGGTAATCCGGATTCGGTGGCATTGGCCCAATACTTAATCAACATGAGGTGAGTCACTAAACACTATCTATATTTATCTGTGTGTGTGCGTGTGCATGTGTGTGCGTGTGTGTGTGTGTATATATGTGTTGTCTAACAAATTTTGTCGAATTGATTTGCAAATTGACAAAGTAAGAAAGAAGGTCTAAGGAGGTCGTCGGTCGTCGGTCGTATCGGTCTCTCAGTACATTTAAGCACTCGATTATCGTTATTAGAGTCTGGGCCCAGCGCGTTCAAAAGAAAAACTTAAAAGTTGATACTTGATACTTGGAACTTGTAATTTTAAGCTTAAGATCAAGCTCTTGTCTAGTGTATAAGTCGCAAGCCCACATTTAGCAATGAAATGCTTTTTTCATATGTAGTTCTGAAACGTAGTGAAATGTAAAGCACTATTTCATGCATATAGAGAAATCTTAGCACCAGCAAACTCTTAACTCTAGCATTATACATCTATAATTAATTCTATATATAAATATATAAACCTAGCTTCTAGTCTACTACTACCTATGCTTGTATATGTCCAAATATACAAAAGTCTCAGCTCAGCAGGCATTTTGGAGGAGGAGGAGCAGGAGCAAAATGGACAGCACCAACTAAAACTACGTCACGCGTCGCACTCTCGCACACACGAGCAAAAAATACGCAACTGGAACTGAAACTGAAACTGAAACAATTGGTACTTCACAAGAAACTGCAGTTCAACTTGTCATCAATAAAAAAATACAAAAAAAATCAACAACAAAATAAATTCCAAATAAAAACTATGCTCCTCTCTCCCCAACCCGCAACAAAACTAAACTTAACCAAATATCCCAACAACAAAAAAGTTCAATCCCTAGAAACTTTTCAAAACTGTTTCGGTCAAGTCCAACAACTAGAAAATCAATAAGATTTCTACTCCTACCATCCAAAAAAAATCAAATTTTGAACGACGCTCCCACCAATAAACAACAAACCAAAAATTGCGCCCAAAAGTTCTCTCCAGAACTTTGCTATCTATCCGTTTACTCCGTACCGTTCCTCCACACAAACACCTCCTTAACCTTTTTTGCATAACAAAACACTAAAGCAATTCAAAAAGAAATGACCAACTCAATTCCACAAAATCACAAAACCAAAAAAAAAAGAAAAAAATACAAACAATTTAAAAAAATACCTAAAGAGCCAAAAAAAAAACAAAAGAAAAAAATCAATATCCCATAAGTTCCTTTCTCTTTCTTTCTGTCTCTATCTATCTCTCTGTGTACCTCATCCACAGCGTTGAACTGCAGAAGGCCAATCTTCAGGATCAGGCAGCTCAAAATGGCAATGCAGCCATATCAACTGTTGGTGGTGTTGCCGGTGGTGCCACAACAGCAGCAGTGGCAGCAGCGGCAGCAGCAGCAGCTGCTGCTGGTGGTAGTGGTGTGAATGGCAGCAGCTGTTTGACGGTGTCGCTCACTGGCAACTGCAGCACCAGCAGCAACAACAGCAGCAGCTCGGCCAGCAGCAATGGCAGCAGCAGCGCCACCAACTATGCCACCAATGGCGGCAGCCAGAGCAACAGCAGCAGCAGCAACCACAACGGCAACAGCAGCAGCAATGGCTCCTCCACTCTGGGCATCAATTCGACAGGAGCTGGAGCTGCTGCTTTGGGCGGCAGTCCATTGGCCTCGGCCCTACAACTGTTGACCAAACCGGGCGCGATCACCGCCCTATCCAATCTGAGCGCATTGGACTTGCTCAGCCTGACGTCGTTGGGCAACAATGGGAACAGCACACCCGGCGGACCGCCAGTGCAGACTACGGGCGTGAATCGTGCCAAGGGCCACTATGCGACATCGCGTTTCCGCCAACATCAGACCGAGACTGGTGGCGAATCGGAGAAGGCGCGCAACAAGTTTAACCCGTACTAGGGGCACGCCACATATCTGCAGAACAGACGGCGCAAAAGTATACCCAAGAAAAAAAAGAGATCATCATTTGCTTATAGTCGAGTTAGAAGTAGCTTTTTCTAGTTGTTAACAAGTTTATACCGTTGCGACAGCTTTAGAGTTTACGATTCTTCAAGAATAATGCTCTAATCACAAAAAAAAAAACAAAAAAAAAGCAAAAAAAAAATTAAGTTCTTAGGTGTAAAATTTGTAAAAGTATTTGAAATTTGAAGACAATTTTTACACACACAAGTTGAATGCCCAGTTGCTGCTAATTGCAACAGACAACAGTATCCAAATTAGTTTATAGCTGAGGTAATATTGCTTATGTTTTTAAATGCAGCAATATCTATGATTTTGGAAGAAAAAAATAAGTAAATAAAAAAAGAAAACGGTGGCAGACTGTCAACGACGAGATCCATTATAAACGTACGTAGATACATGTACCGAATTGAATTGGATCAAACTTGAAGCACTTGAATAATATTGAGTATCGAATATTGCAAGAAAAGAGAAAAAAAGGAAAAAATACAAATAAAACGTGGAATTAGCCCAAGTATTGTAAACAAACTTTGACCAAGTGAAACGCAGCATAAGGACCCTTCTCCTAGTAGGTGTTGTAGATTTTTGCCCTTATCCCTTTCTAAAGTTACACACAACATTAACACACAACTATCGTACATTATAGAATTTGCCAAATTTTAGCGCATCCTTAGAAAGAGAGAGTGAACGTAGCAAGTATAGTTTTTGTGAATTGCTTACTATCGAATACCGATATAACATGTAGCTGTATACAAAATACATGTATTCAAAAATAATTTAATTAAACACATATAATATCGTCCCCCTCCCCCGCACATTCACTGTAACATATTATAACATCATCTAACCCCTTACCTTACTAGTAATCGATCATATTTCCTCTAATTAGCGAATAAGCACTAAATGTATTTTATGCTCTAGCCTCTAAGTATAAAGGCCTCCCCTCAGCCATGTGTCGAGTAAGCAAAAAAGAAAAAAAAAACAAAAAAAAAGACTTCTTAAAGAAGTTGAAAGAAAATTAAGATACAAAAGGAAATTCCAATGCATTGTGCTCAAAAGAATTTGGCACAACGACTTTTATGGACCAATTCGCTCTAATTGACACAATCCACGCAAATGAGCGTACAAAAGAAAACAAAATATAAAAAGATAAAAAAAAAAGTGAAAAATTAAATAAGGAACCAGAAATAAACATTAATAAAAAGCCAACTGAAGGCAAAGAGAGAAACGTACATAACAAAATTACGTGTACAACATAACATGTTTGTACTCGGATGTAGAGATGTATGTTGTTAAGCAAGAAGCAAAATCGTTATTATGTATTGGACTTGAAGTCACGAATTGTTTTTAAATCATAATTGGATTAGTTGTACCCTATTAATTTACTATTTTCTAAATTATTGTATTGTATTTATTATTAACGATTGTACATTTGTTATTATTTTGTATTGTATAACCAAGCGAAGCAAATATAACCAAACTATTTTTGAATTGGTAAAAAAGATTGTTGAAATGAAAAAGAAAAGTATTTGGAAATTGAAATTTCTCTCCACTTTACACAATACATACGGCTAAGAATTTGTATTATTTCTTAAGGAAAATGACACACATTGTAATACTTTTAGTTAGTTAAGCTAAGCGGGCTTACGATTTTATAACCAAATCATATACATACATACATACATACATACGAACAAACATACATATACTTACAATACATACTCGTATATGCTACATTTATACAACGTAGATTGAGAAAAGCATAACTCTAAAGAATTCTTGTAATGAATGTATGTACTACTTATTACTTTAAATTAATAGACACACTGAGAACAATTACCAACTGTAAAAGAATCGCTTTTTACCTTTAGTCGCGATTCTTAGCTGCGCCTACAAGCAGATCAACAAACAAGCAAACATATTTATATGCAATCAAACAAAATTATAATGAAAACTGCGTTTGTAATAAAGTGAAGAAATACCACAAAAATAAATCGACACTGAAACAACATTTTATTCTAGCATATAGACCATTATCGTTTGATTTAAATGTATACATCTGAGAAAAAAATCGACGAATTTTTTTTTTAATTAACTTGAAAATACATTCAGTATTTAAGATTTATAAGGATCTAGCCTACCCAAGACCTGTCGTAGAGTTAAAGCACAGCCTGGGCAAAAAATATAACTCAATTTGTATTAATAGAATCCACATTTGCCAATTTGCCAATTTGTCGTTAAACTTGAATCAGAACTCAACTAAATCGTGTTTTTCATATTTCAACTTTGCAGAATATCAATGGAGACCGCTGGACTGCCCATACCTGGTTATCATTATATCGCACCAAGTGCAATTGTTAAAACGCCCATACACTAAGTGCAACTACAACAAAGAACAAAATATAAAACCAACAGCAAACAACAAACAGCAAAAGCAACAACAGCAACATCAACATCAACAAATCGAATGCAGCGAGTGACTGGAGCCGATAAACTGTATCAACTGACAACAGATAGCAGATAACAGATATGATCGAATGATCGTCAAATGTTAAGTTATAAGCAATAAGTAAAAAGTAAAAGAGTAAAGAGTAAAGAAAAGCATAAACACAGAAAGCAAAAAATCATATGACAAGGTCAAATCAACAAGAAGGTGAGCATAAGGCATCTGTAGACGTCATATACACAACGTTCACACACAGACATGTAAGAATACATACACGTTATATTTATTCATTGATTCTTATTAATTATGATATTTTTTATTAAGTTTAAAAGGAAAAACAAAAACAAAAAACCAGAGAAATAAAAAAAAACTTTATGTTAAAACCGTTTTCGGGTGCGCTACTTAAATGTATGCGCTCCCTCACCGTAAGAACAGAACAGCAATTAATTGTAAGCTTAGTCAAAATGAAGACAAATGCAACAAAGCAGAAAACAAAACAAACAAAAAACTAAAAACAATAATATTAACCAACAATACAGCAAAGTAAATGAAAATTTCGAAATGCAGTTAAATATTAAGCCAAGCAATTGTGCATGCGCATAACCAAAAAAACAAAAAAATAAAAAACAAAAAAAAACAAAACAAAACAAAACAAATAAATAAAATAAAGTACATCAAGTTAAGGCATTAAAAAACAAACACAAAATTAACAACGGCATATAAATAAATAATATTAAACCAAGCCAAGCCAGGCCAGACAGCAAGCAAAGCAAAGAGACAGAGACAAACAGTTTCCTTAAACAAAGATACGAACAGTTAATTTCCACTTTGTTAGGCGACGAAAATGTTGTGTTTGTTGTTTATGTTTATATTTATATTTATATGCATACAAACAAACAAACAAACAAACAAACAAAACATACATATAAATATGGCGGTACACAAACATATATATTAATTGATATAATAATTTTTAATTTTATTATTTTTATTATTGTAATTGTTATCGAAATTGTATTTGTGATTTTTGAATATGTTTAGACTGAAGGACAAAATTAATTCTGTTTATTGATTAAACTACATAATAACTATGATCTAATTAAATTAAATTAAATACGACTTGATTTTTCAATTTTCGAAATTAGTTATAATTTGTTAAACGAGAACGAAAACAAAAACAAAAACAACAACTGATCGTAACATTTGAAGCCAAATTTATTTTTGTTAGATAAACTTTTTGCAATGTTTTTGGTTTTTAGCAAAAATGTTAAGCTAGGTGACAAAATTCAAATTACAATAATAATATTTAAGCACATTTGCGGCGTTAAAAAAGACTTTCTATTGCGTGGAAAATGAGAAAAATGGATTTAATTTTATTTAATATTGCAATAATGCTTAAATTAAAGTATAATTTTATTTTCTTAGCTGTTAAATTTATACGCAAAACAACAAAACATCAAAAAATAAAATGATTTTCAATGTTAAACTTACAAACTTAAATTAATTTCATTTTAAATTTAGTTTTAGGCTGGGCAGCAAGAAGCAAAAAAATAACTGTGGCTTGTTAAAAAAATAAGTAAATTAAATATAAAGCCACAATAGTAACAACATGTAGTTACACACACTAACAAACTGTAGTTACAAAGCACACACACATACACACACACTAAGATACACACACACACACACAGATACAACTGTAGGAGCAGAATACAAATAAAGACAAATTTTAATATGTGTTAGGTTAGGCTCCAGCCGAGATATCAAACCGTAAGCTAGTTAAGGAATTTGTTGCTAATACTTTGTGTGCAGGCAGCTCAGCTCGCATCACAGTCGGCAATATGTGTCAAATTTTGATTATACAAATTAATTATACGATAAGAGACATTTACAAAAGAAATTACCCAAACATATCCACAACACAAATAAACCAATTTAAATGCAACCCTATTATTGTAATCATCAGCAAGTTAAAGTACTCAAAACGACAAAACATATAATGGTAAACATATCCCAAAAATGCATATATTATTTAATTGAAATATAAAATTATATATTTATTTGCAACAGTTCTGGTAGAACAAATGTTGACAAAGGGTCGGTGGACATTGAAAGATTTTCAAAACAGTAGAAGTCTAAGTTGCCACCAAATAAAATATTCACATTTGTTATTTTCCTTTATTTACTGTCTTGCATAATAATAATAATAATAAAAACACTTATGAAGCAAAACTTGATTACAGGAAATTGTTAATAGTATAAAAAATCAATTATAATAATGATAAATGCATTACTGTTAACTTAGACACACTCTCTAATAATAATTGAATAAAAATTAACGCTAAAATGAAAAAAACAGAAACAAAAACAAAAAAATGAGGATCAAGCAAAATGTGCAACACAGGCAGCAAAATATCAAGCGAAACTATTTCGTGATTTTAGTGACAAATATTTCGCTGATGACAATTTGAAGCAATCATTTTTGAAACAAGAAGGGATAAAAACAAACAAAGAATGAACGTTAAATGGAAGTAAATCCGTATATCTATATATAAATAAATTATATATATATATATATATATATATATCTATATATAAATATACATATATTAAATTAATTATTATGTACACTTGTATTTAATTGTATTTGAAATATTTAGTAAATTTTTTGCGCAAGTTACAACCAACTAAATAAAAAAACCAAAACAAAAAAAAGGAAGAAAATAATGAAAAAAACGCACGTTGACGGGTTGACAGCGGATGGTGATTGGGACTATTTGTAACATAAATAAAACAAAAGGGATAAATTAATTATGTGCATGTGTATGTATAAAGAAACTACATTTAAAATAGCTCAAACGAAAAAACAAAAAGAACAAAACAATTTCAATTGAATTTTTACTAAATATTGTGTATTTGTATGTAAATTATTAAAACAATTTGTTGAAAACTTGTAAATTTGCAAAGGAAAAATACGTGTAAGAAAAGCAATTTTAATGGTGCCTTAAAAACCAAACCAAGCAAATTTCTTCTTGCCCCACATACTTACACACAAAAACACTACCAACAATAACACAGCGTTGTGTAAACGATATGGCATGTGAGTTTTTCTACCTTTCCACCGCGTTTCTCTCAACATTTCCTCTCAATTTCCCCTGCTTCTTTGCCGCATTGCGTGCTACACCACGGCCCGCAATGTGTGTGTGTATAAATATTTAGTTAAATATGTATGTGTGTGAACATGCATTAGCCTCTTTCCATAAGGAACTTATCCCTTTTAGCGACATTTGACCCACGATTGCTCTAAGCTATTCGAGTTTCAACAACCAAAATAACAAGAACAACATCCAGTGTGTAGAGTTGCCCGTTATAGTACTTGAAAATAATAAAGAAAATTTAAATGCAAAAAAAAATATATATAAAAAAATAAATGAAAAACCAACAAAAAAAAACGTATTTACATGGTAAATTTATTTAATAAACGTAGCTGCAAATAGTATTTGAACAAAAAATAAAACACCGAAACCCGACGCATTAACCGGAAATATAAACAATTAGTCAGCAATATAACAATATAAAATATACACACACAATTATAAACACAAACACACATAAATGTTTCTCTCAGTGTAATTACAAATCAACTTGAATGTATTTGCTCACAATTTTACAATACATGTCGGAAAAAAACGTAAACAAACAATTCTGCACAATATGTGGAAAAACAAAAGCATTTAAGGCACTTGACATAAGGAACGATGAATGGCTATAAAATTATTGTTAAAAGACAATGTAGGACAAAACATATTTATATACATATACATAAAAGAAGACGGAATGAAAAAAAAAAACAGAAAACAATATAATTATTAAGGTATTTTAGATATTCTTATTTAATATCCAGAAAAAAAAAATGAAAAGTGAGAAAAATATACGAGGAGAATTTTTAATTTAGAAGTCATATTAAACGGAAACGTGTTAGGAACCACAGCGGTAAATTCGGGTTGAAGTATGAAATATGCAAACTTATAAACTAAATATTGGTGTTAGAAAGTGTTAAACAGAACTTTAACTGAAAAATCATGTAATTTGCCATAGAGCAGGCAAAACAGAAACGTACTCAATTTAACTAGCTGAAACTGGCACCTAAACATATTATTATTTGCAAATATAGAAAATTTATACAGGAATAGGTAGAAAGCGAGAGGAGAGAGGATAGTGATAAATTGTAGCCAGCTCTCAGCTTACGCGCGTCTATTTTCATTTACTAAATATATTCAATTCAATTTTCAAAACTTTAATGTGCTTCAGCTATTTAAGCTATTTTCTAGTGTTGAAATGGGGGGATTAAGGGACATTCAGGGTGAAACAAGAGTAGAAAAATTAATTGATTTTGAAGGTTGTCTGATTTGCAAGATTAATCGTATGTTTGTGTGCAACTTTCAGCTGGTCTCATTGGGACTTAAGCTAAGTCTACGAACATGACATAGAAAAACGATTTGCTAATGCTAGTACATATGGTGAATTGGAATGCCCAATGCTCGATTCCCATATAGTTCAGTGATTTTCAAAGCCTTGTGCGCAGACAGTGTAAGCAAAAAATAATACAAACGGTATAACTATATACATACATACATATACATACAATACATAACTTATTCGTATACCATTTTGTTGCGGCATTATCTCGAATGGTTCAATACCAGCAAAAAGAAAAACTAACTACGTGTATTCCAATTCATCAAAGCAATTGAAAAGGGAAAATAGAAGGCATGCGTATTGCCAGTAAATACATATTCGAAACAGCTAAGGTTTCTCAGAAATTAGAATGACAAAACAACATATAACCAATAAATGATATACAGCAAAGAATTAACTACATACATAAATACATATTTACACAAATACATACATACATACATACATACATACATATGACAAGAAAACAGAACACATCGGAAGCACAGTCTCTAATATGATCAGTAGACATACAGTATCTCTAGAGATTGTTTACGGGCTGGCAGAATTGGAATTGTAATTGCCGAATGAAAATGAAATTAGCACATCGCATATATATACAAATATATGAAACATACAAACTGTTTTCAATAAAATTAACACTCGACATATTAGGTGTTTTTGTATATGTGTAAAAACTATTTAAACAAAATGAAAAGCAACTCTAGCTAATAATTGAAAGAAACAAAGTCTTAAGAGCAATCACTATTAAGACAATTGCATTTCCGATGTAACAAATTTGAAGTACTCGTAAAGTAGCAAATTAGTTGTTAAGTGTCTCTATCTCTGTTTTATTTGAAAGTAAAATAAAAGAATGAAATGCAGCGTAAAATTGATAAAACTGAACAATTGGGATCAACTTATATTTAAAATATAAGATTAAATTATAATAACAAAAAAATACACAAGCGTTAATAAATCAGCCCCAGAGTTGTTGGTAGTTGCTACCCAACTAAGTATATGAAAAGTATTGCATAATTGTGCCAAAAGCGAACAACAGCTCAATAGAAATCAACTAAAACAAAAAACAAGCAACCAACAACTGGCCAAATGTTCGACACAACAATTTTAGTTCAAGCAACATCCAAAATAACAACAAGAACAACAAAAACAACAACAACACAAAGTGAATTTGCTTTTTTGGGGGAACAACACATAGGAATTATACGAATTTCAACAATACGCAAATTTATGTGAATTCATTTGTAAGCCAATAACATTGACAGCTATTTAAAGTTCATATTGCGCAAAATGAGCTTATTTAAAACATAAAAACAAATAAAAGTACCACAACCGAACAAACCCAAAAAGAAAACAATACTTACTATTTGTAAAAACCTATCAGAGAAGCTGCAAATAATGCTGGCTTTAATTTACAACAATATTCAAGTGGCTGTATTTTCAGTTTAAACTATGTATATATATTTCATATACAGATATTTCAAAATACGTGCCAAATCGAAAGCTAATACACTTATTACATATTTTATTTGGAATGTTGATTGCCCCACATTTATTTGAACGATTTTATTGAAGATGCAAATTCAAATTCGAATATTCTCGCTATATACAAAGTATTTCAAAATGAAAAAGGCTCTTTGGAAAAATCGTTGCATACTTTTGAGAAAATTTATTTATACGTGTTGTATACATATAATATATATACATATGTATGTATTCTTTCATATCTTCATCGATTATGATATGTCGTTCATTGAATTTGAAAAGCATTCTTAATATTTATACCACAAATATTTTGAAAAAAAAACCAAAACAAAAAAATTAAAAGTCGTATAATATAGAAAAGGCAACTTAATGCGCATTAAATAACAAGAAAATATTTGAAAGATGTATTTACAAGTTGTAGAAATCTGCAAGGCAATCATAAAACTAGAGCTTCAATAAATGAAATGAACAGTGTCATATAACAAATTGGACACAACTTTAAATATTTGTATGAATGGCTAAACAAATAAATAGTTAAAAAATGCCTAAGAATGTTTTTGGAAAATATATATTTAAGCCAGAGAATATTTGCGTTATTAATGAGTAATAAATGACAAAACTAAAAGATAGTGCCAATTTGTAGTGCAAATTTTTGTTTGCCGAATTGTTTCACGGTCTTATAATTATTTGTTAAAATCGTATTTAAAGTACACACAAAACAGTTGGTTTCAGAACCACCAATTTTTGAAATTTTCAAACCGATAAAAACGATAATAGTGGATAATGTCAAATACTTAACACACAGCACCGCTTCGTTTTTGATGTGTATATGAACTATACGATGAATAATCAATTCAATTGGAGAGCTGAACTAACCCACAAAAAGTAGTTGATGAGCTCTAGAGCTCCAGAATACTTTTTTGTTCGTTGCACAGCCCACACAGCCCAAAAAATGGTAATGTAAATCTATAGATGATACTTTTTTTGTATATGGCAACAAAAGAAAAATAGAAATGACAACATCAGATCCATGATTAAAATGAAAATAAATTGTATTTGAAAGCAGCACTGAACAACTTTTAGATTACAATAAACAATAATGGAAGTAAAATGGAACATTGAAAAATAAGAAGGGCATTAAAAGGAAGAATAAAACCATAATGAAATTAAAACTTGTTTATTTGTGTACAACAATAATATTTAAAATACTTCTTAAATGTGTACTATCACTCTATACAAAAAAGGTAAAAAACAAAATACATAAAAATTACATTGCATAGATACAAAAGCAAAAAACACACACAACACATACTCGAACAAGATCGAGCTGATCTTTGGGACTGTGCTGGCTGCGAGGCACAAAATGTTGAAAATAATTTGATATTTTTACAATCCGAACAGTAATTTATAGAATTGGGAATTAATCGAATTGTTTTGAAAACTCAGCCTAGCGAGTTTACAAAATGATCATTGAAGTTTGGAAGGAATATGGGTTTTCTCATGCCCAGCTAGAGTCCCAAATGGAGAGGCTGTTAAGGACACAGAAGCATACAAGAATACTTACACATATATAAGCTACCGAAACACAACATAATCACAACAAAGTTTAAACAAATACAACCATTAAACTACATACAATAAGCAACGGTAAAAAGCGGTATTAATTCATCATTGCAAACATAATGGCGAAATGTACAACAAAAATGGTAAAAAGTTGAAAAACAAAAAGGAAACAAAAAAAAAAAAACGAAAAAACAATACAAAAAGCAAACATTATTTACAATATATTTACAATTCTATAAAAATTATATTTAAAAATATTTACATATATATACTATATATGGACAAAACCAAATCATGATGTGTTTGTACTTATGCACGAGTTTTTGCAAAACAACAGACACAAACATGCCATGCAACACATAAACATTAACAAAATCCATATACAGACAGACATCGTACATATGTTCAACAAAAGTTATACACATACTTACATATACAAATACATGTGCAATAAAAAAAATGAAAAGAAATGGAGATACACACAAAGTTAAGTGCATTATAATTGAATTTATAGATTTAAAAAACAAACAAAACAAAAAAAAAGAAAAAAAATGGAATAAAATTGATCAAGCTATTAAGTGAGTTATTTAAACGGACTACTGTAACGATTAATGCCAGTGCATATGTATTTATTCACTACTCATATATACATCATATATACAAGACATACCTATACATACAGCAACATATAATTTCGTTGAAATCAATCATGTATCAAATTTAAGTCAGTTACTCAGCATACCATCATCACATCAATATTATTATCATCATTATTATCATCATCATCATCATCGATACACACAAACAAACACACGAACATGTATTGCAAATTTAGCCAAGTCAAGAATGAATTTAAAAAACAAAGAAACCAAATACAATGCTAAATGTATTGCGTTCTCGAACTAAATGTGTTTTGTGTCAAATTTTTACTTCAAATACCAAAATACCAAAAAAAAAAGAAGAAAACAAAAGTGAATAGCAAACTAAAACACAAAATCATAAGAACATTGGAATATTTGATGATACTTTCTATATGTATTGGGTGTGAAGTAAATTGAACTGTACCACAAATAGGGAAAGAAATATGAAAATGATAATGAAAACAAAACCAAAAGTAAAACAGAATTTAACACAATTTTTGAATTCATTAAATAAAGGTATGTGTTTAGATATATTCAAACAAAATAAAAACGAACGTCTTATTTATTTATATGGTCTAACGAAAGTAAGTACATCATTCTTCGAAGGGGAATGAAAAATGGCTAAACAAATTCAAATATCAGTTTTTTTTGTTGTCGAACAAATGCTCTTATGCTCTTTATGGTCCCTTTACTACTGTAGTCTAGACCGCTATTGAGGGAAAGATAAAAACACATATTCGGTCACGAATATTGTACGAAACTTTTGAGATCACCAATACTGTGCCGAGTTTTCATCACCTTACAGCTGATTCTTTAGAAGTGAATATACCAACACAGTGATAATAGTGGGAGGAGCTTGTTACAAAAGAACTACGATTGATTGAGTGATGGGATTGGGGATTAGTTGATCTGAGTGCATTTTTTTAAATCTTCTAGGCATAAAAATGCATCTAAATTAATTGAATTTACTTGTTGTTCAAATCAGAGTTGAGCAATGCGTGGAGTAGCTTTGAGGGGGAGTCTTTAAAGTAGCAGGTTGAACGTATCAAATACTTGAATCGCTGTTTGGCACCGTATTTGGGAGTGCAGCTGCTGCTTGTGGAGGGGGGAGGAGACAGATCTTGTTATCTGTCATGATGTGCGATTTGGATGTTAATATAATTGATATAAAGAACCCGTTTTCAACTGGTTTCGAATACTTATAGAAGTCTCCGTTTCAATTCTAAACTGTGTTTTGAAGTCATTCACCTCCAGCTTGCAATTGATCATTCATGAACGCTTACATTCAGATCGGCGTCAGCAACGCAATTCTCAAGCTCCAAATCTAGCAAAAGGGGCTCAAGTAACCGCCTAATGTGATGGATACACAAAAATTTAAAACAGTCCTAAATTAATGACAAGTGAAAAATAGTCGCCAACAGAATGATATGCTTTTATATTATATTTCATTATACTTCTTGGCTTTAAAGGTTATCTCAATTATTTGGTCAATTTTTATCAAGGGTCATTTTTTACTTGAGGGATTGCAGCTCTTACAAAATATATGAAGTACATACACATCTACAGCAAAAGAGGGATAAGTTAGCCCCTTCTTTTTTCTTGAATATTAAATTTTCCAATAGGCAGCCGAATATCCGAAAATAGAGTGCTCTTTACTTTTGCTTGAGTAATGCGAATGATTCTTTCTCCTTTGCTTTCAACTCTCACAAGCCAGAAATTGTTCAAAAAAGCTGAGCTTAAGCGCTTGTCAGAACTATTCACTTGTCTGTTATGCCTATCAATCCCATTATTTATAAATCCATGCAGTTGAAGCAGAACCATCAGGAACGTGCATGCAGTCAATAACTGAAATGAGAATTACAATACTGAGGTGGAGACTGATTTAAGAGCAGCACTGAGCAAAAAGCATGCGACTTAAAGCTTTCTTTTGTATTTACAAGTTGCTTCAAATGCGTTTGCTTAATTCTTTCAGCTGAACACTCTGTAGCTGGTAATTTTTTACCTCAATGATTTTTAGAACGTTTTAAGATTACAAGAATTGTGAAGCCTAGCAATTTCCACGACAGTTGTCTTAAGCTATTTTTACGACTATTTGTTCTCGCTTAGTATTGACTATATACGCGTAAGAGCAAGAGTAAGTCACAATCCGCAGAGTGAAGGGGGCAAAGAGTTCGGCAGTTATTGAGCACTTTAAGATAATAATTGACTCCTAGGAATTAGAATTGTTTTAAAATAAAAATGTATATGAGGCTGCTGACATGTAAAACCCAACTAGTCAAACATTCGCCGGGAAAAATGAAAGTTATTAATCTGTCGACTGTAAATTTCAAATCAAAGGTGATTGTAAGAATATAATGAAAATGACAAGTCGTTAATCAACAAAACACTTTACATAAGCTGGCATACTCGTCGTTAATTAGCAAAACGCTTTACATATACTAGATAACTCAGGAAATGCAGTGCTAAGTCAATTAGAAACAAAAAACAAATTTAGATAAATATACATTGAAATTAGCGTACTGGCTAAAAAACGGAAATAAATTACGAGCTTTACGCTTGTTAACTCATCCATTCATAAAATTGTCCGAAAATAAAGAATAATTTAATAATAATTCTCATCAAATATACACATTTGTGTGTTGTTGCTTTTATTTAAAATCGGATCATAGTTTGGACATCAAGTTGTCTGACTTTTACGATTCATTTCTAGCGAGCTGTACATATACAAAATATATAGACAATTCTCATTCATAAAAAATCGTAGAAAGAGCGTGACGAAAGAAAGAAAACGAGACAGATCGAGAGAAGAGATTTGATATGTGTAAACATTGTATGCCTTTATAAATATATACTAAATACGATTTGCATTTTCGATTTCAGTCTGAGATGGTCATTAAACGTTGATAACGTTAGTAATAGTGGGGGAATTTAATTATTAGAAATACCTGTCGAGCACGTACTGCTCGCTAGTTCTTACCTTATTACTTGGAATCACTCCTGACATACTTAAAACAATCGAAGGCAATTAAAATACAAATTGTATTTGTATTCAGAGCTAATCGCGTCACATAAGAACACCGATTCAAATCCGGTTTTTTTTATTATAAGAGTTTTTACAGTTGTCTCAGTGTAATATCCGCAAATTGCTCAAGGTTGAAGCATTACTCTGGGCATTTAGTAACACATGCTGATATTGTCGTTGGTCATGGTAGTGAAATATGTGTATATCTTGCAAATACTTCCATACATATTTCTGATATTTTTGGAATGCTGCCAACTAATTTTGTATTTACAATGTAAATATTGAGCGAGACAAAACGGGAAAAGTAAATGATTTTGCAAACATCACGCATACAGCACGTGAACACGTGAAAATGTCTTAACTAAATTATCGATCATTAATAACAATAACAAATAATAATGTATATTTTGGAATTTAATATATTTTTGATTCATCCAACAAACAATTAGATATAATTCCCCTTCTAATATCTATAAGTTTTGCTTACATTTTAAATTATTTTATTTATAATTGCTGTTATTAACATTATGTTTTTGTGAACACTTTAAAAATATGATTAAATATCGTTATTTATTTATTTTCCACACAACCACCCCACTGTGCAATACAAACCTAATGATTTTCGCAACAGCGGACAAATTTTTAAATATAAATTTTACAAGCAAAGCAAGTTTATTCAAAAGTATACTTTTTGTGTTACTCTGCCCGATTGATACGAAATATATGTCTCATTATATAATTTTCTAGTGTTATCAAAACATTCACAAATACTTTCGCTAGTTTTAGTTTTTTTTTTTATTAAGCAATAGAAAGCCGACACATTTATAAGAAACATTGATTATTTTCAGCATGGAATACAATACAATCAGGGGCGCAGTCAGCTCTTCGCAAAGGGGGTGGGGGGCTCAATAGCTTTTTTTATTATATATATTTTTTTTTAATTTAAGATACATTTTAATTTCGGTGAGTAACCGTATTCGTCTATCTAAAATTATGATGTAGGGGCTCCCTCCCGCCCTGCTTCCGCCCTCGATCGTAATCAAAACTGTGTAGGCTCAACTGTGGGCACAGCTGTAAAACTGAGCAATCTTATCACTGCGAAGAGCACATTCAGAGTGTACAAGTGTATTTCGAGTTAAGTTCGACAGGACAGGGTCTAATGAGAGACCGCTTTACAGTTTACCGGAGTCCGTCTCGGAGAGGGACCGGAGAGCGAATGAATGAATGCCGTGGAACTGTTGTGATTGCGGCTGTGGTTGTGGTTGTGGTTGTCGTTGGTGTTGATCGTCGCTGGCAGTGTGTCTCGTGTTTTCGTGCCGTTAACAACGTCGTCAATGTTCTTCGCGTTTAAAAATAAAACTTGGCAAAAATAAGCGAAAACATTAGAGAAACGCCTGCGTATAAATATACTTTAGTTAATGTCGGAAATTGTATGTTAATTGAGAACAAAGTTAGATAAACATATGACGGCCATCGATGAAGCACCACCACCATCGGCCACTGTCCAGGCATCGGCACCAAATCAAATGGCTGTGGCCACCAATTCGAATGCCGATCCCGAGGACATTACACTGGACGCCATACTGAAGCACATTGGACAGTTTGGTCGCTTTCAGATCGTCATCTTTCTGCTGATCTGTTTGCCGATGATGTTTCATGCTATGTTCTCCGTGACGTACGTTTTCACGGCTGCCACTGTGATGCACAGGTGAACTTTGCTTGAAGTTAGTGAGTTAGTCAGCAGCCAGTGACAAGTGAACTCTTCTTCAACTCCAACAGATGTAACATTACAGAGTGCGATAGTCCCAGTAGCCGATACGACGAGCCCTGGACGGAATATAGCATTCCCAAGAGTGGCAAGGAGATGGACAAATGCAACCGCTATGAAAACAATAAGCTCCCTGGCTGGGATCAATCTCAACAGATTTGCTTAGCTGACAACTACAATAAGGACAATATCAATCGATGCTCCGACAATGAGTTCGTGTTCCGCGATAAGGAATTAACCATTTCCAATGACGTGAGTATCAAAGCTCAATTTGCGATTAACCACGTCAGCCAGACGATGTTTGGGGCCTCGACACTTATCAGCCAATGAACACCAGACTCTGACAAGCATGGCCTGATAATAAGTCATCAGATTTCTGCACATTCCAATGGACCAAGCGATACTTCAGGAGCGCACTGAGGTGTAAGCTGGCGAGCCCTTTTCATCACGTGTCACAAATCCGATTATCAATTTCCCACCTGTATCAATAGGGCATAACTTTAACTTGCCAATTGTCAATTATTTATAATCATTGATTAGTCAAGTGCCCACAATCGGGGCCTTTAACCAAGTAATAGTAAAGATAATAATGGGATAGACTGCTGCAAATAGTGCACAGCTCCAATAAGTGAGTGACTAATTGCCTGACTAAGTTGCAAATAACGCCTTTTCTGATTTATCTATATAGATTTTTCTTCTTCTTTAATATGACGCCTTTCAATTAATTATCGGTCACTGATTGCTTGTAGGGTACACTGTAAACAACAATTGATTGCTTTTCTTGCTCACTGGAGGTGTTTGTCAAGTAAAAATACTTAAATTTGTATGGACGAATATCAATGTTATTGAAATTAAGTATTTGAAAAATATTAACTTGGTTTCACAAGAAAAGGAAGTCAAATTCAGAAGCTGCTACAGAATTAAGCTATGGAAGGTCAGGAAGAGAAATGCTGTTATTTGATTTAACTTTATTTCAACTAATTTTTAAAATCACAAATGGTCACAAAGCTACTTAATTTTTGAGGTCTTATTAAAAGCAATTAATTTTAAAGATAAAGATAAAGATAAATGGAACGATATGAAATGACTGATAAAAACAACTGAAACAACAATCGCAATAGATCTTTTAGCGTACTTTAAGCCAATTGGGCACTAAGAAAGCAACCTGCCGAAATAGTATAACAATTCCGTAATTTTATTGTTTACTATTGTATTCAGTTTGTTTATGTTTACCATACGTAGCGTTTGATAAGCTGCACATTCAAATTTTTATCACTTGGCTTATTGTGGTGTGGACGTAAGACATAAATGTGCCACAAGTGAGTGTCGTAGGCTCGCCTCGACTGAGTCTGGCCTGCCTCAATCATTTCATTCATTTTCAGGGGCAAAAGAAATTGCGGCACTCGTACATACATATGCAAACTTTTTAGATTAGATATGCAAATCACATATTAAGAAGACGGGCAGTCGAGCAGTCGAGCAGACGAGCTGACGACTCAAGTGAATAATGAGCTGTGAAATAATTGTATTCTTGCAATCAAGCATTGCGGAAACTTTTCCATTATTAACTATTTGCATTGTTGGGGGGCATATCACATAAATAGTGATTAAGTATGCCTTTTGGAATCTTTTTATGTAGTTTGGCATTTTCTGCGAAGATGAATGGAAATTATCACTTGTCGGTACCATAAACAATCTGGGACAATTCTTTGGCATACCGCTCGGAGGCATTGTGGCAGATCGGTAAGAGAATCCAATTATATGCAACACTTTTTCCATAATAATTCCAATTGTTCTTTCCATTGGTTTGCAGTTATGGTCGCAGCTTTTCCATTGCGTTGGGCGGCATTTTGGGCGGCTTGCTGGGCATTGTGCGCTCCTATTCGCCCAGCTATGTTTGGTTCCTGATCTTTGAGTTCCTCGACAACGTGACCAGCGGCACCCTGTACTCCACCTGCTTTGTCATTGGCATTGAGCTCGTGGGTCCGAAGCGACGAGTCCTCGCCTGCAGCGTGATAACAATCTTCTATGCCATCGGCGAAGTGGCTCTGGCCATGTTTGCCAAGGCCTTCGAGGACTGGCGCCATGTGCTGAGGATTACCTACGGGCCGGCGATGATTCTGCTCGCCTATTTCTGGATTCTGCCCGAGAGCGTGCGTTGGCTGCTCAGCGTTGGCAAGGAGGAGCGAGCCAAGGAGATTTTGCGCAGGGCGGCCAGGGTGAATCAGCGCAGGCTGTCGGAGAGTGTACTGGACAAGCTGGTGATTGCCAATCGGAATAAGCTGGAGCAGTCCGATGAGGGTAAATTTCCCATTCGCGAGGCGTTCACCAACTTCAAATGGCGCATCGCCAACTGCTCTTTCTGCTGGATTGTCCATGTGCTCGTGTACTATGGACTCAGTTTGAATGTGGTGCTGCTGGATGGCGATAAGTACAACAATTTTGCCTATATTGCACTCGTCGAGATTCCGGGCTTCTTTTTGCCTCTGCTAATCATGGATCGGTTTGGCAGACGCTACTCGCTGTGTGGCCTGATGCTTTTCAGTGGTCTGTGCTGCATTGGCACCATTTTTGCGGGAGGCGATCAGCAGGTGCTGCAACTGGTGCTGTTCCTGGTGGGCAAGCTGACCATCACGGCCAGTTTCCAGGTGCTCTATTTCTTTGCTTCCGAAATCTTTCCCACCAACCTTAGGAACAGCCTGCTTAGCTTCTGCTCCATGATGGGCAGATTTGGTTCAATGCTGGCGCCGCAGACGCCGTTCTTGGTGAGTCCTTGCTAAATTTCCCACATTCAAAGATTAACATAACTTTCTCGATTTAGGCTAAGTATTATCCCAGTGCGCCCGCCATTCTGTTTGCCTGTGGTGCCATCCTTAGTGGCTGTCTAACCCTCTACTTCCCCGAGACCACCAATCTTGTACTGCCAACCACGGTGAAGGAAGCGGATGCCATTGGGGTCAAGAAGAAACTTCCAAAGGATCTGGAGCTCAACCTTCCCGCAAAGTAGCATCTAAATAATCAGTAAGCAACATTAACTCAACAGTTAAAGCACAAGACAGTTCAAAGACACAACTTGGCATCATTTATTATTATACACAGGGGCGTACACAGAGTGTGGAAGGAGCGTTAATTAGTCTTCATTTTCCTTTCAATTTTCCAAGAACATTGCATTTTTTATTTTTTGATTAGAATTTAAGAAAAGTGGTTTAGCTGAAAATGTGTGACATTATTACAATCCGACGACCCTCTACGAAAAACTGTGCACGCCCTTGATTATACATAGGTATATAATGTATTTTTAGATATATACTCATATATTTTGAAAAACACTGGAAAATAATAAAAATTGATTGCAATATATGCTACTTTTAGAGCCAACATGTCATATTATATATATTAGAAACATAAACATTAAAGTTAAGAACTGTGTATTCAATTGAGTTAATATGCTATTGACTAATTAGGTTAAGCAATGAAATAAATATATCTATCGGTCGTAACATCTATTATTGAAATAGCTTTAAGTTGCGAAGTGAAAAATGAACAACCCAAAATAGAAATAAACAAATATTTGCAAGACTAATCTATTCTCTGTTCTGCTCTCTCTTCTCGTCTCTGCAGTTCTTTTTTTATGTATATATAATTTGGAGAAAATCAAGTTTGAATCTTTTTTATAAAGTCGAAAACTAAAGATCCCATACCTTCGCCAAAAAATGATCAGATCTCCAAGCTATATTCATTATTATTTAATTGGTGCATCAACAAATATGGCAAGATTGAAAGGTGTTTCACACAAATACACATTTACAAAGTGTTCTTCTTCATCTGAATGATATATATCAACCGATATGTTGTCAACCACACACGGTCCGACTGAACCATCTGGAATCTAGATAAATTTCGATTGACCATGAATTTAAATATCTTATGGAGTTGGATAGGTCTCTATTGATGCCTTCCACATTTTCCGACAAATTATTAAAAACATAATCATTAAATTCTGTGTAATGAAAATAAATACTAAAAATTCGGAATTTATTACATTTATAATCGCTCCTAAGATTATGGAATTTTCTTGTAATGTTTATACATATATATTTTAAATAAGAAGTGTGTCCGCACGGCACGTGTGTAGCACGGCCTTCTTATAAACCAAATTCAATCTTTAAGGTTTGTAATATAGTTTATTTTGATTTATATTTTATATATAGTTTATTTTGATTTATTATTATTTATTCTGATTTATTATGGCAGCGGGTTCGCTTTTCAAGGCAGAATGGCAATTGATTAAATTAATCTCACAGATTGTAATGCAACGGTTTTTTTTTCAGTTAGGAATTAAACTATTTAATAGATAACGGACAGACATTCTCCAAAAGATAATACTTGAACTTATTATATGGTGCATCGGTTTCTGATAGACTTCAGTTGCTTTGAGTGAAAAATTGGGTAATGGACTTGTTTCCCGTGGCAGAGTTTAAGGTACTGTTCAGCTGCCTTTTGGCACGATGTGGCGGGGAGGCCTTCTTGTTGTTGGAGGTGCTTGTTGTGCGCACTTCCAGCTGGTTGAGCTCACGCTGCAGTTTTCTGGCCATGTGAAAATCCAAATGCTCCGGCATATCGACACTTTTCACGTAGGTCTTGCATTCGGTGCAGAGCTCAAAGGGTGAACTACTGCAGCTCGGAGGTGGCTCAAGTGGCTGCTTGGCGGCTAGAAACTTGGCTATGGTGTTTACAGGCTTTGCAGAAGTTGTTCCAGCTGTCTTTTTAGCCTTCTTGAGAGGCCCAGGCTTTGCCGTGGGTGAGGGAACTGAAACTGTAGTGTTAAGTGTAGCGTTTAGTCGACTGCGTTGCATTTCCTCGCGCTGTGCTTCGCGCAGCTGTCGATTCAGTTGCTGGGCAAAGTGATGATCCCGATGGGTTTGCAGTGCCGTCACATCGTTGGGCAATTGTGCGCCACACTCCTCGCAGCTGACCATGCTGACCAGATCTGCACGCAGCTCCGGCTGAGCGTACTCAGCATAGTTGCTTCTATAATCGCTGGCTGGCGCTGGTGCATCCATGGAATTTTCTTGCTCAAGTTTTCGCTTCGATGTGCTGGGTTCTTCTTGTTCAACAATGCAGCTTGATTCGATGTCATCCAGTTCGGCGGCCAAGCCATGCATATCGGAGGAGTCGTCACGTTCAGTGGATGACTCATTTGGCAGCTCTGTTGTTTTGTTAACTTCCTTCTGCTCCTGCAGATACTTGGCAAAAAAGCTTTCCTTAAGCTCGGGTGGCGTTGCAACAGTCCCTGCCTTTTCGTCGCCGATCTCTTGTGCCACAGAGGAATCAATCAGTTTCCGCTTGTATTCTTCAAAGAAGCTCTTCTTGGGTGACGGAGCTAATTTTAGGACATTTGCTTCTTCATCAGTTTCTGATTTGTTTGTTTGCAACTCAGTTTCAGCTTGAGTTTCATCTGCTCTTCTGCTCGCCTCAACTTCTAAGTTCTCCTTCACAATCTGCTCGTCTTTTCGCGTTTGCAAGTAATTGGCAAAGACGCTTTTCATTTTCGCCTCTTTGGATTGCATCGGCTTCTGCTCGACAATTGGCTTCTTCACTGGTTCCTCAACGCTATCGCGGCGCTTTTTGGCCGCCTGATTGGCAAACATGGCTTGCAGGCTGTTCTGCGAATTCGATGCCGTCTCAAACTTGCCTACGCTGATGCCCAGAAACTTGACGGCATTATTGAGGGCCGCATCGCTGCCAGCTCGCAGAAATGTCTTTGTGTTGGCCTTGATCAGTTCGAGTGCTTGCCTGGCTAGCGTATCCTGATCGCAATGGTTGAGTGGCGAGGAACGGGAGCTGGCCACCTCCTCGCCATCGATATCCTGCACAAACTGCACAACCATTTGTTTTGCCTTGCGGTTGTTCTCGATGAAATCCTTCTCCAAACGATCGTTAATTTCGCTGGCCAGCTCACCAAGCCAGTGCTGCAGACTCTTGAGTCCGGTTATGTTGTTGCGACCGGGAAATTTCTTGCAGCAGCCAATGCTCTTGGAGTAAAATCGAGGCGTGACAGCCTCCAAGTCAATGCCACATGCAATCTGATGTAACCAGGTGCTAAATAGAAATTCAAATTTTACTAATCGAAATTCAATTCACTTACCAGTTAAATTGAACCAGTGACTTACCCGCTCTTCTCGTCCAGCTTGCGTTGCAGTTCCTTTTCCGTATACTTCAGCACATGGCCCAGAAACTTAATGCCCAGCGTTTCGCAAACTGTCTCCCCGAATTTACCGCCCAATCCCTTGATCTTGCCCACGGGCAGTTGATCGAACAGCGCGGGTATCTCGGCCAGCGGTAGAATTGTCTGCTTGTTGGGCTTATTCATGCCTGCCACAAGCTTGGCCAGAATTTTGTTATGTGCAATGCCCGCTGAGCATTCGTAGCCAGTTTCCGCTTTGACCGCTGCACGCACCTCGCCCGCAATGCATGCCCCGATGAGGAGACGCAGATCGCTCTGGCGCACAGCGGGCAAATCGTTGGCATCATAGGCCAGCATAAATCGCTCATCATCCACATAGGGATTGGCAAAGCGATTCGTTATCTTATTCACATAGTCGCCAATGTTTTCGTAGCCGACGGCATAACTATTGACCAGCTCCTGTGGCTTTAGTGCAAACGAGCCCTGCAAATCAAAAATGAAACAATTAATATACTTAATATAGTAATCGCTCGTTGTGTCATTTTTCTTGACTTGGATTCCTTGAATTCTTAAATTCCTGGTTGGTGGGCTTTTTTAATTAATTTTTGACATTGCTTGTTGACTGCATTTCTGGAAATTTTTCAGAACTGCTTTATATGTTTCTACGTATTTTTATATATTTTAAATATTTCTACATTTTTTAAATTATACCACTGAAAAGTGTGATTTCCATCTATACAGTTGCGAAAATAATAATATTAAAAAATAATAAATGTTTTCAAAGGTGTCTATTTGAAATTTGAAACTTATGAACATGTTTTAAGAAGTAGAAGAAGACTAAAAAAAAGACTGAGATAGAAAATAAAAACAATTTTACTCACCGAAAGTCCTCTATTTCTATCATTAATAATCAATTCTAAACGCATTTTCTCGTGAATATAATTTTTGCATGCATTTTGGACGGGCTTAACTAATTTATACTATTATTTGTCTGATTGTGTTTTTTCTGATTTGAATTTTGAATTTGAATTTAGAAATTTTATAAATCTTATGAATACTTTTTATTTTTAATTTAATATTTAACTCTATTGTTAGCTTAATTTAATCACCATATTACTTTGTGTATTTTTTTAAATTTTTTGTCGACTGAGTTTAGTTGACATTAAATAAAAAAACGAAATTTGATGAAAAAGTAAGAAAATGTAAAAAAAATAGCATAAATGTGCACTTATAATTATGAAAATTCGAAATAAATAAAAGATTTCAAAAGTTGTGATGCATATATTTTTGTTTGGAACTTCTTCCTTCAAAGAAAGAAGAACAAAATATATATTTATATAATATACAACTTTAATTAATAATATATTTAATACTAAGCAATATATTAAAAATCAACATTTGAAAAAAACGCTTGTTTTTTCATCTGTAGTAAAAATGTGGTTTTTTCAACTGTAGATGAGTATTATTTGCGAATAAGAATCATGCTTGGAAGGAGCTGAGGGACTCACCGTCTGGAGCTGTTGCACGCGTTGGTTGACCGTCTCGGTGATGTCCAAATAGGCCTCATCGACGGAGGCGCGTTCCAGGAGCTGTGTGAAACGTTGCAGGACATTCGCCACTTCTTTGCCGGCATCGCGATATTTGCTGGTGTCCGCCTTTTCGCGGATGTTGGGCACCTGGCAGAGAACGATGTCGGGGCAGAGTGCTTTGGCCTCGTCGCCGCGCATGTGGCGCGTGACGCCCTTGCCGCGTGCCGCATAGTTGACGGCGATGATGCCACCGCCGCGCCAGGCGTTGTATTGGACGACGGCGAGGGGTTTTCCTCGGTGCTGGGGTTGTTGTTTCTCCTCCACTTGACAGAAGAAGCAATCCATGTCAACGAGCAGCACGATGCGGTCGTATTTGTTTTGCATGCTGACAAAGGCACGCGTTGAATTACTCATGATTTTCGCTTAAGATTGTGTTTTTCTCATGTTTTCTGAATTGCGCGGTGAATTTCACAGTCAACAAGCGGCAAACAGCTGTAGCGATGCGATAACTTAGACTATATTATATCGATATGTATCGAAAGTTAAGCATCGATTTTTACTGAAATCAGCTGTATAGCTGGGAACACTTGCGTTTGCCATGTGGCAACGCCGAACTCGAAAAAATGTAAACAGGCGAATTAGTTTTGTTGTGCGTCTAAAAATAAATAAATAAATATGTTTAAGTGCATTAAAAGTTATTTAAGACGGGTGGTTAGCCCGCAAATATAAACTAAGTGTCAAAAGCAGTACGACTCTTGCACTACGCTGTCGACGAAGCTACTTCCGCTTTTTTGGAATGTATGAATAACTTGTGTGAATAATTAATGATGTGAAATGAATAATAATTAAGTATTATTTAATGCTTATATTAGAAGTGTAAATCTATGTTAATTTAGTGTTTAATCCATTTTTAAGTAAATTGGTCTGATTGCGGCTCATTCTATACATTTTTGGCAAGCCGCAGAGCTATTGATTTTTTCGAATACCGCTTGCCAAATGCATTGCACATAAAAAACACTCAAACACGCCCACAAACAGTCATATACTCATACACACAACACATATACATACACAGCAGTTAAATCATTTTGGGTTAATGCACGCCATTTATTATCGGAGCAATTATCGATTTGCGTTTGACCAGCGACTGGTCAAAAATAGAATATTTCGTGTCCCGCTTTGCTTGATCTATTTCCGGTTTGTGTTCTATTCTGTTCCCTGTTTCTCTTCCTGCGGCTTTTTTTGAGCTGTGCGTCATGTCCAAAAAAATGTCATGGCTTGCTTGATTTGTATTTAGTGTTTTACGTGTGTGGCCAACTTATGGCTTAATTAGGTAAACGCACGTAGAAACTGCCCAGCCCAAGTCAAGTGGCAGTTATATTTATTGCATGCCTAAATACTGTGACAGCCTCTGCTGGTTGCCTAAGCGATTTGACTTGCTTGTTCTTGTTTTTGTTTTCTGGTTGTGGTCTTTGCTATTTGTGTGTGTGCTCGTGTAAAGGTGTGTTTTTGTGACCTAATTCTGAATGGCTTATGAGCCTAACAGAAAGAGGAAGAGGAAGTGACAGGTGTATCACTGACCTGTTGTAATATCTAATGACATGTCCATCAAAAATCGCTTAACGATTAGTGTAACATTGTTGACTTTGATAGTGAGTGTATAAATTATTTGCTTACTTTATTGAGGATCTTTGCGATTACTCAAACTCATTTGACTAATGCTATTTTTGGAATCTAAATTTCATACATTACGTCTTTAATAAATAGTTTTATATAAAACACAACAAAAACACATATCAAAACGTTGATGACAGATTTCTCCCTTTGATTATTTTTTTTGGTAATTAAATTTCTTAGTACTTTTATATTTATTAACTTTCTAAAACGCATTGGATTAATTATATTTTTTGAATTAAATTTATTTATTATTTTGGGTTGTAGACTTGACAAAGTAATTTTATATTTTATTAACTTTCCTTATTTGATAATTGGTTTTGACCCGCATAATAATCCCTAATGAATTATTGAGAATTTCTTTAAATGAAATTGTGGTAATTCAAGATGACAAACCCTCAAATGAATATATTTACTAGAATTACGCTACTGCTGTCTGCTACCCTGGCTCCAGCATAAACGCACAATTATGCTAATGGCTCAGCAACAACCACTTGACCGACCCCCTTCCCACCAACCCTCTTCCCCTTCCCCCACCTGCCAGTAGCCAGTAGACAACCCACTCAGTGTCGACACGTTTGGGGGCATTTAACATTCAACAGCAAACCACTCGCACAACTCAGAGAGATATTCTCAGTCGGACGACGGACGCCGGACGATGAAGTCACTGGGGCGTTGTATCGCACACTGCAGAATTTCGAATTCCATTTGATTTGAGTGATTTTTTAGTGTCTCGTTTACTTTTCTACTTGACTGCTTGCAGTGAGGACGCCTGTAGACATGGTGAAGATTCTACAGGCCTACAACTTTGCCAGGCAGCAGACATATGCGCTCAATGGCGACATTCTGGCCGCCACCCTGATTGGCAATAATCGCATCGCCATCAGCAGCGCCGAGCAGTTCATCGAGATCTATGACATAGCTGCTAAGCACCAGCAGCAGCAGCAGCAATCGGAGCAATCAGAGCAACAGGAGGATGCCTCAGTTGCTGGTGGCACAGGAGATGCTGCCTCACCCACGCCAGCTAGCGATGAGCGCATGCCAAACAGGTACACACTGGCCACGGTGGGTGAGGTGGTGCAGCTAATCTACTGCGAAGCGGGTAAGCTCTAATGCTTAGTTAATAGTTAACAATTATTCTGACAGGTATTTTCTTTAAATAGACTTCAACGAGGTCTGTTTAGTTTAGCCAATAGCAATTGAAAATTTAAATAATAATACAAATTTACCGACTGATGAAAATGATTATCCTTTGCGTAAATATTATGCAAAAGTTAAACTTTTTAGAGCAAGAACATTAATACATTATTTTTTATTTCTGTTTTAGATTTTCTTTAAAAATATATAGATTTAGTATGACATAATTAACTAAAGTCCAAAGAACACATAGCTTCACAACATTTTTAGGTTTACTTAAAAAATCTTAATGAAATAGAAAAATATTAATCTTATATCAATTGATATTTTGATACTTTTCACTTTTTTCAAGATATATTCTTCGAATGAATTTCAACGATGACTCTTTAGTTTAGCAAACAGGAATTAATAAATTAAAAAAAAAAGAAAAAATAATTATTTATTTTAATAAACTATAAGTTAAAATGATTATTCTTCATAAAATAAATCAAATTCAAAAGTTAAGTGCCTATACCTATCAAGTTTTTGCTATATATATAATATTATTATTATTGTTTTATTTTAGTTTTATTAAATGAATTAAATGTGTATATGTAATAATGTACTTATTTAAATAAACAACGCTGTGTTAAGTCTTCAAAAACTCCTATGTAATTCATTCAAAATGGTCTTAAAAATATGCCAACTGCCATTTATGTTTGAGTGCTAATTTGATGTGCTAATTTCTCGTATGCAGGCAAATACCTTCTGACGCTGGAGAAGGAGCAGGCTGGGAGTCCGGTGCACTCGAATAACACCAGTATTAGCTGCACATCGAGCAGCAACAGCAACACCGTTTGCACCGAGGATGAGACGAAGATGTTCGTGCGCATCTATGCAAACTTTTGGAAGTTTCCCGATGCCAAGCTGAACGAGCTGCCCATCACAATACGCATCGCGTCGATGACGACGCCGAAGACACCGCTGGTGGAGAGCATCGATGTGATTGAGTTGCCACTGCGCAGTCCACCCGAGCTGGTGCAGTGTTGCCAAACGTCGGGCAACATCATCGTGAGCAGCCGGGATCGTATCTATCTGTACGAGTATACGCAGTGCGTCCACGAGAATACCCAGCCGAGATTCTCCTTCATCGACTTTCTGCCCTTCAAGTTTTTTGTGCAGTTGAACTTTGTACCGCTGCGCCTCTGCCTGGCCGAGAATGTCATCGCCTGTCTGAGTCATCGCTATTGCGTTGCCTTCAAAGTTGTGGATGCACTGGCCAGCAAGGCGACAGCAGCGTCACCGGCAGCTGCCCGCGAGCTCAGCTGCCTGGACAACGATTATGTCGGCGATGAGCCACTGTCAGAGTCCCTCAGCTTGGGCAGCAAGGCAAGCGCTGCGGCTGTCAGCAGTACGCACAGTCAGCAGAGCTGCGACAGCGATTCACTGCAATCCTCCAGCAGCGCGAAGCCCGCCAATCTGGCCAATCATCATCCGGGCTTAGTTGGTCGCACCCCCCTCGATTTCAATGTGGCTCGAATGGTGAACTCCGCCTATGGACGCGAGTTTGAGCCCGAGTTGCGCTCACAGTGGGATCAATGCGATAATGCGAGCGGTCGCCAGGAGGATAACAGCCAGGAGATAACCATAGCGCCTCAGCGCGCCGCAGACATCAAAATCAAGCTCATCAACGAGGCGAAGGCGATGAATGTGCGCGGTATTGCAGCCGGTGGAAACAACAGTCTGACGGAGGATGCATCTGTGCAGTACGATGTGCGCAAACTGCTCCAGATCTGCATGAGGACATCGGAGCCACAATCGAGGGTTTTGGATATATTGCGCTGCATGGACTTGAAGGCGATTTATCAGCGCAGCAGCGGCGAGCAGCCGCAGCTGGAGGAGGATGAGGATGATGAGTATGAGATGGGCAATCAGCAGGTGCCCAGTGCTGTGACCACGTTCAAGCATGCCAATCGACGCACTCTGAAATCCTCGCAGCATCAGCGTTGCGTGGGGCATGCTCTGCTTGTGGCCAGCAGCGTGGATGGCTATTTGTATCAGTTCTGTGCGCAGGGCAAGTGGTACAGCGAGAATGAGAAGCCGGTGGCTAGCTATAGTTTTACGGCGCCCGTGTTGCAGGTGCATATCAATGATTATGTCATCTATGCCGTCACCTCGGAGTCCGTGGAGACACACACCTCGCGCATTGGCCACAAACTGTTTCACAATCGGTTCGAGTATCCGAGCATTGGGGCCCTATTTCCCGAGGAATCCTCACCGGATGTGAGCTCAGCAATTGCAGTCATTGGTCTGGCTGCTTTTATGCACGTTCAGTTTGTCTGCGTCAATCGGGAGCAGTTGGTTTTGATCACGAATGCGGCGCTGGAGCTGCACAAGCGTCGCAGCACTGGCGAGGTGGCCGTGGTAGCAGTTAAACGCAACATCGCCGCCCGATTGCTGGCAGAGGCCAAGGCCAAGCACAACAGCTTGCTGAGGAGCAGCAGTTGTGCTGCCCCATCCTCGGTAGTGAATGAGTGGACATTGTACAATCTGGAGGTGCCACGGGTGGAGCACGTCATTGAGGATCTCGAGGGCATTGCCGAATCTTATCGCAGTGCGAGCAGCTCCAACTTCTACGATCTCATGGAGGAGGCGCATGTCATGCTCAGGCTGAGCCTAACCCTGCAGGGCGAGCGTCTCGGCGTGGACAGGGAGCAGGCGCTGCGCAAAATGTTTATGTCCAATTGCCGAAAATTGGCCGACTTTTCAATACGGTAAGTGATTAATTTACTCAATTGAAATTGAGATTTGTAAAAATGATTGTCTTTTTTTATATCCTTCGATATACTTTATTAGTTGAGAGCACAACTTATTTATTTTCATTATTGTATTAAGACTGTATATTCATTTGTTTACTTATTAATTTATTGTCAGCTAAAGTCAGTCGATACAAATATAATAAATAAAGTAAAAACCCGAATAAATTACAATTCAAAATTACGATTAAAAGATACAGAATAATACGAAATATTTATAAGATTTCTGGGCGTATATAAATGCAAAATAGTCCATCATTCGTTGCACGGATTGGGGAAGTCCCGTAAAAAAATGAATTAGTTAAAACCAACCACAAACGCATGTGAAAATGTCATTAAAGGGACAAGACGTTTAAAATTGATCATAATCAATAATAATATGGTTCAGGGCTAATGATCTCTTTTATCTTTCTTCCTCAATTTATTCAAATTACAATTTTCTTTCTTTCTTAAATAATTTCCCTTCATTTCTTCTTAAACAGCTCGAACAAACAAGAAGTATATTTGCAAGCCACTGGCTACTACAAGATGTGCCAGCTTCAACTCGTAGACATTTACAACAACTACATTCGGGAGTTCGAGAACAGCGAGCAGTTGGTGGAAACATCGCAGCTGGTTGGACTCATCTATGCCGTGAAACTGTTTCTGCTTGGCCTGGGCATGGATCGTCTGCGATCTTCGTTTCTACATCAAATGGTGCCAGCGTATTTTACACCAGCCCGAGTGCTGCAACAGGGCTATAAGCAGGTGCCGCTCTCGCTTGAATTTCTTAACATGTTCATCAAACATGCTCCAGGTGATTTGGCACACATAATGCTCAGTTCGCCTGTGGTTGCTGATGCGATGAGCGGTGAGCTGATCAACTATCTAAAGTACTTGACGACGCCGTAAGTATCGATGGAGTTAAAAAACTGAATGTATAACTTATTTAATATATCTCTTTTAGCACACCCGATGAGAATCTGCTGCTGGCTGTGACAGCCTGTCGCATGTCCAACTATCTGCTGGCCCAGGAAATAATAGCCAAGTCGACGCGTCGCACTTTAGCCGTGGCCCTGATCAAGCACAAGAATGTTCTCTTCGATGACAGCACGGTGCTCTATCAGCGTCGCCAGCAACCCGAGCACCAGCAGCAGCAGCATCAGTCCCAATCAACGGCTCGCAAGCGTTCTCGTCGTGGCGCCACACAATCCAAAGGCAAATCTGCAGGCGGACAAATCAGAGCCACGCCCACGCCAACGCCCAGCGCAATTGTTTCGTTCTCTGATTTCTGCGAGACGATTTTGCTGGCCAACGAGCAGCCCGCTTTAATTGAGGCCATATGCGATGCATTCATCCACGCACTGTGCATGGAGCATAGTATTACGCTGGATGTGGTGCTGCAGCTGTTCCTCAACTACATTGCCTCGCACATTGGCCAGAAGGGCTACCAGACCTCGCAGAAGGTGTTCGTCAGCATATTGCAAGTCTTCTACTACGATCTGTACGATGTCAGCTCATCGCTGCAGCCGCATGAGGTGCGCTCCCAGACGCCGCCGCAGCTGGACGACGATTACGATGACGAGTGCAGCAGTTCGCGTGCTCCATCGCTACACAGCGAAGCGGATGTCCATTCGCTGTCCAGCTCCTGCGCTAGTTCGGCACCAGATGAGCGCTCGATAAGTGGACGCCAGCAGCGCATTGTTTACGATCAGTTGCAGGAGCAACAGGGCGGATCGCCCTATCAAAAGCGCAGCTCGAATGCGTCGCTCTCGCAGCCGCAACCGGACGATGATGTGGCTGCCACCAATTTGAAGGGTCTCAAAATACTCTTTCGCATGTACATGGGGCGCCTGAAGGCGCTGAGTGACCTAATCACCGATCTGCAGTCAGCCGATGTCGAACAGCAAAGCAGTCGCGAGGATTTCCTCAATCTGCGCATGGAATGCATCGCCTACATGGTTGGCATGGCGCCCAATTACTGCAACAAGCCAAGTGTACGGCATGCCAACGAAACTCTATCCAACAAACTGGTATTTGTGCCCTATATACCCGACTATAAGCTGACCGAGGGCGAGGAGTACGAGCAGCATATCAAGGCCTATATACGACCGATTCCCTGTCTGCTGGAGCGACCGCAGTACTTGAATCGCTTGCCACCCTTTGAGCGCAGCGATTTCAGCTATCCCAAGAAGGATGAGGGCGAGTTCGAAGTGCGATTCACTGGCTGGCAGAATGAGCTGCTGACGTTGACTCTGAAGATTCAAAGTCTGTTGGCCTCCAGCAAGGTGGATCGGGAGATCATTTCGGAGTTTTTGGCTTTCATACCGAAATCACCGCACTTGATAGGCGTTGATAGTTTCTTGGTCATCATATTACCCAAGAATTTGGCCATCAACTATATGCTGAGCTTTTGCCCAGCATTCTTGTGGCAATATGGCAAGGTGAGTTATTGTCTATTTTATTTACTATGCTCTTAAACTAATTAATTATGCCTACAGTCCTGTGGGTTTACACCCAAACATTGGGAATCACTGCTGCGCAAGATATTAAGCAAACAGGATGCGTTGCCCAATTGGAAAACACACATTGCAGGTTAAATTTTGTATAAATATATATATGCAAGAAGTATCTGATCTAATTGTATTACCTACACAGAGATACTCAACAATCTGGTGGCGGAGCTGAGCTTTGAGGAGCTGCTGCAATGCTTTCCCAGCGAGGTTATACAGAATCGGAATACGGCACAATACTTTGCCAAGGAATTTGCGGAAACTTGCGTATTGTACGAGCACGAGCAATTGGTATTTAAGCAACCGGACCAGCCGGAGGGTAGCAGGGCACATTTGCCCATGGATAACATTGACGAGGAGAATGTTTTCGAGCTGACTCTGCGCAAGGCGGTGGCCAAGCAGCGGAGCATTGCACTGCGTTCCATGATTGAGTCGACGGGCACTCAACTGTTCGATGCAACCAGTAATCCTATGTATAATCTATGAATAGTCTGGGTCTAATCTGTATCTGTATCTGTAGATGGAGCATTCCTCTTTTAACTAGTTCGAATATTATCATATTGACAATTTATAAGATTGATTGGTATAAACTATAAATCACTAACTTTGTTGTAGTTGCGCCTCAGAGCAGCAAATGTATAATGTATCGGTTTATATATATATATATATAGATATCACAGTACATACGCATATATGTATGCATGTAGAGTTATTATTACAGTCTCAAAAGCGAGGCAATATTTATTGATATTTTTGTTTTTAACACAAACGCAACAGTTCGATTGGTATTTGTAAAAGTGGTTTTTAGAAAAGATTTACGACTTACTTATTTAGGTTGTACACTTAAAGTAGATATTTATGTGCAGTATTCGCTAGTGACACGCCATATTTTAAACCAGTTAAAGGCCTGTAAAGCGGCTCACAAACAAAAAAAAAGAAAAACACCAAATTAAAGCTGTTATTGAGAACAAATTCTTGAGCTCACTGAGCACCCGCTTCTCGTTTATTCTAAGTTCGATGTTTGAGTTAGCTTTAGTAATCATATCTATGATATTATAATTTTAGCTAAACATTCTCTCTCTCTAACCCACATACAAAAAATACAAGTGATATTTTTTTAAATTCTTGCATAATGTTGTAACAATAAAGAACATCAATTGTATGATAAAGAGTCCACTCAATTATTTATTATTAAGCTGGTAGTGGTTCAATGCCTTCGCACAGCTGTGAAAAGTGCATTAGAGCTAAGATTTCAGTGCTTAAAATATGAGCCGTAGGCAATTAAGTTTCTGGCGACGCTTATTGAAGTCGTGTGAAAAAGCTGTATGGAACTTGCTACTTCAGCAGCTACACCCCCTCCATCTACATCATGGATATCGCGGTCAATTAAATGCGTTGTTCGCGCGCGTCAAGAGTACAAATGAGAGGCAAGTGAGGCACGTGAGGCACTGGCAAATTCAGTTGCCACGAGTCGCCTCTGCTTGAAGCATGGCACAGCCGCAGTTGGATTTAGAGACTGCTCAAGAGAAGACAGCAGACGCAACGCCCACGGAGGAGAATCATTTGGATGCACTTATTATTCAGATTGGTCAATTCGGACGCTTCCAGATTATCAACTATGTATTGCTCTGTTTACCCATCATATGCAATGCCTTCTTCTCGATATCCTATGTCTTTACGGCCGGCACTGTGGTGCACAGGTAACAAAATTGTGAGTGATGAATTGTATTTTAAATACAGCTTTTTACAGATGCAATGTCAGCCAATGTGATAGTCTAAACAGCAGCTTTACTGAGCCCTGGTTAAACTTTACGACCCCCCAGCATAATGGAGCCTGGGATCAGTGCAAGGCTTATGAGGCAACACCAGAAAATGGTGGCCAATGTGAAGCATCTTATTTTAATAGCTGCCATCCTATTGACTGCCAAGCGGGGTACAAGCTAAGGGATAATGAAATAACCATATCCTCAGAGGTAAGTTTGACCAAAGACTATAAAGTCTTTATATTAGTTTTAGCTTTAGTTTTCGTATCTATATAGTCTTTTGTTTAACTCAAAATAATGGATTTAGTGATTATTTTTAATGAAAAAGCATTTAATTTTTATTTCTGAGCTTTAATTAACTAACCATTTATAATTGCCATACAAATTAATTGGAACATATTCGATATATATTTAAAAAAATGTAGTCTTTAATTTTTGAGATTTAATTTAATTATTTATAAAAAAAATAATATAATATATACCATTATGGGACCAAGGATTGTGATAATTCCAAATCAATCAGGATCAATAATAATTTCACATTTATAACTGTGCTTTAATTGATTAAAAATAAATTAGCGAAAAATATTCCTTTTAGTGTGCTTATCTGAAAAACTCCAAATCAAATGATTTTTTTTATATTTTGAAGTTTTTGTTGCAATTATTTATTAATAAAGTCAAAGAAACAGAATGTATATCACATTTTGTACAAAACAATTTACATTTTGGTAACTTTTCCTATCTTTACAGTTTGGCATTTTTTGCTCAGATCAATGGCAGCTGTCGATGGTGGGAACTGTGAACAATATTGGACAGTTTGTGGGCATACCCTTGGGTGGCTTCTTGGCAGATCGGTGAGTGAATCGTGTACTTAATCTTAAAATCAGTCACAACTATTGATTTTATTTTACAGCTACGGACGTAAGTCAATGCTCGTTGTGAGTGGTGTTTTGAGTGCCCTGGCTGGCCTTGGGCGCTCCTTTGCATTCGACTATTACAGTTTTCTGTTCCTTGAGTTTCTGGACATGGCCGTGGGCAGCACACTGTTTCCCACTGCCTTTCTGCTGGCCATCGAGCTGGTGGGGCCCAAACATCGTGTGCTGGCTGCCATGGTCATCAGTTTAGCCTATGGCCTGGCAGAGGCGACACTCGGCTATCTGGCCAGCATCATACTTGATTGGCGCTGGCTGCTCCGCGTTGTTTACACTCCGGCGATGTTGCATCTGCTCTTCATCTGCTTGCTGCCCGAGAGCGTACGCTGGCTGTTGAGTCAGTCCAGGGAGCTGGAGGCTGTGCAGATTCTGCGCCATGTGGCGCATGTCAATCAGCGGCCATTGCCCGAGGCCCAACTAAGTGAACTGGTGCGCAACAATCGCCAGCTGTTGGCCCAGTCGGAGGTTGCCACAGGGGGTGGCCACTACAATGTCCGGCAGATTTTCAATGCACTCGGTCCGCGCATTGCTCAGTGCTGTTTTGTGTGGTTCACAAATACGTTCATTGCCCTGGGTCTGAGCCTGAATGCAAGCAGATTAAATGGCAACAAGTTCTACAACTTTAGCATGACGGGATTAATGCAACTGCCCGGCATCCTACTTGCCACGCTGATGATGCTGCGCATTGGCAGACGCTGGTCACTGAGCTTCTGCCTCACCACTTGTTCCATTTTACTCATCGTAATGGCGGTTTTGGAAAAGGGTGAGATTAAAAATCTTTTACATAATATCAGAAAAATAAATTTCACTAAACTTGAATGTACTCGGCTCTATAGTATGGTTATTTTCATAGCGATAATATAAACTCAGATGCACATAAAAAATCGTACTCGATAATTGAGAACTATTTTCAGCTATCTTCTGGAATGCCTTAATTTTCAGCGAAGATATTTAGGAAATAAACAAAATAAATATTATTGGCTTTTAGACTTTCATTTTAATCAGAAATGCAAATTGGTATTTTCAAAGTTTGCTTTTTTGAATAATAACATTAATAAAAATCTGACTTATTTTCATTTTCTAGATTTCCCAACATTCTCTTGGTGTCTGTACTTTCTGGCAAAAATGACTTCAACTGGCAGCTTTATGATATTGTATTTCTTCACCTCAGAAATATTTCCAACCAGTTGTCGCAATAGCATGTTGTCATTTTGTTCGATGGTGGGTCGCTTCGGCTCCATGTTGGCGCCTCAAACTCCGCTATTGGTAAGACAAACACTTGGCACAAGAGATCCACTATTAACTTTATCATTTTTTTATTGTAGATAAACTACTATAAATATGCGCCGCATTTGCTCTTCGCCACATTTGGCATACTTAGCGCAATTTTAACCCTGTTCTTCCCCGAAACTGCCAACAAAGTGCTGCCAACGACATTGGAGGAGGCTCGTGCCCTGGACAAAAGTCTGCCGGTGAAACACCCAAAATTACCAGCAGAAACAAAAACTGCTGTATAATCAGTTCACAACTTCTGTAAATATCTGGTTTCAATTGACAATTGTAAATATTATGAACAGACAATCGTATTAAATGGCATGTTAAAATATTTAATTGTAAATAACAGAGCTTGAGTGCAAAGCATTTTCGTATTCGTATTCGTATTTTTTCCATTAATAGGAGTTGATGACATGTGAATTTGACAAGAAATCTTTAAGTGCTGCTTGTTAATCTAATCAGTTCATTATGAGGTACACATAAATAATTATATTATGAAATATAAGTCAAATGAAGCAATCAAATAAGCCACAAATATTATTGATTTCTAATAAATATTCTAATGTACAGTTATACATTTATCATTCATTCATTAGCGCCAACTTGATTTATCTTTATTTACTACAATCTGTTATTGAATGAGAGGTAAAATGCTTAGTAATCTATTTATAGTTTATATCATACATATACATTCTATGACGATAACAATTTATCAATGATTTATTTACTTGTGAGTTATTCACATTCAATATAAACTTAAATTGGTTATTTTCTTATTTCGAAATTTCAATGATGGAGAATGTGAGTTCACACGGATTAACTGAAATAATAGTCTCATCAAATTCTCACGCGAACTGAGTAAGCAGGTATTCATTAGCAACTCAATAAATAATTCCGAACATTAGATATGGGTAACTGACAGCAACAGCTGCTTGTACGAGACATAATGTCGGGGCGGCTTCTGATAAAAGCCAACCAACAACAATAACTATGTTATAAATTGCCATCATATTTGTTATCAATCAATGATCAGGTTGTTTAGCTATTTATTGGGTTTCATCGGTGCGGACGGTAAATACGTTCAACCAACAACATTAGATAAAAAGTGAATCAAAACACTTGATAGGGTCGAGATAAGAGCAGATGCGAGCGACGCGTGGAGAGCAGCAGATTGAAACTAGGTAGTAAACTGGACGGAGAGCGGATCTCTCTCGAGGCGAATGAGGCGAGCATTCCGTCAAGTGTCGTAATCAGTCAAAAGCAAGCAAAAATAGAGCGTAAATGCGAACTACAAAGAGAAAATAAATACGTTTTTCTACGGCGAATATTGATGTACACTTATTGAAATACTAAGCGTATGCTTTTAGCATATTTCGTATACAAATGTTTTTTTTTAAAATCATTTTAGAATTAAAAGTTAGTAATTTTTGAGTTTATTGAATTTGTTATTAAAATATGTTTCCACTTGCACATTAAGAAACAAGTTAATTTTTTCGCTCTAAATAATGTACGCATTATTTATGAAAAATAGTTCACGAGCACGAAAATAATTTTTTGCGTTTCAGACGCACAAGTTCGTCATACTCTCTCTCCCTCAGTTAGGGTATAGTGAGTCTAACCGGTTGATTTGATGGGCGCGCTCTGCGTGAATCAGTCAATGAGCGGCATTGCTCAGAGTTAGACGCTCCAGCGCAGTTGATTTGGATTTGAGGGCCTCGAGAAAAAAGCGATTGCTATATATACTATTATGGGCTATAAAAAGCAGACAAAGTTTACGGCATATTTTTAAATCGTGCTCGCTGAATACAGAAAGATAAAAAGTGCATTTGAGCACGTGGACGGGAAGGTAACGAGTAAATGAACACTGAAAACAATTTGTTCAAACCATCGCGCACATGTCGTCTGTCGGCAAACGGAGTGGAAATGGCAACATCGCCAATGCCAATGAGAACCCAACAACGTCCAATGGACATGTAGTTGTAACTCGGACTGCTGCTGAGAGTGGGAACGCGGAGGCATCCGCTGCTGAAGATAACTCACTGGATGCCATTCTGGTGAGAATCGGGCAGTTTGGGCGATTTCAAATCATTAATTATGTGTTGTTATGTGTGCCGATGGTGTTCAACGCCTTCTTCTCGATCTCATATGTGTTTACCGCCAGCACAGTGGTTCACAGGTGAGTTGCCCCAACATCAATGGAGATTGACTCCATCGCCATCTAAATGTGATTACCCCTAGATGCAATATAACGCAATGTGACAGCCCGAGCAGTTTGTATGAGGAGCCCTGGCTGAATTTCACCGTGCCCTATAAGAACTCTGCCTGGGATTCGTGCAACCGTTATGTGAGCTTGCCACCGGGAGGGAACACTGCTCCATTCAGCACTCCCTCGAGCGATATGTGCGCTGAAGAGTATTTTGATAATAATACTGAAGACTGTGGCACTGATTTCAAATTCCGAGATGAAGAGGAAACCATTTCGACCGAGGTAAGTACTCAAACATGCAAATGCTTATACTAATTTTAATGAATCTATATATGCAAAACCTTTATGTTAAGCATATCAACAATAATTTTTAGGTTTTTAATTTAAAAATAACCAAATACTTTTTACTCATAATTGTGAAATTATTGAAACCTATATAATTTAATTTGAAATACTTACAATTTTATAGCGATTCGAATTGACAACGCGTCGCTTGCGAATTGTTAGGTTCCCACACTACAGGGTCTCTAAGACTCTAAGAGTATTTTTTTGTATAAATAAGTGTCTTTATTTACACTTTTTAGAACAATAGAATAATAATAATGGTAAAATAATTAAGATAGGATGAATGAATGATAAAGATTTATAATATAGACAATAATTTATGTATATATTTAGAAAGCTTTGTTTCGTGGATGGTTTTTAATACAAATTGGCTATTATTTTACTATATTCTACTATAATATAGTATACTAAAAACAAAACAAAACCATTTACTTATCAACATCGTCCCTCTTTAGATTTGAGGTACATTTTCTAAATTTTCAATAATCAGCGCAGCGTAGTTGGAAAGTCAAACAAAGTATCAAGAGATGATTAAATTCTCTCGATTTTTGGTAAACACAATATTCATTTAGTTCTGTGTACATTGTGTGTGTGTGTGTTAGTTGATGTGAGAGGAGCTCAGGCGGATAAGCGAAATTTGATGTTCAATACACACTTAGTTTGTGTTTTGTTTCTCAGCTTTCTTATGTCTCTTGGAAGGGGAAATATATTTATATTTAATTTAATAACTGTATTATTTAATGACTTAACTTAATATCATTAAGTGAACTCAATTTTTTTAATTTCCGTAGTTTGGCATCTTTTGCAAAGACGAATGGAAACTTTCGATGGTGGGCACCATAAACAACGTGGGACAGTTTGTAGGCATTCCCCTGGGAGGTTTCTTTGCAGACCGGTAAGTCGACAGTCCCATTTCAATTTGAATCTTGAGACTAAGCGAATGTTTGTTCACTTAGCTACGGACGTCGCACTATGCTGGCTATTGCTGGAGCTGTGAGTGCCGTCATGGGCATCATCCGTTCCCTGTCCAGCAATTATGCGATGTATGTGTGCTTCGAATTTCTGGATATGGCTGTGGGCAGCACTCTGTTCCCCACGGCCTTTTTGCTGGCTATCGAGCTGGTTGGCCCCAAGCGTCGTGTGGCGGCTGCCACAATCATCACCATTTTCTATGCAGTGGGTGAGGCACTTCTTGGCATTTTGGCATCGCAAGTGCAGAACTGGCGCTGGCTGTTGCGAATCCTCTACGCGCCCGCCATTCTGCAAATTTTCTTCCTCTGGATTCTGCCGGAGAGTGTGCGCTGGCTGCTCAGCCAGGGTCAGGAGGAGCGAGCGGCATCGGTTCTGAAGCGGGCAGCACGCATCAACAAGCGCTCTCTGCCTGATCAACAGGTGGACGAGTTGCTGGCCAACAATCGTCATAAGCTGGAGCAAGCCAATGAGAGTCAGTATCCAATCATGCATGCAGTCCGCTTCTTCGCATGGCGCATTACCAACTGTTGCTTCTGCTGGTTCACGCACACCCTGATTGCCTTGGGCCTGAGCTTGAACTCGGTGAATCTTGGCGGCAGCAAGTACAACAACTTCATGCTCAATGGCTTTGTGCAAATTCCCGGCCTGCTGCTGCCCCTCATCATCATGGATCGCATTGGCAGGCGATATTCGCTGTGTGCCTCAATGTTACTTTGCGCCATTTGCATGGGCGCTTCGGCAGCCATCAGATCAGGTAAGTCATCAAAATACCCTTTTTATTTATATATTTATTTATTTAATGTCAACTAAAGTCAGTCGATACAAAAAATTCAAAAAGTAAGAAATTAAATGTAAGATTAAATTTAAAATTATATAGATAAATAAAAAAATATAAAATATTTATAAGATTTCTGGGGGTATTTAAATGCAAAATGGTCCAAAATTTGTTGCGTGAATTGGGGAAAACCCAGAAAAACCCAATCAGACCAAAAATTAATTAGTATCAATTAGTTGAGTTCCACCGCAGGTACATACGAAAAAGTTATTCACGAGATTGGGCGTTTAAAATTGAGTTTGTAATTGTAGAAATTGAGGACTCTGAATTGATTACATGATAGAGTCTGTTGTCATTGAGTACAATGACTGAGAGAAAGTGGCAAAATGTAACGTGCCGGTCCAAAGGGAACAGAAAAATTTATTTGGCTCATCAACGCAGCTAAACCGATTTCACCGTTTAGTTATTTAACTACAAACATAACACCTACCATAACACGACGATTAGTTAAGGAGGGAAGGTTAATAAGGAGCAGTCTGTGGGTGTAAGGAGGCAGTACACCCCAGTCAAAGCGACGAAGAGCAAAAAGTAATAAACTCTTTTGCACAGATTCCAATCTACTTTGAAGAATATGATATTGCGGAGAATTGTGTGTGGTCTCCGTCCATATTCCAGAATGGGACGTACAAGAGAAGTGAAAAGTATCCTAGTCGTATAAGGGTCATAAAGGGCTTAAAATAATAATAATAATAAAACAGTCGATATTCATATTTTTATTTAATCTAAATTATCTAAATTATCAAAAAATTAATTTATTTATTATATTTAATGTAGACTAAAATCAGTCCACAAAATTCAAACGCTGATAAAAGTACAAGCTTAAAATTAAAGTAACAAATTTAATAATATAAAATTTAAAATTAAAAATTACATTCAAATTTAAAACGATAAAAAGAAAAATAGTAATAATAATTTAATTTAACAATTTAATAAATTTGAGCGTATTAAAATGAAAAAGTTTCAAGTTTACCACAGTTAAGCAAGCTCAGAGATTTCCCGGACATATGTTAGTATATAAAAGTTTATTAAAGGAAGAGAGAGTTTCACGAGAATACATGAAATAAGGCATTCTGAGAATTACAGATAAAATACGCAATAGAAAGGCATAGTTGGTCGATTAGGAATAGAAAGGTAAGAAGACCGAATAAACAGAGCAATCTATGTCGCCATTAATTAACTTATGTAGGAAAACCACACTAACCAAACACTGGATGATTCTGAACGGACTCAATTTAATCTTAATAGTTTTTATACTGAAATATCAGTATTTAATAATAGAACGGATAAAGAAGACATGGACAAGCTTGGCGTTGAATGGGCCATTTAATTATTTTGACCAACTAATAATTCTAAAATACATTTCAATAAAAATAAAATTTTGTCATACTATTTTATGCATACAAATACAAAAAAGTTTCACGTTATATTATTTTTTAATCTTAAATAACACGTTTTCTCTTGATTATTATTTTAGATGATTACGCTGGCTCGCTGACGCTCTTCTTAATTGGAAAGTTGGCTATAACGTGTAGTTTTCAGATTTTATACTTTTTTACTTCGGAGATCTTTCCCACCAATGTGCGGAATAGTCTGCTCTCTCTGTGCTCTATGGTGGGTCGCATCGGTTCTATGCTTGCTCCGCAAACGCCCTTGTTGGTAAGGAGATCCCATTATATAAACATATCCCATCTAACCATGTTTCTTTATTTTTAGGTTAAGTACTACGAGCATGCTCCTGCGATTTTATTTGCTACTTTTGCGTTTGTCAGCGGTTTCCTGACACTTGGTTTTCCAGAGACAGCAGACAAAGTACTGCCCACAACGATGGAGGATGCCCGCGACTTGGATCTGGACCTGGCACGTCAAGGGCGCACAGACGAGAACGAGGAGCAGGAGTCTCCTCGGAAAATGTGTTGATCAATTTGTTGGAAAGACTTGCACCGTTAGAATGCTTGCTAGCAATTGCTATTTCCAAAGATTTGATTTTGTTGAGATTGTTGTAAGCTTGTTCTGTGCTTAGTATTAAGAAAAATATCGATTTTATTGTAATACGAAATAGTTATTTTTTATAGTATTTTTTAAATTTTTTTATTGTAATAAAACCAAAAAGTCACAACTAGCAAAATATACAAAATAATTGTTTTCTCTTTGTGGTTTTAAATAAGATATATAATATATTTACGCTAGTATTATTTTATAACAACGCAAAATAAGGACTACTCTTGCTTTGTGAACTAAAACGAATCTTTATCTGCGGTCTACTTTGGTACAAATGTACCAAAAATTGTACTCATAAAAATTGAAATTCGAAGTAACGGAACATTGCTTGAACTCATATAACCAGCCTGTACAGTTTATATATTTGATTTTCATCTGTACATTAATTATGCATCACATTACAATGTCTAAAATTTAAATTAAATTTAATTAAAAATTTAATTGTTAGATGGGCCATCTAGCGGCCATAGCGAAAATGTGTTCTTGTGTTGTAGCGCCATCATTGGAAATAGAAGAGAGTTAACTGCGTAGCCAAGTTTAACACCATTTCAATTGACGGCCCAATGGTATGCTACATTATTTGCATTATTTCATATACCCCGAATAGAACACAATTAATTTACAAACGATTCTATTGTCCTATATTGTATAATGGTATTTTGTTCAAATTTATTTGCACTTCAATATATGTTGGGTATTTACCGATTTTGTAATATCACGTATTAAATATATAACTTAATATATCGCTTGACTAATCATTTATGCATTATTAGCTTTTATACATTTTAAAACAAATTTGATTTAATGCAGAAATATTATTTTTTTGAAAACTTGAACTTGATAACTTTTGTTGCACAAATAGTAATTGTCAATTGCATTTATTTTTCATTTCTTATTTTAAATATATATATATTTTTTGTATTTCTAAACACAGTTCTTATAATAATAATAATAATGATAATAATAAAAAAAATTAATAATAATTATATTTATAATGTATATTATTATTATTATTATTATTATTGTTATTATAATTATTATTATTATTATTATTATTATTATTATTCGTATTATTATTATTATTATTATTATTATTATTATTATTATATTATATTGGCAATAATAATTAGTAATAAAAGCAATAAGTATGAAGGATAATAGAGTAGCCTACTTTACTAAGGCGGTTCTAAAGCGCTATAAGCCCCATTAATTTGTGCTAAAAGTATTATCAACTTGGCAACACTTATTTTAATTATAGCTCTGAGGTAGTAATGCGATCTACTTCCATTAATCAGTGCGATATTTTATAATGCTTCAAAAGACTCTTTTTCCGATGGGATTCCACACAACTTATACAAAATGTGTCAATTTGCTATCAGCATTCAGATCGTAAATTATTATTAGTTGCAATTACAAGAAAACGACGTGTTAAAAAAAACAAGGGCAACGGCAAAAACCTTGGAAAAAGAAAGAATTTCAAATTAAAAAATTTTAATTTAAAAAATATATAAATATGTATATACATATGTATATAAAAACTTATAAGTATTTAAAATTATTTTATTTGAATTTTGAATACTTTTTTTAAATATTAAATATAAATAATATATATCCATATTATTTTTTACTTTTAATTTTTTTATTCTTAAATATTTTTTATTTGTTATATTACTATTAAACAGTTTTCCAAGTTTCTTGGAAAATTCACCAAGTTCAGATTTTCTATAGGCAACCAAGCTGATGTGTCTCTTTAAAATTCCAAATTCCTGCGCCCTTTCACAGAAAGTTGCAATTAACTGACGCTGGCCATAATTGATAAGCAGGGCGCACCTTGAATAGTCGGCCATCTATTGAAAACTGCAAGTTCGAAGCAAATATTTAGTTATTTGTTATAGAATACATACATATGGATGAAGTTCACATGCAGCGTTAATGGTTCAGTTTTATGTGAGATGAGAGTGTGTGCATTTAGTGGCAATTAATGCTGAGAGACAAGAGGTCTCCTTATCGGAAGTGTCTTGTTGACATGCTGTCAACTTACGCACCGCGATGATATCGCCGATTCGCAACTTTAACTTTGCCTCATCAATAATGGCCGAGAGTGCTGTGACTCAGTTGAAAGCTGTCAATGACTGTGGCCAGACATGAGTGCGGACTATGAGAGCAGCGACTACGTTTTGCGCAGCCGGTTAGTCTTTACTCAAGGGTCAAAGAGTTAATTATTAAAATGAATATCCTCAGCAAGGTGCGCGATAAGCCTGCGCTGTGGGACTCATTTCAAGATCCGCCAGCGAAACGATCAAGTGGCTCCGATGCCGACTGGAAGAAGCTGCAGTTTTTCATCAAGCTCTTCAAGCTGTTCACTTACATCTTTGTATGCGCTGTCGTCTTGGCCTCCAGCGTGGCAGCCAAGCTTACTTATCTCTATATGGCTGGTAATACGAATGGCGATGCCCAGGTGCGAGTCTGCAGCAAATACCGTAAGTGAAGGTCAAGAATAGAATATTATCTGCAAGGGTATACAAAATATTCGCTGGCATTGTTTGATGAGCATCACCTTTACTCACATGCAGTGCTACTCGATGGCCAAGTGATGGCCATGCCCAGCAAGCTGGAACAGATTGCTTGGGTCTGGGCTCTGATCTTTGCCTTTGCCGCACCGGAGCTGTTCACGTTTCTGCGCGCCATGCGCATCAGCATGTTCAAGCGCGAGCAGCGACCCAACGGACAGGAAGTGGTACTGGTGAGTAATGCACGACTACACTCAGGAAAAAAATCTACATCAATTTGAGTAGTAAGTCGCTATACTTTTGGCTTTATTATTCAGAAAGTATTTTACAAAAATTTATGGTTATTTATGGCCTTCTAATAACCGGGGCTTGCATTTATAAATTTCAGGCTGGATGTTTCTAAAATTTTGAAAAAATATGTATTTTTTTCAATGTATTGTTTTCCATGTGTGGTGGCTTAGAAGTATTCTTATATTCGCTTTTTTATTACTTATATTTATTATAAATAATCATTAGTATTTTGTGATTTTATAAATAGACATTTTTGAAATGCATTTATTTAACTTGAGTGACTAACATAAGAGCCGAACCAGTAAATTTCATTAATTGGTCCTTTAGGAAGAAATGTGAAATGCATTCAAATAAATAGTAAATATATATAAAAATAATAAAAACAATGTTTTTGGGATTGTCAAATTTCTTTTAGGGCGATTTTCTACAATTGAGGCCAATTTGTTTTCTGAGTGCAATATTTATATTAGCAAGATTGATAAGCTCTTTGGTATTGTTGTTGTTGTTATTGTTGTTATTGTTATTGCTAATCAGGTTACACTGTTTGAACTGTTGCATGTTGTTGGCCTGGCGCTGCTCACCTTTACCGTGCTGCCCCAATTGGATATGACACGTGGAGCGATGCTGGGCTGCTGTGTGTGCTTTGTGCCGGCGCTTCTGAGTGAGTAGCATGCACACACACACACGCACACACACACACATACGCACACGCGCACACATACAGACACACAGGCTCACACAAACTATCAAGCATCAAATACCAGCTAGCATCTTATCAGCCTCATTGTCTTCTGGACTGACGGCAATCAAATTGATTGCCTTGCGCTCTCCGTTTAACATTATTATTATTATTATTATTATTATTGGTATGACTTTGTTTTGCAGACCTACTCACTGGCACTCGTCTGCATTGGAAATCAGGGGACATTGTTGTATATGGAGCCTCAATTGTGGCAGCGTTATCATTGGGCAGCGTCTTCCTCATTTGGCCAGCCATGTCCACGCAGCTCGAGTTGCAGTTGCTGGCTATACCTTTGATATTGGTCTCGTTTCGCTGGTGGGAGAACTTTGCCAATAAGTACGAAGCCCTTGGTGAGTCAACTGATTTTGATTATATTTTCAAGACTATGTAGCACAATGGACTATGGAAATTATTCCCTGTACATATTGCAACAGATAAGAATGTTATAGTAGAGTAAGCTTGATAAGGAGATACCCCGAACCCAAGTAATTACCGTTTTAGATATTCAACCTATTTATATGAAACGGATTTAAGCGAAATTTATAAAATTAAATAAACTTTATCTGCGTCTGGTCTACGAGTCGATATAGGTATCCGCCTGTCCGTCTTTCTGCTTTCTGGCAGTGTGTTTGAGTACGCCTTCCATCCTTCTGCCCTAATTAAATTCACTGCGATTTGAACTTGGGTATATGGCATATCCTGGTCCGTTGCTCTCGTCCAGCGCACTCATACTTATGTTTTAAAATTTATTTAATTTAGAGTTTGAGTCTGTTTCGGACGTACTCGTAAGTGAGCAGAAAAAGGTTGTTTGGAAAATTCGCTCTCAAAAACTCGGAAAATGGGAAAAGCAGCTAAAAGCAACTTTTTTTGTTTGTCATCCTTTAATGTTTAAGCTCGCTTTCGAAGATCAATATAAAAATTGATTAAGTTTTGTATATATTTCATTCTTTTTGGCACCAAGCAAGATAAACGGAGCAGTTGCTTCAATGATTGCTTAAAACTTTTTTTGGCGTGGAATCAACTGTTTATAGAAAATTGACTCGACTATGAAGCCATCAACTTTAATTAGTGGTTTTTGTTGGTGGTGCTAATTAAATATATTATATTTTGTGCGTTGCTAGCTTATTTAAATTTATAAATATAAACACACTCTGAAAAAAATTCGACCTGAAATTTAGAAAATCGACTTAAAATACAATTTTGTTCCTGGTTTTCTGAAATGTTTTCTGAATATACGAAAAGGATTCTTAACATTGAAAAGTCATTTATTTTGTATTTTAGAAGCTCATTCCTAATTATATTTCTTAACATCTATCTTTTCTATACACTATCTAAAATATTGTAATATGTGAAATCTAAAAGTACAAATGTTCAATAATAATATAATTGGCAAAAAAAGGTAATAAGAAACAAATCCGGGAAATTCGAAATTTGTCATAAATTTTAAAAATATGTACCCTGAAATGAATAACAGAATAACTCGGGTTCTTAGAAACATACTTTTCAATAATAAGGTGGCGCAACAAGTATAACGAAATTCCATTTTTATTTCTCTATGTGTAAGCAATACATCTTATAGCATATCTAGTTGATTAACTATTATATCTAGCAGTACTTAGTGAGTGTACAGTGTGTTAAAATAGATTGTTATAGTTCCACAATACCATTAAAACAGCTAACTAATTGATTCTGTTGATCCATTTGCAGCCTACATTATACGCAATATAAGGTGCACACGCTCCCGTTACCACACCTATCTGTATTTGGCGCCTCTGAAAATTGTGGTCTTTGGACTGATGGGTTTTCTGTTGCATGGCGAGAGCTTTGTCGAGTATTTCACGCTGTTTTTCAAGGCATGGCAAACGCATGCCATAACACTAACGGTATGTAAAAAGCTCATTAGTTTGAGATGTGTTTGCGTTGTTCTTGTTGTTGCTGCTGGTGCTTTGACTTTGAGTTTGACTGTCGAAATTCCAGCACTGGGATGGCTTGCAAGATACGGTTAATTTGGCACACACGTCCAGCAATGGCAGCTCGTTAATCAAATCCTCACCAAGAGCCCAATACACGCTCCAGTCGAATAGCAGAGCCGTTATTTACGCAGTCCTGCTGCAAGTTGGCGCTGCGTATTTGTGCCACATTTTCGGCAAGTTTGCGTGCAAGATAAAAATACAGCATTTCAGCTATGCGCTGCCGCTCAGTTTGGCAACGCCAGTCACCGTTGGTGTGGCCACAATTCTGGCACAAATGCGTGCCTCGAATATCTGCTGGCTGCATGGCCTAATCCCTGACTACCTGACGCTGCAGGCACTCGGAGAAAATCTGGAGGAGCTGGGAACTCGCAGCCTGGAATATGCCCTGTGGCTGTGGCCACTCTGGTTGCTGGCACAGATTTGGACTTGCCTGCACATCTGGCGGCCGAGAAATGATCGGAATGCACCCACCGAGAAGCTGTATGTGTGTCCCTGGTACTGTGGCCTGCTGGTGGACCAGTGCTCCATAATGAATCGACGCATTCTCGACTGGAGCGATGAGTACTTCACCATTAAGGTGGGTAACGAGGTGGAGTACCCCTACTCTGCTCAGGCAGCAACTAATTGCGCATGACGTTGGCAAATGTGTGACTCGAAGTTCATGTTAATGAATTATTGTAATCAGGCATTAACATCAATCATCCAGCCAACTTGGAGCCGTTTGCAGTTATGCTGCCTCTCGTTATTAGGGCGGTATCCCCCGGCCACGGCCACGGCCACGCCCACACGCACTCCCATTCCCACTACCACGTTCACGTCTCAGCTCCTTTGCTCAATCTCTCAATCTCACATTTATTTGCGCAGGACTCTTTGACTGTGTCGTGTTTCGCTTCGAATGTCAGGCAATGTAATTAAGTTAAATGACGGGGAAACTGCAAGGTTTGGGGGAAAATATTTTGTGTGCTCTTTGTCAGTGCCTGTCCCTGTCCCTGTCTACAAATATCTATGTATTCACACATTTACAGTGAAATTTTCGTTGCGTATGTTTTCGTCAATGCGAACTTAATTAAAAGTGTTACAATTTGGCCTCCCTGCGGTTCAGAAGGAATTTTTGTTAGTTGTCAAAGGGGTTGGCTCCAAAGGGTACCACAAATGGGCAAAACTAATTAAAATAAAGTCGCATATGATGATTTTTGAGATTGTTAATTAGAATTATAGCGAATTATGTATTTGAAAGGGTTGTAACGCTTTAAGCGCATTAAGAAACTAGTTTTGGCTTGTGGAATGGAATAGTTTGGTTGATAATCAAATAATTTTCAAATGTTTGCTCAAGGACTAGAAATTTAGCTAAATTCTTAGATAAAGTTAGAGATATTATTTTGTTTATGTTTTGTATTAATAGAATTTATGTCAGAATATTAATTAAAATAAATATTAGAAAACCGAGAACAGCATACATACAAACTTTAAATTAATTATTTTGCATCTATATTGGTCTAAAGATGCCTTACAATCAATAAAAGACAAGAATTCAAAGTTGGACTCAGAAATACAAATACAAAATAAAAATCTTCTGGTTATAGAATTAATTTCTGAACTTACGAAAAGAAATTCAAATTAAAAAGGCTTCTTATCTAAATAAATAATATAATAAACATTTCTAAAAAAGGAATGCAAGCTCTTATTTTAGAAACAATAGTTTTTAAATTGCTCTGCTTTTAGAAATTTGCTTTCTTAATAATAAGTTGACTTAATCTTATCGACACAAGTATGGCGATTTCCTAAAATTCAAGGCGAGTATTTGTGTGGGAGTTAAGTAATTGAGTAATTTATCCTACTTCAATACCTGCAGAGAATATATGAAGTTTGACGCCGAACCCGCTGACCTGATTATGAGCATATATATTTTATGGGTATGTAGTTGGCACACATAATGACATTTAGGATGACTTATGCGCAAGGGATAAAAGTTAATAAATTTAAGAGTTTGTGGAGCGAAAAGTTTTAGGCTGTCAAATGTATGTGTGTTTTTCTTCTTTTTTGTTAATGCTTGAAGAGAAATCCGTTGGCAAATATTTTGTTCTGTGAACTCTGAATATATTTTCAAATAAATATATATTTCTGCATACACACACAGAGCGACTTGACGGAACCTAGAGATCCTGTTTTGGCGCTGGCATCCGACATAAATGCCAGTCGGGATATACAGGAGGCAGACAAAATACCGCAACTGATTGTCTGTGCAACAATGTGGCATGAGACCGAGGATGAGATGATGGAATTTCTGAAATCAATTGTACGCTTGGATGAGGATCAATGCGCACGACGTATGGCAAAAACGCATCTAAACGGTGGCAAAGCGGATGATGAATACTATGAATTGGAAAGTATGTAAATATATAAAGTGCAACTATTTGCATCTTAAAAAAAAACTTTGCATCGGCAAGGACTCCCATTACTTTCGAGTGTCCTGCTGTCGTCGCATTGATATGCATATTGAAAATGTATCTGCTTTTGGTTTCCCTAACAAAAAAAAGGCTGACAAATTCGAGATTTGTGCCAGCCAAATGCGGTGCTGCATAAAAGTATGTTTGGTATAGATTTGTACACTATTTGTAGTATTTGGCGTCTTCCTTTTCTTGCATTCAGTTGCCAAAATGGCGTCCAGCCAAAAGTTGAGAAGCCAGACAGTATGGGCCATAAATTTGCCCAGTCTTTGTTTGACAAGTTTCCGACTACTTGCGCAGTCAAATCTATCTCCATCTCTATCTCTCACTCTCTCCGTGTCTCTTTCTATCTGTTTCACACCTGTAGCGAACATTTTCTTCGACGATGCCTTTGTGCTGGACGAGCAGCATTGCAAGAACAAAAGGAACCCGCCACTAAACGAATATGTGAAGACATTGACGCGCACCATTGACAAGGCGGCCTTCGAGATTTATGGCGTTAATATTAAAATCAAGCCGCCATTGAAGATTGAGACACCGTATGGCGGTCGCCTGGTCTGGACACTGCCCGGACGCACCAAGATGGTCGCCCACTTGAAGAACAAGGACAAAGTGCGGCACAAGAAGCGCTGGTCTCAGGTCATGTATATGTACTATCTTCTCGGATTCCGCATCATGGAAACGGAACAACTGTCGGCTAGGCGCAAAGCGGTGATTGCGGAGAACACATTTCTGCTGGCCCTCGATGGGGATATCGATTTTCAGCCGCGAGCCGTGCAACTGCTCATTGACCGCATGAAGGCGATTGATGAGCTGGGCGCCGCCTGCGGTCGCATTCATCCGGTGGGCCGTGGACCGATGGTGTGGTATCAGAAATTCGAGTATGCGATTGGACACTGGCTGCAGAAGGCCACGGAGCATATGATTGGCTGTGTTCTTTGCAGCCCCGGCTGCTTCAGTCTGTTCCGGGCCAGTGCACTCATGGACAACAGCGTGATGAAACGGTACACGCTGGTCAGCTCGGAGGCAATGAAGATGGTGCAATACGATCAGGGCGAGGACCGCTGGCTCTGCACTTTACTGCTGAAGCAGGGCTCACGGGTGGAGTACTGCGCTGCCTCGGATGCATTTACCCATTCGCCGGAGTATTTTAATGAGTTCTACAATCAGCGCAGACGCTGGGTACCCTCAACGATTGCCAACATCTTCGATATACTCGGCGATGCCAAAACTGTGGTGAAGAAGAACAATTCGATATCCACGTTGTACATCATGTATCAGAGCTTGCTCATGATTGGCACCGTCCTCGGACCGGGCACCATATTTCTGATGATGGTCGGCGCATTGGTAGCCGTCTTTAGCATAAATATTTGGACGGCTTTCCTCTGGAACTTCTTTCCCATTCTGCTCTTCATTCTGAGCTGCGTTTATCTCAAGCAGAAATTCCAGTTGCTTATCGCGTTTGTGGTAAGTGCTCTCTATTGTCTCGTCATGATGGCTGTCCTCATCGGCATCATTGTTCAAATTCTCGAGGATGGTCCCCTGGCGCCTGCCTCCCTCTTCTTTCTTCTCGTTGCCGTTCAAATCACCATCTCAGGTAAGTCATTTAGTTAAATTTAAATAAGCAAGAACGCTTATCTTAGGCAGGCCGTAGATTAGATATCCTTGTAGATCGGAGTTAATCGGTTGGCATTTCATTTTTAGTTCGAAGTTTTGAAAAAAGTGGCACTACTTTACAAATATGCGCTTATAGTCATGTAGTTATATACTAACATAAGCTGCAGTACAATGTCTTTGCATTCAATCTACCAGGTACATTTGTTTCAGGCTTTTCTTATAGCTTGAGGCGTTCGTATCATTTGATTCGAACAGCCAACCAATTTCTGTATAGATTTTTCCATGCAGTGTTTTGTACGACTACATTGTATTTACCATTTTGGATATATTTTAAATTTAATAATCGAAATAATATCATTTAAAGTTCAATATTTAAAACAAATTGCAGAATTTTTTATTTTTTTCATCAGTAAGAAAAAATGTTGTAGTGATACTAATGTTTATTCAGCTTATGAGATATATTGATGCAAATCGAAATTGTACAAGGTTGCAAGCCAAATGTTTCTTATATTAAAATTTATTATAATTAATAATACAGCAGAAGCGATAAAAAATTGTGTTTTTTTCATACTCTGATACGGAAGGTAAAAGAGATATTTCTGTCCGTATGCACAACATTTTTTTTGACTCACTTGAGGCAGTTGACTTAAAACTCGAGTATTTTGTATATGTCTGCATTAGACAATATAACCTGTACATATCCTGCAATTTTAGAGTCATACAAAAAAAACATATATTGCTGTAAGCCTCCTTCTAAGATTCAAGGATTTAAAAATGTTGGCTATGCCAATTCCAGACTTCAAAAATTATGAAAAACTTATTATGCCCTAAAGCTATGATGATTTTTTTTAAACTATCAAGTAATCATACTTACCACTTTTTATATTAAATTATTATCAGATTATTACGCAGTCGGTTACTTTCGACTTGAACATTGACTAGATATTGAACATTTCAAAAAACAGCTGTAAATTAACAAAAACAGCTTTAAATCTGTAAAAATAAGTACATTTTAAATTTGTCATGAATCTTACCTTTATTTAATAAGGGCTTTATTTTTTCAGGCCTCATGCATCCTCAGGAGTTTATGGCTTTGATATGCGGTGTCATCTATTACATAACAATACCCTCGATGTACATGTTGCTGATGATCTTCTCAGTGTTTAACATGAACGATGTCACCTGGGGCACTCGGGAGTCGCCCGTTCTGAAGGACGATGACGATGAGTCCAATGAGAATGATCACGATAACTATTTGCCAGGGTGGTTAAATGATCCGCTACTCATCGAATCGGAGCTGGGGGAGATATCACTGTTGGAGCAACGTTTTTGGAAGGATATGATTCGGCAATATCTGAAGCCACTGGAGCTGAGCAAGGAGCAGAAGCAAACTATGGCCGATGATCTAAAGGATTTGCGAAATATGGTTGCCTTTGCCTTTGTCATGGTTAATGCAATATTTGTGCTGATTGTGTTCCTGCTGCAGCTGAAGAAGGAGTTTTTGCATCTAAAGTGGCCCATCGATCCCACAGATTTTGTGTCCTTCGATCGCGACAATCTGCAGGTGGGCATTTACAGGCAGTACAAGGAACTGGATCCCATTGGCCTGTGCTTTGTCATATTCTTTGGCGTTATATTGGTCATACAGTTTATAGCAATGTTCTTCCACCGCTTTGCGACAATGTCACAGCTCCTGGCCGCTACCCAACTGGACTGGTTTCGCTCCAATGGACAGCTGAGTGACGAGGATGCCGCCCTCGAGCTGAATGGCAATGCTGTCCATATAGCTCGACGCTTGCAGCGACCTCGGAGATTGTTTGATGATGATGACGATGACGATGAGGATGGGCATCATCATTACGACGAGCTGGAGTTGGGGCAGGACCGGGAGAGTATGGTGCGTCGCCAGACCATTTTCCGGCTGCATGAGGAGCGCAACAAGGAGCATAGCGACTACAGCGATCTGGTTAGGAACTTTGAGAAGCGCTTCTTCAGCGAGGATGACCTGAACATGAAGAATCTGCATTTGAGCCGCAAATCGATTAAACTCTTCCAGGAGCGTCGCTCTGTCGCTAAAGTCAACGCAGCTGCCACGCCCAGTGGCACGCCCACTCCGAAGAGGGGCAAGCGACCGCCTCTTGCGGCCCTGAATGCGAAAAAAGTCAGTTTCAGCAACACCACCATGCAAATGTACAATAATGGTGGCTACGAGGCCACTGAATTCTAGCATTCAAGTGTTATGTTTTACACAATCTGAATCTTTCAACTATCTATGCATCCCACATGACTACATACAACTAGCTATGCGAGTCTGTAATCTAACCTTAAAAGCCCTGCGGCAAAAAATATAATTAATTGCAATTTAACTCAAGTGGTCGTCAGCGAAGCTTACTTCCGCAAGGACGTCTTGCGGCTCATTAGCATAATTACAAGATGGGGTCCCATCGAGGGGGTGTATGGGGCAGAAGGGGAGTGAGGGGAAGGCGTGATGACAGGGTTCTGTCATTCATCAGTGTCGCGATGACGGTGGCTTCAGTTAAGTGCTCCTCCACTGCGCCTTTTGCGCTAAGCCAAGCAGCAAGTTCGCCCCTCCGGCTGCAAAATCCGAAATGCAAATCAAAGTGCCATTAGCATGGATTTGACGGAGTTTCTGCTGCAATGCACAACTTTTTGCTGCCTTCTGTCTTAAGCGCACTTGTGGGTGTGTGTATGTGTGTGGGTGGGTGTATTCTTTAGCCTAGGTGTCGATAAAGCTGTTTTGTAAGTGAATATTCTTGGTTCATTTTTTTGGAGTCTGCCCACTGAATGCGCATACATTAAAAGGAGTTGCACATTGTGGTACAACATTGCAAAAATAAAAGAAGACTTGTTACAGATGAAATCGCTTAGATGGACTCGATGAAGCTGAAATAAATTTGAGATAAAATAGTTGCCATGTAAATGTCGAATTTTAAATACACTTAGATTGTTCCAACGAGCCGATAGAACATACGCCGAATATAGAAGCTGACCTGATTGATCATATGGCGGCGATATGCAAAAGAAAAGAAGAAGTGTAACAGCTGGTTAGAAAAACTTGCATCTGGCTCAAACCGCATAGTTTTTTAATATCTGAAGACTTGAGATATTTTATTTGAAAACAACTAAGAATGAGCTCGACTACAATGCACCCTGAACCGAGTTATTAAATATATTATAGTTTTATTGACACATTTTTAATAAGTTTTGCACCAAAATGTGAGCAGGTCTGCAAGTGCACTCATTTCTTAATGCAACCACAGCACAGGCACATCGAAACGAATGCAGCGCATGTTTTTGTTAACAAGCCCGAACTGCCCAAAACGGCCTGTCGGCAAACACGTGCATATACATAAGTACATACATATATACGCACATGCAATCGTAACGGGGTAACGGGGCTCTGCAGAATACGCACAAAAACATATTTACGATCGCTACGAATATCTCTTTCCATCTCTTTCTTACACATGTGCTCGCAAATTTATGCATGTAGAAAATGCTTGCGGCAGCTGATACTCATTTGTATCTCGTGATCAAGAGGAGAATATATTTATATTTATATATTCTATATTCCAAATTTGAAGTCTCTTTGGACGGACGAACTATCGACGCGGCTGTAGATCCTGATCAAGAACATATATACTTCGTGGGGTCAGAGATGCTTCCTTCCCCCTGTTACATACATTTGCAAAAAACCATAATACCATTTTTAGCATTCTTCAATTGGTTCAGGGTATAAAAAGGCGACCTAGGCTGAAAATATAATTTCTTCGATTAAGTAAATTAAAAGTCTCAGCAAACAGTAATAAGAAATTTCGAAATGAATTAAACATGTTGTACATTAAGACGAACGAATAATAATAAGTGTACACAATATACGCAAAAAACGATATAAGAGATAAAGGATGAAAAAGTTTCTTTTCAGATTGAAAAACTTTGTATTTCGAATTATCTTGATTTATTGCTTAAATATCTACGTGGGCAAATCATTTTTCTGCGGCAATCAATTGGGTAAAAAAATGTAGAATTCAGAGGTATGGAATTTTAATTTGTAATATAAAATGAAGTAGTTGCAATATATATTCACTGGTGTTTCAGAGAATCAATTAAAATTCACTTGCTCTTTACTTTATGATATGCGTTGGGTAGTTGAATTAAGAAATATGTTGTCTATTAAAATATGTAAATACAAAACACAATTGCAACACGTTCAAATTCAGTTGCTACAAATATGGCAATTTGTTCAAAAAACATTGATGATCCTTTTGGCCAATCAATTAGCTGGCCGCAGGCAAAGCCAACGCACAAAAATGCATTGGGGCATGAATACACCCCGCTGTAACAAAGTAAAAAAGCCATATTTTCCAAATTTCAATGTGTGGTTTGCCTTTGTAGATGAATCGTTGACTAGTTTCAATTACAGTTCATTCATATGACCTATTTTAAATGTACGCATAAGAAGAAAACCGGAGAGACACTATTTCATTGCACATACTTAATGTTGTTTTGTTGAGTTCAAGCCACAGGCAAATAAATTTAACATTTATTCATATTTATGGATAGTCGCATTTCTTGCGCAACAAAACCCGCTCAGCGGACACATAAACAAAGTGGCACGGAAACGGCAGCGGCAGCGGCACATACAATACAAAATTCGATTGAAAAACTTTGCAACAATTTTTTGTACTCTTTCGTTTTTCTGCTGCTGTGCTTGGCATTTGTACAGTGAAACCAACAGCTATGCAACCGGCAGGCATGTACATAATTTTGCACTTATCTGACCCCAGGCCGTTGGCTCTGGGGTGCAGTGGTTCAGTTTTGCTCTTGTTATAGTATTTTATGGGTTTCCTATGCATTTACAATTTCAATCCAGACCAGGACAGCGGCCAGGGCACGACGGGGCACGCAAGCAGCCAAAGCAAGAACAAAACTTTGGTTTTTGCTTTTGTAATTTTTAATGTCATTGAATTATGAAAATAATTCTGAGTTGATCGCTCGCTGGCTCAGTGGCTGGCAAACAGCTTTTGTCCCCAACTTGTCTAACTTGTTCTGTTTGCCACTGGTGCTGATGTTCCTGTTGTTGTTTGTGTAAAAATAATTAAATGAAAGCTGCAGGATATTTTCGCACAATGTGCACTGATTATGTGCCGTGTCCTGTTGCCAGCAATGTACCCTCATTGCCCTCTGGCGTTGTTTTCCTGCAGTCTAGCTTTTTTGACTTGCCTGTCAGTTGGCTTAAATAGTTCACTGCTGCAACCCTTAAAGGTCAAAACTTGTTATTTCCATTACATGCTGTAATTAATTTTGTAATCTTTTTTTTGCGTGCGTTGGAGAGGTGTTTTTTGTTCGATTGAGTGGCATTTACTAAACAAATTACTGATTATCACAATTTCATTTCATTATCTGATATGTCATTCGTAATGGCTAACTAATTTTTAATTAAAAGTGCTCACATAGCTAGTATATGGAAGTGCAAATCAAGTATCTGTTTGGTTGAGTACACCCTTAAAATTATAATTATTACTTAATTAAAACATTTTTAAAGTACGCAACTAGAGAAACATATTTATTCAAAATCAAAATATGGATTAAAAGTTGAACTAATGTCAGATAAAGGTTTAATCTTAATATTAGCAAGTCTAATCTTAGCAAGTGAGAGTGAGAATTTAGATAGGATTTCTTAAATAAACTTATGCTTTTTTCTGAGCTGTTTCAAATTACTGTGATTTCCGTGGACTTAGAAGCCCTTTCACTCCTCGTGTATTGATTTGTTGTCTTTAATTAGTCAGTATTAGGAACTGCAACGGCATTGCAAAGAGCTGGAGTAACATGAATGATTCGCTAAGCAAACACAGCTCCTCGTCAGATAAGCTCCATGTTCTCCCGTGCCCCATATGATAAGCACTGCGACTCGACGGAGCTGCTCCATGTTCAATGTGTAAATGTTTGCCATAATCTATAGCAGAGCTGCTGCTGCAAGTACATGTGTTGGGGAGCGAATGTGCCAGTGAGTGTGTGTGTGTGTGTGTGTGTATGGGTGTGCTGTTGTTGCTCTGCCTGTGATTGATAACAGTTCTAATTGGATCCCAACAAGAACTGGGTGGCGATAAGGGGACAGTTGTGCAAAGGGGCTGGCCCCAACCAATTTTAATCGCAATCGCAGTCAGCACTTACATTTACACATGTTTGCGCTTCATTATCAGTAAGCAGCCGGAGTCCGTCATTTCAGATCCCGTCACTTGGTTCGGGCGTGCACGGGTCCAAAACAATGCCATTTCAGTACTGCTTATTGGGTTTTACGGTGCGGTTCGCTGTGCGCTAATCTCTCGTTGCGATTCTGTGATACTCGTGTGCTTGGATCCCATTCAGGATCTTGTCTGCTTCACTGTCTCCACATTAAATATAGCTTAGCTCTAAATATAATTTTTAAACCCATAAATACTTCACACTAGACACAATGCTGCGTATTAGCTGCAAAGCACTTCGCAACAGTTTTTCAAGCAATGCCTGGAAGGCGGCCAGCACCCATGGACCCCGACAACCAGTGAGTGTAAGGGAAATAAAATCGCCATACAATGTGGCAATAAATTGCTGTAAATAAGTGTAAAACATTCATTATCGATTGAGCGAACATTATTTTGTAATATTATTGCTCAAAGCTGATTGGGGTCAAAACGGTTGAAGTGCTAATTGGATCATATCTCTTTTTGACAGATTTCTTCAGTTGATTTATTTAACTTATAATTAATTTCCAAACTTTAATATGTAGTCTACTCAGTTGATTTAGATTTAACTTCTAATTAATTTCCAAATTGTATTGAATACTTTATTTTGTGCTAGTCTAAAATGAATTTTTCCCAGCCAAGAATGGGTTGCTTAGTAGCTTGTGGCTTGCTCAAAAAATCAATATAATGAAAAGACAGGTCTTTAATAATAGTTGTGACTTATGTGAATGACGTGTTTAATTTTAAATACTCGGAAGGTTACAAATTAAAAGGCAATACGTGTTTCGACCTTCTAAAAAAAATTGTTGGCCTTTATCAATTGTACTGTTGGACTTTGGTATCAATTACCTACTTCGATGTACAGCTGAACACAGAAAACAAAAGAGAACCAAAACTAGGTTCAACTAAAGTCATTGGCTAGACACTTCACAATATCTACAAAAACAGTCTATAAACATTTGTAAGCTGTCATACTTTGAGAATATAGACAAAAAAAAAAAACAAACTGATAAGCGGTTTTTTTTGTTGATTAAATGTCATTTGGGTATGGGGAAAATTACTGGAATCATTGAAGCTGATGATTTCAGAAGAGATTATGACGTACTTGAGGATGACCACAGTCAACACTAAATAAACAATGAGAATTGGTTGACTTTTTCCATGTCCATGTTATGTAAGCGACTGGTTGGGGACACTGCACACTAGTAGATTAGGAACCGAATTTTCCTTGGCACTAAAATTTAATCAGCACTCAATCAGCTTAATAAAAGAGGCTCCAAGAACAACAACAACATCGACAACGACAAAGGCCACAGCAGTCGCAATGTAGTTCAAGATTTTAGTTCGTGTTTTTTTATGACTCATCGAAGTGGCAACAGCTTGCAATGGCAGAAATGATTCTGGGGGTCTGAAATGGGCCATCAAAATAAGGCTGGGGTTCAGCTAATTGAATGGACAGCTGAAATCGATTTATGCTTTTTTGGGTTAGAGGCATGCTGTAAATCATTTGCAGCATGGGTTCGGATTGAGGGACATGCTAAACATACAAATGGTGTTTCACTGGCGGCATGGGGTGTGTGACACAACAGAACCGAGCAAAAAAAAATATAAAAACAAAAAAATTGTATTCGCCGGACAAGCTGATAAAATGACACAAAAAGCGTTTGCACAGCAAGACAGCTGTTGGTACTGTGCGACGTATACGTGTTAAAATAAATTGTAAAGTGTAAATATTGTATTTCAAAACTACAGCACGTACACTCAGAGAAAAAAGCCAGCGGCTACGTAAGTGTGGCAGGCGGACGTAAAGTGTGTGAGAAATGCCAGCCGATTGTTTTTTTTTTCTTTTGCTGCCCGTAGCAATTTAATGCCGTTTGCCGTTCGTCTTTTCCAATAAAATTAAAGCCCCTTTAAATATGCATAGACCAGCCCTGGCCCCGAGCAAGGGTCGACAGCTGCATTTGCATATGTCCAAAGTCCGTAGTCCGCAGTCCGCAGTCCCTACTCCCTACTCCGGAATCCAAAGAGTCCAACGTTGCCTTTGACACTCAAAACTATTTGGCTAGGTCAGGGTCGTCACTTCGCCACTGCTCCACTCCCGGCTCCCTGACTAGTTTTCCGGCGTCATCGTCGCCCAGTTTGACACGTGTTGGCAGTTATGGGGCAGCTCCAGTGCTGTTGTTTATGCGTGCGTGTATGTTTGCGGTACATCATAAAAAGCGAAACAGTGGTAAAAACAACAATATGACATAACAAAACAAGCGTAAAACATTAGAGAAAAAACAGCGCTGCAATTGTGTCGAGCACGAGAATCAAACAGCTGTTGTCGTTTTCTGATTAGAGCTCTCGAGAGTTTTATTATGCTTTAACACTTGCCACATGAGATAGCGCAACCAAAACCCACGAAGGAAGTAAATATATAAGAACTTAAGTGTCTCGATACAATTTTGCATAATTTTTATTTGAATCTTGTTCATTGATTCTAAATACTTTCCAATTTGCAAGTTATTTATTGGCATATAATTTTAATGGTCTTTTGCTTGGGTTTAATATGCCTAAAAAACTTTCAAAACTGAAATTGTGCTGGAGTTATAATTATTTGGTTTATTTAATTTGTACCACAGTCCATTCCCTGCTTTCACTGCGGCTACGATTATGTTCACAGTCATTTACGTGGGCCGTAAACGTTTTTCTACAGTTTTATTGCCGATTTTATGGGGTCTGTCTACGGACGGCTATAAATTATTCCAGCAAAACAAACTTTTGGGCAGTCAATAATTTAATTGCTTAGTAATTAGATTTTTGATGGCAGCAAGTGTTAACTTTTGCCAGACGATTTTCAAGAAGAGCAACAACAACTGCTATCAATATGAAAACGACGCGAAGCTCAGCATTTGATTACAAAAAATACACGAACAAACTAAATGCGGTAGGCATTATTTTGTTGGCATGTTAAACACAATGTCAGCAGTAGGTTAATGCAAACTATTTTATTAGAAATTCTGAATATATCTGGTTATGTATGCTTACTGGGTATGTACAAAACAGAAATTTCCATTTGTTGATTATATTTTAATAATAATTTAAAAATAAATAGACAACCTATTTTTTATTGTACAATAATTGTCAATTAAGCGAAATTATTTAATGATAATAAATATGTTATATATTATAAAATAAATAATAAATAATTATATTGAAAATATATAAAATTTGATTAATTGATTCGTGTCGTGCCATGTTTTGCTTTTGTCTTGCTTCTGTGTCCATCTCTAGTTCAGATCTTCGCATTTATCTGATGAACGCCCCGTTGACAGCCAGACAAAAGATTGCCCATTGTGATATTCTTACTATTGCTGTTATGCACCAGGCGGCTGGCAAATATTATGATAACAATAAAACTGAGCAATGATAACAAAGCGAATGTTCAACAGCCAAGCAAAAGCCAAAGTCAACCAAGAAAATAAATATTTGTTGGCATTTCGACTGATTTCTGTGTGGGACACCTTTTGATCGCCTCAACATTTTTATGGAGTGTAGCCTTGGCGTATTTATTACTTGGCCAGCAAACAACGTTGTTCTGATGTCGTCGATTTAAATGTAACGCAATGAAAATATTTACGCCTCAATTTAGTTTACAGCTCAATCGTTAGATAATTGGTATTGCGTTGCCTTTGATTTCGTTGTAAAATATGCGAGCACAAGTACCTTGCCGCTTTTTATTGCGCATGAGAAAAGCCAATCAATATCAAGTACAAACAAAATATGGAATAGTCACTGAAGTGTGCATAGCGCGTTGGCGGCTACGCTGATTGACGCTGATGTGTTAGCAAAATAAACTACATTATGGCAGCATAAAAGATTAGACGAGGGTGTATAATTAAATGAGGGCCGCTAAAAAAACACTGATTTGCAGTATGTTTTCCAAGGATTACGTTGCAAAAACTCTACAGAAAATCGAACTTAAGCATACCACAAACTATGCTCTTCTAGATTTGCCTAAGACTATTGACACAAATGCTCGCATACGTTTCGAATTCAATCTGTAGCTATTGAGCCAATTATAGTGTAGTTGCCGACAGTACGTTTGTATGCGACATCAACATCGAGTAGGGTACGAACGACGCACGTTCGTGAAACGTTTACCTAAAATTGGGGAGCGTTTATTTCTATTGAGGGAAAAAGCAGAGGGAATCCTCTGGACCGTAGCTCTCTTGGGAGGCTGTGGGTTTTTGCTAGTTCTCAGTAGTAAATACAATTTTATTATGTAGGATTCCTTCAGAAACTAAAATTGGAGACGATACTCCAGGAAAAAAAAAACAAATACAGCATTACAATTTTTGGGATTACGATCCAAAGGCTTTTTCTTTATTTATACTTTATTAAGGTGTTTATTATTTAATATACGTGTTCCTGGTTGAGATAATAAAAGGTAATATAGATAAAGGAAGGACAACACAATTCAAACACACTCTTCGTCTGATGAAAGCAGGCTTTAATTTCCTGTCTATATCAACTATAAATGGGAAGTATCAAGCAACTTGACTTGATCAAAACAACATTTTAATTATTCGGCAAGGATATGCAAAGGCAGGATGACCATTAGTTCCATACAATACTGCAAATGAAATATTTCCAAGTGCAGTTAACCATATTTATGTTCTTTGAAATGATCTCTCAGGGACAATCAGTATTGGTGTCCGAGCTGGGCCGAGAAGAACAATATTCTAGAATTGTATAAGACAGTATTTTCATACCTAATCGCAGGAAACAATGCCTTCATCAAAAATACAGAAAACAAACGAGCAAACACAGTGAGAGCTTCACACTCATGACAGCCAATGTCGTATGCGATCATTATTTCGGCAGTTAATATAAGTACCTAGTCGGATTATCATCAGAATCATACGTTAAAATATAAACATGAATTACTCCTGTGTTGTTTCATATGCGGAATCCAGACTAAACAAATCTAAACTTCGTCATCGCAGGGTATACTAGAATTTTATTTATTTTTTTAAATCAGCACAAGGGGGTTGAACAGCAACTCAAAAGTGCTAGATTCACGAGTAGAGCACGTCACAATGCGTTTTTGCAAGTTACTCAAACATTGCTGCATATTAGCCGGGTACACTAACATCCACTCTGAACTTTAAACTCTTTCCGGTAGGCGCCCCACGTTGTGCGCCAAAAAAAAAGAAAAGTTCCCCGATTTTAGGTAAAGTCGGACGTACCCAACTATTGATGTTGATGTCGCATATGAACGTACTGTCGACGAGTACATTCTATTGTTTTTTACACCAATTTTTCAAAAAAGCAATATAAATATTTCTTTTAACATTGTTGAATTTGCTTTTATAAATTGAGCTAAATCGAATATTAAATATGATTTTTTTGACAAACGTTTTATTGCATTTCCGGGAATTAAATATTGCTGTACGTGTCTGTTATTTTGATTTTTGAGTGCTGTGTGATTGTTGACGGAAGCATTTGCCAAGCTGATATTTCCGACTGTCAGGCATCAATCCGGCTAGCGTTTCATTTCCCAGAAGGTAGCACGTTAAGTTGTGAATATAAATTTAAATTGTGTGACTGTCATATTTGATTTAAACTCACTTTAAGCGAGCAACTCATATTGATAAATCAAGTTGCACTTACACTCGTATTTTTCTGCAAAGCATTTTTAAACGATATTTATTGCCAAAATGCTATTATGTGAGGAGTGTTGGTATCGAGGGCGGAAATACATTAGTCATGACTTGCAATTAATTATCTTAGCGAACATTATGTATACGCAGCATGTTCCAAAAAAACCAATTGTTACACATAACTGCTAATTATTAGCTGTTCTAGTTGTAATTATTGTTCTGGTCTGCCTGTTTGTTATGCAAATACATCACAGAACATGATATATATTAATAAAATAGAATAAATCAATTATATTCATTCTGTGATTCAGTAATTCTAATGTGCTCAAGAAAATCAGATTGTAGCATTTATATATATATATATAAAGCATTGACTTAACTCAAATCGGTGATTATGATTTATACACACAAGCGCAAAACTGATTGAGTTCAATGATAATGGTTGGAATCAGGAACTAGGCAGTCTATCAATTGAATGGCCATCGATTTGTTGCTTATATTTCCAAGTGCTGTTTTGTCGTAATTTACAACCTCATCATGTGTTTGCCGATAAACACAGATAACACAAACGCACACACACACAAGCACACACCACTTATGGGGGTTAAATTGTTGCCCCATTTCAATGTCTTGGCACTCATAGTCTATTTATGACCTGTACTAATATTTAATTTGTGTCTTATCTTGCTGTAGTTGTTACCGCCGGAGAAGCGCTTGGAGAAGGCCCATCCTCAGTTTACGGAACGTAGTCAGCTTAAATATGCCCGGCGTCTGGTGGTCAAGTTGGGCAGTGCGGTGATTACACGAGAGGACAATCATGGTTTGGCTTTGGGTCGTTTGGCATCCATTGTGGAGCAGGTATGTGATAAATAGTTATTAAGTGCTTATCAGAAATCCTACATTATTATTATTACATAGTTGCTTAAAAGACGTTCTTAAAGTTTTATTACTTTTTATGTTTTTGAAATAATTATCAACTTCATCATGTGACTCTGAAGATATTTACACTTATCGTTCGGAAAATGCTGCAAATCTGAATTTCTTGAGTACATTAAAGTTACTGAATCATAGAATTGATTTATTATATTTTATTTAAAAAATACACTTTTGCAAAACTTATGTGGAAGTTTAGCAGAACTATCGATTTTCCACTTCCTACAAAAAATATTTAGTGCGAACCCTTAAGTATTTTAAGAACTTTGCTGTATATATGTAGTACAAATAATTTCATATATATTAATATTTATTTTTTCTGTGTTGAGCACATCTATGAAAGTGCGCTTTGATTTGAAACTTTACTCAGAAGTTCGCTGGCATCCATAAAACATTTAACACAAGCTAATTGGTATTTTCACTTTTTCCAGGTGGCCGAGTGCCATTTAGAGGGCCGCGAGGTCATCATGGTGACCAGTGGTGCTGTGGCGTTTGGAAAACAGAAACTTGCCCAGGAGCTGCTCATGTCGCTATCGATGCGCGAAACGTTGAATCCGAAGGACACCAAGGAGGTGATACACACACACACACAAAATATGCAATTTAAAGTTTCACACTAAGCTGCTGGCTATTTCATTAGTTCGATGGCGCCACATTGGAGCCACGTGCGGCTGCTGCGGTGGGTCAATCGGGTCTTATGTCACTCTACGATGCGATGTTTGCGCAATATGGCGTCAAGATTGCGCAGGTCGGTTGCAGACAACACTTTATCAAATTACTTACCACGAAAGTGTAACACAGAGACTGAAACTGAAACTAATACATGTATTTAGGTGCTGGTGACCAAGCCGGACTTCTACAACGAGGAGACACGCAACAATCTCTTCTCGACACTCTCCGAATTAATTAGCCTAAATATTGTGCCAATCATCAACACGAACGATGCCGTCTCCCCACCCATGTTTATACGTGACGATGAGCCAGCCGGCGGCGCACGAAAGGTACGTACCTAATCCCACCCTGGGCCTATGTAACCATCTCTGTGTGCAGGCACACAATAATGTGGCCCTGTGCCCCTGTGGCTCTGTGTCTGTTGCAGGGCATACCCATTAAAGACAACGACAGTCTGTCGGCCATGCTTGCCGCTGAGGTGCAAGCGGATCTGCTCATCCTTATGTCTGATGTCGATGGCATCTACAACAAGCCCCCCTGGGAAGATGGCGCCAAACTGATGCACACCTACACCAGCGATGATGTGAACAGCATTGAGTATGGCACGAAGTCAAAGGTGAGTAACTTCCACACCTATCAATTCCATTGCGAGAGCAGCGTCCTCCTTAAAAGTATTAATAAAAAATCACCCTGAGTTTTATAAAAGTGTCATACTTTTGCTGGCAGGGGTAACTTTTATTATTTTATTATCAGAAATTACATTTCCAAAATTGAAGGAGTGTCTTTCTAAAGACTATGGTTTTTTTTTTCTTAAATTCTTAATTTCATGCAACATTTTTCTTAAATTAAATAACAAAATGTTTCTAAATTCAAAAGTGTTTTTTATAAGTGTACACGGAACTATTATATGCATTTTTTTGTGTTAGCATTTTAATATTTCATATGCTAGATAGTAATTAAATTTTATTATTAAATTTATTCGGAGCTATGCGGCCTCTAAAGCAGACAGCAGCTAAATTCCAACTTAGCAGTCGACAGAGCTACAATTATATTACTATTTTCCAAATTTTACAAAGGACTTTTCTTTCAAATAAGAGTTTGAAGGCCTACATTTTATAAATATTTTCGAAATTTCTTTTTTTCCGAATGTACAATATAAATTATATTTGCATTTGAAAATTAATGAGCTATAATGAGCTATAATATGAATGCTATCAAAATTGGTCTGTCATTAGCTCCAATACTTTTATTTATATTTCGGCAAATTAAATAAGTCCAAAGAAGTCGAATGTTAATAATTTTGATTTGGTAAGCAACAAAGTTGTTCATACAGGTATTTATTAAAGGTTTTAGCTTAGACTAGGGCTTGGATGATTTGATTTAGTTATTGTGATAACATACTCGGTTAATAGTATGCCATTATTTAATATATTTATTTACGTGCTATGCTCAAAGGTTTTAACCACAAGTGCTATTAAGAATTTTCTGCGACTCCTACTAAGTATTTGTGGCCATTACGTGACAGTCATTTGCAATTGTTTTTTTCTGCTGTACCTGAGCTGCTTTCATTAGCGCAGATCGTGTTAAATATTTAAGAGGCAAAAAATGTTGACACCGCAGAAAGTTTTGCTATTTGGCTGTCCTTGCACAATAATTTCTCAAAATGGTGACAGACGACGGGAGGGCGAAAGTAGCAAGAAGTAACAGCTGCAGTTGTCGCGTATTGCAACTTAATGGTGTTTATTATGGTAGTTTGTTTATTGCATGCTTCACACTTTGGCTAACTATGTATTCATATTTCCCGTCGCTCTGCAGGTGGGCACTGGCGGCATGGACGCCAAGGTGAAGGCAGCTACCTGGGCGTTGGATCGGGGCGTCAGCGTTGTTATTTGCAACGGCATGCAGGAGAAGGCTATTAAGACAATTGTGGGTGGCAGAAAAGTTGGCACATTCTTTACTGAGTCAACAGAGAGCGCCAACACGGTGCCAGTCGAAGTGATGGCAGAGAATGGTAAGTAACACAATTCTGATTGACACTAAGAATTCTGCTCGCAAGGAAACTGGTGTAGAATTCATTGTATAAAAATACTGTTTTTTGTTGCATTGAATTAATATTTTAAGTATTAGGAAAAATATATTGTCTAGATAAGGAAACCAGCTTATGAAAAGCCAGCTAAGAAAAAATACCATTATATAGCTAAATAATTAATGTTAAGCTACAGTTGACATGTGTCCTATTTGTACCACTGCAACCCAGTTGAAGCTAGGCGTATAAATAAATCAATGTGTATGAGAGGGAAACTATCCAAATGAACTACCTACGCAATAAATGTATGTCCTTTCTCTGAGTCATATTGACAAGCCAGAAAGAAGGGACATCTTTCGTACGCCGAAGATTGAATACTATCTATAACATATCAATTTCAGTTTGAAGCTAGAAATATAATGATAACAGGTAGTAAAGAACAGGGTGGGTGTAGCCAAGAAATTCCAATCTTTGATGGAGATTACTAGTAACTTATACTCCAAGCTTGCCTTTATAACTGCAGTAGATATAGTCTTTTGTGAATTTTGGGAGTGTCTGAAAAAAATGTTGGAGGAGTTTCCTAGTAATCTTTATTCCTAGTTTTGTAGCCTTAGTTCTTAAATTGCCTAAGATAGAAGCTATTGAGAATTTCGGGGATGGAATTGGCCTTGGCCGAAAAAAAAAACAGTAGAGAAGTTTTCTAGTAATCTTCCTTCAAAAGTTTGGCAACTGTAGCTCTTAAATTATGGGCGTGGCTGAAAAATATATTTAGGGAGATTCCTTCCAATTTTGCTAACTATTGCTGCCAAATTGCGGGAGATATAAGCTTTTATCGTTTTGGTGGCGGGAGTTGGCGTAGTACAAACTTTTCAGGTTTTTTTTTTAGCTCTTGAGAGCGGCGGGTGTGGGCGTGGTCTGAAAATGAATATGCCGACCTTTGAAGGAGGTTAACAGCAAGCTACCTTGCACCTCCGTTTTTGTGAGTCTATCTTTACAATTATGGGAGATATGCGGTTTTGTCGTATTGCACTTTCCGAAATATCGGTTTTGGCGATTAAAAGCGCAGGTGTGGGCGAGGCCAAAAAGATTTTTGATCGGTCCTTAAAGGCGGGTTGCAGTAATATACCCAACAAATTTGACGGCTCTAACTCAAAAAGAAGCGATGGCCACTTCAAAATTTAAACGATATTTGAAGGAAATAGCCAACAACCTACCAGCCAAATTTTGTGAATGTAGTCTCAAAATTGTGGGCCTAATCGACTTGCGATCATCGATTTTATAGATTTCCCAGCCTCCTAGTTGACGTTGCACTTCAATTTTTACACTTTGTCTGATACGGGCACAAGTTACAAGAGTCTACCCTTAAGGGTGCATCAGAGAATAAAAACTAAGGCTCCGCAGATTAGTTATCGATCAAATTAATTAAACTTTTTATGTACCTGAAATATGAGAACCAATAGTTGATATGGGACCATTTTTTCTCAGTGTATTAAGATGCAACTAGAGAGAGAGAAAGAGAGAGAGAGAGAGAGAGGGAGAGAGACAGATAGCAACGAGAGCAAAAAAAATATAACATAATTAATTTCACATAATTTGAGCTTGCTTAGCGATGATCGCTGAAAAACGAAAAGTAAAAAGAATAATTAGATTAGATTTGTATAGTTTGTCAACCGAGTTTGTCACAACGACTGATTCTGTTAGTTGGCTTAATGTAATGGATTGCAGTTAGTGTCACTTGGCAAACAGTTCGGTCAAGTCTCAACTAGAGGGCCAAGCGAAGTGTAAGTGTTAAGTGGCTCTCAATGAGCGCGAACTGGCAAAATGCTCGGGGGCAACACTCGGAAAGTGGCTGACTGGCTGGCTGACTGACTGACTGACTGACTGACTGGCTGACTGACTGGCTGGCTGGCTGGCTGACTGGCTGACGTAGTTGCCATTTAGTTTACACGGCTGCAGCTGTTGCTGAAACGAGGTCACCGTGTCTGCCTGAGGTTCACCATTGTCGGCGCACTAAGTAGCATCCGTTGGCCTCACAACGCCAACTGGTCCAAGCCTTGGTCCTGGTCCGGGTCCTGGACCTGGGCTGACTGGCCTCTTGTGCTGCAATTTTTAGTTAGCAAGTTTAATTTAATTGTTATTAGAGACAGCTAAAGCAGAGCGCTCGCAAATAGCTTCAATAGTGCTTGTTAATTAAGCTGCAGCTTGTTGAACCTTATTTTTGGCTACTTTTGCAAATTGCCAGAGGGTGCTTTCAAATGTTGCAAATGCTGCAAATGTTGCAAATGCTGCAAAGACTGAAGCTCTTAGCGTAAAGTGCTTTTTTACTGGCTTAGCTCATGTTCAATTAATGCAATAGCAAATATTCAAAATGGAACAGCCTCATAAATTTGTTATGTTTTCTGCAGAAAGCTTGATAACCTCCTCTACTTTACTTGCATTTCACAAAACAAATCAAAAAGAATAACTTTCCTTGGTGATGATTGATGATTACATTCCTGTGTATCCATCTGCTTACATCTAAATTTAATAATAAATAATAAAAATTATAATTATGATTTTTCTAAATACAATTTCAATATTATGCCCAATATAACAATATATTAAATTAAGTGTGACAGTTGTTAAACGAAATCTGGACAGTGAAATAGGTGCTTGATGCATAAAATTAAGCAAACTTTAATTTAACTATTGAGATTGAATATATTCATTGTAATAAAGGCTCTGATCCATCAAATAACATTAAATGAGTCGACGACATCAATGCTATTATGAGAGAATAATTGTGCGTTAGCTTTGAGATCAACGAAATGTGTCCAAATGAATAGTCATATCAATTGAACGATATTAAAATATCTTTGCAAATGAAATGCACGGAGGATGGTGCTAACTTCAATGTTTTATTTACTTATTTACTAGTTACAGTCTGATCAGCGGCAATGCATATGTATACACATATATCCAAATATGTATAACTTTTTATTTATTTTTCGAAAACTTGCAGATATTTTTGGAAAATGTTGAAATAAGCAAGACTGCGGTAATTGTTTGAATATAATTAGGTTTTCCATTTTTGGTATATTATGGCAAATATGTACATATTGGCATACAATAAAATGTCGCCCGACAATAATTTGTCGGGGTTAGGGTGCTTTATATACTCAATGGGGTCAAGCACGCTAAACATTTCATGCTAGCAGAATATTATTGCTATTCTGACAAATTAACTTCAGAATATGCCATTTGGCAACATTGTTTACAAATGAGAACTTGGCTCAGACTATCACAACATTTTCATTAAACAGCTCGCACAGGCAGTCGACAAATGCAGGCGCTGAGTGCCGCCGAACGTGCCACAGCCGTCAGCAATTTGGCCGATCTGCTGGTTAGCCGAGAGAATTTCATTTTGGAGGCGAATGCCAAGGACTTGGCCGAGGCGCAGAGGAGTGGATTGGCAAAGCCGTTGTTGTCCCGCCTGTCGCTCAACTCGGCGAAATTGAAGAACCTGTCGGTTGGCTTGAAGCAGATTGCCGAGGACAGTCACAAGGTGAGTGAAAGCAGCAAGAACTTCAATTATTTGTCCCATATTTAGTGTGCAATGGGAAAATCAGGCTGGGGACACTGGGGACCCTAAAAAGTTGAGGCAAATTGCATTTGTTTGGCTGTCATCAAATGTTGTTAACTTGCCAACAATTGAGTTAGTATGCAGCCAGGGATTTGGTCTCGCTTCACAGCAAAGTGGTCATTTAATGACCTACGACACAGCAGGAGTAACTGTTGTTTATATGCAGCTCCAGCTTTCTGGCTTTAACAACATTATGAAATCTCAAAGCAATTTTACACTTCAACAAAAATTGACACCCGAAGGAAGGAAATGGAACCAAAGGACCTAAGCAAGTGGAAGATAAAAGACAGCTCAGCTCCATAAACTATACTTCTAATGTGTGTGTGTGAGTTAGTGTGTGTGTGTACGTCTTTGCACTGACATTAACCCCACATAGTGGCAACAGTTGATGGAGCACAGACGGAGAGAGAGAGAGAGAGAGGGCTGCTTGTCTAAGGGCATGCCCCTATTCAAGCCAACCCACCCCTTTGCTAGCCATTTTATTGGATGTGATTGTGCGGAAACGTAAAACTTTTTCCCGTTTGCCAGAAAAATTTTATTTTTTCTATTTCCCAGTACTAGTACGTGGGCATACTCACAGAGTATATTGTAAAGCAGGCAGCGAAATCGTGACACATATTGGCAGTAGCGCAAAAGTCATAAAACGAAAAACGAGAAACGAGAATCGAGTAAATAAACGAATAACGCACTCAATAAATGGATCGAGGGATGTGGAAAGAAAGTATGTTTATGATGCTGACGTGGGAGATGACAATTTAAATAACAAGATAGGGCTTTAGCAATGTAGCGCGATTTTATAGATCAGCTCTACAAATAAATACAACGGAAAAAATATATTTTTATCGCCTAAATCACTGCATTCGTCTACCAAATGCAGAATATAACAGAGTTGGGCACTTGCAAATTGTCAAACTATGATTATGAAAGAGAAATTCTGAACTATAAAATAATATTTTTATATGCAACACAAATAATATCAATGCAAATATATACATTTTTACTTAATAAAAGTAGATGCTCAAAAAATAAACAAATGCTTTTTAAGAAGCAACCATAAAATGTGACCTTTCTTGCCAGTTGCCGTTTTTAATTCAGTTTCAAAGCATGTGCGCAAAATGTGAAATTACACAAACTCAATAATAAAAGTTATTAGACTCTTCATTTTAATGATGCATAATAAACATCGCATAAATGGTTCACGACACAATGTGTTGGCCCAAGTTATTAGGCACGACTTATCCAATTGTCCTTTGTAAATATAATTTAAAGTTTTGCGCTCTACGTTGCCAAAGTCAATAATAATGACCATGTAACCAAATTTACTGAGCGCTCAACTTGAGTTCCAGTCTGAGATTGAGGTTGCTGCCAGGGTCGGGGTCTGGAGGCATGGACTATGTCGTCTGGCAGTCTTGACAAACGAGGCGGGCAGTTGCTTTTAGCGGAGCGGAGCACATGATATCGCCGCATGGCCAGTTCACGTTATCTGTAGCCAATTTCCAGCAGCTTTTTGTGTCGGTAACGGGACAGAGATGCAAAATGGGGCCAGCAACAGCCCATTAAAAATAAATAAAGATTACGGCAAGCTGAATGCCTTGATTTATGTATGTAAAACTGCTCCGGCGCCGGCAACGCATTAAAATGGACGCCCGGGATTAGAATTGGCAACTAGGAGGCACTGCCGCATAAATATACAGTTATTTTATATTGTCCCCACATGTACCCACATTTACATACATGTCGTATGTGTAATGCTTTAACTGCTGACTTGTCAATTGACTGTTATTTATTTTTCTACTTTTTCTTCATGCAGAATGTGGGTCGCGTCTTGCGTCGCACACGTTTGGCAGACGGGCTGGAACTGAAGCAAGTGACTGTGCCAATCGGCGTTCTGCTGGTCATCTTCGAGTCCCGCCCAGATTCGCTGCCTCAAGTGGCTGCCCTGGCAATGGCCTCGGCCAATGGTCTGCTGCTCAAGGGCGGCAAGGAGGCCGCGCACAGCAACAAGGCGCTCATGGAGCTGGTCAAGGAGGCGCTTACCAGTGTGGGCGCCGAGCATGCTGTGTCCCTCGTGAGTAATAATGCAGCAGTAAGTTAATAGCCCAGTTAACACATTGTAATTTGCCATTTTTATAGGTTTCCACTCGCGAAGAGATAAGCGATTTGCTGGCAATGGAGAGCCACATTGATTTGATCATACCACGTGGCTCCTCGGAGCTGGTGCGCAACATTCAGGAACAGTCCCACCACATTCCCGTTCTGGGACACGCCGAAGGCGTTTGCCACGTCTTCATCGACAAGGACGCCGACTTGAGCAAGGCTCTGCACATTGCCCGAGATGCCAAATGCGATTATCCAGCAGGTAAACAGAATGTTTTTCCAATTTTATATCATTTAAAGTGCGTTGAACTGAGAGGTTAGCTTATTTCAGCTGACGGGTTTCTTATCGATTGCGTTTTTTTGTAGTTATAAAAAGTGAAATTTCTTTAAAATTTTGAAATATCTGAAACAGAATAAATGGTTTTTTATTTAAATCAACATGCAGCAGTAAAATTTACATTTCGAAATACTTAATAGAATATTGTATTTAATGCATACATTTAATTATTTAAATTGTATATACTTTTCAAACATTCTGAAGAAACAACTAAATTTAAATTGAAATTCATAGCTAAAGTTTTTTAGGTCTAAAAATTATATTTGGTCAAATTAAATGAAATTTTCGAATTTAAGAATGCGCATTTTATGGATCAAGAATATTTGAATACTATTAATTGAATTTTTGAATGGTATCCCATTTCAATGTATGTTAGTAGCTCAAAGAGAAAACTTTTTTGCATTTTAATTGTGCGATAAATAGCATGTTCTTAGGAAATTTATATTTCATCGTCAAAGAGGAAAAGAAACCTGCCACATTTTAATTAGAGACATTTCCACACCAAAGCGCATTGCTCGAAAAATTAATTGCATTTTGTTCTGCTATCGTTGTTGCCACCTCGTTTACCTTGCAGCCTGCAACGCAATGGAAACGCTTCTCATACACGAGGACCTAATGAGCGGCGAGATTTTCAACGATGTCTGCAACATGCTGAAGCGGGAGGGTGTCAAAATATATGCGGGGCCGCGTCTAAATCAGCAGCTGACATTCGGACCGCCTGCGGCAAAGAGTCTGAGGCACGAATACGGCGCACTGGAGTGCTGCATTGAGATTGTGCCCAGCTTGGAGGAGGCCATTAATCACATACATACATACGGAAGTGGTCACACGGATGTCATTGTTACGGAAAATGGTACGAAAATTGAAAATTAATTTCAATTGCTTGCAATTGATGCAGAAAAATGAGTCGACCATGGGTCCAGCGATTTTAGGAGGGGCAAATTCCACCGGCTAATGACAGTTCAATGTGCAGGTTATAAATTAGTTTAACAACAGCATTGGGCACAGAATTATCCGACTATTATCAGAAATGATTTAGGTATTTACTATCCGTGGGGATGAATCGAGTTAGAACACTCACCGGTCCCTTGGCAGGACTGAAAGTCACCCTGCTAACTAGGTATAATCAGTAGCGGAATCTGCCGATCTTGTGTTAATGAGGAGGAATGCTCACAACACAAAATGTAATGTCCTTGGAAAACATGTCTTAAACTCGAAGACCATAGAAACACTCAAACTGATAAAGATTCTCGCTTTTGTGCAGGATGATGGAAGACTTATCAAACAGATTGAAGTGCATTCATTAATATCCAATTATGCGATACAAATTGACAAATTTTCGATGGGTTCACAAATAATTCTTAAATATTAATTTATTCCACAATTTAGTTAAATACGCATAAGTTGATAGTTTCAAGCTATAAATTAATTTTATTTGCAAATACAAATTTAATTATCAGATTGCTTAGCAGTTTACATCCAAATTACACTTTATTGATTGCAAATTAGTTTGGTGCAATCAGATCTCGAATATACACATATGAACTATTTGACTTGCCAACTGACCTGTGTGCTAATTCGATTAAACACTAAATAAACCCTGGGCCAGGCCAAGTGCACTGGCATGTTTTGTGGAAGTTGCATGTGTGACGTCATCGCTAGTGTTTTGTGTTTTAGCCAAGGTTGGGAACAGGTTCTCAGGTTCTCAGGTCGTGTCGGTTGTTGGCTGCTGCCACCACAAATTTAAATCATTTGGGAAATTAATTTAATTCAGCATACAGCATGATGTGCTCGTACTCGTGCCTGCATATTACATTTTCTGTTTTCTGTTTTCTATTTTATTTTTTCTGTTTTCTGTTTTCGGTTTGCTATATGCTGTTTTTCCATTTTCCATTTTCCGTTTTCCGTTACGTGCAGATGCCGCCGCAAAGCATTTTCTTGGCAGCGTAGACAGCGCCTGTGTTTTCCACAATGCAAGCTCGCGTTTTGCGGACGGTTTCCGGTTTGGACTTGGCGCCGAGGTGGGCATCTCAACGGCTCGGATCCATGCACGCGGCCCCGTGGGTGTCGAGGGCCTGTTAACCACCAAATGGATACTCAACGGTCAGGACCATGCGGCGGCAGACTTTGCCGAGGGCGGACAACGCAACTGGCTGCACCAGTCACTGCCCATTGATTAGTTTTGTAGGTCTGTAAGCCTGCTGTTGTTATTGATAAATCTTGTAAATACTTTGTGCGTGTAGTATGGTAATTGAAAGTAAATCGTGCTTTTGGCAATATGCTGCACCTGCATCATCATTCCGAAGGGGGTAATTAAGTCGGGAGGGGGCTGCATGATGACAGCTGCCAGTCGCGGCCACATAGGAGATATTAATGCAACTTGTTTAATTAATAATAAAAATGTGCACAGCGAAAGGCGAAAGCTGTCAGGCGCGTGTCTTGGGCGCAAAGTTTGTGCACAAAGTTCTTGAACGCGTGCCACGCCCACAATCTGATGCTGCACGCAACGCCCATCGCAACTTGAAGCTGAAGTTGAGATCAGAAACACCAGAATTAAATGAAAATAATTCAAGTAACGCGAATTGAAATTTCCAATAAAAACATTTGAATTCGCTTGCGAACAAGATAAAAACTCTGTGGAAAATACAATCATAAATTATCCATAAAACGTGAATGATTTCCCAAGTCCCAAGTCCCAAGTCCCGAGACCCGAGCTCAAAACCCACTGGGTATGCAAGCGTCGCTAAGTATTTTAATTTTTATGTGCATTGAGGCAAGTTTTCAGCGCTCAGTTTTCAGTTTTCAGCTCTTGGTGCTCAGTTTTCAGATTTAAATTTTCACTGCCTGGCACTTTAGCTAAGTTTATTTTAGTGCCGCACGCTGCATTGCGTGCCAAAGAGCCACCATGGCCCAAAAGCACCATAGCAATGCACCACACTGCACTGCACCACCCGCCCGTATCCAACGGAATATGAAAAGTGCCACTGCGCCCTGTCAGCGCATCACGGCTCTCTGAAGCGTTTTTGGCTACCAATTTGGAGTTGGAGTTTGGACCAGCTTGCGCCATTTCGCCCATTTGCAATGCCAAACACAGTTAGCGCCATACTCATATTTAGTGGCGAGTAACTGCTTGGGTTGAGCGAAAAGTTTCCCATTAGAGAATTTTAAATCAAATGTATTTGATATGTAGATAGAAGTCAAGATAGCAAATTAGATTGAATTGATGGCTATTAATTATGGCATAGTTTGCAACCAGTCCGACCAGTCCATTGAAGTCATAATTTTGGTAAATTCTTCTACAAGTTTATACGAAGAGCTATCGGCTAAAATTTCATGCAAATTAAGCTATTCACATTGCATACCAATAAATTAGTGAGGATAAACTCTTTGACTGACCCAAATTCCGGCTAGTTGCTAAACACTCTGCATGAGTATCTGATAGCAGCGTGTACAGGCTAACATAATTTCTAGGAATTTCAACTGGTTTTTGGCGATGAGCTCAAAGGCAACATCCTACTGACAATGATACGTACAGTGGCAGCACCTGCCTGTGGCAACAGTCACGTAGTTTTCAATAGTTTTGCAAAGCACTTGAAAAAGTTTTGGCCACACATTTGGCAGCAGCGAACTTTCAGTTGATACTGCAGTTGGCCAACTAATATGAGGAGGAGACCCATGTTCGCACCACAACTCACAAGCAGAGAATGCTGAATTTTGCGCTACACTTAATTAAAATAATAAACAGGCGCATATAAATCTCGTAGTTAATACTTCGTTAAGATCTGGCGATATGCGACGGCACTGACAACCGACAAATTGTCAAGAAATGCACTCACGCCTCTATCTCTATCTAAACATACACACCACACACACATCACACACACACCACACACATACACACATAGTGACAATTGTGTCTTCAGTCTTTTCTTATATATTTGTATTATTTTGTTTTCCTTTATTTATTTTATATATTTGTGGCTATGGGCATCTTGGGTCGCACCATCTATGGGCCGAGTGAGCGAAATGAGTGAGCAGCCACTCAAAACAATTTTGTCACATCATTGGCACACCATTGAGCATTATACACAGAAAGGCTGGCTAGAAGTGGCCAAGTATGTAGTACACAACATTGTTCAGTGCTTCGCATTTATTTATATAAAATCTTAAAATATATCTACAATGGGGATGCCTATACAAGTCCTGGCGCATATTCGCCCTCATGCAACTCAAAGCATCGCTCTTGCCAAATGCAACAGGCATAATTGAGTGTACATGAAATGATACAAGCCAATAATTGGGCATTTAAATATTCTAAATACTCTTGGGTGACATTAATGCTGCCAGTTAATGATACCATGCAATGATTTTCTAATGCTATTGAAGGGAGTTATATGAAATAAAATTTAATCAGATCTATGGAAAATATTTTTGAAACTTTTATTTGTGAATAGAGAATGACTACACATAAAAGCTTATGCTTTTATAAAAACTCATTTAGTGAACTATAATATCATAATATAAAATGTGCACAGGTTTTATACATAATAGGAAATTATTACTGAAGAAAAATTCTCGATGCGACAGAAAAAATCTTTAGGGATTTGGTACTAAAGAATAAAAAATAACTAAAATGATTTGTTTATTGTTATTCATTTATATCAATATTAAAAACAAAGATTCATGAATCTCTAAATGTATTTTATAATCTCCTATTCACCACTTCATCTCCTTGAGTAAATAAATCTTTTAGGTATAATGATACGAGCTATAATATGAGAAGCCGATGTAAAGAAAAATAAAATCCATAGATAAGTGTAATTTAAGATACGACTTGCACTTGATTTATTTCTAAAGTGCTTTAATTGAATTAATCTACAGAGACTTGATACTCAAGAAGAAATAATATATATTAATCTTAAGTCGAAAGACCTTCTGCCATTAATCAATATCAATATTGCAAATAATGAAGCATGAAGCTAGATATAGTTCGTCTATATATATTTTATAATCTCCCATTAAACACTTTATCTGCTTGAGAAGATAAGTCTGCTTAGGTATAATGATAAGATGTCTAACAATATCTGAGCGAATAATTTTATAGAAAAATCAGCAATGTAATAAAGTCAACGTACCCATATCCGGCAAGTGCCCCGATATAAATAATGTGTTTTGCGTTTCCGTTCCCTTCCCGTTGCTTGATGCTCTGTGAGCACAGACGGAATTCATGAACATGTTACTATGGTGAAAAAGATCCATTGTTCGAGATGACGGACAGAGCTTATTTAAATGCCGAAGTCGGCCATAGAGCGAATCACTCTGATTGCTGTCGCTGTGGTATATAGACGTCGTGAGTGGCGTGATAGCTTTGGTGTCTGTTGCAAGGATATAACAACTGGGGATTTTCTGTATTTTAGTAGTGCTGCCCCAACAATCTCAACAATCTTAAGCCAAAATGTGTGACGAAGAGGCATCAGCTTTGGTAGTGGACAATGGATCCGGCATGTGCAAGGCTGGCTTTGCTGGCGATGATGCTCCACGCGCTGTCTTCCCATCGATTGTGGGCCGTCCTCGTCACCAGGGCGTGATGGTGGGCATGGGTCAGAAGGATTGCTATGTTGGTGACGAGGCGCAGAGCAAGCGTGGTATTCTCTCCCTGAAATATCCCATTGAGCATGGCATCATCACCAACTGGGACGACATGGAGAAGGTCTGGCATCATACCTTCTACAATGAGCTGCGTGTGGCCCCCGAGGAGCACCCCGTCCTCCTCACCGAGGCCCCACTCAACCCAAAGGCCAATCGCGAGAAGATGACACAGATCATGTTCGAGACCTTCAACTCGCCAGCCATGTATGTGGCCATTCAGGCAGTTCTCTCCCTGTACGCCTCCGGTCGTACCACGGGCATTGTCCTGGATTCCGGTGACGGTGTCTCGCACACTGTTCCCATCTATGAGGGTTATGCTTTGCCACATGCCATCCTTCGTCTGGACTTGGCTGGTCGCGATCTGACCGACTATCTGATGAAGATTCTCACCGAGCGTGGCTACTCCTTCACCACAACCGCTGAGCGTGAAATTGTGCGCGACATCAAGGAGAAGCTGTGCTATGTTGCCCTGGACTTTGAGCAGGAAATGGCCACAGCGGCTGCTTCCACCTCCCTCGAGAAGTCCTATGAGCTGCCCGATGGCCAGGTGATCACCATTGGCAATGAGCGCTTCCGCACACCCGAGGCTCTGTTCCAGCCCTCATTCCTGGGCATGGAGTCCTGCGGCATTCACGAAACCGTCTATCAGTCGATCATGAAGTGCGATGTGGACATCCGCAAGGATTTGTATGCCAACAATGTTCTGTCCGGCGGTACCACCATGTATCCAGGTATGTTCAAATTGCCTCGCAAGTCAAAAAAAAAAATAAAATGTAGTATTACTTTCAATAACTGTGATTTGGAAAGTCTCTTAAGACTTACTTTTATTTGAAAATGTTTTGCATATTATGCAAAGTTTATTGATGTTAATGTAATATATAATGAATAGCTTAACAATTATTTTTAAAATAGAATTCTCTTGAATTCTTTGCAGATGTCAATATTACAATTGATTATGCGCAATATTAAATATCACAATGTGAATTCCGATATTTTCAGGTATTGCTGATCGTATGCAGAAGGAAATCACCGCTCTGGCACCATCCACAATTAAGATCAAAATTATTGCACCACCTGAGCGTAAATACTCTGTATGGATCGGTGGCTCCATTCTGGCCTCGCTGTCCACCTTCCAGCAGATGTGGATCTCCAAGCAGGAGTACGACGAGTCTGGCCCTGGCATTGTGCACCGCAAGTGTTTCTAAGCATTTAGTGCACAACAACAAACACAACAACAACATCAATAACAACACACAACAACAACAACAAAAAGAAAGAACAACAACCACAATAACAACAACAAGAACAAGAAGAAGAACAAAAAGAACAAGTGGCGTTATATATAGCCTATATGAGAACATCTAATATGCATATATCTTATATCTGACATTGGGTATATGTTTAGCTATGGCCAGGCTAGCTGCATCTGGGCGCCGACAAAGCGCTCCACCCATGCAAAAAAGTATCTTTAAAATTACATTTAGTTGAAGAAGAAGAAAGGAAGACGTGGAAGAAGTTGAAATGGAGGCAAAAGAGACCCAAACGAGTAGATAGAGCATCTTTTATATTTAGTTTCGATTTGGATTTTGGTTTGTTGCCAAGAGTTACACGGAGCTGACCAAGAGAACAAAAAACCTAGAAAAATAAAAGACAATCGGATGTACAATAAAACAATATATTTGTGTGTATGAATTAATGTGTCGAAACCGAAAGCGAAAGCGAGTAATCGAAACATTGAAGTGCCATCAAACAATCAGTCGCATGTTCAATAAATGTTGCGAAAGTTTTTTAATTACGCTTACCGAGGGAATCTTTGAACCACCCAAACGTCAATCAGCAACTTGAGAAACTTTTTACGGCCCGCATCTGTGGCTAGAACAGTAACTGTAACTGTATCTGTGAAAATGTATCTATGTATCTAAATTGGAGGTGGCCAATTTTCTACACAGTTTGCTTAGCTGTCAAATTTTTCGGCTCAACTTGGTCGCATCTCTCACGGAAGTTGCCCAACTTGTGCCGGATGTGAATGTGTATGGGTGTGTGTGTGTGTGTGTGTGTTGTCTTGTATGTGTGCGCCTGTGTTGTTAGCCATGATTTATGTCCCGACTGAGTGACTATATGACCGTGTACATATGTCTTGTGTTGTCATGTATCAGCTGCGCACTGCAACTTAATGCTCGTTATGTTCCTCCTGCCACATCCAAGTAGATACAAGTATAAATATATATATATATATTTACCTATATATATATATGCATTTACGAGTACTGTATATGTAAATATTCACTTAGCGAGTGCGCGTGTGATATATTTGCAACTTGTCTAAAGTGCAAGCAAACTTTGCTGTCACTTTGAAACAACATGCTAGAGACATGCTAAAGCAACAACAAACTGGTCAAAACGTGCTGCTGCTGCTGTAGTCGGTTGGCCATCAACTTTTTGTGACTTGCAAACTGAGCTTTGCGTAATTGCTTGATCAACATGACGAAGAACTTTCAACTTACACCTTAGAAGAAAGGAAACTAATGCAGAACTTTCACAAAAACGATGCTAAAGATACACTAATTGAGTTGATTTACTAACTTATTGGTATCAGTACTGAACTACATTCAGAAAGACACTTGGCTAACTGCAGATGCGTGCAGTCCGCTTTGGATTAATTTACTTATACCTTAACATATTTACATATACCACGAACATATTAAAAGAGGTATCTTAAAGTGTGGCAATTGTAAGTAAAAGATAGACGGGGGGAAGTAAGTGTACAGCAATGGTGATATAATGCTTCTCGACAATCTCAAGCTTTTTTGTGACCACCTAAAATCAGGGACTTATTTGATAGCTATCTGATAAATATAGTAAAAGTAGCGACGAGACTAGCAAATAAAGTTTAGGAAAGTTTCTCAAATGGCTATATCCAGTCAGCTGTTGACCCTGATCAAGAATATATATACTTTATGGGGTCGGAGATGCTTCCTTCTGCCTGTTACATACATTTTCACAAAACCATTATACCCTTTTTACCCATTTTTAATGTGTTCAGGGTATAATAAGTAAAATTAATTTGAGTTCAGGTGCTATTTTCAATACTGCAAGTAACAAGTGTGTGGCTAATAGCTGGTATTCTCCCATTCTCACAAATTCCCTGATATTCTGTCAGGATTGGGAGGCCAACATCCAAAATGTAAATTGCATACATTTCGTACAGATATCAAATGACGCATTTGGCCAGATATGAAATGACGCATACGCAACGTGTGCTGGAAATTTGGCATTTGCCTGTCCACTGGCATTCGTCTGTCCCTGTGCCCCATCAGTTGTCATGTGTGGCACTCACAAGTGTCCATTGTTATTGCCGCTCTATTTACTCAACATCTGGCCCGCTGTGCACCCGAGTGCGGTGTCATTATTTAGCCAAAGCAGAATCACAGAAATTAGGAACAACAATTGGGTCACGTTAAAATGGCCACAGGGCAGGTCGGTCAGTCGCCAGTTGACCAGACAATCAATCAAACCTCCCGACCAAGGGGCGGCTGGAATGGACAGTGGACCGGGGACTATCAACAAATGTCAGGCGCTTAGATTTTGCATTTGTTTTGCAGTGTGTCGCATTAAATAAAATGGGTCACAACTAGTGTAAAGCCGTTAGCTCTTGTTGCCTGTCGTCTGGCCTTGGGAGACCCTTAATGTTGTGTTCATACCCAGCACAGAAAACAATCTTGAGGTGGGCATAACAAATCTATGACAAATCAACGACTTTAAAATAAATTACAATTTCAGCTAGCATACAACTTTTGAATCGCAACGCTTAACAATTTGATATTTTTTGCAAGAATGTTACATTTAAGTTGTAACTTGATACAGGGTATCTATTTGGTTGAGTAAGCTTGCCATCTAAACTGTTGCTGTTGCTGTTAAATTGAATTTAATTGCAGCTGGCGCCCAGATTGTAGTCTATGCTGCTGTTTGTTTTGTTTGCTTCTAATTTTCATTTTTGGTCGAATTGTTTTGTATTTTACAACTATTACATAACTGGCTTGCAATTCAGTTTGCTAGCTTGTTGATTTTATGCTAATTTAATGCACTTGCTCGATTTCAAGCCCCACCATTTGAAGCCTCCAGCTATTGATAACAAAATATATAATATAAATTGCTGATAATGCGCCGAGCAAATATTTGCCATTTTCATTATGTGAATTTTGCATGGCTTATGCAGCTCAAATATTGGCATTAAAGCCAAGTTAACGAGTTGGGGCACCCAGGAAGTTTCGAGACCAGAACGGAACTGGGACGTGACTTGGACATGACATGGTCGTAAACGTAGACGAGCAGACGAGAACGTGAACATGGAAATGGGCATGAATGGAGCTCAGTTCGGCGGTTGTTGCTTTTGACATGCTAACAAATTGTTTTTCCGGCTTGAGGTGCACCACATGCAAACAGGAAATTAATAAATAAAGGGCCGACTGCAAGCTCCAACTTATAGCCTACACCTTCAACCACCACTCTTTGACTTCGATAACGACTCGATCTCATTATCGTCTTTGTCAGTGTCCTCATCATCACCATCATTATCTTCATTAAACAATAATTTAAACTTACTTTAGGGTTGCTGCCCCAAACAGAAACTGACAAAGCCACCAAAGATATACTTTAAGCAAATTGAAATACTTTGACCGATAAGTTTAGCTCTACCGAAATACGCAAACTATTTTTGAAGTGCTGAAAATTAATTACTCTTTCAGGCATATTAATCTTTGTTCTGAATTCCACTGACATTTCATAATCATAATTTGAAGATGATCATTCATTAAAACGGATTAAGGAGGCAACAATGAAAAGAATGTAGTTTTTAAAGCAAAACCATTCATTTAAATAATACGAAACTTCATATTTTCACATTTATAGAGCATACGCCAATTATGGTCTTGTTTAAATTTAACAATATGAAATGTAATATTTTCAGCAAGCTGAAAAGCTGCCAATTTTGAAAGAACAGATTATACAATTGCATAAAATTAAATAATTACATAGTATGCCTTTAGTAGTATATATATATATATATAATATAAAATACTTCAGAATGCCAAATGATTTAAATAGCGCAACAATGCGTATAATGGCTATAAATAATTAGCAATTATCTGTTGATTAACATTAGCTCTTTAATAATATGATGTACTACAAATCCCTTAAATGCGGCCGACAATTTACCAATGCAGCACATGATCATTATCATCGTCACCATCAGCATGTAGTTTACTGAGGCATCATCATTGAATCATCATCAGCATCAGCATGAGGTGCATTAAGATTAAGCTGTTGCATATTTGATGGGCCATGTACATATATATTACGCCAGCATTTGTCTGGCAAGGAGATTGCTGCAGAGGATTTCACCTAGCTAGCTCTTCAATTTATTATAATGCTTGAAACGACATTAATTTTTCTTTTTTTTCAATAATCACTGCATTTAATTAAAAGCAGCCATTAATTGATTAAAAGTTCAGATTGCAGAGATAGAGCGACATAAAGAAATTACACCAAGAGAGAGAAAGAGAGAGAGAGAGAGAGGGAGACACACGCAGATAGAGAGCGAGTGAGAGTGAAAGAGAGAGCGAGAGAGATTGTGTAGAGTTAACTAAACGTGAATGATGGAATCTCATCAAAATTGTCAACATCTTCATGCTTCTCCTGTACCAATGCAAAAAGCATTTTGCGTTGCCATGAATACGGTTCGGGGACTTCGTTTCTGTCGAAGTTTACAAAGCCACACACACGCATACACAGACACGTGGACATCTGTGTGAACCATTTTGCCTTTTACCTTTATAAATAAGCCAGTAGCAGGTGTGGGAAAAGGAAGGATTGGTAGGCCAAGTTGGGTTGTCGTCCTGGGTTTTTGTTTGGTTGTTGTTTGCCGTGGCTCGTTACACTTCACTGGTTGCAACAACATTGACAAAGATGCGATAATCGCTTCATTTAAGCCTTAAGCCTTAAAGCAGGCGTGTTGCAGGTGTCTGGGGTGATTGTTAGTTGAAAAATGTAAGCGAGTTGCCCTCATCAGAATTTATCCATTAGTGAAGCTGCTGTATTGGACGTTATTTCGTCGCTGAGCTCAGCTTTTTTCCCAGATACCTCTCTCATCTGCCGGTATTTTACAGTTATTCCAGCTTCCGTTGGCACTTCGCTTGACTAATCCATCAGGCACCTCATTCTTTGTGGTCTGTATGATTTGCTGCTTTAATCTATTGTTTACTGCCTTTCTGCAAATATATTTAGCTTTAAGTTATTATTACACCTGACATAAAAAGTTGAGGTAAATTTCAGAAAATCGCCTTAAATGAAAATCGCCTTAAAAACTAGAAAGCTTTTCTGGTTTTTAGAAGTTATTACAAAATATACAATTTTTTTTCTTTTATTTAGAAATATATTTCTGAATAACAGAGAATATTTCTAAAAAGCAAAAGTGCAAAACCAGTATTTAAAGAAAAAATAATAAATAATAAAAATGTTTGTGTATATGTGTATATATTTGAATGTTTAATTAATTAATTAATTGATTTATTTAATGTCAATTAAAGTCAGTCGACACAAAAATTGCAAAAAGTAAGTAAGCAAAAATTGAAATTACATTAAATGTAAGATATAAATTAAAACTATAAATATAAATTTAAAAAGAAGAAATATTTAAAAAATTAATGTTCAATGTTTAATAATAATATAAGTTTCAAAATAGTTAATATTGTAAGAATTCTGTGTCCAGCCTTAAAAATATTCTGGAAATTAGACAAACCTTTTGATAAATCGCCTTACAACTAAATTAATTTTTCTGATTTCTAGAAATATTTTGTAGATAAATGGAAAAAAATATATTAAATTTCTTATTATTTTATTTTGTTTTATTTCTTTCAATATTTCTTAAATATTTTCTATTTGCAAGAAAAATATTTCTGTACATGCATACGTTCAATAATGTGTGTGCTTATATGTTATCTGGCCTGAAGCTTGCAGGAACTTTAAATCGTGCAGACATGCATATGTATGGATGCATATTCATTTTGCATTTGCATACTTAATGCATTTTGAAACGCAGAGTGGGAGAATTTGCTTGATGAACTCCCAAAGGAAGTGTCGGACAATTTATTGTATTTTTTGCACACCTTGAGAAGTGAGGCGCAAAGCGAGTATGCGGACACACTTATATATTTAAGTGCAATCACTCAAATAAAATAGGTAAGAACGTTATAGTCGCGTGAACTCGATTTTTTAAATTAAGTCTGACAAAACAGTTTGTTATCTGAATTAAACTAAATAAATGAAAAACAGACAATAATGAGTTCTATCGTGGATACACTGAACCCTGTTAAATATATTATTATGTTTTTATTGTCAAATTTGCCTTTGAAAGCGTTGTACATTACAATGTCAGGTTATGTAGAATTGCTGTCATTTCTTATGACCGACATAGATACTGAAGGAAAAATAAAACGAAGGCATTGCATTTATTTTTAATTAATTTTATAATATGTTTATATATATCAACATAATATATGTTAATTATTATAAGCCCGAGCTGAAATACATTAATTATCACTGATATATATATATATATAATTTGGAAATTTCTATAGTTCAGCAAAAATCTTGATATTTAAATTAAGAAATTAAACCTTGGTTTTTAGAGCGCCAAACCATTTCAGTTCTAGAAAAAAGATGAGCTGCTTTTCCGCCACTGGAATGTACATATTTTAAATTTAAATGCGTTTTTTTTTGAGTGTACTGTAATCAAATTTAATTTTTATTTGTATTTATTGGAATTAATAATATCTACTTTTATTGCCAATTAATTTCTTTCGAAAATATGTTGCAGCAAATATAAATTAAAATGGTGAACGTCAAATCAATTTCACGATTGGTGTACTAATTAAATACCAAGTTATTTTCAATCTTCGACCTTAATTAGCATATTTGAAGTTGAGGTCTTACATAAATTTATGCTAATAGCAAATGCGCACAGGCTGATGCATAAAAATAAAGTGTCACATAAGTCAATACAGCTCGTGGCTTAAGCACGAGGCAAAACGGAGACGATGAAGTCGATGAAGAGACAGGCTGTTGAATGTGAACATCTGGCGCTTAAAGCCATCTCAATTTACATAAGACATGGCAGATGACGACTAGGATAACGGCTGCCTTACAAAGCGCAACAAGGTAAAGTGGGCTCGTTTTGCATACACACAGACACACACACACACACACACACATGTATACATTATGTCGATGTGGATTTGGCTAAAGCAGACGCTATTTTTGTGATTGCAATGCTCGCAAACTGGAGAGACAAACACTGACAAACACACTCACACTCACACACAACCACACATTCACCTATATGTACAGGAAGTTGGAAAAGAAGCCACTGCATCTAATATAATAAAAACGATGAGCAGAGTAGGGGATGCTTTGAGAAGTATTCCAAATCGACTGAAAAATCTTTGAGCCAGTGAATCAGCCATCTTCAGTCAATTACCTCTTAAGCTGCTCAGTGTAAAGTAAACAAAAATAAACAGAAAAGCTGTATCTTTGTTATATTTGTATACCCAGTAAAATATTTTTTTGTCCAATGTGCCGAATTTATCAACTCCACATAGTATATGTACTCTTGATGTGCATTAAGAATCGAATAAATCAAGCAATACTTTTATCAGGCTATCTGTCTAAAAATTTGAAACTATGAATTCCGACAACAAGAATTAGTTACTGGGCAGATCCAGAATTTTAAAAAAAAAATTAAGAAAATAAGCATTTTAAATTAAAATTACAAATCAAATTAAATGAAGTAAAATAATATTTGAAATGATTGAATGAAAAAAATGATTGTAATAAACTGTAAAACGGTCTAACAATTATTGAACGGAAAACCCAGAAAAAAAATCAATTGGATCAAAAAAGGGAGAAAGTGCCTGGGAGATGTACTAATTGAAAAGTTAAGATACACTCATGGAAAAGTGGAATCCATGTCGCCATTGAATAACTTAAATTGGATAACAATTGCCGAATATTAGTTAACAGAGCCAGTAGATTCTCAATCCTGCACACCAACCAATAAAGCACACTTTTAATTAAATATGTATGATTAAATTAGCCTTAGTTCAGGCTTGCCACAAAAAGTTACTTAGGCGAAATGCTTTTTGTTGTTCACAATCTTGATTGCCAGTCACATTTTGTAATTTCAACGATTCTTGAAAATTCGTTATAGTAAACGCTCTTGAAAATAAATCATTTTAACGCCACACTGTGCATTGCAATCAGTGCTTAGTAGTCAGCTTGCCTTACAGGCTCCTTCAGAAATTGGCTGTTTGTGTGGCTTAGTTGTCAATTCTTCTGACCAAGTTCAAGTCAAAGTGCAGGCAGTCAACATTTTCGGTAGTGTTGCTCAATTTGGCTTTGCGCTGTCTCCAGAGTTGTTGTATATATAATTTGGTATTCGCTTTGCATTTTCTTGTTGGCTTTTCTTTCTTTCATTCATGCATTTCTTTTGGCACTGTCATTATGTCATATGAAGTGGAAAAATGGCAACGTTTGGCAGACAGGACGACAGTCCTGCATGGGGCTAGTCCTGCTTTGGCATTGTCGAATGCCTTTAATTTGGCTGGCACAACATGCTGCATATATTTTGAATTGCTACTGCGAACACGTTTGGCTCAGACTGTGTTTCAACTCGGGTTATTTTTTGGGTTTCTGAGTGCGCTGCACAAGGGCAAAACTATTTTCATTTGCAAGTCGAACAAAGCCGCAAACGCCGCAAACTAGTCAGGCCAGGCGGGGGTCTAAGTCAATGGTTGCCCTCAAATAAAAACTTTTGAGCAATTGTGCCTAAAACCGCAGAAAAGTTGAAAAGTTTTGTGTGATTTTATGAGTATTGACCAATCAAACCCAATTGGTTCGAATAGAAGGCGCGTGCAAACTATTTAAAAACAATTTTGCCGACTTGGCTGACAAAACAATATCGAGTTGCATTTTGGGTGAGTTTATTGATTTCACATTTCGGTTACTTTTGAAATTGTAATTGCGAAACCCTTTTATTTCAATGTGTTTACCAAGCGCGCGCGAAAAACCCCTTTAGGCCCTTCCATGGCATCGCTTAATTGCTCAGCGTCCGTTCCGAAAAAAAAGAAAATCTTTTTCGCATGAAAACCCAATCAGGCAAATAACCCAAGAATGCGGTGCAAATCTTTTGTTGTGCTCGCTGAACATTTTTCTTTTCTTCATTTTGATTTTAATATATTTGCATTAGGTTTTGTGTGCTTTGATACAATTTCAGCTGCGGCATTTTAATAATATTCCTAAATTTAATATTCAATATTTTCAAATTAAGTAAATTCCTCGCGATCTCCTTTCCATTTTCTGCATCGCCCCCTGCCGTTAACCACCGTTTGTTTGCATTTTTAGTATTGTGCCTTTGGTTTTTCCCATAATGTTGAACAATATGCACAACTTGGGCGGCAACCGGCAAGGTGAGAGTGTGGAGAGAGGCCGAAGCAAAAAGGTTAAAGGAAATATGGCAACTGTTTGCGGCTTACAGTTATTATGCTTTAGCTTAGCTAAACGAGTTGGTAATGCGAGAGTTGTGGCCATGATTTATGTGCTGCGCTGGAAACAAAGCAGAAAAAATGAAGGATGAACAAAAAAAGCCAGGCAGCTGGGCAAACTCAACTCAGCACAAATTTCAAATAACTAGCTGATGAGAGGAACGTTAAGCAATACTAAAGGGAGTATAAATTGACAGGTTTTGAGTATCTATAAGCAGGGCACAACTTTTGCTAAAGCTATTTACATTACACATTTTAAAATAGTATGAACGTAGTACTCTAATACCAGCTAATAACAGATGGCAGGCGGCTTTGGTCAACAAATTTTGATCTTCTTCCGGAAATGTTGATCTTCGTTCCCCAGCAACCTACGCTCCAAGTTTGCAGACTGTATTTTTAAAATATGAATTTTGATCGATAAGGACTTTCGATTTATCGATACTTATTTGGTGGCTAAGAAGTATGGAAGATATAGGCATTCCCGATTTTTATGACATATTTGAAGGATATTTGCTAACTGTAGCTTTAAGCTTGGGGATATATGTGGCCTTATCGACTTGCAATTTTTGATTTTATCGACTTCTTCAAGTCCCTAGCTTCAAGGGTATCGAAAAAAGTATATACTCTTGTACCTTCGGTTTCAGAGTATAACAATTATTATATATTCAGAAACATTATATTAGACTTGCTAATAGGTTTGAATTTGTATCAAGACCTATTATAACTTGGAGATTATTCAGAGCTCTGTCTTTAATACAGAAATTATGTCCGCTTCATGCGACTTATACTACGCGATTCAAGCGACCAAAAGCGAATGACTCACACTATATGAAAGTAGGTGAAACATACCATCGAAGAAGGGCTTAATCATAAGGAACTTACAATTACCGTTGCTCGCAGGCAACAATAGATTAAGACTACAAAACGGGAATGCAAGTCAAGCTGCGGTGTACATAGGCAAATACAGTTATTTCCAACACTCCTTCTCAGTGCAGTTTGTCTACGTCTTCATAAACAAAGTAAATTTTTACAAATTCAGCACACACCCTTTAAGCTAACAAGTTCCTTATGCTTTACTTTACAAAGGTTTTTGGTTAACACATCAGAGATCATGTTTTTGGTAGATCCATATTCAATTTCAACTACACTATTTCTTACCATATCTCTGATATGATGATCTTTAATGTCGATATGCTTACTACGCGCATGGAACTTAGCATCTTTTGCATTGAGCGCTTTGATTATCGCTAAATATCCTTGTTCCAGATCCCTCGCTGAAACCCATTTCACGCATGACTTTGCATATACATATATGCATCTTCCTCAGCTGCCAGTGAGAGTGCCAAATATTCTGCATCAGTGCTGCCATGAGATTGCAGCGCCTGCTGCAAAGAACGCCCAGCCATTGTAGGACTTCCGGTCCGTGCTGTCTCCAGCCCAATCTGCATCGACAAAACAGTGTATAGCCTGACCGGACTTCTTGTAGCTCAAGAAGCTCAACTCTGCAGTGCCCCTTAAGTATCTTAATACTCGCTTGACACCTGCTTCGTGCTCTTTGTGCGGATCTGAATTCCGCTGTGCCAGCTTCGTTACTGAGTGCAATATATCAGGCCGTGTGGTTATGTCTAGATACATTAGCGAACCTATCAACGATTGATAGCTACCTTGGTTCGTTCGCTGGCATCCGTCATTGTCGCTTCTGACTTGAAATCCTGCCTCTAGAGGTATGGCATTCGATTTGCAGTTGTGCATACCATACTCACGTTGAAGGTTCGCAATATAGTACTTATGACCGAACGGAACGCTGCCCGTTTCACCTTCACGATTAATTTCCATACCTTATACTCTGTTTAAGGACGTACAGCGACTTCTTGAGTTTTAGGACTCGGTTAGGGAAATCTTGGTTAGCAAATACCTCTGGTTGTCGCATATAAACCACATCTCGCAGCTCACTATTGAGATAAGCAGAAGACACGTCAATCTGATGCATATACATACCATTTTCTACAGCTAGAGCAATCAGTAATCTGATTGTCGAATATCTGGCCACAGGGGAGAACGTCTCATTGTAATTTACGCCCCAATGTTGGGCGCATCCTTTGGCCACTAGTCGAGACTTTAAGCGTACTACTTTGCCATCTTCGTCACGCTTCACTGCAAATACCCATTTACAGCCAATTGCCTTCTCTCCCTTCGGTAGATCAATCAACTCCCAAGTTTTGTGTTCTTGTAGACTGTCTATCTCCTTCTGCATCGATGCCCTCCATTCACTGGCATGATCAGAACTCAAGGCTGCATTGACGGTAGCAGGTGCAGCTACGTCATCCGTTGTCATAACGTTAAAAATGTTGTACTTGCTTTGAGGGCGTCCTGGCTGCCCAGTGCATACTTTCTTTGGCCTTCCAGGACCTCTTTTGCCCGGTGCCTTGCTTGACTCGATTTCCTCGTCGTCACCAATGTCTCCATCTGTAGATATATTTGGCACCTCGTCATCTCGTTCGGAATACTCGCGACCCTCGGTTTGATCGCCACTATGAAGATTTACAGGCTCATCTTCGACATCCTTCATAATCAGTGTAACATCATAATAACACAACGTATTACGCTGTCATTTGTCATTTCACCTTCAAGAAATATCACATCTCTTGCTTCGATTACTTTTCGTGAATCGGGATTGTACACTCGGTATGCCTTAGCTGTTGCAGTGTAACCAACTAGAACTCTCACCGCACCTTTTGGTAGGAATTTCTTATTGTACTTCTTGTTAAGTACGATAGACTTTGTACCGAAAACTTTTTGGTAACTTACAGACGGTTTTTTGCCTGACCATGACTCATATGGTGTCATATCCTCCAGCGTAGATGTCTCTGAGCGACTTCGCAGATAAGCCGCCGCATTTATAACTTCTCCCCAGAAATCCTCATTGAGACCAACATGCCCAATCATCTTACGTGCCATTTCCACCAGCGTTCGATTCGCGCGCTCCTCTACACCATTTTGTTGGGGTGCATGCGGCACAATAAGCTGCCTCTGGATGCCGTTGACCACTAAATATTTTTCGAAATCGCCGCTCAAATATTCACGACCGTTGTCGCTTCTGAGACATTTTATCTTCTCCAGTTTGTTCTTCTGCAAACGAACTTTTCAAAGATTTCATAGCGAGTTTTCATAAAACACACATACACAAATCGCTATCTATCGTCAATGAATGTGCCAAAATACCGCGCACCACCACAGAACATTTTCTCATTGGGCCACAAATGCCTGTGCGCATCAAGTCCAGTGTGTCTTCGGCGCGGGTCTCAGATTTCTTTGGAAATCGCTTTACACTATTTTGCACTGCGTGGCTTTCAAGCCGTGCACTACATTTTTCTTAATTATTTTATTCAGGCTGGCAAAAATTTAAATGGCCAAGTCGCTTGTGCCACTTCAGTATGTCTGTTAAATAAGCTTGCGCGCGGAAACACTTTTGCTCATCTGTGTTGCACAAATATAAGTCTTGCTGCTTATTAGCAACTAAGCTCACATCGCCTTTACGATTTTCAATGCTCAAATTTGACACTGAATCCCGTTTGGACTACTTTCGATACTGACACATTGAAGGGCTTTCACATATAATGTATCGGTCAAATCAATAGTGTTATTTTTCCACTTTATGCGTGCTTTTCCACGCCCATATGCCTGTATGTAATTATTTACAGCTAAAATAATTTTCTCTTGTGCTCTCTCAATTCTATAAAGCACGATCTATCGTTACACAAATGCGCTGTGGCGCCACTGTCTAGACACCACGTGCTCTTTGCAAAGCCACCACTACTTGGGTTTCTTGCCGCCGCAAACACTGAGTACGATTTCTTACTCTCTTATTTCTCTTGCCTTGCTCTTTTTCGGAGCTGTCTTTTGCGCGACAATTTGCAGCAATGTGCCCACGACGACCACATGTCCAGCAGCCGGCCTGTGTTGCCTTTTTCTGCTGCGCACTTCTACGATTCACTTTACCGTTACTTTCATCTGTATTTCTGTTTGCTCGATTGTCTATACGCGTCGAGAACATTCTTGTCTCTCCGTTTGACTCTGTCTGTCCGTCTGCTCTACGCCGTTCACTCTCTTCGAGTAACTTGACTTTTATCACACTTAGCGATGGCAACGTGTCACGAGTTTCCATGGCGATCACGAAATTATCGTATCCATCCGACAAACTCGACAACAACAATATAGACAATCACTCTTTGACCATTATAAAGCCGATCTCGCTTAGTCTTTCCACTAAGTCTGCAAACGTATGTCAGTGATCTGCCATACTACTCTGCGACTCTAACAATCTTAGCTGTAACAACTGCTTTAACAAAGGTCCCATTGACATATGAATTTCTTTCAGTGCTCCAGGCACTTGCTGATTTTTGGCAGCTCTTCACTTTATTTATTTGGGATGCCTTTATGCAAAGCATTATACTTGCCAGAGCCTTTTCGTCTCTTGCATCAAATATTGCCTTTTGCTCAGCACTGTCACTTTCGTTTTTCGCGACACGACCGCACACCCACTGCCATGGCTCTGAATACACGAGTACGCTTTTGATTTGAACGACCCAGGCACTATAATTCTGGTTGTCCAACTTCTCGATCCAACTCCTCGAGGTATTCATTTTCCTTAACCACACAGCTATCACACTTGTCCAAGAAAGTCCAGAATGCTCTCATTCACCTTCTACAAGTAATCCTCAGAACAATTCACTGTATTTTCTACGAGCTGAATTTTCCGTGTTCTGGGCCCAATATTATAACTTGCGGTTTATATTTATTCAGAGCTTTGTCATTCATACAGAAATTATGACTGCTTCATGCGACTTATACTACGCTATTCAAGCGACCAAGAGCGACTGTCTCACACTACATGAAAGTAGTTGAAACATACCATCGAAGAGGGTCTTAATCATAAGGAACATACAATTACCGTTGCTCGCAGGCAACAACAGATTAAGACTACAAAACGGGAATGTAAGACAAGCTGCGGTGTACATAGGCAAATACTGTTATTTCCAACAAGACCTTTATTGATTTTCCTACAAAACCAATTTGGCCTTTCATCAACGTTTTCATTAAAGTGGTCGTGCATTAAATAATAGTTAGGAACATAAGCATAAGTGTCAATTAAATTGATATAAATTACGCAATCAGTTGAACATTTGTTCACAACTTTTACAAATTACGAGCTGTGAGTATTTTCGAGTACTCGTATTTTCAAACATTATTTCGAATATCACGCTGTATTAGTTAGTTACGAAGCGGAAATTGATGCACATGAAACGCAATTAATTTTTAGCGAAATGTGTAATTTAAAATTTAAGAGCGGGGCTAACCGAACCCATTGTTTGCCATAAATAACCCTTTGTAAAAAGGCACGAAAATGTGTTTGTGTGTATTTTTTTTTGTGATTTTGTGGTTAACGAAACTGTCAGAACCACTTGCCACACTTGTCGAAAACAGTAGGTTTCCGCAGCCCCACCCAACCAGAGTCAGAGTCAGAGTCAAACCCAAAGACCAATTCAAACGCCAAACTTTGGCGTTTTGGCTTTATTTAATTCTATTGTGGTTTTTTCTGACCATCAAATGGCGTGAATTGGAATTGAAACTGCCGGCAACAGCATCGCGTCAATAATAAAATTGTTTCGGAACCGTTTCTTCTTTCGACTATCGGCATGTTCCGCACGTTTTTAATATGAAATTTCGATATAGTTTTTTTTAATGCATTTAATAGCCAATGTAGCGGCCACAAATCGCATAATATATTCCCTGTATAAGCGTAAAACTAAATGATTGCAATTTCCAGATTTAACGGCTCTGTCGACAGTTGGCCAAAAGCTATACGAGTATTTAATATTTATGTTAAATCAAATTTGCAATTGCAATTGCACATTTTTGATAGCTTTTAACGCTGTGAATTGTTTTTCGCATAGTAATTTAATTTGACAAGTGGATGAAAATGTGGTATTTTATTATTATAAGCAAATAAGTACTAATAAATAGATAATCTTATACATTACACAACGTATAATGTTAGCAATATTGTGATTAAATTTATAATTAATTAAAATCATATTTTACAACATGACATTTATTTGTAAATAGGGCAGGCAGGTCTGATACCTCAAAGACTTATATATATTCCATTGGCTAATTCTACTAATTAATTATACTTGAGTAGAAATTATTTATTTATTTGAAACGGGAAAGTTACAAATTAATTAATATAAAGTCAGCAATTGAGTTATAAGTTTTACATAAAAAAATAAAAAATTAAATAAAGAATATAAGTCTGGGTATATACATTTAAAAACTGTCCAACATTTATTACAAGGATTGGGGAAACCTAGGAAAGAGAGAAAGTGATAGATGAAGAGAGAAAGAGAGAGAGAGAGAGAGAGAGATAATAAGGATGGCATGGAGATCTCTAAACCTGAAGATAAGTTTATCCCAGAGATATGTTGGTAAATATAATGTAGAGTAGTAAATGCACATTATTACTCTCTTAACAAAACCCTAACATCATTTAAAAATTGCTGTAATTATAATAAGTCATTGGAATATCTGTAAGAAATTACTAAAACATAATATTTAACACACAAAATGACAAGCATTCTTATAAAGAGACAGGTATAAAAATAAAGCATATTTCATTGGTTCTTTCATTCTCTCTTATGCTCCCTATTAATGCCTCATTCGCATAAATGTAAACAGCTTTGCCTTCCTTCTGTGCCCCTCCTATAGCCAGCACTTTGAGCCTGTGCCGCAAATGTCCCAGCAACGATGGAGTTGCACAATCTGAGCAGAGACAATGCTCGTTTTGCCTGCCTGTTGCGGGCATCACACATACGCAACACACACGCACACATCTTGTCACTGTTGTTGTGGCAACGCAAAATGCAAATGACATGCCATTATCCCCAGCTACAGCAACAGCAACAGTAGCAGCAACAGCAAAAGCAACCAAACAATAACAAAAAGTAATAACATCAAAGTAGCAACAACTACAACAATAGAGAGCAAATGCAAAGATGATTCTGAAAAGAGCAAGCTTGACACGGCTTTTTGTTAGCCCTAATGGCTTTTAATTGTTTTATGAAATTGCGAAAAAAGAAAATTATGAAAAGCTCATTTTGCTACAGCAGCAGTAGCCAGCGTGGCGTATACGCAATGCCCCATTGGCCTAGCGCACTCGCCCAGTTGGAATTCGAGTGCAATGCACGCAGTCGTGGAGGAGTAGGGGGGTTGCACTCGCATCAAGTTTATAAACAAATTGTGTTGACATTTATTGCCACATTTGCCAGGCTAGCCAAAAAGGCAGGCAAGCATCTGAAAATTACTCGTATTTTTACCCCCTCTTCCATTCAGTGCACAGTACACAGGGAGCCCAGCCAAGCGGATTATTGTGTTTTGAAAACAAACTTACAGCAGTGGGTCAAGTGGCAGCCGCAACCAAAGCAGCAGAAAAGAAACCGTCAAGTTTACAGTAGAGCGAAACTTTAATTGGTGTTTCCACTTTTCGTATACTTTCCATCCAGTGCTATTCGTCGCTTTCTCGCGTTGTACATTTTCATTTTAGTTTTTTTTTATGCCATTAAAGATGAGAATTTTCACAACATAAAACAACCGTTCAAAATCAAATCAAAGCTTCAATTGTAAACAGTTCTCTTTTTACCGCTCAGCCGTACTGCTTTACCGACTCAGCGAGTTTCCCTTAGCTGCTCCGAATACTCTTAACTTTTGGTGCTCTTTTGTGTTGCAGTGGAAAATGAAAACAAAGTCTTCTTCCCACAGCACCGAATCATCAGCGGAATCAGACAGGATGCTAATTCAATTTGATTAATTGAAATGCGGGAAGCTTTTTGGTGCAATCTGCTCTGCTCCCAAAGTTACCTGTTTTCTGGCATAAGCTTTAAAAGTACAGATATTTTGTAGTCCGGAAAATTGTACCATTTGATTTATGTAATTTATATTTTTTAATAATATGGTTTGCTTATTTATAAGAATCCATTTTTAAAGTTTTTTCGAGCAATACAAATTAGGAATCTGACAGTGCTCATATTTAACTTCCTAAAAGAGTATTACTCGAAAATAGGCAATGACGATTAAGACATGATTTAATAAATAATAAAGTTGAAATTAAAAATGTTAAGGAGTAGCTTAGGTATGTTATAATAGCGATCATATTAATGAAAGATAAATATAAATATTTCTTAAAATTTTGCATTTATTTATTTATTTAAGGCAAAACACAATATTTAAAAAAGGTTACAATAAATAAAAGCTTAAAGTAAATTGTAAAATTAAAATTAAATTTACAGATTAAATAATTTAAAATTAAAAGTGAATAATTAAATTAAAATTTGAAATGAAAATCAAAAATTAAGAACAAAAATAAAATAAACAAAAAGTTAATTTGGAGTATTTATAAAATGATCCAATATTTATTGCAAGGATTTTGGTAACCCAATCAGACCAAAAAATCTTAAACGTTAGTAGCATGGTAATAAGGAAAGTCAAACGTTAAGAAAAGAAAAATAAAGAGTGAGATGGAAAATAAAACAGAGAAAGGAAGTTTTCTGAAATCTGTAGAGTAAGAACATTTACCACAGTTTGGCACGCAGAGATTTCCAAGAAATATGCTTGCTTTGATAATTTGATTAAAGAAAGAAATCGGATTCTACCAAAAATACTTGAAGTAAGTCATTGTAAGATTTACAAATAGGAACAAGATTGTGCAAAGCATAATCATAATCAGTTGTGCATGAGGCCAATAGAAAGTCAAAGTTCTTAATTAACTTAACCGTAAAATATATACAAGTGATGGAGTAGCTATTGCCACTAAGCAGACAATATTGACAATACTATTGCCGATCTTAGAGCCTATAATTTGTTCAACTGGAAGTCTAAACTATTTGACTTTTTGTATTCCTGGTTGTTGATGTATCTCCTCTTAATTAATCCGTTCAGTGGCACTGCCGGACATGTTTAGCATTTACGGGTGACATGTTCTAATTACCGGTAAGCGGGCAACTGCTCAATGTTAATTGCGGTGCTTTTTGGGCCCAGTGCAGGACGCCATGACTATGACTATCGACTTGCGCAAAGCTGATAAGCTGCACGCACAATTTAACGAGCTGTCCCTAATTGCAAGCTTTTAGCTATAATGTATGCTAAATGCATTTCCTGCCTTCTGCTTAGCGACTGACTGACAGATAGACAGACAGAAAGTCAGTCAGCTGTCGGACTTGCTGACTGACGTTGAGATTTTTTGATGGTGCCGCTGTGACAAACGGGGTAGAACAAGGAAATGAACAGAACGCAAAGCGTCGTATAAAAAGTATCTGTTATTATGATTGTTTAGTGCTGTCGCCGGAAATTTCATTCAAGTGGAATACAGACGAGGGGATAACAATGCTGCAAGGACAACGGCAACAACAACAGCAAAGAACAACAAAAAACAAAATCAACTGCAGGCGACGAAAATGCAGCTTTAACGAGAGAAAAGCATGCACATACACAATGAAAACTTATGCTTGAAATCAAGAAAGCATTTGCAAAAAAGATAACCAAAAACATGCTAAAAACAGAAAGGGAAAAAAGAAAAATACACCCGAAAAAAGCAAAAATCTAAAGACAATTTATAAAACAACAGCACTGCCATAAGTTGAGCGATAAAGTGTGTCTGTGTATCTGAGTATCTGAGTATATGAGAAGTTACTTCATTGCCAGGCAGCTGTTGCGAAAAGTTGCTTTGCATATTTCATGGCCCTCGTAGTTGTGCAATTGCCTGAATTTTAACTCATGCAACATGCAGCGATCTGATGGGAATTGCAACAACTCGAAAACTTATTTCTGCCCAAAACACACATGTATGTATGTATAATGTGTGTCCAATGTGTATCCTGTTTATATGAATATACAGAACGACTCACTCTCTCACTCACAATCATTCATTCATTCATTCACTTCGTCAGTGTCTTTTGCGCAATTTGGCTGTTGATGTAACAGTTTAATCATCCACATTACACGAAAAGCGTCAATCAGCTTTTTTCAAAGGATACTGCAGAAACACCAAAAACTCTCTTAAGCACTTGGCTCGAATGTATCAAATTACTATAGGGCACTTCATAAGCTAGCAAGGCATATTGGTATCTGAATTATTATGCGCATTATATATTCATATTTATTTCATTCTCTGTTCGCCATATGAGCATCCAAGTCAAGTGTATTTATATATTTTATAAGCTCCGATATATTTCGAATCATGCCGAGCTTCGAAAAACATTTTAAAATATTTATTTAATCTATATGATGTTTTTTTATATCAGCAACCTATTCTGCTTTTTAGTAATTAATATATAAACTGTGTAGAAGTTCGTATAATTAAATATCACGTATGGAAATAGTTCCAGATCCCATCGAACTTTTCAGTGACCCTCGCCAACAGAGCGGCAAGTGAAACAATAAATGATTAAAAATTTTAATAATGTACGTGAAATTAATGCCGGTGTATTTTTCATGCATATGCGTTGCAGACGGGAAATGTCAGAACTTTAATAAGCATGTAATGGATGCTTCATTTAAACACCAGCGGAAGTAGCTGAGGTGAAGACAAATGCTTGCAGTGAATTACTTAAAGTATTTTTTATCATTAATGAAAATATTTAAGCCAAAGCAATATAGTGTGCTTACTTTTCAGATTTTTTTACGTTACTTAAATTGGCCAAAAGTTCGTTGGGGAATCGCCATGACAAACGTGATTTATGCAGCAGATGACTTTCGGGTTTTTAATTTCTTACTATATAGTATAATTTTATGCAGTGCAGCTTTCATTTGCATGCTGTGCGACTTGTAATCAGTTTTAATGAAATGCCAACACTGCGTATACGCAATGCGAGGCATTAAAGACGAAGAGCCAACAGAAATGCCGCACAGCAGCTGTATTACCACTTTAAGACAGGCCAAAAGCAAAATGGCCAACAATTATCACCGAGTCTCATGTTCACACACACACTCGCACACACGCACACACAGAGTGAATATAATTGAAATTCAATGCCGCGGCGACATGAAGTAAAATTTATGCGCAGATCCAAAAGACGAGGCAAATAGGCAGTCAGCCTGTATGTCATTCAGACATTCAGTTAGCTCAGCCACGCGCAATTCAATTAAATGATGCCAAACAAATTGACTTAAAGTTCGCTGCCAAGGCAAACCCAACACAAATTAAGGACATACTTATAGCGCAAGTCAAGTCTATGAATTTCCTTACATTGGAAATACATTCAAAATATGTTAATGCAATATGTTTGTATATAAATCAAATTATTCATTTGCTTATTTTTATAAAGTTGCAAACTTCCAGTGCTCGCTCTCTCTATTTGAGAAATAAAAATGTCGAAGAACAGAAATTTGTGCATCCAACTTTTGTGTCAGAGTCACATACACATAGTCATATACACATACATATATACATATATACACATATGTATTTAAATACCTATACAATTTCTTAACACTAGCAGTCCCAGTTATACATTTAAATTTAATTCGTCTTATACAAAATCGAGTTTGTCAACAAGCCACAACCTTCGACCAGCACTCTTACAGTTGAACACATTTTTAAGACCATGAAATACGTTAACGAAGTGCTTGAAGTAGCGTGAAAGTCTCTTGAAATACCACAGTAAAACAAATAGGAGTGCTGTGGGCAAGAGGGCTCGACTGGAGATACCCTATACCAATGACATTAATAAACATAAGCCGTATATGTAAATATGTATATATGTTAGTGTGTGTCTATTTAAAACGATGACTTGCTTTGTGTCTTTGACAATGTGAATTTGCAGCTGCCTCTCAAATATATAAAAATATGTATACTTTATGCAGTGAGTCGTGCATTTTTCTGCCAATTATCATAATATTATTTTTTCTTGTCCATTTTAAATGGTCCCAGGGTATTAGCAAGAAACAGATTAATTCAAGAAGTTTGTCACGCAAATTTGTTAGTTTGCCCGATATCGCTTCAATACACCACACAGCTGGTCTTCAATTTTCTTGTTGCTTTATTCCATTAGGGGCAGTATCGTTTGGGAAATGTTCACAAGCACATTTTCTCACAGAACCAGTAGGGCGCCAATGCGCCAACCTAATACAAAGCTGAAGGCTCCTTCATTGTGTCCTGTAAGTTGTCATTTCCATTTCATTTTGAAAACGCTCACGCCCTCGAACAGAAAGCAACATTTATTTTGCCTGCTGGCCTTCTCGAAATTTGTATATGGAAATAAAACAAATTGTGGACATTAAAGTGCCCCATCAGCCTATTCCATACATATTTGGCTCGCCTTTGTTTGTAAATGACTTCTTATCCATCTGTTTATTATGCGGCCCAATAGAAAAGCCATTTGTTAACCAGCATATTGCATTCTTTTTAAGGCATCGTTCAACTTTAAAAAATTATTACGAAATTTCTCTTATATATACATACGTAGTACTCGAATGCCACTCGTGGGTGTGGGCAGGCATGCCTCTGGACAGCGCTTTATGGACTTAATATAACTTAATTGCTGTCGCTTGCAACACATGTGGGCGCAATTAAAATCAAAGGCAGCAACCTCTGCCTCTGCCTCCGACTCTGCCTCTGATATTGCTTCTGGCCTTTTGACGACACATTTGTCACATGCAAAACTGACGAAACACTGCAATTCACTGATGGCAGATGTGGCCCACTCTTGCAACTGGAAACACGGTAATTAACGCAGGTTATCAAAGTGTGTGCACACTGGAGATCAAATGACATTAAGGTGTCTGCAACGGCATTCTCTGACCCAATATGGAGAAGAAAAATAAGGTAAGAAATGAAAGTAATTCTTAAATGATAACAAAATGTTTTCTGAATTAAATGAAATAATGGAACTCAGATAAGAATGAGTCCATTACAGATACCTTGAACCCAGCTGTTGAATACATTATTCTAATTTTATTGTCAAATTTATATTTAAAAAACTTTGCACACCCAAATGTAATCATGCGTGGAGATGCTCTCATATCTAATGGCATACAAGCTAAGGCAGCACGTGCTTTTATTTACTGTTTGAATCGGGGCACTGCCATCCCTTTCTGAAAGATATTTATGTAAGCAGAAAATTCTTGGGTCTTCTGATGGTAATGATAAAATGTTTAGATGTTTAACTAAGATGTTCCCTATTCCATACTTAAGAAATGTTTTCAGTAGATCAATAATGTGTCAAGATATGTTATAAGACATGGAATATATATGGGAAGCCATATCTTAAAAATTGTGACTTCTAATGCTATCGGAAATCGATATGCGTCGATATTCGTGTATCGATCAAATCAAAAAAGTTGATCTGCGCATGGTATACGAGAACTTATATTTAAAGTCTGCGATTAGCGTGCTTATACAGGTTGTATCTAAATCGACTCGGCTGTTCATCCTGATTAAGAAAATATTTAATTTATAGGATCAGCAAGGCTTCCTTCTGCCTGCTATGTCCATTTTTTAGTGTGTACAAAATATATAAAAGAAATATAGTTTTGTTTAAGAGTTCCGTCATTTAAGCCTGCTTATAGAAAAGATTTTGCTATTAATGGGGGAAAGAGGAATAATAACACCGTTAATAGTGCTGTAAAATGGATTGATATCGAGCTGCAAGGCAAATCGCAATAGGAAATTCTGGTTTACAATTTAGAATAAAATTCATAAAAATGTTGTCTATTATCCAGTTTATGCGTTGACATTTTATGGGCCATCTCCTGCGAAGATACATATCAATATCACAACATGCCATGGAATTTAGTAACGAAGTAAAATGGCCATTACAACCACGAATTGAATTTGTATTGGTCCCGATCAAGTCAATATGTGTGTGCCCTTGTTGCACTTACCCTCCACCCCCCTGGGCGGGGTGTGCCTGTCTGTGCGTGTTTGTGGTTTAGCACCAGAGCTATTCAATAGCCCGCTTCACTTTGAGGGAACGCAGCCCTGTTGCATGCCGCAAAACTACGGGTGTGCCGCTGTTGGGTAACTGGTTTTATTGGCTACTGATTTCTGTGTACTGGTTACCGGGTAATGGCTGGCTACTGTCAGTTATTTACTCAAAGCATTTCATTTGCCAATTTTCGCTCAGCTTAAATCAGCGTTGCATGAAAATGACAACAACAGAAGGCAGCAGACAATAAACAACAAACAACAATGTCAAAAGCCTCGAGTTCACTGTAAAATAGCAGCACCAAGATAAAATCCAATTAAAATAGCGTATAACTTATAAAAAAAAGAAAATTAAATTTGAAAATATAAAATTGGTGACTGGCAAATGCCCTGAAAGCTGTTGGATCAACTTTTGGCCTTGAATACAAATACTCTCGAGAACAAACACAATCTGATTACTTCACATTTATTTCACCTAAACTGGCTATAAACTAGCAATTTCAATGTTTTTATGACAACTACGACGACTCTAGATAATAAATCAAATAATAATAAATATGCTTTTTACGATGGCTAAAAGATTTTGAAAATTTTAGGTATGCAATTTTGTTGCTTATATAATATATTAGAAAGGAAAGCAGAACGGATGTCTTATCTTATTATCATATATGTATTTTAGAAATATTAAAAGTAGCCAACTCAAGGGTAATTAATTATATATGACTTTTTATCGTATGTTATTTATTTAAATCAATAACATTAATAGTTATTTGGCGTACTATTTTGTATTTAGAGTTTATTGACGTCAAATGGCATTCAATTTATAAGTGATTGTAGATTGGCGAGGCTGATATTGGCCCATTCGTAGTGCAGTAAAAATTTAGATGTAAACTTTCTTTAGTGTTGATCTATGTTTTAAGCTGACATTAAAAGTGTTTTCCATCATAAATTAGTCAAGTAATCTTTAGCTATTTATCAAGCTAGGAAACTAGGTTGAAAATGATTAAATTATACATGTGTATATTAACATAGCTGACATAGTATCTGAGTGGTTAGTGTAAAATTCCGAAAGTTTCACAGAATATTGTTGCTCAGCGAAAAGACTTTATCGATGTGTTACAAATACTTCTGATAAGCAAGTAGTCCCTTCGTGTACTCTACCCCTCTAGCGTGTTAAGAGCATAAAATGCTGCAGGAGCAGAGCAATGGAAACTTGGTTGAATGTAAAACAAAGCAGAAAATCTATTTGTACCTGGCGGCGGGCAGCGCTAGACAACAAAAGTTTATGCCATGTAAATAACGACATCATAAATTTGGTTACGTTGGTATATGCATCTGCATATCTCACCTACACACACACACCTACACACACACACTTACACACACACACACATGCTCACATATGCAGATACATTGGCTGCTAGTTCCGTTTTAGTAAATAATTTTTTTGTGCCTGTTTCGCTACCAAGCAACTGCCCCCGCCCTTAAACTGTTACGCTTTCATGGCCCTCGATTCGTGTTGCTCTTTTTTTTATGTATTTATGTTTATATTTTTGTTTGCCTTTTGCCATGAAAACACGACAACAATGGCAGCAGCAGCAGGAGGTGCTTTTTTTTGCAAGCCACTCGTCAGGGGAAATAAAAGTTACGTTGACACGGACACCGCCACCAAGTGCCAAGCACTTTGCCCCCGCAAACCAGCCCCTGCCTCCCAGTTGCAAAGTCAAAGCCCAACGCAATCGCAGCGCCGCATTGTTGTTGCTCAGTTGCTATCTGATTTTGCAGTATTTTTTGTGTGAAAGGTACTACTGCTTTTGCAGAATGCAGCTCGTTTTGTGCTATTGTAAAATGAGCTGCGTATAAAATGTGTAAGAAATTAAAACGATTTGCACAAACGCTTCGCAGCAAGGGAGCAAGTCAAGTCCGGAGTCAGGATGTGGCACAAAAGTTGAGAAGCATTCAACGAACAGACCTCGCAATGAAATATAACTATGCAGCTCGGACTTAAAGGTCTTGTAGCTCCAGCAAAAACAACAACAAATGAGTGTTATTTATAACGTGCACTTTCGCCAGCAAGTGGCAGCAAAACGACTCAACTGTTGTTGCAAGAATGTGAAGCGGACTGAACAATATCTGCTTGTTCACAAGAAATTACTGAGAATTCGATGATGTTGCTGATTTATACACCATTGAATCAAAGTATAATATTAGTAAAGAAATGCGAATACACCTTGTCTAATCTAAGACTTTTTTTTATTAATAATAAAATAAAATATTATAAATCCTTAAAAAAACCCACGTCAGGTAATACTCAGTTGGTTTTTATACTTAAATCAACAACAGTTCAGACATTTAGTAATGGCAATTAATCCGCTGTTGAAAGGTGCCGAAGCCAATGAACTTTTGTGTAACATTTAATACCCTCTTGCAGAGGGTATAATAATTTGGTCGTGAATTTTGTAAGATACGTCATTGAACCCATAATCTATATCAACATCACTAGCCGTGACGAAATATTCAGATAAACTCTGAATGTCTTTATTTGTATCTGTTTATATGAGCAGTTTTAAATCTATCGATTCAACTTGGAAAAAATCTGTCTCTTTACCTCTGTCCGGATTGGAACACTATATCAAAGCGAAGATTAGCTTAAAGTTATGTCATTGAGATAAGAACAGAAGTGTCATGTCGATCATGCTAAAAAAGCTGTTTCCGAAAAACTTACTTCGCAGCCGTCAAAATAAAACCGGAAATAAATAAAATTAGCTTAAAATGGGCAAAACATTATAATGTTTCGAATTTCAACCTAAAATTAATAATTTCACAAATTTTGGTCTGATTGAATTTTTTCTGGGTTTTCTGAATCTTTGCATTAATTAAATTAGATAAATCATTTTAAAAAATAATATATATTATAATTTATTATATTCTTTATTTTATTATTGTGTTAAAAATTGCATTTAGTTATTTACATTTATGTACTTTATATCAATTTATTAGCAAAATTAATTTTAATTTTGAATTTCATTAAAATTATTAATTTTTGGCCTCTGTTTAGTCGACATCATATAAATAAGTACACAATTAAATAGATAAAACTTAGAAGTCAGCAGATTGACCCCGCTCTAAAAGGATATGAAGTATTTGGCCAGTCTAAGAAAGCATTTTCTTTCTGGATTGTCGATTGATGCTAGGCTTAAGCTAGTTACATTTCAATCAGATGAATGTTTGGGCATTGGTTGCCAAAGCAAATACCGATGCAAATACCAAAGCACTTGAAAAATAAATTTAATGGAGATTCACAGTGCTAGAAGCTAAAATGGCACCACAAGACGGAAATTTACTCTGAGCTTGGTTCGGGTTTATTGCTGATTTTTGTTATTATTGCTGTGAGGAGCCAAAGGCTACGGTCATAAATATAAGCTAGTAAATATTTTTTCTTTCAAGCGCGGCCAAATCTGTTTGGCCAGAATGCTGTTTATTTGTTTTCGTATTAAAGTTAAATTGCGTTTAAGTAGCCGAATTTTATGGCTCTGACTCTGCAGGCTGTTCTAGGTACATGTACGTATATAAGTATATAAATATGTATATGTGAATGTGAATGAGTGTTTGCGAATATGTGTATTCAACAGTTGTTGTCTGCCCACAAGAGTATTTGCAAATTCAGCGCATGTTGACAAGGCCAAAAAGTGAATTGGATGGCAAAAATAGCCCTGCAACATTTTTGCCGAGCTTCGCTTATTGCCCCTTAAGAGCTAACAAGCTGAAGAGCAGTAAATGGTGGCACCAGGCTCAGCCACATATGCACATTCGCATTTTCATGTATATAAAATTGTATGTTTATTTATATGTAGATAATATGTGTGTTTGTGTGTCTGTGTGTGTATGTGTGTGTGTCCGCTGTGTTGGGGCTGTTGTTGAAATGATAAGCATGTGTGCAATTAAAATGAAAGCGTGCCTCCAGTGTTGGTTCCATGACTGTGACTGCGGCAACGGCAACAGCAACAGCAACAGCAACAACAAGAGCAACAGCAACAGCAACAGAGCAACATCAACAGCAATAAGTGGAAAGCAAAAAGAAGCAGAAGGGCACAAGTGAAATAGCAGCAAAGGAAGCAGCAACAACAGCAACAGCAGCGGCCTTGCCGCAGACCACGACAATAAAACAAATGTCTCCTATTTTACATAAACGCTGTGTGCAAAATTGTTGTCCGTATTCTTGTTGTTTTTGTCCTTTATATGACCAAAAATTAAATGTACAACCAAGTGGTCTGGGGTGAGAATGGACAATTGTGAAAACAGGTGCGTTGATTAAAAGGAGATTTAACCAATTACTTATGACTGAAAATAATATTGCACAAATAAAACAATATTTAAAAGAGCAACCCCAAATGTAGTTGTTCTGGTTTACAGATGCAATACTAATTGAAAACGTGAATCTATATTATATATATTTTATCATTTTCTCAAGCTTTGATTCTTATGATTTTTATGGGGCTTAAGTGCTTTTGTTCTAAATATGCAATCCCTATCGATGCACTTCACTGACCTTTCGCGCCACATTTATTTTGGATTCAGCACGCAAGCGCGATCTGCACATTAAATGGTTTATGTCATCCTCGAGGAGTCAGCAATTTTCCCTTTTCGCTCGCACAGAGTTAAAAAGCGAAAAAAATAAAGACAGCCACTTAAGAGCTCATTAAATTTTGTTGCCGACATCAAGAGTCGGCCACGTGTGCACACTTAATGGTGCCCCAAAACGATTAATCTACAATTTCTGACGCCAATAATTAGTGTCCCGACTTTGCATAGCTTTGATTTTAGGAGCTGTGGCCGAGCACCCGAAAAGTAAACAGTATACGCTGAGGACCGGAATGAGAACCAGGCACTAGTCCCTGGGCACAGCACCGACACTGGCACTGGCACTGGCACTGGCACTGGCTATAAATGAGCAATTAGTCGTAATAAAAACATCAGAGCTCAGGCAGCAACTAACACTCAACGCCTCGTAGCACGGTTGGCAGCACTCGACTCCTGCCACGGCTTTTGTTTTTGTTTGTGCTGCCTGAAACGACGTGCACTTAATTCAAATTGCAAAAACTTAACCTCAACATGTGCACAACCCAAACATCCACACACACACACACACAGGCACACTTGATGAAGCACCCACAGTACAGGCGTAAAATTAACACACAGTTATCCGAGACAGACACAGGAGCTGACAGCAACAGCAACAGCTTAGACATGCAGCAAATGGCCGAGAAATTAATGAAATGCAAAGCGATACTCAACTCGAATGTGTTCCACATTCCATTTTCAAAAATTTACAAGTTTCATTTCTGCAATGGATGCAAAAATCTTAAAAATCACATACAACTATTTTTTATAATTTAAGTGTAATGTTAAACTTAATTTGTAATGCAATTTAATCTATTTTTAAATTTAGGTTACACTAAATAAATAAAATAAATGTGTCATGGCTTTTGGATGCTGGTTGTTCTGAACAATTATTAGTAACGTAAGTTAAAATAATTTAAAACTGAAACAGATATTGTTGTCAATTAATTAAAACTTGGAGAAATTGAGAAGAAAACACGAAAAGGAACACAAAAAATGCCATTGAAAAATGTTGCCAACGATGCGTTGCCTTCTCTGTCAGCGGTCGGCTGATGTACAGCCTGCGAGCCGATTGAACAGAGTGAGTACTCCACAGGCAGATAGACCGACGCAGAGACAGACAGTGTGTGAAGCAAATAAACAAACCAACTAAAAGACTAACAGACCACCCAACATGCAACATCTAACCGGTTGCGTGCAACTCCGTTTAGGCAGACAGGGAGTCATGTTGAAAACTTTTTGCTGTTGCCTGCATTTGGGCTGCGCTTTTCAAAGATTTTTTCAGTTTGTTTTTTTTTGCGTCTCACTTAGTTTTTCTGATGGCACCTGCTGCTATTTGTCAGCCCTGGGGCACTCACACACAGATGTGGCTTGTTGTTATTTTAGCTGCATAAAAACTGGCTCAGCAGGTTTATGAACTGAATATTTTTTATTGTGACTGGCTGGTTAGATGTTAAGGAAATGTGATGTGCAGTTGATTTGTGTGTCAGCCAGGACATGAGCCGCTATTTCCGGCAACGGTGTCGCTGTTTCCAACATACATTTGACATTGTCACGTTGTGCCATTTGCATAAATAAATAAAAGCGACTGAGCAATGCAAAGTGAATAAATTGTGGATAAACAAAATATAAACAACAGAAATAGCAAAGCAAATATATGTATAAAAGTTAGGATACTCTATAAGACCGAAAATGTAGCTTAAGCTTAATAAAACCAGTGAGCCATAAATATTATATTCTACTTCTTTCAGCAAATCATTTTCATTTACAGGTCCTAAAGAAGTAAAACTCTACGTACACTTAACATAAATAACAGAGATACAAGATACTCTGTAAGAAGGAAAATGTAGCTTTAGCTAAATTAATAAATGTGAACTGAATATTGAAACTGGTTAGTTATTTTTTTCTTCAATGACATTAGATTTATTCTCATTGCTATTGATCTTAAAAATATCTTTTTAATTTTCGTATATTTTGTACATCAATAACTAAAACTAAACAATAATAATTATTTTACTTTTTGAGTAATTCCATTTATGGTTGATTTATCGATCTAAATTGTCATAAAATGTTTTCTATGCCATTTACAGGGCATTCCACAAATGCTGCGCCATTTCGGGTTTTTGTACCTGGCTTGTCATTTTTGTTTGCTTGTGCGAATCATTTTCACCATGGCTGCAAATGGTGCAAGCAGCGACTAGAGGAAGTCCTTGTTTGTTGTCCCTCTTACGTTGAGGCCTTTAAGTGTTTACGTGGCGTATTAGTAATAAGTCTAATGTGCATAAAAGTGTCGCACAGCCGCACACGACTGTAACGGGGCAGAGCCTGCTACTAGGCGTAAAGACAAATGTTTACGATGTGAACTAACCGGAGCGTAGAATATAGATTTTTACAACTTTATTCAGGGCCTGCGCCAAGGTCCGTGCGCACTAAATAGGCTTCGTCAAGTGGCGCGTCAGATGCAGGCACTTAATCAATCAAAGCTGCGAACGAGCCAAAACCAACAGCAGACTGGTTGGCTAGGAAGCAGACGGCTTGAGTTGGACTCAATAGTGTCCTTATTAGACGCTGGCCACTGCTTTGGCCAATGCTTTTGGCAGCACAAATTATGGCGTTGCTGTCCAAACATTGAGAGTCTACTAGAGCCAACTTTCAAGGACTTTGCGTTGATGGACTGATTGGCTCCCATGTTGGGCATACTTGTAATGTATTGCCTGTACAGGCATGCAGGCGTGTTGTCTATTTGTGTTTGAGTTGCCAGCACAATTTGCCCTAGTCTCCATGCCAAATCCCTGTTTAATGCATTGCCAGCTTTCTCCACAGCTCCACTATAAGCTCCACTTTTGTATCTACTCCATTGGTCGGATACAGAGTTCGTTTATTGGTAAGCCTTGGGCTTAAGGCCTTGAAAATATGTTGCCTGTTATCGGGTTTAACTGGCTGTTTTACTTATCCTGCTAACGTTATCGTGCTGGCAAAAATCCTGGAACTGAACCTTTTACGAAAATGACGGCTGTTCAATAGATACTGTATTTGCCATCAAATAATTGAGTAATGCCAAGTGTCCACTGACACCAAGATATTTTCTGAGCTCCTATAGAACTCTATTTACTAATTTACCCATTGAAAGTGTAACTTTATTTAAGCCGAATTATTAATTCTCTGTCATAAAATCGAAATGATGAACTTTCCAGCAAGAAAGTCACAAATTTAAATCTATAAGTAAGAAAAAATAAAATTAAGGAAGTATTTATTTTAAAAACTCTATCCTTAAACCTTTTTATTTATTTATTTGATAATAGTAATATTTACTTTTATACACAATTAATATTATAGTTAATAAAATAACCAATTCTACTAGCGACTAAGCCTTCAGTTCCAATCTACTTAATAAAACTCGCATAAAATAATTTAAGTCCATTTTTGGTATTTTTTTGAATTATCTGACATAAGATCAAAATTATGCCGATTTCAATTATGCTTTTGCTATGCTCTCAGTCTTTTGGTCTGACGCTGGGCAAACATCGCTCACAATTTACAATTTTCCAGCAAGTATCCCTTTGCCGTTCTTAAAGTTTTGCATAACTTTAGCAAAATTCTTTGAGCCCTTTGTGCGTTGAAAAGGGTTTTATTTTGGCTATTTTTAATTAATGAAAATATTTCTTGTTGTTTAAAAATAATTTTAGGATCGCCAAAATGCTTGTCAATTGTATGGTCAGGCACAATGTCCCTTTAAAATACTGCAAAACAGCCACATTAAATACTCGACTTTCATTTTTTTCTATCATTTAAGTAATTCAGCTTGTTTGGCTTATTGACCAGCCAATTAAGCATAGTAAAACATTGCAGCCAAGTGGACGACATAATACAAATAAAATATTGTGAAAATGAAATGTGGTTGTGATATACAAGTGGATGTTGCTTAAATTAATTTTAAGCTGAAGCGTTTTTCCTATTTATATTCTGTTTTTTCCCCGTTTTTGGCTTAAAGTCGCCAGTTTGTTGACGGCTTCTGTTGTTTATTTATAGGGGCAACGTAAGCATCTAACAGCCCAAAACAAACTGAAGCGCTCATAAATTTTATAGCAGACACACACCGACTACCGCAAGCACGCACAGAACACACACACACACACACACACACACACACACAGATACACACAGCGCATATGCAAGCCAGCAGCTTAAATGTTTGTGTTTGCAAAACATTTTCCAACTTTGTTGTCTTTAAGCTTTTTGTACTTTTGTTCAGGCGCACTAACAATATAAAATGGCAAGCGTGGATAGAGGGTGGAGGGGATTGCGCTTTTATTGCCATCACATTGGATTAGTCGAAGTCGAATGTTGAATGTTGAAGTATGTGTTTGTATTTTCACTTTGCGTGCATTTCCGGCAACTCGCAACAAAAGATGCGAAGATTGGCAAACAGCTCAGCACTGGCGGCAATTAATAAATGACACTCGCAGTTGCAGCCCTTCCAGAGGGATAGAGAGAGAGAGAGAGAGAGAGAGGGAACCCGAAACCTGAGATAAAGTTCATTAACTTGTGTACACGTGTGGCACGTGGCACGTGGCATCGACTTCGTCGTCAGCTGAAACTGCGCATTCCTCACAGTGTGCTCTCGTAAGTGGCTCATAATTCATAGACGGCACAATCAATCTTCTCCATTTCACTTCGACTTTGACTTCGACTCTTTCATTCATTTGCATGCATCTGCTGCTGGCTGGCTCATTTGTAATGGTCAAGGGATGACACTGAAAATGCGTACACGAAAATCCGCATCAATTTGTAAAAAGAGCGTCAAAATGTTTGCAGGCTGCATAAATATTTATGAATAATTGCTATAATCGCGAGTTTTTCTGTTTCGGTCACACTGTCTATTCCTTGGCCATGTTTATAGATTTTCTGTCAGACAGACAGATTTTTGGCCTACTAAATTGGTTGCAAGTTTCCACAGAGTTATTGCTCGAGACAAATTTGTGTGGCACGTGCTTTTGCGACAATTACAAGAACTAGCTGAATGAAAGTTAATCAGTCGAAACGTGACTGGAAATATTGTTCATTTCAGAATATATGCAATCAGTTGTTATATTAAGGAACGAACATTAATTACTCGTAGAACATGTCAAACCATTAACTCATAATTTAATTGAAAATGGGACTAATTTCAATTACGTGTATGGGAGGTCATCTGATGTGTGTTCATCATCATAGACTAATTTATAGAGTGCGCTTATCAATAAATTAATCATTTTATCTGCAAAGATGTTTGCGACCGATATGTGCAGAAAAACTATATGAATTATTAAATGGCTATTACATTCATTTTATACAGAGTCTCATAAATTAAAAGTTATGCAGCTTTATCTAAGCCCTCATCAATTTAAAATGATTTATTTCCCTTTTTTAGTCAGTTATTTTGTAGCGATTCATTGTTGTATTTTATTATTTTTATTTGACTCGTTTTTCAAATATGTTTTGAAATGTTGGCACACTTTATTTACATATAAATTCAAACACGTTCATTTTGTTTCCACATAAACAAATATTGCAACTATTTCGATTCAAATTGGAATCGCACTTTCCATAATTGCTTTTATCAATGCAATTCTCAGACCATTGCACAGTAAGCACTACATGTTCATTTGTTTTTTTGTCTAATTGGTTAACTGCATTATTTACGAGCATTTCATTAGTATGACAACATATATGACTATATCTATTTATAATTTATATTCCTCGGCGTTTGTTCTCAGTGAAAAAAGTGCGCAAATGTGTTAATTTTTATTGCCCAGCCGCATTGTCGCGCTCGGATATTTGTTTATTTATGAGTGAATAGATATTCCATGATTTCTACACACACAGTTCGGCTCTGGTTATGTGGTCTGACTTTGATGTGGCTTTCTAAAAATACACTTTTTAAAGTGCCTTCTGCTTGCCAAATGATCTGTCTTTCATCGACAACGACTTGGATTTTTGGCTGCCTTTTGATTTCTGTATTCATTTTAATTATTCCAGTTGAAATCGCACCTTGCCCTTGTCCGACTGGCTCCTTGCACCTCTTTTCCCATATTATGTGCTGTGTCAAGTTTAATGAACATCGCCACAGCTGGAAGTGAAAATGTGCTTTTCATTGCGCACCAGACGTCGAGGCGATGCCTCTGAACTTGACCCTCGTCGGATTTCTGAGAAACACGTACCACATAAAGTATGTTCAATTTTATTTATATTCAGATCTGGTAGAAGGCATTCAAATACGACTGCGTCAAGGTAGTGGCATTTGCGTGTTTTCCAACGATTACACAAATATTATTAGGCTTCGTAGGGTATGATATCTTTATTGGGCAGACTTCAAGTCATAAATTAAAGCACAAATGGACTTCGAAAGCAAAATGTTTATAAATGAAATGCTTATATGTATTTATACCACATCATTATTTCAGATAATGATGATATAAGAGTGTATTTAAAAACAAAGGTCTGGAAACGATTTACATTATATTTAAAAAAGACAGGAACAAATAGTTTACTTAGGCACGTAGCAGAACAGAGCATATGGTTCGAGCTTTATTAAGATGTCTTTTGTAGCTCACAAGCCAGTTCCAAGAAATAAATAAATTGAATCCGAAATTCATGTGTGAATTTCATTAAATCTTTTTCATATATTATTCGGAGAGTAGTGAGAGAAGGACAAATTGTTCGGATACTCGTGTTGCGTGTATCGAATAAGTGCCTATGAGGGAAAACTGCTTTTAAAGCTCAATAGTTGGAAACACTGCTCTGTAAGGACACTCTGAGAAAAAAAGCGTGACAAGAAAGGAAAAGACTGCAGACTGATTAAACATTTAATTTCATTAATAAAAACTCTTATGTGCTACATCAAATGAAATTAATTAAGAAGTTTCATATATTAAATGTTCTATTTTAATATTTGTTGTTGATATGTTTTCTATGGGTCTTCAGTGAACGTCTTAAGAATCAAATATTTTACAATTTTATACTTTTTCAATATGAGCCTGAGTATAATTTTAATTAATTTAATTTTAAAATATAAACACTGATCAATGGAAATCGCTTTGAAACTTCGCAGAGCAACTCAGAGTTTATCTAATGGCTGGCAATCTATCAATAAGGCTTAAATGCCCGCATAATTAGTGATACAAAATTTGCACGCAGAATATTAATCTGAATTACGAATTAATCCGAAATAGGCAATAAGAAGGGGCCAGGGTTAAGAAGACGTCAGGAGTTAACTTCATCGTGCGAGGACTAAGTCTTTGAAAGTGGAATATCTTTTATCAGCAATACATTCAACGTTAAATAGGCAGCTCATTTCCAAAGACCTTCCTAATACGCGGGTACACAAAGTTGACCTTTAACTCCTGACTACGTGGTCATTAGGTTCAATCTGCCTGCCCTTTCCTCCCCTGCGTCCATTAAAAAGAAACTTGTGTTCGTCCTGAATGAAATGCCACCCAATGAGCCGCATAATAAACAATTAATTAAGGTGCTAAGCACTAATAAACAAATAAGGCAACACCCTCCTCCTTCTCTAAACATCCACAATCAAAACAGCCCGCCGCAATTTGCCCAAACCCAACGCCAGTGCTCAGCAATGTGGATTATTTAATCAGGGTAGCTTTTGGCCACATTCAAGCACAAGCCAAGTGTCATTGACTGATGCGATCTGGTGGCATGAATTTAACGTTGAAAGGAAATTAATTATAAAACACCTTCTGTTCATAATTTTAGCGAATCCTTTGTCCTTTTCATCAGCTGCGACGCCTTCTCACTCTGTTGACTCTCGGATTCTTCCCCTGCACCAGCTGTCTGTCGAACCCAACTGCTTTATTAATAAAGATTTATTTTTTCATACCCTGAACATGTAATTGAAAATGGTTAAAAGGAACACATATGATTTTGTTAAAATTTACCCGACCTCATAAAGTATAAATATATTCTTGATGAGGATCAAGAGCCGAGTGCATATCGCCATATGAACACGTGAATCTCATAGACTATAACAGTTAGAGACTTCAAATTTACAATTTAGATATATTTTATCGATAACTGTCTGCGTTTTTCACATATCGATACCTTTCGATTTTCCGATATCACTAAAAGCAACAATTTTAAATGCTTCTAATTGATATGGATATTAGAGACACGCAAGATATCGTCAAAAATGTATTGTCATATTGTTCTTTTAATGGGAAATTTGGCAATACAACAACTATATATTTAGCAGTAGTGTTCAGAGTATATCGCAGTAGAACTCAGTCGACTACAGCATTTTTACATGCTTTTGTTTAGGTGGAGGAGGTGGTTGCTCCAAGGTGTTGGATTAACAACAGTACTCGGTAGAGCTCAATGTTTAGAATGCTCCGGTGAGCTGTCAACAACTGCCGTTTAGCGTTGCCAAGTCGACAATTATGTGCACCGTTAGTCAAATGAGGCATGGTCGCAAGAGGTCGACACCCACTGCGGCGTGTGGCGGAAACATTTTGCAATTTTCGTTCCAACAATAGAAATCAATTACAAAAACAAACTCAACTCTAAATGAGAGTGTGGAAACAAGGCAAATAAAGTGTAATGAAGGGAACAATGGCGTTGCACGCGTCGCAACACTGATATTCATGTTGCGCGAATGGGTGCGTGTGTGTGTGTGTGTGTATGCGTGTGTGTGTGCGTGTGCCTGTGCTTAATGATAATAATATACACATGTCTGGGCGGGCTGATGGGAGGTGTTGATTCTGGGTTGATTGGATACGATTGAAATGATTTGTGGTTGGCGCATTGACGCATTGGAGTTCATAATGATAATAATAATGATTCAGAAATATCGTAGGCAAGCTTATTGAACAGCAGTTCACACAAAAATGTTTAATTAAATAATAAAAAGAGTACAGCTTGTATTAAACATATGTGTAACTTTGTATATAAATAACTTTGCTTACGCTGTACTAAACACTGAAGAAATATCAATTAAGAATGCAATCTAGCAAATAATTAAATCCAAATATTAAAAGTAGCACAATATAAGTCACGGGTACATCGATAATCCGTTAATGACGAGATACAAAATTAATATACCATAATGCAAATTATTGTACTACTCAAACTATTGCACTTCTCATTAGCATGAACCTTTTTGAGTGTTCTGTAATCGTGTACTTAATTCAGAGTTAAATTTGTAGGGAAGATTCCTAGGAACTGTCTCTAATACTTTTTTCGGCAACACTCCACTCCCACCCTCAAAATATCAATAACCAATATCAAAAGCATAAAATATTAAGTTTTATTTTTCATTTAATTTGTGTTGTAATTTTTGTATTTTTCTGCATCGATGGATATTAGTTCACATTAAATAAAAAAATTGAATATTTTATAAATGTTTGTATGGGCTTCAATACAAATTTAAAAATACAAAAATAAAATATACATACTATTTATTTATCGGTTTGAGTTGATTGCTGATTTGAGTGGTACAAGATTCTTCTAATTTCTGCCACATAATACAACTAATACTTAATCATATAGATTAAAGTAAGTAATATTTGCATATATATATATTAAAAGTTCCACAAAGTAAGTTAACGGTAAGAGATTTCCAATGGAAAACTTATGTAATTACAGGTTATTTGCCTCAGCTTTCTGGGTGCTTAGAATAATTAACTATCAGACTGTTTTTTCTATGCTCTTATAATTGCTCCACTTGCCATTAAGCTAAGCTTTTGAGATTAGCCTGCCAACTGCACACTCAAATATTCCACGCTAAGAAGCTCGTTACAAAATGGACGTGTCCTTGATGCCATCTTCTTCTTCTGCGGGCATTGCGCATACGCCGCGTATGCTTGTACTCCTAATTGCAATGGCTGACATAAAGCGGCTACTGGCATTCAACCAACAATGCAGCTCATGCTGACACCAAGTGCCGCCCAGGTGCGTCGAGGAGGCGAAGTCAAATTAAAGTCACTGAGGCCCGCCAAACGAGCAAAATACGCTATAAAATGGAACCAAACGGATGTCGCCGTCGTGGAAACTTTGTTCAGTTTATTGTTGACTCGAGTCGACGCTATTTCCGGCATTTGGGCGACAACGTGTTACTTGTAGCGTGCAACTTCAACCTGTAGACAGTTTGTTTTATGATTCAACGAGGCGACGAGCGTTGTTTGCCATGGACTTCCTCTAATTTGTTCGTTATCCTGCCGTGGAAATGTGCGAAACAACTTTGTGCTAAGAGTCACAGTGTTGGTTTTTTGGCTAACTAGTTGATAAAGATTCTGGCTGACTGCCTCGTTGTTTTCTTGATGCCGGCAATTAGCCAGTGAAGTCAGTTAGATGTCTTAGTTAGCTGAAAGTTGTTGGTGTATATGTCAATATCATGTAAAGAAGCTTGGCAGTTCCATCAATCATTCAATCCCAAGACAGCCTGTCGATTTACAAATAACTTCACTAGGAAAAGCTCTTCAGCAAATATTTGCATAATTGACGGCTCCGTTCCACTAATAAGCATAATCAATCTTATGAGCAAAGACAAATCATTGTTAGGCAGATATCTGGCCAATTATTGTTATGTTCAAAACTTTTGGCAACTCATTATTAACATCGTACTACTCTAGAGGCATGTTTCCTGTTGCATATCTGGCAATAAGTGCTTACACACGCTAGCAAGGGTCTTTACACCGGTAACTCAATTTTACTTAAAATTATTTTTGCTTAAAATGACTCTCACTATCTTAAAAATAAGGTGTAATAAGGATTTGCATAAATGTGTGCACATATGTACTTATAATAAAAATATTAATATGTTAAATGATTCATATTTACATAATCATAATAATCGTAATTAACTTATGAGTATGTTTATACATATAATTCAGATCATATTTTTTTTTGCTTAATATGTTTTCTTTTTAATTTCGAAATCTTTATTTTCTGCTGCAGCAGGCTAGCTGCTGCTATTCATATTTGCTCGTCGTGTTGTTACCAGATTAGTTGGATTAGTTGTTTCCTTTGCAGAACGCGTGGGAGGCAGCACCAATGTTGCCCATCTTACTAAATATCTTCCTTTAAGTATTAATGAAATATAGATGTGAGCAGGTGAACTCCGTTTCGATTAAGATAGTTGGTATGTTTTGAATATTTTTTAATCAGGAATCTATATTTTCCAAAAGTATATCTGTATTCTTGTGCACTTTTTCGCCTTCGTCATTTGAGTAATAACAATGATCCTGAAATCCTTTTGTTAAATAACATTCCTAATTACTGGCAATTTTGTACCTTTGTACATAAATGGCTTGTCTACTTGACATGTAATGAGTAAATCTAGCAGATTTAATTATGTAATTGTTTTGAATATTCATAATTTAATTCACTTACCAACTAACCTAACCTAATTCACTTCATATATATGTATATTAATTCATATTTCTTTTTTTTATTGGCAAACAATTATTTATGTAAATGCTTAAATATTCACAGTTTAATTCACATACATTTATATACAGTTACATGCATATACATTTTTTGGCAAACATCAATATGTGCATGACAAAGCCAAAAAGTATTCCCATTGACACATTCAAATTATTATTCAATTTATTTTTAATTTAGGAAAATAAATGTAATTCCTGTATTGTTTGCGTGCAAAGAAGGAATTTAAATGAAATCCTTATAAATGCAAAATGGCCGAGTAAGTGAATTCAATTTAAGTCCCTGCTTACTTTAGTCTCCTCATTCATAATCATTTCCATTTTAAGGGTCTTAACCACGAGCGTCCTTCGTCTCGGCAGACAGACACACAAAAGGTACAACAAATATCAACTGCAAATGATGTGCGCTGCTTGTTAGCAGACATCATCAAGGATAACAACAGCTACAGCAATAGCTAAATAAAATCAATAAAAAAAGCATTTTCATTTCGACTGTCATTAAGAACGAGTTCTACACACAATGCACCACATTTATTTTCATGTAAACCGAGTCTTTACAAGATGCCAAAACTATTTCATAAGCATTGAAAACATTTCGCTTTTTTTGCGCTTAAGTGGGTAATAAAATGTAATAGCCCGGCAAGAGGACGTGGCAATATTGTTTGCCGTGCCCACAGACACACACAGTTACTCACACTCACACACACACACAGACAGACAGAGAGAGAGAGAGAGAGGGGGAGAGGAAGTTGTGTTACTAGCAACTCAATTAAAACACTTCATTAACACATGCCGTTGAGTTGAATAGTGGAAGCAAATCCTTCAGCTCCCATGTAGCCATGTGGCACCATATTTAATGTTAAAATGCTTTCGTTATTTTTTGTTATGTTTGTTTAGGTATGAAATTCAATTTTGAGTGCATGCTATGAGCTTATGGCCTCAAAACTGTATAGAAATCATACACCACGTTTCGCTCCGAGCCATTATTAATTTTTGTGGCTCTACAAACATTTGCAAACTTTTCAGCAGACTTTTATTTAAGCATCGTTTGCGTGTTGAATTATGGCTAGACGGTCCTAAATTATAACGCGCTCGCCATTAAAAGGTTTGACTAAACATGCAATCACGTTTAGGCCAACAACAATTCCAAGCCAACAAACAGCAGCCAATTAGTCATTGAAATGGGAAACAAAATCCCACACATACACACCAATACACACCCACACACATAAACATTCTATGCGTTTATTAAAAATGCATAATTAAAATTCACACAAAAGTAAATAGAAGCCAATTACTGTTCATTTAGTTGTTGAAAATTACTGGACAAGTCGTTAATTAAAATATCACCAAGGCATACAAAACAGTGTTAAAGTCCATTACTGAATGTGTTACTATTGCTAAATGGTGTAAATATTTCCAAATATGCCAAAACGCTTTAGCGTGTATATAATTTTTGCTTGGTAGTTTTCTTTAAATAGTAAATCATGTAATTAGGTTAAAAAAATGTGTCAGGCATTTAATAATTAAATCACCATTTACTAGCATTATCGCCCATTTTCCACACTGTGACTTAAATATTTCATCACATTTGTTTTTATTACTTAAATAATTATTAAGCAGATTTTTAATAATAATTTTCAAACTGTTTGGAAAATGTTTGATGTGGTTTCTCTTGATTTTCGCCATTCTTATATACAATTTTTCAGAGCTAGTGCTTTCTTTGATCATTGTTAGATTTAAGAAATGAGTGCGGGATTTTTGGTTGAAACAGAGCCTCCACTAACATTCATAGTGCAAGGAACTTTCTAAGTGCTTTTATTACTTAATAATCTGCTATAACAAGTTAGAATTCAGCAAAAACAGTTGGCGAATAACCTTCTTATTAGCCTTTAAAATTATTTCTTGTTCCTGTGGTTTTTTGCAATCAGTGATGACCGATTCTATCGATTTCTAGTCTCTAATCTCTTTTTCTAAGTGAAATGTTTCCATTTTCAAGTCTCTATAATAAGCTTCTCGAACAGTATATCATTAAACAAAACCAATATATTTTTATACAATCATTATCAGAGTGTAAATAGTAGCGTTAGTTAAAGTTTCAGATTCGTATCTCAAAACTTTTTGAAGATCGCATTAAAAAAAAACAATGTTCATTAAATGTTCTGAACAAAGTTAATTTGACAAGCTAAATAGTTTTTTTTATAATATGGTAGCACTTTCGACATTCGTTATTAAAAGTTATGTTTAAAATTGCAATTGCAAAAAATTGTTAAACATAAAAAAATTTGAAACATATACGCCCAACTCTTTTGTTTTATTTAAATTAAAAGTTAAGCGGTTCACTTTGAAATTATAATGAAAAAATTCTTTATTATATTTTGATTAATTACTATTTTCACAAATCTTTCTTTAAGGCTTTGTTAAATCCAAGAAGATGTTGCGAAATCTCATCCAATTATGACAACTGCAGCTGAAACAAGCTGCCAACATGCAGCAATAACACAAAAACACTTCACACAATGTTGTTTCCAGACAAACACACACACACACACACACACACACACACACACACACACACACACACACACACACACACACACACACACACACACACACACACACACATATACACCCCCACAATCACAGACTGCAAGCAGTTTGGCAGAAGTAGCGCTTAATCGCAATTGTAGCATACAAATGAGCGCAATTTGAGTTAAATCTGAAGTTGAAGATCAACTGCAAACACAGTTAACAAATAAGTCTGCGAATTTTCACGGATGTAAATATAAATAATAAAAACGGCAATTCTGCTGTGAGTGTAAAATACATCTGAAATCATTGGGTTGGCTTTAACTTTTTGCTCGTAGCAATTACCAAAATGTGGGAAATTGTAAAAGTACAATAAATATTCAGAATCAGGCAACATCCCCTTTTAAAAATTCTTGACCTTAACCTTATGTGATAATTCCACCTTGATATCCCCAAATTCAACCATTGACAATTTTTTAATTGCAAAGCGCTATGATATACGAGCGTAGAGAGCGCAGACCGTGAGCCACAATTCATTTCTGTTCTATCCGCTGAAATATAATATAAATCGGATACACCTTCTCCGAGGCCACATTGTAAATCTTTGCATACATTTTTCGACCAAATAGCTGTGCGGAGCTCATGTTCGTAAAAGTTATGTGTGCAACTCCTATGAAATAGCATGTAAGGTGTCCAATAAAGGTTGCATCTCTTGTGGCATGGCAGCTGCTGGAATACCAAGGGAAATGTGAATGTAAACGTGCAACGTATGCTGCCCCCACACATCAAATGCATGCTTACATATTAAACTTCAACCTACACCGAAATTCGGTTGATGCTCTCAGGAAATGAATGCATTACTCTTGCTCTATTATTACACTTCCCCAAACAAACATGCAAATAATGTGAAAGACGACTTGAGTGCATTTTACTGTTGCTTTGAAAATATACCCGATGCTAGAACATCAGCTATGCCCTCATTTCCAGAGAATAGCCATTCAACCCATTAATTTATTTTGTTTAAATCATCTGCCGCGCTCTCATATAACATGTTACACGTACAGCTTTATATATGTTATATGTTGACGCTTTTCTCAGTAGTATACAATGCAACTTTTGCAAGAGGCAACAACACATATGAAAAATATGGCTCCGTCTCAACGTGTTTTTTTTCCAACCCCTATTCAGTCTCCCACTGCGACCAAGTCCTCTAACAACACAAACAACCTTTTTCGAAAAAGCGAAAACAAAACAACATTGAGTATAAGTGCTGTAGTCGGGAGAGCTTGACTTGAAGTTAATCACACCTCTTCAATAATAACTCGTTCATATTGAAAATTGCGAAGACCAATTTTCTTATATCATTTCCTTCGTGCGAACTAGCTGAAAGACGTTCTCTGTTAATAACTAATTATTCGAATTTTTTATTGTGATGAAAAGTGTATCTACCCAACTTGAAATGGATGACAAATATAAAATAGAACAAATATAATATTCAACTGTTAACTGACTAGCAGTGCAACAACAACAATAACAAATCTTGGAAGCGTTAATTAAAATGTGTGGTTCTAAAATGTGTATTAATTTCTTTATACACAGCTTTGTTTTCCGCTGCAAATACGTTGCAGCTAAAACAAAGTGTGGCTGTAAATGAAAATCAATTTCCAGTAGATTTCCACTTTTCCTTTGAACCACTCCTACGCATACCCGACGGACAAAGTTTACAAAAAAATCAATATTCAATGCAATTACGCTTCGCCCTTCGGTTGAGTGGGCGTGGCAACGTCGGGGTGTGGCGGCAAAAATTAGCAAAGTTCGCTTTTTACTAGCAGTAGTGAAATATCCATACAATCAAACATCAGATAAGGTTGAGCAACAGCTGCGTAAAAAGTGAAAAGCTCATTTAATTACTTGGCAGAAAATCATATCCTGCTTAGCTTTATTTGAGCAAATGTGTTGAAGAGAATTGTATGCTTAAGTTATGACCAGCTTGAAAATATGTAACTTTTATAACATTAGAAAAATACTAATACTATATAATCCGAAATGTGAAGCCTAATAGGCCTCTCATCTACCAACATGTATAGAACATATAACTTTATTAAATATAAAAATGTTTACGAACTCATATAAAATTATAAATCATTATTATTATGAGCAGAGCTGAGAGCAGAGCTTATATTATTAATTGTAATATTACATGTACACAAATGTGTTGTAGTTAATATTAATAAAAATAAAATGTATATGCGCTGCACGGCATTTTATTATTATTCACAGTCTATTATTTGGATTATTTCAGATGTATTTATTAACTGGCTTATTATTTCCGCCCACTGACTGAAGTTGCCTATTCATTTTTGGTAATTTAATTTGCGTAAACACCATTTGAACAACATAATTTGGTACGCTAGCATACATATTGTAGGGATTTTCAGTAATGATGTGCTCTTTAGCCACATCAATAGCCAACGAACAAAATAAAAACCAACTCATTAACTTATTGTAATCCCCTCATAATCCCCACGTTGCTCTTTGAGCTTCGCATTGTGAATTTAACTCACGTTTTACGAGCTGTTTTTCCCTCTCAGTTTGTGTGGTCAGCTGAATGTTGGCCGAGCTCAGTAGAACTGATGAATTGGACTACCCACAATTGGAAAGAATATATACTCTGGCTGCCACTAAGCTAATTAAAGTATTGAAGGTTTGTCTAATTTGGTGAGCATAGTGTAGCACACAGTTGTTATTGTTATTCGTCCTTGTTGATGGGCTTAGTGGCTTTTATTAGCATTGGACGAAGAAATAGCAATTAATTCCATTAGCGTCAACATCGTTGTCCTGGCTCCCATTTCCATTACCCCCGCTACCTTGGCTGGCGCGTGGACACATTAAAAGTAAATATCAAAGACCACAATAACAACTGGCTTGACGAGCCAACCTCAAGGCATGTGGGTAACCAGGGAACGCCGGATGTGGGAAGACTAAGAAGCGCATTTTAATTGATCAAATCAAATGCCCAAGTGCCCTGAATCAGTACAACTTTTAAATTACCATTAATAATTGTGCACCTCCTGCTAAGGCAAAGTGGGAGTCGAGGCAACAAATGGCAATCAAACCAAAAAAGCAGTGTACAATAAAAAAGTTGAAGTTGAGACCGCTGCCAAATCGGCTAATACGCAAATAAAAAGTCTGTTTTATCTACAAAATGCCCAGTACTAAAAACGAACGTTTTTTTGCTACCAGGGGCAATTACATTAGGTGGTCCATTTATTTACGTAGTTTCCCAGAAATCAATATAAAAAACCGAGGAATTTATGTTAGGTTATGAAAATAAATTTTCATATTTAATATATGTTAAAATTACTAGTATTTGTTGCTATAGAACACTTTGTTTACTAACTTAATGTAGACTACAAAGTTAAAGTTACGAATTAAATTGAACAATTTTAATAGGGAGAAATTTAATTGAACATTTAAAATGAAAGAAAAATAATAAAATAAAGGATATAATAATTATTGAAATATTGAGTATAAATCATTCAGTATTAAATATACAGTCATTTAATATTTTAAATGCGGAACTTAAGCTGATGATATAAACAAATATTTAATTATTCAAATGACCTCTGATTACAGCCCAATAAATTCCAAGTAATCATATAAATATGTATATCTTTTTGTTGGTTAATTAATATGTACAGCCATTGTGTTGGCTGTCAGCTTGAATATATGTATCAAATTTTCATTGGCTCAATTTATTCTTTCAACCGCAAATGACAGCTGTTGTCTGGCGTGGAATGTGTCAAAATTACATGTGACAAGTTCTGACTAAGTAGTTTTAGTTGTTTACACACAAATTACATAAATTATTCATCACATACATTAAACAGACTAACACTACTCCACATTGATGAATACCAACTGTAAGCCAAAATAAATATGCTTTAATTATCCGCGCCTTTGGTTACAACATTTATTTAGCCAAAATGTGTTGCAATAGCCGTTGTTGATTTTGGTTTATGCATTTCAAATTGAATTGATGAGTTTTCCAGAACCATTTAACCTGATCGACTTTTGACAGATGCTCAAAGCCGACCACTTATTGGAAATACACTGTCCATCCGAGATAGTTATCAAGGGCGTTGCACAAAACATGTCAGTGGACATAAATAGCTATTGACAATTACCAGAGAGACAGTCCGGACAGACAGTCCGTAGTCTGCTCGAGTATCGAGCTGTGTGATTTATGGCATTGTTTTGTTAATTTGTCTTGCCAATAGAGCTGCTGCTTTCTGCAAACAAAAGCTAAGCCAAATAGTTGCGCACCCAATGCGTATGCGTGATGTACGGCATACAATGGCCATTGAGCTTAGGTCACTGTTTGTATGTATGAGTGCCGGCATTTCGCCTATTTAAACCGCCATTGAGTTATGGCCTTCAAGCGTAAGCCACAAACCAAACGGTTTTGTGGACAGAAACAGAAAGAGAAAGAGGCAGTTTAAATCTAAAACCCTTAAAGCAGCATTAAAACTTTGCTTTAAATTGAACATTTTAAATTTTGAGGAAACAAACGGTTATTTTTTTAGGTATGTCTCGTTGACATTGTTCAATACAAAAATATGCCTAATTCAAAGCACATATTTAAATTGAAAATTAGATAATAATTAGTAATACAAAAATGCATTATTAAATTTAATTTATTTAGCAACATTAAATTTAAAACTTAAATTTTCAGAAATCAATTCAATTTAGTAGTTTTAAATACGATTATATCAAAATTATTTTTGCAGTGTATAATTTGCAGTGAACATTAACATAACATCCACATTAAAGAGCCAATAAACAAAACTCTCTAATTGAACATAAATGGCACTGCATGCAAATATGGACGCAGCATTGGTTAGGTAACACGTTTCTCCTGATTGGTTCGAGCTTGACTCTTTTCTATAATTGTAGTTAACATAATTGGGATCAACCACAATACGATGACAAAAGGCCAATCTCTTACAGTGCCTCCGAGCAGGTGACCACATCACGTGTGCACGAGGAACAATATACTGTGTCATTACCAGAGCGGGTCTTTGGTGCTTTGCACCTGCAAGGTGTTTGTAATTATATGTGAAACTTGTTGGAGGATTTAATTATGATGTGTTTGCACAGAACCTTTTCAAGCACACCCACACACACACACTCACTTTGCCATGGCTGGTTGGGTAGGTTGTTGCTGCTGCTGTGCCGTGACTTGTAGTGGCTTTCATGTTTCTGCTGCAGCTGCAGCTGTTGTTGCTGTAAGTGCACGATAATTGGCGTAAATAGCAAAACAGCAAATTGCCATTAACTATTGGAAAAATGTGCGCTGCTTTCAGTCTGCTTGCAACGAGTCGAGTTCTGTTCGAGACTGGTTCACTGCTGCTGCTGCTGCTGCGTAGGTGTCATGTGATTACGCGAAATGCAATTAAAAATATTTAAGCTGCAGCAACATACACAACAGCAGCAGCAGTTGCTGCCACACCAGTAGCAGCGGCAGAATAAGCGTTTATTAAAGCACTCGATCAGCTTAAAGCAAAAGGTTGTCTATATTTTCCAATGGCCATCATCTTTGCTTATTTTTCAAGCTTAACTTGTAACGCGTCCCTGTTGGTTTTTTGTTGCTGTTGCCGTTGGTTGTGTGCTATGCTTATTATTGGCTGTAAGCTGGGGATTTTGTAGTGTTTTTACTCTGCATTTTTGCTGCAGTAGCTATTAATTAACACGTGCCTGTCCTTGCTGTGGCTGATACTTTTTTGTGGGCAGCAGCTTACACTTAATAAGTCGCAAACTCAGCAGGTGGATTAACAAAGTGATAGCTTGTAATAACAATGGAACTTAAGCCAAGCGAAACAAATATAAAAGTGACACACATTCGTGTATTTAAATTCACTATATTATTTTTCATATTTAAATCACTAAGTAATGGGTAGGCTTAACATGCAGACTCGACGCTCTGTAAATCCATGTTGTTAGGGTCTTCTGCCCAATATTTCATTCAAATATAAATATAGCCAAAATAAATAATACATGATTTTGTTGACAGGTTTGTTTTGAGTTGAATTATCTCGAGTTTTATTGAAATGAAAAATGACGGGGAGATAAACAATCTGAAATTAAAGAACATTACTATATGGAACAGTAATTATATTATACTAGGAACTAGTCATGTTGAGAAAATGAAAGCAATTTTTAGAAGAGCTATTTTCAAAAATAAACAAGAAAGAGCGGTTATTTTTGGCACACCGAAGATTAAATACCCTGACCGGAGTTAATCCGCTGAATAGTGTTTGTTTCACTTCCCACTATTCCAGTTGGAGGTCTAGCTTTGAACTGATTATTTAAAATACCTAAAAAGAAGGATGTGGCTATACCGACTCGCCTTGTGATGCTGCTCAATAATATATTTTATTTATGGGGTCGAAGACGTCTCCTTTAATGCGCTGAAAATCTGAAAATTCATTTTTAAAAATAAACAAAGTGTAAAATAAATAAAATCGTGGGCACATATTTTATATAACATTCCCCCAAGCAGATGATATGAAAGAACAGCTAAGTTCTTTGATTAAGCAGAAAAATAAAAAAATTGAAGCTTTTGTGTACAAACTTAAAAAAGATTCATTCAATCTGTAAAGCCCAAAGCAGCCTTTTATCTAATAGACCAGTTCTAATCTTTGTCAGCTACCAAGCAAAAGTTTTTACAAATGCGCATAGTTTAGAATAATTTGAAAGAATTGTTTAAATTACACGAAAAGAGCTCCACACACAAGCACATAGTGAGTAAAAAAAACATTGCATAATTTGGGGGAGATTAGTTTGGCATAAGCGCATTTTAAACAGCCGCAAAAAGCCAGAAAGAGTCTTAGCCAAAAAGACGTTGCAAGCTGCGCCACTTGAAGCTCAACTGGTGCTGCTTATGTTAATTTACATGTCTGATGGCCTTACAGCTGAGGCTAAGCATCTACTCACCTGCAGGCGGAGCTGAAGGCGTGGCAGGAGGCATGTTGTGACTAATGCATAAAAATATATATATATATATATTATGTGCATGTAATTTATACATATATATGTATGCAAAGCCACGCGCCTGAGCCTATACCTATACTATATACACTCACGAAAAATATCACCCTATAATGAAAGTCGCCCTAAAATTTTTTTTTATCAATATTTTCAATAAATTCATTTATAAAAAGTTGAAATGCAAACAAAAATTAAAAAAAAATTACAAAATACAATACTTATACAAGAATTCTTCTGCCGTACCCTATGTAGAAAACAACATCCTGAAAATTAAATTAATTTTTTAAAAATTTAATAAAATTCACCACGAAGTTTGGAAATAAAGAAACTCGATTTTAACAAGCGACAACAATATCACTTTTTTAAATTCACTTTATGAAAAATATAAATATATATTTAGCGCAAAGAGTACTTGGGCGATTTTATTTCTGAGTGTGCACCAATGCCTATGCATTTGAAAGAGCCACGCCCACCTCTTTGACATCCCTGCATGAGCAGCCGCGCGTGTTTTATGGCCAAACAAAATGAGCTTCTCGCATGCCTGCCCAACCTCTGCTCTGCTCTGCTCAGCTCTGCTCTGCTCTGATGAAGCCAAATGCATCTGCATTACGTGACTCTGTAAAGCAATGGAATGGAAGATGGGAGTTGGGAGTTGAGAGTTGGGATGTGGTTAAGTTGGCTTTTATCCGGCAGTTGGCAGTTGGGCGCAATAATTGAGCTGAATATAGTTTGCATAAAAATGCAAATTGTCACATATCCTGCACATTTCTATTTAGTTTTGTACATTTACCGCCGCCGTCGGCTCACATTGCAAATTGTTTGCGGCTTATCCCGACTGTGGCATCTCTCTGTACGTTATTTGGCCGTGTTTTACCATACTAAATACCGGCATTGTTACCGAGCCACGAGCTCCCAACTAAATGGCTGGCAATTTGTTTAGCTAACGATTGTTTGAATTTATACTGCGTAATGCAACTTTAATTGAAATGCAACCAAGCGAAAATTCACGTTGCGTGAGAGATTCTGCAATCGTCGGCTAATTGTTCTTTGGCTGCGCAATCGTTAAAACTAGATGGGTTACGTGATATGACCAATTAATTAAAGCCCATCAGTGCCCATTCCTTCCAAGCCTTAACTTTTAATTCTGAAGCTATCCTAAATTAAACTACCATTTTTTTAAAAAGTATCTCTTATGAAATAACACGAGAAATCTTAGCTGTCAAAAATCTATAAGCAAGTATATTATAAGACCACACAAAAAGAATATGTTATTTTTCGCTTGACGGGAATCAGTGATTCATTTTAAAAAAAACTTTACGGCCCTTTGCCTATTAATATGCCTGGTCGGTCATAAATGCGAAAAAAAATACATGCATGGAAAACGAAATAAGATGTACAAAGAAGAGGATAACCAAAAAAAATAGAAAAAAGCAAACAAGACAACAATAAAAACAGCTTTAGCTAAAAACTGGCACAGATAATCAGGACACGTGCAATGGCGTCAGTCTGTGGCCGCGAGGCTCTTAACAAAGTCAAATAAAGCCCAAGCGAGGCCCAGACAAGGAGTCAGACAGAACATTTCACATATGTCTACAAACGTTAGAGTGTGCGTGTGCGTGTGTGTGTGAGCGAGAGTGTGTGCATACAAAGAACAGCACATCCACACATACGCACAAAGGGTCTGCTTTGTTTGCTTGCCGGATGGCAACTGGCGCCATTTTGTCGCCGCTGGACATTGGCCTGATTGTGTTAAGCGTGAACAAAGCTCAACTCAAATGCTCGCAAATTGTTTAAACAAATTTACTTAACATTTACATTATACGCAGGGTCTAAAGGGCCCACATCTGTTGATTGAGATAGGAATGCATTAGTGGTGACAGGCTGACAAAGACAAATTATTTTCCTTACAAAATACATATTAAAATATTTTTCTGTCCTAGTAAAACGGTACTCAAATTTTTGAAGATATCGGTGTACAGTTAAATTATAAATTAATTTAAAAACCAACGGGCAATTAAAACTATTCAAACGAAAATTGGCTCAATGAAAAGAATTGATTCTGTGTTGCAAAGTGAGTATTTCAAGAATAGTCTATTCCTTCATAAATAATTTAGAAAAAGTTTAACTTATCATTTCAATAACGACATCGTCAGGAATTTTGAATAACAAACTTAATTTATACTACTCTCCGTTAAAAATTAATTGTAGAAAATCGCAATACTTTTGGCGACAAGGGCAACTCACCATATTAATCAGAAACTATATAGTCTTAAGTCTCTTTCTATGTGAAGTGTAGATTGCTTTCAATCCTAAAGTGTGACAAATTTGGAAGATGGATGGTCTATTTTTCTATTAGACTGATTGGTTTACCTGAAATAATCACAGGCTTCTTTATATTCTGGTTCGCATTGTGAACACTCTACATACGAGTATCTAATGCAGATGACATATAAATCTTTTCACAAGTTCGCGAGCTGCAGGTGCGGTTTCAATATAATTGCATTTTCCTCTGCGATTTCATTGACGCTGCAGCAATGTGCAAGAGATAAGTTGTGTGAGAAGGGGCACAGCGAATGACAAGGGGTTCCTTTTACGCATTATTATTTAACTAACAAGTAACTAGAAAAGTTTTAATACTTTGGTAACTTTCGCTTTAAATTGTGCGCAGCGCAAAGGACAAAGTGGCGCAAAGATGTCGACGACATCCGCATGCAGCCAGAGGCAGGCAAAGGCAGTCAGCCGAAGAGAGAGTAAAGGAGCCCAACAGGAAACGAGAGGTAGAGGGACAGAGAGAGAGAGAGAGAGAGAGAGACAGAGAAAGAGAGAGTAAAAACTATGTTTAAATTAAATAAGATAAAATCTTATCAAAATGAAAATAGTTTTCCCAGCGTGGCTGCCACACAGAGAAAGTCGCTCTCTTGGCCCGATATAGTGTGCAGGCTTACAATATTTCAATCAGAAATGTTTATCATTAAATACTTTTCAGGCTTATTTTTGGCATTTCTTTTGGCTTGTTTACTTACTGTTTACCCAGCAACAGTATTTCATAATATTCAATTCTGTCCATTTCTTCGTGGTATTGCTAAGGCTGAGGCTTTGGTATTGCTAGGTTGTCAGCCATAATGTATAAATTGAAATCAGTAATGAATGAAATGTATTTTTAGATGAATATTTGTATTCTGCAAAACATAAGCAGATAATATGCTTATTCTTCCGACTGTTCAATATTTAAAGCTAAGACTTACCAAAATATTATTTTCAAGGCGGAGGCGCAACTTTTTATTTACATTTTTATTTAAAAAGAACAGGTTAAGACCTTAAAATTGTGAACGCTTTTTTAGAGAATAGTCTATTTATTATTTACAATAAAACACAATTAAAAACAACATTTTTTTTAATATAAATATGTAAGCTTCAACAAATTTCTTAAATCATGGTTTCAAAGAAGACAAGGAAGAAGAAAATGAAACGATCCAGGATTTTTATATTATATCAAAATATTGTGAATCCATCTTTTTCTATAATAAACCAACTTGATATATTATTCTCAGCACGTAGACGAATTTTACTGAAGAGTTAATTCAACTTTTTATTGTATTAATCACGTACGACACAAAAAGAGAACTATTCACACACTGACTGGTATGCAAACTATTTTCACTTTAAACTTTTCGTCAGAATTACATAAAAACAAAAAGTTTAATAAAAATAACCTAAAGAATACACAGCTTGTTCACTAATTAAGCCAACCAAAATTTATGTGGTTATCCTCAACTTTTTTGTCCGCATATTTTTTTATTATTATGGGAAAAGTTTGCAAAAAAGTTGAAGCAAAATTGAGGCCAAACCAATCTGTGTGATTTAGCGGTATGGCCACAAAATGTGACAAAAAATTTACTGGCACCTTTGTGGAGAAGACTGGCCCCACTAAAAAGTCATTGATATGCAAAAATGAAACTGCCAAATGCAAATATGCCAAGGACAATCGTCGTCCCTTCAAAGCTATGCAATATGGCGCTGAAACATGACAATGACAAGTCAAAGGGCCAGACAGGCGGAAATGCTCTCCAAGACATGCCACGGAAGTTCCTTTCACACACACACATACACATACACACACACATGCACATACACACACACATACACCGCACACACAGTAGTCGGAATATGGAATCATCGATTGCTCAACTTCTGCTTGTACGTCCCAGTCAGTACTTGGGTCAGTCCCTGCGCAAGGTTCTTTGTTGTATAAACTCACAGGAAGTACGCACAAAGGTTGCACTTAACCCCGTCAAGCTGTTCCAGCTTTTATACGAGAAAGTTGCGACAACTCCAGGTGCTAAAATGCGTCAAATGCTGCTTGTAAAACTGAATAATGGATGAATTGATAGTACAATTTTACTTACAGCGCTAAAAGTATTTGTGTATATCGAAGACATACCCAATTACATAAGGGAAGTGCAATTTAAAAATTATGTCTACCCGTAAAATAATTTCAATGCTTCTTTTACTTTCCTCAACGATACTTCTACCGCTAAACATATTTAGTTGTGCATTGTGTTTTTTCTGGGTTTCCCCAAAGCTTATAGTAATTGTTGGACAATTCTACAATTATCAATTTAAAATATGTATCAACTCTGCTTACGAGCATCTGAATGTGAATCATCACTTCAGGTTCCCTGAACATTGTAGTGTCTTCCAAAAAGAAGTCACTGCGATCAATTAGGAATTCAGGTTATGAGCTACCCCAAATGTCAGACAGGAAATGTGCATCTTTCAGATAGTCAAGCTGGCTTTAATTCTCTTGGCTCTATCCAAAATAATTAAAAAATAGTGAGCCGCATCAGTGAGCTCTCCACGAGATGACAGACCATTTTGGGTGTTGAAATGTAAATGACCACGTGCAGTCTCTTGGTGAGAGTATTATTCGACCAGCAAGCAAACAGGAAATGGAAATCACAATCAGCTTGTCAAACTTGACTCCTGATCTCGCTTTGGTGTTGGAAGAAATGCTCTTAATGGCAGACAATACACATACATAATATGTTGTCTGTTTAGTATTGATAGGTAACCAGATTACCCGTCCCTGATCCCATTTTCTGCAGAGTCTGCTGTGATGAAGAGGAAGAACAATTCAATCGAACACTTCTCCTTTCATAGTCCAGCCCTGTGCAAGAGAATACAACAATTTTTGGGCTCATTTTTCTTCACAAACATATTGGACCTTTCCGATATCCCACCATAGCCAGGCATCTGGCTATGTTCATCCAAGCCTCTGGATGAAACACGGTTGCAGTATCCCAACCAGTCAAACTTGGCTGAAGTGGGTTTGCTAGAAGGGGCTCTCTTCAGCTCAAACCCTATTATATACATGGTGTAATTTTTTAATTTACAATTTTAATTTTATTTTATTTAATTGCTTCTAATTTTTATTTTTAATAACTTATTTTTTATAAGTTTGTGGACTGTTCTTAGTCTACATTAATAAATAAATAAGTGATTATAATTCCACTTAACTCGAGGCTGAAAATCAGTTTTAACTAATGATATATGTCGCTTAGATAATTTGTCAATAATAAATATATTTCACCTTTTCAGTGGCACTAACTGAGCTAATGGCTATCAGCACTTTAGCGGCTAAGGGTGTGCAGAACAATCAAGGAGCTCGGCAAGAAGGTCGTGATACCTGAGTATGTCAGTTAAGTAAAATAATGGGAATACTCGTACTACTAGTAGATTTGTTGAATTAAAAGTTGCGTCACATCACACAAATTGGTCTCGAGCTGTTCTTATCCACCCAGCCAAACTTGAATTTCCCGCCTGTCGCACATAACTCAGGCGGCTCAGGTTATTAGCGTAATGCAGCCGCGATTGTCGCAGCAGGATGTGATGGGGGCAAGGAGTCTATGGGAAGCCCGGAGCCAGGCAGAGCCGTAGAGATTGCCATGTGCATAAGCCGCAACGTGTGCAGCATATAACGCTGACAAATGGCTCTGTGAATGCCCTGGCGAACCGGCAACTGGCAACTGGCAACTTGAAACTTGGAACTGGCTGGTTTAGCATTTGCATTTGAAATTTATAAGCAGTCATAACTATAGACTCCTCCCCACAATCAGAGCCAACATCCAGCTGCACATCTGCAAACGAAATTTGCCATTATTCGCGGTTCTTAAGTAAAACGCGTGACGAACTGTGCCAAGAAAAATGCTCAAAATATTATAAGTGGGAGTGCAGAGAACCGCAAATGGAAGGTGATCTGTTAGGAATAATCTATATTACTGTTATGCTGTAGCATAATCCGTGGCATATTAAATTTAAAAACGTTTTTCATAGAAACCGCAATATACTCAATGTTTATGGAGCAATCGCAGATATATAATCGTAACCTGAGAACCCCTTCAAATCTTTAACTATTCATTCATGAAATATTTACTGCTCTTGGCGCACCAGCTGCAAAGATATTCCAGATGGCAAATATACTTCATCATGGCAATACATCTTAACTTGTTTGTGAGCACCGAAGGCCAGGTCCAATAAACTTGATTTTAGTGCGCAAATAAAATGCAAACATAAATATCTTTACGATTCAATGGCAAATTGACGCATAATCTATGTTTACTGATGACACAACAAAATTATCGACAGGATAAGAGTGCGACAACAGAAATATTGAAAGCACTTTCATTTTCCGTTTCACTTGCGTGATGACTAAAAGATGATGATGCGTAAATGTTAAGTGAAAAATTATCTTTGAAAGTTTTCACGAACAGACAATTAACATTCATTTCCCCTCGGAATCCCGCCGAATATGTCAAAGAATGAGAGTTAATAGGCGATAAAAAAGCACTATAAAATCATAACATTGTCGGTGCCCATAAAATAATGTCTATGCCAAATTTATACGTTTAATGTGCTTTGCTCAGTTAAAAATACAAATAAAAAAGCAGAGAAAAAAATGTTGCTTAATTCGACTACTATAATAGATTATTAAAACTGACTTAAATGAATATCATAGAAGTAAATTAAAAACTAAAAATGTAAGTTAGTCCTCAAAAATCTCAACATATTAAATTAAACTAGCAGTTCATTAAAACTTGTCGGCTTACACAACTTCAAACTGTTGAGCTAATGAAATATTCCTATATGAGATAAGGATTGCAGTTGAATATAGGGATTTTACTTAAAATGAAAATCGAGTGGGCATTCAACAAGCACGCATAAATATTTATGCAAAACAAATGGATATGGAGCGGCGCATAGAAAAATGGCAAGCTCGAGGTGGAGTACTTAAGCGCGGTTCGAGAGAGCAAGCACCTAGATTATATTACGGGAACGCATCGTATAAAATGACACGTTTTATCACTCGCACACCCACACACATGAGGAGGGTGAAACTTGAGCGGAAGCGGGAGCCGTGCATGCGGCCATTGTGTGCAGCCTTGCCACAAATGGGTGCATAGGTGCATGGGTGCATGTGGGGTGGCAAACCAGCCGTTGAGCGTCTGTGCATCGAGGCAGTTAAGCAGTCGGATCGAGTCGAGTGGAGTCGTGGAGTATATGGCAAGAAAGCACATGAACCATAAACCGCACTTTTACGTGCACAAAGTACGGTGTCACAGTACAATAAAAGTGCACTCAACTCCATTTCGTCAATATACATATATATAGATTTTAAATTTCAATGTCTTAAAGTGAGAGTATTAAATGGTATCTTTACTGCTCGTATTGCATCAGCAACTTGTGGGTTTGACAAATTGCACACCTGTCGTTACGTCAAACATGGTAAATAAGCAATTATTTTGCAGTATCTTTTAAATTAACAAACCTTGTTCTGCCCTCGTCTATTTACCTCTATCTAACTCAATACGACGGGGGTAGAAAGAAAGTGAAACGTTATCAGCGTACCGAGTGTCAGCTCTGTGGCAAACGGTATCAGGAAAGCAAATGGAAAATGTAAAGCAGAGTGGAAATACTGCAAAATGCTTGGGAAAAATGAAAAATCACAGACAGCAAGCGAAACAAGTCTCGAGGTTAGCCTCAAGGCTTTGAATAACATGCTGCTAATATAAACATTTAAGCATTTCTTATTGTAGTTTGTTTGGCAAACCCTGATTTGATTATAATATTTGAATTAAATTCAAAGTAGAAAAACTGACTAATATTCCAGCAAGATTTCACATTATAATTTTCTTATAATTTTGTAAAGCAGTCCTTGAATTATGAATTTCTTGCATTCTAAATAATGCAACGAGCAAGAATGTATCGTGCAACATGCACAGAAACTTAAACAATAATTTATTTAATTAACTTTCTTCATGTCGCTAGCTATTGCGCTTTTGACATCATTTGTTTGTGGTTCTTTCAGCAATGTTTTTAATTAGTATTACAAATGGGAAATACAAGTGTTGTGCACGCAATGCACAATGAATGTAAGAATGAAAAGATATTTAATTTGTGATTTATTTATTTATATAATTTCGACTAAATACAGTCAACAATTTTTAAAAACGATATACTAAAAGATGTGATAAATAGTTCAAATTATTGAAAGGATTGGGAAAACTTAGTAACTTAGTATTATTGTTATTAATAATATTATTAATATTACCATTACTATAATTATTTTTATTATTGTTAGTAGTACAAGAATCCAATCTTATTAGTATCTATCTGTCTACATTTAATTGCAATAATTTTATTTTGAATAACCCATACTTACTGACATGTCATCAAGTACACAGAGTCCCCACACAGGCAACACCCTTATCAAATTCTCCCTTCATACATATAATGTGAAATTTGGTTAATAGACTATCTAATACTGCCCTCGTATAAGCCAATTCGTCCATGACTGAAAATCTGCCCAAGAATCTGCTTTGATTACGAGCTTCTTGTCAATGGCAGCTCAGAAGACCTCCACCAGCAGCACTGAAAAAAACCATCAGCTACAACTACTGAGCTGGTCAAACATTTAGCCAACTATTTTTTGGCCAAACCCTAAACAGTTGTGCTACCTTGTGCAGTTGCGGGTCGCTTTTAAATTAAGCAGTTTGAAATGTTGCCCGCAGCTAGTGAAACGTTGGCAGACCGACCGCAACCGCAAACCGTTCCATTTCTCCACATCCGTGTGGAGTGTGCAATGGGAGGGAGGGATGATGAGTGGAGTGGAGTGTCACTGTTGTAATCGCTGTTGTAGTTGGTTGTAAGTCTGACAACAACAGCAAGGGGAAGAAGAGAGAGCAACTAGAACAAGAGCAACTGCAACTGGAACTGCAAATGCTGGGAAGATAGCAGCCACCAAACGATAGTTAAGAACTATGAAGCAGTCGATGGCCAACAAAACTACTATTTCCCAGCATTATTTTTGCTGTTTAGTTTTTTTTATGTTGTTACTTTTGTTGTTTTTTTTTTTTGTTTATTGCCCGTATTCATGGCTGGCCATTTGCCTTACGGTTAGCCAAGGCGAATTGGTCAGTTTGCCGAGCTGCCGTTGCCAGCCATTTTAATTTCACTTTATGGTTCTCAAACACAAAATCCGTTTGCCACTTTAGATATACACAGAGGCTGAGAGACTCTGTGAGAGAGAGATACCCAACCAGGTGTAACCAGGTCTCGTTTTTATCGCCTTTGTTTGTTTGTTGGAGGAAGGTTATTGTTTGAGTTTCTGGCTATGCTATAAAAAGTGAAATTAAATAGGGTTGCACTTTAAGAGACGCAGGGAGGCAACGTTTAGTCGAATCAAGAGCAGATAAATGAAGAGACCGGGCGTGAAAGGGATAGCAAGTGAGAGTAAATCATGGTGCATGTTGTAAGGCAGCTTATTCGAAAGCATTAAAGTGGAAAAAATCGGGTGTAGAACATAAGAACAAATAGAAAGACTAATAGCCAGACAAACTCAATTTTCTAGGTAAAAGCCAGAACCCAAGCAGCAACATAAGAAGCGTAACTGCTGAGATATACAGAAAAACCAACCCACCAAGTTTTTCAAGCCAGATCTCATCTTCATCTCTATGACAGATATTTAACTTAATAGAAGAGAACTTTTAGGATATTTAAATAACTGTTATGGAGCTCGTGCATTATAAATAAAGATTGGATTATTTAAAGGAAGATGCTAAGAGAGTGTGAGCCAAGTCCATTTGAAAATGTTCTCTAAGGAATTTAAGGTAATAAATCATTATATTTTATGTTGTACCAATTTGAATTCTATCTTCTTAAATGCTTTACACATTTCGGTCCAAATTTAAATACCATCTGAAAGGCCAGCAAAAATAATAAATCAATTTGGCCCGAGACCTAGCAGGCAACACATATATGCCAAAAGGAGGAGTATACAAATATATAAATAAATAAATAATCTTAAGCGCCATCTCAATTGTGGGTGACAATATTGTTCTTAATGATTTTTTATGGCATTTACCAAAAAAAAAAAGGAACGAGAGACAACGATAAAGTCAGAGATAGAGAGAGAGAGTGAGAGAGAGAGAGAGAGAGAGAGAGAGAGAGAGAGAGAGGGAGAGAGAGAGAGGGAGAGTGCGCGTGAGGTGGGGCAGGAATGCTGGAATCCTGCTGTTAAATCTTTTCGCAACGAATTGGTTTTTCGGCTGGCACAATAAAAGAAAAGAAAGAAAGAACAAACAAATGACAAAAGGAGCAGCAGCAGGACCAAAAATGTTAAAGCATATTCGTGTTGCAAAACAACAAAGGACATGAAAAGTGGGAGGGGAGCACCAGCAACGGAAAAGGGCTGTAGAAGTATATAGATGATGGGATGGACTTAAGAATCTGGAGTGACCTGAAAATTAAATGGCTGGCAAGAGTACAATGCAATTTATAATCAAGTTAAGATCTAATTGTTAATGCTAGAAGCAAGGGATTTCTTAATGCATCTTCTGCTAATTAAGCCGGCGTCTAACGAGCTACAAACTGCAAAAGCTAATTAGCTTTGAAGTGCACTTCAATTGCAATAGAAGGCATTGACAGAAGCGACTTATTTATATTCAGAGTTGAATCGAAAAAGCGTTCGATAACCGGACATCGTCAACACGGAATACCCACAAAAACTTCTCAACAAAATCAGAAAAAAATAAAAATAAAAATCAAGAAAGATATAAAATAAACCAAAGTGTGGCGTGTGAGCAATGTAAGTTCAAACAAAGTTACATTAAGAAATCAAAGTAACTTTCTCGGCTATGCTTTCAACAAGCTTCTGCTTTTTCTTGCACTTTTTTTCCATCATCAACTGCTTTTCACTTATTGCAAACTTTTGCCAGCCAACTTGCTGCCTGACCAGATAAAATTTATATTCTGTACACTGCCATACGATTAAATTGATATCTCGCCATACTCACTAGCTGACACATTTTTTCCAACTACTGCCATACTCTTTACTAGCACTCTGCTTAATGCGCAAGGGAATTCTTAAATTTTAAATTCTCTTTCTACATCTTGAATTGCATTTCGCATTTTTCTAAGTAGTTCTTCTTCGCTGATATTTAAACTGCTTTGATTACAAATTTTTCGAGTTATAAATCTTTTACACACTTCTCATTTTTTTAAAATGTAAATTTAATATTAAATTAAATTTCATCTAATTTTTAAGACATGTTTTTTTTTGTGTCGACTGACTTTAGTTGTCATTAAATAACTAAATAAATAAATCTACACAGTTTTAGAGCTACAAATACTAAATGTGAAAGGCATATTTTCGATGGGATGCCACTTGAATGAAGTAAATGATTTAGGTTTACTTCTTGATCATAAGTTTAAGTTCGATAGTCATATTAAATTCAGTGTCAACAAAGTTCTTCAACTTCTTGGTTTTATTAAGCGTTGGTCAAAGGAATTTGATGGCTAAGACTCTTATCACTTTTTTTACGTCCAATTCTGGTGTATGGATCTTGTGTGTGGTCTCCTCAATATCCGATTAACCAACGCAGATTGGAATCTGTGCTGTATCCATACACCGATAGACAGCTCTTTATTAAGCTTCCCTCCTTAGGTGTGATGTTTGTAGTTAAATCACTAAATGCTGAAATCGATTCCGAGAATAACTTTTTGCGCATGAACTTATGGTGGGGCTTAACTAATTCATAATAATTATTTGTTTGTGCTGATTAGGTTTTTTCTGGGCTTTCCCCAATGCATGCAACAAATGTTGGAACATTTTACATTTAAATACCCCCAGAAATGCAATAAAAATTTCTTATTTTATTAATTTAAATTTTATTTTGAATATACAGTTTTTTACTTTTAAATAATAATAAAATAAATAAATCAACAGTGTATTACGAAGTTGGGAATAGAAATTATTTAATTTTCTTATTGGTTTTTGTCATAGTTTTATAATGTTTTATTCATAAATATTTATGATGCAATGTTTTGTTGTCTTCTCTCCTTCAACTCTCTGTTGCTCATTTACTTTAAAGGCCAAAGCAAACGACAATGGCCAAATGATGCGTGTTATTTATACTTTGCCAGGCTAGAACACAAACAAGAAGCCAGAAACCTAAGATATTTTCGACTTTCTGGTCGATGGGCAGTGAGAGCAGCTGCAGGCCCAGTGCTTCCACTCGGTTAATTAAAAAACTTATGGCATATATGTATTGTGTATGTTTGTGGATTGACTACAACTGAAACGCGTTGCACACGAAAACTATGCTAGGAGCTCATCGTAGGGGGACTCATCCAATTGGGCGTCGCCTGCTGAGCTCGACTGGGATCAGCTTCGGCTGAGCCAGCTGAGCTGGTTCGCTTCGCATGCCACTCGTCCGATTCATAGAATTTGAATCCATGCCTGGCTGCCATTTCGTAGGCGGCCATTGGTCCCCGAGAGCCAAAGTCATAAAGCAGGGGCTTGGGTCGCTTCACATCGATGAAGTCCAGTACCTGCGAGAAGATGCGCCAGATCTCACACTGCTCATCGGTGCGCATGAAGAGCATTTGATTGCCGGCGAAGACGTCCAGCAATAGACTCGGAAAGTTATCGGGCACGGTTCTGTCCCGCCGCATAAGATTCAGTTCCGTTTCGCGGAGACAAAGATCTTGTCCCGACTGTTTAAGCATCATGCGCATGAAGAGCTGCTCCCGTGGCGACAGGCGCAGGACGAGCTCATTAGGAATGATCTGTTGACCATCTCTATGATCACAATCCATCGATTTGTACTGGACTCTCACCTCCGTTTTGCTTTCGTTGAGGGCTTTGCCCACCCGAAGGATGAACGGAACTCCTGTCCAGCGTTTGCTTTGGATGCGCAAAATGACCATGGCAAAGGTGGGTGTCAGTGACTCGTTGGGTATGTAGGCGTGTTGTGTGTAACCCACCTTGATGGGATCAGTCTCCATGCCATTGTTGCTATACTGACCCAGTATCACATCGCTCATGTCCAGTGTGGTGATCTGCTTGAGGACCTTCAGCTTCTCGTCTCGCATGTCCTCCACATAGTTGCTGTACGGCTGCTCGATGGTCAGCATCGCGAGCAGCTGCATCATGTCATTGGTCATGCAATCCCTGATGATGCCGAACTGATTGAAGTAATCGGCTCTGGCCAGCACCGGCTTCTCACACTTCACGCTGATCATAATCGCTGCAATATGTTTGTTGTTCCACGTCTCCGACCAGATGTGATTCGTGAAGCGCACCACAAACATATTCTGAATCACCTGTTTGCTCAGGTAGTGATCAATCATGTAGATCTGCGACTCCTTAAACGTCTGACAGAGCTGTGTCTGATAGGGTCGAAAGGTGAGTTCGTTCTTCGCAAAGGGTTTCTCGACAATCACACGATTCCAACCCGTAATCGTCAGGCACTTCCGGCTGACATTGAGCGTAACCTGATTGAAGACGATGGGCGGAATTGCCAGATAGAATATACGATTGGCCAGAGACATGTTGTGCTTCATCTCCTGTCGCACCATCGCTGCTGTGAGGTCCTCGAAGTCCTCTGGGTTGTCGTATTTGCCACAGCAGCAGTGCACATTGGTCCAAAAGCTGTTGTACTTCAATGGATCGCGATCCTTGCTCAGACCCATGTAGGGCACACACTTGATGCGATACTTGCCGAGCTCTATTTGGGTTCGACAAAAGGTGAATATTTTAGTACCCTGCGGCAGACGATTGTCCCGATAGAGTTGCCAGAGTGCTGGAAAGATTCTACTGAGCGCCAAATGACCTGAAGCGCCAAAAACCACAAATGAATAGGCGGTTTCATTGGTCGGATCGATAGGCAGCATTTCTCGGTTTCCAATTTGAAATTTTGTTAAATCTATCAAACTTGTATTTGTCTCCTTAAAATGTTGAACTTTAAAACGAAGTGACAGTCTCGCCTGTAGCATTATATCGTTATATCGTTGAGATCTAACTATTTGTTTAATTAGAAGGTAATCGAAACATTTAAAATATTATCGATTAGTGTTGCTGAGAAGTCTTTGCCATAATTGCTCCTAAATATCGTGTTACGAGAGTTATATATTATAGAAATCGTATATGGATATCTCTAAATTTCGTAAATAACTTAATTAAATGCACTCAGAATAAAAACTCCCTCTTTATTTTAGAAAGTCGGCCCAAAGACTAGATACATGTTCCTGTTATTATATAAAATGTCGATATATAAGAACAAACATTTATTTAAATTAGAAACGACGCTCTTCTATTTTTCGGATATAAGCTTCTTAATAATATAATATATTTTTAAACACTAAATATGCAATCCCTATTTCTTAAATTACTAATATCTAAAAAATAGCATAAGTAACAAAAAAACTTAGAGAAAAACTGGTAGTTTTATGTTCTAAGAACAAAAACCCTGCTATTTTTTAAAAACACAACAATTCGAAATAAAATGCCAAGTTAATTTCTAAATTCATCGCGTTTTTTTGTGAGTGTATGTAAAAGCTCAAGCATTTTTTAGAAATACGCTAAGCAGGGTATAAGAAAACAAAGAAATGGAATTCTTTAAAGTAGCCTCAGATATTAAATCGATTTCTAACAGCAACAATGTGTCCATCATCAAAGGCAGAATTTTACTTGAAGCTAAATTCCATTGAAGCGAGTTTTCTTGTGTGAACTAGCGCTCATGTCCAAAGAAGCTTTTCTAAAAGAAACAGCTTGCAATTCGCCTCATTCGCAGTTGCAGCATTTAAAACGCATCAATTGTTCATTTCTCAATTCTTAAGCATTTTGCCAACGGGTCAGCTTTCCCTTTTTACACATTGCTGCTGCAGGGCAAGAAGGGAGAAGGAGAGAGCAAAAAACATGGCAATAGCCTAAAGTCAGAAAGGATATGGTGCTGCAGGCGGCGAGAAACTAAGCAGACAATTGCCAAGGCAAAGCTGCACAGTTGCAGGAAGATAACAAAAATAGTGCTAACAGGAAGCGAGACGTGCTGCACCAGTTACGGAGGCAAAGGGGCAGAGCCAAAGAGGCAAAAGCAAAGCTGCCAGCTGCACAAAGAACCATAGGAGATTTTCTAGCAGCTATTGTTGTTGTTCTTGTTGTTGTTTTTTCTTGCTACTGCTGCAGTTGCTGCTGCGGACTCTAATTCAAATTCAATCATTACAAATACCCTAAGCTCCCATTCAAGTGCATTGAATGCCACACGCTAATAATGATGTTGATGATGATGATGATGATGATCTTTCTGCTGCTTCTGCTGAGTTGCCATTTGATTTGTGCACACTGTAACGAACACTGACGATGTCGTTTCGGCTTGCACACCCTGTCTACTATTTGGGGCGGCCTTGCTCAGGGAAATTTGGCGTGGGTATTGTGCTGCCTAAACAAACGGTGCTACATTAATAATTTCGTAGACAGGGAAGAACGAGGAGAACGGGATAAAGAAAGGGAGCCATACAAATGGAACGGACTGTGTTGCTTATAGCCTATCAAAAGTTGGAGAATTAAGGTGTTAGAGTTCTCCTTCTTTACCCACCCAACCTTGTAGGAATCTATTGCAATTTCGGATCCTACCCTATGAAGCCTGCGGTGCTACAAACCTAAGGTGCCTTTAATGATGACAAATTATTCCATTTTATACTTTTATAATTGAATCGAAATTAAATACAAAGGGGCAGTTCATGGTAATGGGATTCAATAGGGATATTATAACTTCATCTTAAATTATTGTTCTTATACTATTAATCTTATCAACTTTTATACTATCGGGAATATCAATACTTAATGCATGGACAAAATTCCATGAGCGCTTCAATTACCAATATTGCATCTCTGATGCCATCACATCCGGCTATGCCGTACTTACTAACATATCATCCTTGGCGATCCATCGATGTCAGCAGGCCTGTCGACGTAGACGATCTATAGGCGGTGATAATTAGAGTCAAGGTGCAAAATGGATACAAAGCGCCCACTAGGAAATATTGTCCAAATTTATAAGTATAGAGTATAATATTACTTAGAACTAAAATTCATTTTTTTGGTTGTTGTTTTTTTTCTTATACACTATGCCTGCTATGCGGGGACTTCAAGACACCGGGGTTGTTGTTATTGTTGTTGTAATTATTCTTCTGTGGTTGTTATTGTTGTTGTAGTTATTCTTCTGTGGTTGTTATTGTTGTTGTAGTTTTTCTTCTGTGGTTGTTATTGTTGTTGTAGTTATTCTTCTGTGGTTGTTATTGTTGTTGTAGTTATTCTTCTGTGGTTGTTATTGTTGTTGCGTTGTACAGCCCTGTATAGACGCTGGCAACGCTTCTCCGCTGAATTCGGCTTGATTTTATTTTTAACAAAATCTATAGCCGAGCACAAAAGAGATACAACTTTAAAATCTACTCACAATTACTATGCTTTAGGAAAATACTCACAACGAGGTATAAGAATAGAGGAAGTGCCACCGGTGGCCAGTTCCGTGGTCGATGGTGTATTGTGGTGTGGTACGCTTGCAGTATTTGCAGGGTACAAGTCGGTATGCACTTTTGTTTTGTTTGCCTTGCCGGTCCACACCACACTCGAAACACGTGAACTGCCAAATTCCCGGTAGTGAATCGGAATTTCAATAAATTTGACTGCTGTCGGGTGTGATCGGTCTTCAGTATTATGGCATTCGTAATATCGCGCTTTAAACTCTATCCCAGCCTCGGATGTTTGACGATTGTATTTTCCTTTTTTTTCCCACGTGCAAATTTTCACGTAAAACAACTAAATTTTCTGGCACCGATCTGCTTTTGCTTCTTGCATCGACAGCATGCGGAAGAATAAAATGCATTCCGAACACGCAAGCGCAGCCAACTTGACCGTTCAAGAGCAAAAGTTCGCGTTAGAAGGATTAAGAGCGAAAGTTCGCGTTAGAAAGATTAGGAGCGAAAGTTCGCGTTCGAAAGCTCTCTAACTCGCCAGTAGCTGCACCAGCTGTTTAAGTTTAATCTGCATGTTATGTGCAGTGTCTTGAAAAAAAATAGCTGAATATTCGCACCGTCACACCACAGGTCTGATCTAATTCTATTAGAAAAAAGATAAGAGCTGAAAAAAAATTCAAACGGATGCGAATAGGAAGTGCTAGCTACCAAATGTCTTTTGCATGAAAATTTCCTAGCTCCTTTCCATTCATATCCTCTAGGAGGTAAATCGATCGGCCCAGTTTTTCTTGATTCGAGCCTTGGCGCCGATAGGAGCTAGCTTAGAGCAAAAATTAGCTGCAGCTTTGCTCAAAGAAAAATTTCTTTTGATCACTTCTTGACCTATTTCAAATGCTCGTGTCTGTGACCGTAAATTATACGATCGCTGGTTTCTGTCATAAGCCTTTTTGAGGTGTTTATCTACATCAGCCCTGAATTTCTGAAATTCGTCAGCCCTGGGTAACCTAGCGGTGCTGTCTTTTAGCAATTCTAAATTTGTCAACAACTTATAATCTTTGCCATGAGAAATCATGTGTTGTCCAAAGACCATAAAATAGGGAGAGTAACCAATCGATTGATGTATAGAATTGCGAAGAGAACTGTTAATGCGACTTAAGAAGGTATCCTATTCTCGCTGAATATAGGCTCTTAAAGCTGCATTAATTGAACGATTCACTCTTTCGGCGGCGTTCGATTGGGGTGAATAGGCTCCTGTAAATATATGTTGAATACCGAAGGTTAGGAGGAAATCGTCAAAGACACGGCTTTTAAATTGAGTACCGTTGTCACTCACGACTATCTCTGGTACTCCAAAACATGGGAATATATTTTCATTCAGATAATCGATAATCACGTTGGAGGTGAATTTTTTTACGGGCTTCAGAAAGGTGAATTTTGAAAAGTGATCTAAAATTATGAAAATTCCAATGTGACCCTTTCTTGTGCGAGGAAACGGACCAACGAAGTCAAAATACAACCGCTGAAATGGTCTTTCGCTGATAATTCGAGCACCCATAGGAGGTTTAAGTGATCGATTGGGATATTTGGTTGTTTTACACGTATCACACTCGCTAATGTAATTACGCACATCAACAACCATTTTAGGCCAATACAAATGACGTCGTATTCGTTCAAGACATTTCGCGGTACCACAGTGTGCGGAAGATGGTTGATCATGAGCTGAACGTATGACGCTGTTGCGCAAAGACTCGGGCACTAACAGTTTCCATGAATCATTGCCGTGATTGGAGCTATCGTCAGAGAAATCTTTGCGATGATAAATGTAACCATCGATTACTTGATAGTCTGGCATCTTCGATACCTTAAATTTATCTCGCAAAGCACAGTATTCTGCTGACTGAAATGCTTCGGATTGCAGATCCACTTCGGGTAGAACTTCAGCATTTATGTTAGCAACCTCGACTACTGACTCAAACGAACGGGATAGGGCGTCAGCCACCACATTTTGGCTTCCCTTGCGGTGTTCAATACTGAAGCCGTAACCTTGGAGACTTATCGCCCATCGCGCTAATCTACCACTAAGGTCAGATTGGTCCATCAACCATCGAAGGCTTGCATGATCGGTGACTACGGTGAAACGATGTCCGTCGATGTACAAGCGAAATTTTTTAATACCCAGAACGACAGCCAAGCACTCCAATTCCGTAACGGTATAGTTACGTTGTGCTTTGTTCAATTTTTTCGACATGTACGCTATTGGGCGTTCATGACCGGACTCGTCGCACTGTGCAAGAACAGCACCTACTGCATACGAAGAAGCATCACACTGCACTATGAACGGCTTGTCATATTGTGGATGGATCAAACATGGAGCTGAGCACAATGCCATTTTGATCTCTTCGAATGCAGCTTGAGCTTGATCGTTCCAGGTGAACAACTTTTTACCTAGAAGTTCGGTAAGGGAAAAATTATCGAAGAGTATCTGGAAATAAAACGCTGGTACCATCCAGCCATTCCCAAGAATCGTCTGAGCTGCTTCCGAGTTTTCGGAATCGGAAACTCTTTAACAGCACGGACCTTTTCGGGATTAACCTGAAGTGTTCCTTCGCCTACTATATAGCCTAGATACTCTACCTTCCTAAGACAAAACTGGCTTTTTTGAACATTTATGGTAAGGCCAGCCTTTCGCAATTGAGTAGCAACTTCTGAAAGATGCAAAAGATGTGACTCAAAATTATCGGACAATACCAGCAAATCGTCAAGGTACACTAATACGTTTGATTTTAGCTGATATGGAATTACTAAGTCCATTAGACGACTCATTGTTTGCGGAGCATTGGTCAATCCAAAAGGCATTCTTTTGAATTGATAAAGAGGTCTATTTGGGACTGTAAATGCTGTTTTAGCGCGGGATTCTTTATCTAAACAGATTTGCCAAAAGGCATCCTTGAGGTCGATTTTCGAAATGCAGTATACAGGCGGAAGACGACTCAGCAGTCCAGCCATTATTGGAATAGGATACGCATCCTTAATTGTGACTGCATTAAGTTTCCGTGCGTCGAGACAGAAGCGCACTTTGCCTGGTTTTATGTGTAAGGTGATGGGAGATGACCAAGGAGAACTTGGGGCCTCTTCTATAACGTCCATTTGAATCATTCTGTCAATCTCCTTGCATAAGAGTTCTTCCTTTGCTGGAGAAAGAGGATAAAATCTCTGTTTGATGGGTTTCGCCTCGGCAGTATCGATGGTATGTTCGATTAATGTTGTTATGCCAAGCCCATTATTTTCAAAAGATGGAAAGAAATCAATCACAGCTTTTAGTTTGGATTTCTGGGATAACGACAAATCTAATTTAGTAGAGTCCTCTTCGAGCTTTTCAGTCTCTATTGCCGAAACATTAGTATCGCCAAAAGATGAAATCGATATACCAAATTTCTTCCAGAAATCCATACCACAAATAACATCTGTTCTAATGGAAGAAACTATAAGAAACTCAAGGCCAGCTTGGATTGAATTATAAGTCAGGGGTATGGTAATTGTACCAGCAACAGGCTGTGTTTGGCCATCGGCCGTACGGACAACGCCTTTCATTTTGTCGACCTTAAAGTTTTCTGACAAAATTCTCTTGGCAAGATATCCGCCAATGACACTTTTGTTGGCCCCGCTATCTAATAAGGCTAGGTAATCCTGACCAAAAATGTCAATGTTGATAAAGGGTCGAATATCATTGCTTTTATTAACAATAGAGTTAATTAAACATCTGTTTAGTGCTCGCTTGCTTTGCCAAAATTTCCGCATACGTAAAGAAGAACGAGATTTACATGAAAGTAACTCGTCCGCGTTAAATATTTCGGACTTACGCTTCTCGTACTCATGAACTCGCACATGGTATGGCTTAAATCGCAAGAGACTAGGTACTTCCGGGTTCAAAGGTGATTCGTCTGGTAGTTGTTTAGAGATAGCTGTTTGAAAATTTTGTGGATCCGAGGCTAATATCGGACATCCCCTTTCGGAACACGGCGGACATCCTTCGTCGAGTTTTCCGATTTCGGATTACATTTTTGACAGTTGGGCTTGTATGTCTCAGGTGTGCCACAACCGTAACAAAAAATCCGACGATGCTTCAGGCAATCTTGGTATCTGTGACCCTGTTCCTCGCAATTCCAGCATTTAAATTTTTCGGAGGATCGTACTACACAGATTTCATCAGTTGCATTAATTCCCTCTTCCGATTCATCTCCTGGAATTTGTTCGTGGAGAACGGTATTGACATTTCGTCGGTTCACATTTACTCGAGGCTGCTGCCTTGAATTAAGGCTACGAAAGAAATCCTCATGTCTATGACATTCCTTTCGCAGACTTGCTAAATCACGAGTTTCGACATGTAACAATTCGTGCTTTAGTTCAGTTTTGAGATTATGTCTGACTTCGATCGTTAGGTCGGTGTCCAACATAGGCTCACGCAAGGAATCGGCAATCGACAGAATTGCATCTAAAAAATCATCAAAGCTTTCGTTGTTGCCTTGTTTGCGACGACGAATTGCATCTTTGATGTCGCGATCAGTTCGCTGATCCTTATATCTCTCTTGCAAGCGGTTACACAGTTCAAACCAATTCAAGTGAACTGCACTTCTATGAACGCGCCAGTAGAAAGATAAGGCTGGTCCAGTGAAAAGGAGATGAGCAAACTGAACCAGTAGATGGAAATTCCCATTCAAACATTGAGAGGTTAAACAGTTCACTCGATATATAAAATCTTCAATTGGAATGTCATTAGCTAATCCGCTAAACTTGATTCGCCAATTGGAAATAATATTCGAAATTCTTTCGGGGTGTTCAACTACTCCATCATTTAAGTTTGCGCTAGCGTAAGAATTTCCAGGCCTCTGATTACTGTTATTTCGACTATTGCTGGAATTACTTAAACGTGGACGGGGTGGAACTATGTCATTCTCCCAATCGAGATGACTCTCATCACGAGTTTCCCGAGGTTGGGTAGACAATGACAAACTTCGAACGGCTGCACTTAACTGCTCCGTCATGGCTGCAGTCATACTCGCTTTAAAGGTATGTAAAGAATTCGCAATCAATTGTTGGATACGCTCTTCCGAGATAATATTAGACTCGGATGTAACTTTAGGTCGGGGCAAATCACGTTTTGTGTTTAAATTTGGATTTGGTCGGACGTTCGTGTTCGGTCTATTGCGTGAAGTCGATCTGGTGTTTACACCAGTTTTAGGAACCGCTCCAGAACTTGCTTTCGTGATACTAGTATGGTCTTTACCAGACGGGGTATTGGTATCAGTCGTAGTGCCTTCTCTTATTTGAATCATGATTTTGGAGCAGTATTGCCTACACACAGGACATGATTCATTGCTCACTAACCACTCTAATAGACACCATCTGTGAAACTTGTGTTTACAGGGTGTTTCTACAAATTCACTATCTGACTTGGTATCATTACAAATCGAACATATGACAGGTTCACTAGGGGTTGCGGATCTTAGATCTTCCGCGCTACGTCTGACAGCCATAGCAAAATAAAATGTCGGTAAAGTGGTTTTGTGGTCGGAAAAGTGAGATATATATATAAGTGACGAAATTTACTATATCGAAATAAACGCTGAATAATTAATAAGGACTTATCCAAAGGTCTGGCACCGCAGGTATGATTGACGGCGTATAAACATATCAGACTCGTACACAGAATTTACTATAAAAAATATATAAGAGTGTATATTACCCAATCTAAAGAGGAACAGGCCGAAAAACTCCAGTCTGAGCAAATCTCAATTTAGGTCCGGAATATAAATTATTATTATTTAAATATCGATTGCCTGGTTTAGGACCGACTGAAATCAGAACTAACATTCCAACGCAATTCGAGATTAAACAAAAGAATTGATTAAATGTCTAGAAAGTTTCTTTCGTTAGAAAAAGACTCTAAAATGAAATCAACTTCCTGGAACCACTCTATCTACTGGTCTGGCTCCGACGCTAATCAGAATTCCAGCATTTCCGAAGTAAACAGAAGGTACCGTACTGATTTAATTGCAAAATATAATGTGGGTGGAATATGGTTTCAAGAAAAGGAATGTGGAAAGGTGAGTTGGGAAGCGCGGGGTGTTCACCTTATCTTAGGATAATAAAGATTATCCTAGCAGTGATACATACAATGAAACAAAACCAATCGGTTTGCATTTGTTCGGAAACGACCAATCGGTCGGGCCCCACGTTGGGCGCCAATTATTATGTAACGAACACTGACGATGTCGTTTCGGCTTGCACACCCTGTCTACTATTTGGGGCGGCCTTGCTCAGGGAAATTTGGCGTGGGTATTGTGCTGCCTAAACAAACGGTGCTACATTAATAATTTCGTAGACAGGGAAGAACGAGGAGAACGGGATAAAGAAAGGGAGCCATACAAATGGAACGGACTGTGTTGCTTATAGCCTATCAAAAGTTGGAGAATTAAGGTGTTAGAGTTCTCCTTCTTTACCCACCCAACCTTGTAGGAATCTATTGCAATTTCGGATCCTACCCTATGAAGCCTGCGGTGCTACAAACCTAAGGTGCCTTTAATGATGACAAATTATTCCATTTTATACTTTTATAATTGAATCGAAATTAAATACAAAGGGGCAGTTCATGGTAATGGGATTCAATAGGGATATTATAACTTCATCTTAAATTATTGTTCTTATACTATTAATCTTATCAACTTTTATACTATCGGGAATATCAATACTTAATGCATGGACAAAATTCCATGAGCGCTTCAATTACCAATATTGCATCTCTGATGCCATCACATCCGGCTATGCCGTACTTACTAACATATCATCCTTGGCGATCCATCGATGTCAGCAGGCCTGTCGACGTAGACGATCTATAGGCGGTGATAATTAGAGTCAAGGTGCAAAATGGATACAAAGCGCCCACTAGGAAATATTGTCCAAATTTATAAGTATAGAGTATAATATTACTTAGAACTAAAATTCATTTTTTTGGTTGTTGTTTTTTTTCTTATACACTATGCCTGCTATGCGGGGACTTCAAGACACCGGGGTTGTTGTTATTGTTGTTGTAATTATTCTTCTGTGGTTGTTATTGTTGTTGTAGTTTTTCTTCTGTGGTTGTTATTGTTGTTGTAGTTATTCTTCTGTGGTTGTTATTGTTGTTGTAGTTATTCTTCTGTGGTTGTTATTGTTGTTGTAGTTATTCTTCTGTGGTTGTTATTGTTGTTGCGTTGTACAGCCCTGTATAGACGCTGGCAACGCTTCTCCGCTGAATTCGGCTTGATTTTATTTTTAACAAAATCTATAGCCGAGCACAAAAGAGATACAACTTTAAAATCTACTCACAATTACTATGCTTTAGGGAAATACTCACAACGAGGTATAAGAATAGAGGAAGTGCCACCGGTGGCCAGTTCCGTGGTCGATGGTGTATTGTGGTGTGGTACGCTTGCAGTATTTGCAGGGTACAAGTCGGTATGCACTTTTGTTTTGTTTGCCTTGCCGGTCCACACCACACTCGAAACACGTGAACTGCCAAATTCCCGGTAGTGAATCGGAATTTCAATAAATTTGACTGCTGTCGGGTGTGATCGGTCTTCAGTATTATGGCATTCGTAATATCGCGCTTTAAACTCTATCCCAGCCTCGGATGTTTGACGATTGTATTTTTCCTTTTTTTTCCCACGTGCAAATTTTCACGTAAAACAACTAAATTTTCTGGCACCGATCTGCTTTTGCTTCTTGCATCGACAGCATGCGGAAGAATAAAATGCATTCCGAACACGCAAGCGCAGCCAACTTGACCGTTCAAGAGCAAAAGTTCGCGTTAGAAGGATTAAGAGCGAAAGTTCGCGTTAGAAAGATTAGGAGCGAAAGTTCGCGTTCGAAAGCTCTCTAACTCGCCAGTAGCTGCACCAGCTGTTTAAGTTTAATCTGCATGTTATGTGCAGTGTCTTGAAAAAAAAATAGCTGAATATTCGCACCGTCACAACACGTTATTGGGGGCAGCTAATAGTCCAGTCACGCCCCTTTCGTTCTCAATCTCGACCCTTTTCTCGTTCTCGGCATCAAAATGATCCAATGCTCCTCATGATAGGCATATGGTGATGGCCCATTTTCATATCTATGGCAATTTGCGTTTAAGTACTGTGGACGAGCAATGTAACTCCTAAATGCCACTGCATCCTGTCCAGACACCTCCCTTTCTCTCTCTCTCTCTCTCTCTCGTCGTCTCTCTTTCTCTATCGTCTTGCCAGTGATAATTAAATTTCCTTTGAGCCTGCGGCCGTCTGCAAAATGCAATATGCCAAAACAAAAATCCAGTTTGTGCCACTGTCTGCTGCAGCTCATTGTAAGCGCACAAAAGAAAGCTGAAAGCCATTTTGTGTTTCAAATTGTAAAACACAAAAGCAAAACTACACAAATATATTGCGGGGAGAATTAGAATTCGTACGCTCGGCCCCTCGTTGATTTGAAAAGGATTTGTTTTCCTTTTGACCAATTCACTTAACTGTTAGTTGGGCAAACCTTGTACTTTATGTGAGCAAATATTATTTAATCCCACTGAGAACTAAAAACAATAAGCAATTTAGAAACTACCTTCAAACTTAAACTGTAATATTTGGCCAAGTCTCTTTGTTATGTTTTACATTTGCAGTACGATTAAGTCAGGTTATTTTTAGCACCATTAAGATCAATTTTGGATTAAATATACATTTTTATAAAATAACTATAAAGCTAGCAGAATGCGGAACTCAGGTTCTTTGGCCTTCTTTTATATTTTTATCCGCAATCTAAATTTAAAGGTGCTAATTTTGCTTCGTAAGCAATCAAATTAGAAATTGAAGCCTTGACTACATAAATTATGCCATCAACAGAGCAATTTATGAATAGCTTTAAGGGCACCAAAGGTTTGTGGCTTAGACCGGAAAAGATGCATGAAGGCTTAGGCCCAAAATAAACGAGTGCACAAGGAGTAAGCAGGGCGCTCAGATGACAGGATTTGGCAGCTTAGAAAACCTGGTCACCTTTTTTTTATTAACTGTCTATACCAACAAACCAAAAATAATATCAAGAAAGAAATGCTAACCTTAACAGGTAGAATTTAGCATACTCTTGCAACTCGAAAATTAAGCTTGCCACATTCAATTTTCGAAATAAATGTAGCAAAAAATTTACCGATATTTCTTTTGGGAGGTCTGATTTTAATTATTTTTGTTTTTTAATATATCAGGAGAGTTATAGCACTCGCTAATGGTATGTTTGTTTTTAGTTTGGTGCCTCACTTAAAAACAACTATATTTTTTGCTGTTTTTACTCCAATAAATCTCAAATCTCGACCGGTTTCGTAGTCAGGAGAATTTCACAGCGACCGTTAAAACGTTTTAAAGAAAAGTTTGCTTATCATAGTCAGGCCGATTGTTCTTATGGCAGCTGTATGAATTGGTATTCCGATCCAGCCACTTCTTATAAAATATAAAATGCTCCAAGTTTTATAAAGATAGTTGTAAAATTGAGAGAATGGAAACTGACAGACAGATTGACGTACAGATGGAAACACAGATGGGCAGGCGGTTGTTGCTGTATTGACCTCTCCAGGGCAATGAACTAAATGGAATCCGTTACAAGAGTATACAACAACAAACGTGCCACACGCCGAAAATCTGGTCTAATTCACCAACGTGTATTTTGCTTGGTTTTTTGCCACGCTTTTTGAAGCCTACCAAACGTGCCACAAATAATAGGCAGGCTCAACACGTCGCAAAAAGCCACGCCCCCTTTTGACAAAGCAAAAATGGGAGGCAGGCAGTTGAGCATTGAGATAATTGGCTTGTTTTTCTGGCTTCCGTCTTGTCTTCTGCTCAAAGCAGTGCGCCAAATGCGAAATTTGTGGCATTTATCAAACGCGTTGACATGTAAAGCAGAATAGCATTGGGGCACGTGTCGTATGCGCAATAATTCTGATTGTCAGCACTAAGTTGAAATGTGGCTGCACAGGTAATTAAAACTGACAATTGAGGATTTAACAGGCCGAAGGCATTCACGCAAAATGGATAATAAGCAATTCGATAGGAAATTTAGTTAATACACATGAAAATCGGCGTGCAATTTGTTGGAAAAAAATAAGACGTGTAATAATCAACCTGGCTTAAGCTAAAACATCAGATAACGTCTATAATAATATTTTTGAGGCAAGTTGAAGATTAAATATTATTCCAACTGAGATTTTGAAGCTCATCTAGCATTTAATCCTGGAGCCAGTAAATGCTTTAGGCAAACAAACAAATTCGAAAATGTCTTCGCCAAGACACACACGGAAGACAAATTGGCCATTGACCAATGACCTGACCTTAGCCGAAAGTATCTCAGATATGAACTCAATGCCATTCGTACTGGACTGCAAATGTTGGATTGGCTTGGCCCGAAAGTAGGCAACACACACACACACACACACACACACACTGAAATTTAAACACATACATAAATCACAGGAGCTTGTGTTTGCGCTTGGCCGGAAATGCCAGTGTGAAGAATGTGTATAAATATTCGGGGCAAATTGAAAAATGGAGGCGTCTTTAAAGTTAAGCTGCGAATGCTGAAATCACGCTGGCATTTTCACTTGGCACTAACCTAGCAGTTGCTTATGATGTGCGACAGTTTGGCAAATTGAAAATGCTGTGCACAATGCGAAAGGAACAGTTTTGCTGCCATTGTGTTGCTCATAATTGCTACACACACACGGACAGACAGACAGACAGAGAGACAGACAGACAGACAGACGGACGGACAGGCAGGGCATTAAGATCATAATTGCCAAAAGACAAGGACATAAACTCGGCCCGGGCGAGACACATACGGTTATTTGGAAAGCAGAGATTGAATTACGGTAGCAAGTGCCAGATGTTTCGCTTCCTTGCAGTTTATTGTGGTTTATTTGCTTTCATTTTCTTGGCTCGGTGGCTCACATAAAATCTAATTAAATTGTTTTATTGCATACAAGCAAATGGAATTCCTGGCCGTCTGCCAGCCTCAAATTGTGCTCCTCCATCTCAAGGAAGGAACATTTAAGCCACCTACCTGAAGAAACGCTGGCAACAAAACAATAACAGACTTGGGTCACATAATTAAACACAGACGGATCAAATTTAAGCGCATTTGTCACTAATCTTTTATTAGCCTCTGTCGTGCAGCATTCCTCCACAAAGCGAATACATTCTTATTATATGTTGAACAACAAGTGTGCAAATTCTTGTGGCAGTTGTACACAATATATAATATGCTCCTTCGCCCTCACCGATTTCGGTATATTTATTTATTTCATGTCGACTAATATCTGTCGACACAGAAAAATATAAAAAATTAATTAAACTTAAATTTAATAAAATTCAATACCAGCAAAGAACAAAACATTTTTTTATTCGATTTATTTGATTTATTTGGGGTATTTGCATGTTACTGGGGGAAAACAGAGGAAAACCTCAAACAGACGAAAAATATAATAATTTAAATTTGATAAGATGCCAAATCACAAATACATGCGAAAATGATATACACGAAACAAAACGTTTAAGATTGAGCTCTTAACATATAATTTAATTTAATTATATTATAACAGATACTGCTGGGCAACAAAAAATTGGTTTAATACTAAATTGGTTTTGTCTTTGACCTTGCTCAATTTTAATTTCTTTAATGCTTTTTCACGGCTCTTTTATGTATTTTCTTTTTATTTGATGCGACATAAATTTAATGGTGAAATACTTCTCATCTCTCGATACAGAAAATTCCAAAAATGGAAAAATAAAAATTAGACTAAATATAAAATTGAATACATAAAGGTAAATTATGAATGCAGAACAATTTTGTAAGATTTCTGTTTGTTGTTAGTATAAAAAAAGTTAGTAAGATTAACTGTAGATGCCCAACAACAAACGCAAGCGAATATGTTATTCAATTGACCAGATGCTTAAAATTGTGCTCTTAGTGATATTTAATATATTGCTATCCAATAAAAACAAATTACTCCTTCGTGTATTTTATTTTATTCGAAACGACTTAAATTGAATACCCAAAGAGTCCTATTCTCTCGATACACTACAATTAAATTTTCTTTTATTATTACAAATATTGCTGAACAAAAAAAATTACTTTAAAACTGAATCTGCTCTTAACTTCGACCTTGCTCAGTTTTATTTTCTTTAATATTTTTTTATAGCTCTTTTTGTGTATTTTCTTCTAAATTGAATGGCCAAAGGCTTCACTACTTCTGCAGACAAGTGGTGGAAATAATCGTCGTCAAGTTTACAGTTCGAAGAACTCTCATATTCACATGGCTAATCAAATAGCTGTGCACAAAATGATTTTTAGGATTCTTTTGTCCCGTATATATATTGCTTCAAATTGATCGAGTAGTTACTTAAGAGTCAGTCATCATTGAAAAGCAATTTCAAACTTCTCCCAGTATCTGCGAAGGAAAACCGCAGCATGGAGCCCAAAATCCCAAGACGAAACATGAAAGTTAAATGCTCTAAAAATGTGCGAAAGCAAGTTGTGTGTAAGTGAACATTAACTTGGACTTAAGCACCGCTTTGGAGGCTTTAAAAACACACACAACTTTAAACGTGAACAATGAAATTAATTGTCATTATCATAAAGCAAAGTGCACGTAATGTTTGGTAAAAGGCTCGTTTCAATAAGCTCCCTCCCCGTCCACTTTATCTTCCTGCTGCTGCCCTCTTTATCGTTGTATTTGGCGTCTTGTTAGTTAATTAATTTCTTAAATAATTCATGAACAAACTGAAACAGTAAGCCATTGTGGTTGATGCCACAGCTTTGCCACAAACCATTGACAGCATCCAAAGTCACTGCCCGAAGTCCCATGTATTTTTGGCTTTCTTATTTGTAGTCGGAATCGGTATCAGGGCTGACCTTTCCGTGGCAGACAACAGTTAATGCTATTAAGGCGCCCAAGTGTGCAGCTTATTTTAGCATAGCATTTAAAGAATCATCTTGAAACGGGTACTTGCCATCTAATTGACAGCTGTTACTCAACTGACAACTGTCATTGATTATGACAGATGATGAGTTGGGTAAAGCCTCAGACTGATTTGAGATAGGCATTTTGAGCTAAGGAAAGCAAAATGCTTCAAACCGTATTTTTAAATATGCATAACTTAGCATATATAGTTAATATTTTGTATCAATGCTTTTGCATTCAAATGTTTTACTTAGCTGTCCCTATTCCATTATGAGTCTCCATTTTCGTTAAGCTTGATTTAACAATTAATTAAAACATAAGACAGACTATATCCACTTTTCTGCAAGCAAACTAATAAATTAGGAACAAGTTAAAAAATGAATAATCTTCATTTCTATGTTGTTGTCAACATTTAACATTTAAAAATAATATATTTTCATAGAATTTTATTCTAAGCACAAAGCTCTCTTTATATGTAAACTGCTTGTGATATTGATATTACCATACAGTTCATAACAATACGAAATTATCGCAAAAACACGAAAACACGAACTCTTAGCATTTGCAACATACTTTACAAATTGAATGAACAGAATTGTGTCCCTTATGGCAACACGTACAGGCAACTAGTTTACATTCCCTAGACATTCGAGAATGTAAAACATATTGATAATGGAATCAGGCTATCAATATACTGCGTAATACATAAAATATAATAATATATAAATATATACATATAATATATTTTCAAATTGGTTGGTTAAAATGCCTAATTTAAGTATCAGAAACAAATAATATGTAAGTTCATGCATTACTTAAGCATTACGAAATTTCTGTATTTATATATTAAGCTAGAAAGCAGCAACATTATTTTCTCTTGCTTGCCTTCAAGCTCGTTACCAAAAATAAAAAGCGCACATTGCAAATGCTAACGAAGAAACAAATTCGTTAGAAGCGGAGAGGAAATTCAAAGCTCATTGGCATATCTACCTAATTTTGGTTCAATGCATCAGGAGTTTTCCTGATAAGCACACACGCGAACGCACACAGTCACACACACACAGGGTCAAACAACAGATTATGCAGTGGAAAACAGGATTCACCAACAAAGTATGTCAAAGATGGAATTTCATTTGTGCCATAAATGCAACAATATACATATAGACATACACATATACACGCACATACATGTTTGTGTGTGCTCAAAAATCGATTTGTCTGTGGCAACATTGTAATTTGCGGCGCTTTACAATTGCTTGTTGACTTCTTGCGCGAACTTCAAAAATCAATTACAGAACAAAAACACAAAATGCACAAGACAAAAGAGAGTCATTAAAGAAGTTCAAGGATTTAAATATTACAATAGCTTACATTTAAGAGAAACAGATTACTTTTCGTATGCTACACTTTTGTTTGTATTTTCTTTTATTTATACAAATTTTTGATTAACCAAATAAAAGTTACACATTAAATTTTATGAACTTAAAAATGAATAAAAAATGACAAAAGTAAAACATAAGCGATGGGTACAAAAATATAAACATTTATTTCAATGGTTGATTTTAGCAAAGATAGTTCAAAATTTTGAAGAAAAAAGGTTTGCAAAATAAAAATTGTAAATTAAATGCAAATTAAAGCCACTAAATAAAAAAAAACGAAAATTATGTTGAATAACTAAAATAAAATGTAATGTGATATAAATAAAATAAAAACTCGCGTTATTCAAATGTAAAATGGGGCAATATTTACTGCAAGGATTGAGAAAAGCCACAAAAACACAATCAGGCCAAATACATTGGGAAACACTTACAAAATGAACAATTTATGCGTATATATACTTTTCGACGCCATTCAACTGTTAATAACAAATGGTAGATTACAAATTGTAGTCCAAATGTATTGCGGTTTGTCAGATATTCTTTATGGTCCTCTGTGCAGTTGCATGTATTCGAGTATTTTAAGTATTTGCTAGCTGGGACAATTCGAAAGTAATTTGCCATAGTCTGTGGCTTGAAGTCATTTTAATTTTCTTTTTACGGTGCCACTATTGGTGCCAGAACAAAGGCAAATAAAATGTGAAAGCATTTTATTACCCCAAATACATGAATACTAAATACAGATATATATATATATATATTTATGCAATGGCTGAGTGTGAAATAATTTTGGAAATCTACATTGAGCCAACGAGTAGGATCCCGGATGGTCAGCATGAGGCCTGTGTGCTGAGGCCTAAGCCCCGAGGCGATTAGTCTGCAAATAATGTCCTACATATGAATCACAGTTAGGAAGCTGGCAAGTTATGAGTCCAACTGTCAGTGTGTGGGAAAACTATGGGGAAACGTGTGTTTATGAAGAAAAACTGTTGCCAGTCAGTTGAGGCTCTATAAACTGAAATACCCCAGCCCAGTTGCAGTTCCTAGAGCTGCTCCCTGTTGACTGTTTTTAAAAGTTTGCCTTTGTTGCAAGTTGCAAGTACACTCGAGTTTATTTTGTGTATTTTGTCTTATTTTGTCTCAGATAGACAGACAGAGCAAACATGTAGTCAGTCAATTGGGATTGTTATTATGAAGACTGCTTGTGCGTGTTGCAGGAAGAATAATTTGTTGTGGCATGCGACTTAATGTTAAAACTTTAATTGGCTCAGACCAAAAGTACAGCAAATACAACAAGGAAAATTTGTTGACGATGAAAAACAAAACACCGACAAGAAGGAGAAGCTTTGTTTGCCTGTTATTTGTCTGGAGTACAGGCATTAAGTTAATAATTTGAAGACATTTCTGCAGAAATTATATGGAAACTGAAAAAAACAAGTCAGCTTCCACTATCATTACACTCACATTTGCTCATAGCAAATCATATATGAAGCGTTTGATAATCTTTGATTAACTTATTTGGTTTTTAAAAACACTATTAGAGACTATTACAGACTTTGTTATTACATATGTGGATCGTATCTGAAATTACTTAATACTTACTTTCTTACAATTTTAAGAATTGATATCTTTATTTATTAATGGTATCTGTTTGATTTTGTCTTCCGATATAATATATAATTTGTGTAAAACTATTAAATATCTTGAGGTGATGGAAATTGGAATCCTTAAGTATGATTAAAGTTGTCGCATTAACTATAGACCACAATATAATTGAAATTAACTTAACAACAAATTGTTAGTTACAAATCATTGTATTAGTATTAAGAGTATATATAATTGTAAGCTCATGATATCTATTATCTCTCAAATGAACGGACAGACACAGCTTATAGTGCTGATCAAAAATGTGTATTGACGGCAATATTATAATATCCTCGCAATATTTGGCCACAGGTGAGTTTCTAGATTGATTGTAGTCCTTACATATATATAGTATCAATTACTATATTATATGACAAGCGCATTCTCAAGAACCTATTATTTTGTTGAAAACTTATTTACTTAATCAGCGCTCCATGGAAATTGGCATAATTATGGAATAATATCTGATAAACACAGTGCCCAACTACCAGAAAAGTAATTTGATTAATATGCCGGCAAGGCTGTTATTGAGTAACGAGCACTTTGCGTTCAACTGCCTTTTTCTTATCCATCAAATGTGCTTAACTCATTACCTTCCGGAAAATGTGACACACATCAGAAAGCTTAATTTGATCATATGCTTGTAAGCCCTTCTCCTACTCCACCTCGTCCTCCACTCTCGTATTTCCATTAGTTTACTTAAATATTGTACACACATTTATCGATCCGTGTGCCTTCAATTTCAACAGGGCAAAAAAATAATTGTGTTGCACCACCCAGGAACAAAGCCACAACTTACTTTTTCGACTCCAATGAATGACTAATGTGTTTATGGATTGTCATTTTCAAGGCCGTGCGCATTGTTTGCTGCTGCTGTTGTTGCTTTCTGTTGTTCTGATGACATGCAAAGCAATTTGTTAGTCCGACTCGGACTTCAATCCGACGCTGACACTATTTCTATTAGAATTTGTCACATTACAAAGAGAGGGAGGTGCGATGCGGGCAAAGAATCAACAGTTTGGCACTGGCAGAGAGCCAAGAGCCGAAGAGAGATAGAGAGAGAGAGAGAGAGAGAGACACTGCACTGCTTAACCGACGCCGAAAGAGTCGTTCGTGTTCGTGTTGATCCGACTCGGTTTAAGGACGGCAACAGCAACAGCAACAGCAGCTGCTTCTGTTCAATTTTCATTTCAGTTCAGTTTCACTTGCAACGTTGACACGTTTGGACGCGTGCTCTACTTGCGACTGCCAGCGCACCATTCGTACGTGTGTGTAGTGTGTGTGTGCGTGCGTGTGCGTTGCGTTACTGTTGCGTGTATTTGCCGCCGATGTCGCAACAAACTTCAAGTTGAGCATTATCTAAAAGTCAAATGCCACAACTGCCGCAGTCAAATAAAACTAAATTTGCCTCACATCTCTCGTCGTCGCCAATATTCAAATTGTAATTTTTGCCAATCTCAAAAACTAAACAATTCACTTTGAAATATTTGATTGAAATTAGTGTTTGAACTGTGCACTCCAAAAATAACTGCAAACTGCAAGCGATAGTTTCCACAAAAAATGTATTTATAAATTATCAAAATATATTCAAGAAGCAGCAGCAAATATTTTATAAATTATATATTTATCATAATGTTTGTGCAAAATTCAAATCCACCACAAATTACCAATTATTGCCGTTAAATTTGGAAATCAGGTAAGCAGCAAATCACCAAAATTGATTACGTTACTAATTGAAATGTGGCACATTTTACTACATTTAATAGACTGCTTATTTGGCTGAGGGCCTAAAATGAGCTAATAATTTTACTTTGATTTAATTGTGGCTAATTTGTGGAAAAGTGTCTGTCTCCTTTAAATTATAATTGTGTGCAGCCATTTAAGAAAATATTCTTCCATCCAATTAATTAATAAGGTTCATAGTAAAGACTTAAACTGTCTGTGTACCTGGACACAACTTAGATATACACTCCCGGAAATTCGGGGAGGATGTACTAAACCTAACGGGACCTTGTTTACTCTGTTTATAACGGTGTTATTCTTCTAACACTGTTATTATGCTTTGGAACGCAAATTCCGTTCGTTCTTTTCCAAGACTTTTTGGGTTTCTTCCTTTTTATGGCTAGTTTGGGTGCGAAATTCGAATAAAGGCAGTCACTTTCAAGTCTTCGGTAAAGGTAAGTAGGGCGTTATATGGAATGTCTTTGAATGGAATTCATATTTATTTAATATTTTATAGGTAGAAATAAATTAGTTGCACACACAAATTTGGAATGGAAAAGAAAAAAGCACTCTAGCCTGAGGGGGCTCCTTGCTTACAAGGAATCTAGAATGAGCAACAGACAAATATCAATTAAATTAAGTGGATCGGCATCAGCAATTGACAACATGTTAAAATTAAGAGAAAACTAGAACAAACAATGCCAAAAAAACCAACAGCAAGAATCTGCAATCTTTCGAGCTGGATACAAATGCTGCGGCATTTAATTCTAGTTGATTTAGTTGGTTACAAATATCGAAACATCGTGTTCAACAAGCTTTATTATGAATATAAATTCACAGACGGCTTTAACGAAGGTGCATCAAATGTCACATTAAATTCTGCAAAAGAACACATGTGCTGGACTCAGGAATGGCAAAATGTGGTATTTTGTGATGAAAACAAATTTAATTTCGATGGTCCAAACGGCTTACATTATTACTGGTACGCTTTAGAAAAGTCTGAAAGATTTTCCCTGCTTGAAGCTGTGGTGGTGCTTCACTCATGATCTGGGCTGCATTCAGTATTCGCAACAGGACCCGATTTGAAAAATGTGTGCGGGGACACCGGTTCCGTGGAGTTTAAGTGGGTAATCGACAGATTGAGAAAAAACTTTTACAATTGTATTTTCAATTTTATAAGGAATAATCAAATGCCTTCGGCTTGGAGCCTTGCTATGAAATCATAGACAATATTTGTATGTTTAGCCTTTCTTGAAATGGATGACGTGTAAGTCTTTGGCTATATATATAAATAAATCTATTTATTTTATTTTGTACTACTAATTTTTTCGTTCATGCTGAAGGTCTTGTAGATAGTGATCTAACTGCTATTAGAATTGAAATATTAGTTGTATTTCTAATGTATTATAATTAAGGTTGAATGAATACATAAATAAATATGTATTTTTAGTTTCGGATTATTTATTTATTAGATTGTTTTATTGTATTTAATGTCGATCAATATCAGTCGAGCCAGCTAAATACAAAAAAGTAAATAATAAAATAAACTAAAATGGCTAAGATTTAAATTTTAAAACAAAAAAGTAAAACAAATTTGTAGATTTCCAGGGGTGTTTAAATGCAAAGTTGGTCTAACATGTCTTGCATGGATTAAGGAAAACACAGAAAGAAGCCAACCAGTACAAAAATAAAAAAGAGTTACTATGAATTTGATAAGAAGTCCAACTAAAGAGGGGTGTTATTGAGACAAGACGTTTAAAATTGAGTTCCTAATGATAGAAATAGATTACTCTGAAGTAATCACATGAAACGCTTAGGAGAAAGTGGAAAGAAGATAGCATTTACAAATGTCACCTTAATTTGAATCAATCGATTATCGATCGCTTAATTTATTATACAGCAAGTGTTTTTTTTTAATAATACTGCTTTTTGTTTAAGTTTGAATGAAATTGAAATGACATAAAATCTATCCGGCAACAAATAAATTTCAATTCCCGTTTTGCTTTTCCAAAAATCATCTAAATATGTGAATGCCAATTTACCGTAAATGTATATAGTGTCAAGTCGTTCAAGATTTAGTTGTGAAATGTATATTTTCTAGAGAAATAAATATAAATATTTGTTAATTCATATTGATTTTGAATACGAGTAGTAAATACGAATATCTATCTAACAGAATTTTAAATGCGAAAATGAATTTTGTTTACTTTGCAGCCTTTTAAAAATGCCAATGTAAATATTTGTGTGCGTAGAATTCAGCACGCTAGACTAAATTACAAATGGTGCCATAATACTTGTAAATATATATTTAAATAGACTATAATCACAATATACGTTTTAAGCTGCAAAGTGAAAGACCAAGCACACCCAACGAAAAAAATGCGTACCTTTATCTTTGAGCTTAATAGCTTTAATTAATTAAACAGCACAGCTCCCGGAAGTGCGGGCAGCAGCTTCGCCTTCAAATGCTGCCATGCCCCCAAAGCAGGGGGTGAGAGAGGGCGGAGACAAACTCTTGCAACAGTTGTGTCGTCTTTTAACAACATTATGTGGCTCACCTTGGCGCAGGAGGAGAACGTTTCGCACAATCAGTCAGTGCCAAGGCACGCAACCCCCCCCCCCCCCCCCCCCACAACAACCACCTTCCCCTGCCAGGCTCTGCTACCTTTGCTCCCAGCGCGTGCCACATTTATACCAATTTAAAAAGCGCGGCATACTTCTGCGGCAGCCGCTTGATTATATATTTATTTGATTTTTGGCTCGCTGTTTTACGACAGTCTCCGCCCCAAGACTACTCCCGTCTGTCTGTCCGCCTGTCTGTCTTTCTGTCTGCCTGCCCTTCCGTCTGCCTGTGGCTGGTTTATGTACAGTGTTTGTCTTGCCCACAGCATTTACATAAAATCTAATCAAAAGACATGCACATTAACCGCCGGCGGTCTCATCAAATTTTCAGCATGTCATATGTGGATGCGGGTTTGCACTTATCTTTCAGTTACTTAGATTCAAGGCAATTTTGCCTACCCTAAAAGCATACTTAATAATTTAGCAAAATATCTGTCGTATCAGTTGGCAACCGCTTACACTTTTTTATTTGATTTTATTGTTTATTTCTGATTTCTATTTTTGTTGTCTTTAGCGATAAACAAACAAACAGAGAAAATATCTAAATATTTAACGACAGACAAGGTCAACCACACGAAGCTTATATACCCTACACAAATTTTGAGTAAGTAGTATAAGGAAAACGTTTTCTAATTAGCAATTGGGCATAGATTTTAAACGAATTTAGGCAGGAATTTTTAGCACATTCACAGTTCAATTTAGTTGATCAGTTATTTCAACGAATTTGGAGACAGAATAAGTGCTTGTGATGCATTTTTTAACATAAGCAAATTGTAATGCTTATGCTATTTTCCGACATGCCAAAAAGTCCAATAGTTTTATTTTTAAGTGAACTTTAATAGTTGACATGTTCCACTTAATAAATTGGATTTTAATAATTACAATTTCTCTGTCGTGTGGACGATTGCATGTCATTTGAGTTGCACAAAAATGCAGCAAGCATCCTTATTGTTAACCCGGCACAAATTGCAAAAAAAAAAGGGGCAATATTAAATGGACATCAAATTAATGCAGTTAAGCTGACGTCTCTGCTGCCGTCGTTGCGTAATCAATAAAATATTTAATTTTTAATATTTAATCTTTTCAATTAAATTGCCCATGATTCACATGACACTCGCTCTGTGCATTTTCCAAATAGTTGGGCTGTCGGAGCGAAACCACACGAAACCAGCATTGGTAAACCGTAAATCGTATTTATTGTTTAAATCAATTATACTGCATATTTAAAAATAATCAAATGTACAAATGCAGTTGCAAGTGTTGCTGCACTTTATTGTATTGTATTCCACTTCAGCTGCGCTTTAATGTACTATCATTTGATTCGATTTTTATAAGCATTTTCACTTAATTTGAGATTAAAAATCATGGTTAAATCGAATCGAAAGCTTAATTTATTTTACAAAAATGTTTTCCGGTATTCTGTCACATATTGGTGTATTGACATTTGCGGCATGTTATCGGTACTAATTGAAACGTACAACTAAAAAGTTTGATAATTAAGTCAAAACCCTTAGGTCGGCCATAACTGACTGCAAAATTATCTGATATCAGTTTAATACCAGCAGTTAATACCGCTACAATGTTTTGATTCCGACAAGTCCCAAAAAGATGACTTATAATATCAGTTCCAGTATTTGGGCTTACAAAAATTTTGAATTTTGTTTCGGATTCCGATTTTGAATTCGAATTATATTAAATTTTAATTCACACTTTATTATCTTAAGCTTAAGCTTACTTTGCTTTCAATTTGATGACCATTAAAATCCCAAGAGAGCGTTGCAGTTTTTGTAATTATTAAATAAACCTCATTAGTCCCCGATTATTTAGAATTCACAATGCGCATACGCCAGGTTGAATCCAAGAGCCGCATAAATTCTACTCGCTGCACTCAGAGTGCAAATTCAACAAAAAAATCGCATACAAATATCAACTTACTATTGGCAATCGGAAATCAAAAGCAATTATAGAATTACCCAGCACAGAAAATCAATCATAATTATAATTAACTGCGCAAGCATAAAAATGCGCACAACTGATTAAGTCGAAGAGCCATCGAGGTAATCAGCATTTAATATAAATGTTCAAATAAAATGACAAGTATATGCGAATTAATTTTAAAGGAACATATTTTAAATTAATTGAAGGCCTGACAATCAATTCGACAATCAATCCACCAATCAATCAATCAATCAGCCTGCCTGATGAGTGCCAGTAAAACAAAATGCCAGCGAATTATTTGCAGAAATGAAAGTTAAGTACGAGCATAAGCTGTGACAGCAACCGAATTGTGTGTTTTGCATAATAATGCCTGTGAATTTCAGATACGTTCAGCAGCTACGTGCCACAGAAGCTGAGCTCAACTATATCTGTAGGTATCCATTTAGCAGTCAACCGCATACCAGTTACAAATTAGCGAGAGTAGCGAACTAGACGGAAGCCGCAGCGTTGCCAGTCGATTGCATGTTCAACCCGGGGGCATGGCAATCTATTGCCGCGCTCAGACACATATTTCCCGTTTATTTTGTTTGCATTGAAATGCGGCACTTTCATTCCATTCTGTGGCGCTGAGTCTGCAATTGATATGGAAAAAAAGTCCTTAGCTAAACCCAAGCGCTTTTCAATGGTTTTGGGGGAATTGACACAGAGCTCCTGGGGCAAAAACCCCTGAGCTTTTGGCTATTTGCCGTGGCTGCCACATCTGAAATTTAAAAGAGAGCCAAAGTATCCAAATTGTCAACATTGACGACAATTTTAATTACAACACAGGCCGAGGGTTAAGATTGTCAACAGCAAAAGTATTGCGTACTTACGAGGACCCAGCATTTTCTGCTTACCAGGCAGCAAAATTTGTTAAGTAAATGGAGCGTTTTGCATGTCAATTGACATAACATTTTGAGGAAACCATCATAATCCTAAGCAGTTTAGCCTTCAGCTTCGAGCCCCAGTGGAGTGGAAAGTTCGACGTCTGAGTTCAGTTGGGTCACTCTCTTGTGATTATGATAATTAGTATATTATGCAAAATGCGTCCCTCGTATTTCCGCACGCAACTCATTCATTTATATAAATATCTCCGCTTCTGACCCTTTCCCGTTTGTGTCATGAACTTTTCAACTCTTTTATTCGCTCTCGCTGCCTTGCTCCCAAGACAATGTTTACTAATTAATAATAAAAAACTACAATAAGGATGGACTAAGGGGAACTCAAAGTAAAAATAATAAATTTATTTATTGTGATGATTGTGTGAGTAAACAAATTACAAAAGAAAGAAAATATCAATTTATTATGATGATTGTAAGCGAATCGGTGGATTAATTAAATGAAAAGAAAGGCTTTGCTTGAGTATTAAAGAAATGAGCAACCATTAGAAGACTTTTGTACTTTTACATTAATTATAAGTGAATTTTCTCCAGTTGTAAATGATTTTACAACAAAAGTCAGATTACTCCATTGTTAACAATTCACAAGATGTGGGAGACACATAATTAATTCATTGAATTGTAAACCCATTGAGGATTAAACAATAAGAATGAAATGCTAGGAATACCGAAGATTAAATACACTTACAGAACTGAAGAAGACTTCTGTGCATTTAAATTTATTGGCTTTTCTCTAGTTTTAAACGATTTGACAGCAAAAGTCACAAGTTATGAAACACATTTAATTAATCCTATGAAGTTAGTGTTTTCATGTAACATTTAATAACAGCACTTTAAGAAGATGGAAACATTAGAATAAAATGCTACGTTAGAAACGCCGAAGTGTGCATACACTTACGGACTGGACTCCACCTGCTCACATCTGAACTTAATTGTTATTTAAATAAAACCATAATGCCTATTGAAACTATTTAATGAAACATCCGATTTTGAACATTTCGTGCAATAATGTGGGGAGCGCAATCTTAGATATCTTTGAATGAGAATAAAGTTTGTCGTACAAAAAATCATCTTTAGACTGACGTGTCCTACAGACAGTCAAGGCTATTTTGACTCGGTTATTTATGCAATTCAAGAATATATACAGTTATATATATACAGATATACAGTTTGTGTCAAAATTATATTACTCTGTGCATAGTTTTATATATTATTTCTTAACATCAAAGAACTGAAGAGATATAAAGACTAAGGTTTCAAAGATGATCACATAACCTACATTTTCCACAGAACTTTAGCGCAGGTGGTGAACGCCTTTCCGGGTCGGACTTCAAATTAATTGTATGCTTGCTTCTCATTGTGGCTGCCGCATAGTGGGGCACACATAAGAAATGTTGCCCCATCAATCGCCGCTCGGCTTTGTGGTTGCTGTTGCTGTTGGCAGCTGCTGTTGCACTTTGGTATATAAAATATGACCATAGCGTCGCAGGACAGTCAAAGGCAACTCATCAGCATCTGCCATGAGGCAGGTTAATTTATGGACGCACATATGTAAATATATTTGATGCACATACATATATACATAATCGCTTTATTTTATATAGGTTAGCGATTTTTGATGGGAAAAAGAATATGTACGCATTCTGATTTTAATTGCATACTTTTCAGATAGCTTTCACACACAAACGAATTTATGGAATACAATTTGCATATTTTACTTGGTAGGAGGCGAATTTTCAAAATCAACATGTGCATTTGTTTATGCACTGAACCCATCTAAAATTGCCTAAAAGGGTATAATTAAGATATGCAAATGTATATAGCATCCAGAACGAAAGATCCACCAACCATAAGCTATTTAAATATTTTTTATCAGCATCAAATATCTGTGTGAACATGCCAATCTCAGAGAATAAAAAAGCGCTAAAGACTTCCGACTTATTCCGAAAATATAATCTCTTATAGACCACGCGCCCATTGATTCTCTTTCATTAGATCGATAACTCCTCCTGTTATGCGAATTTCGATACAAATCGATTACTGATAGTAATAAAGGAGACAACTTTAAATATATAGTTTTCTTATTTGAAATATAATGTATGTATGCAACATTAAAAGATATAGTTACAGTGTAGTTACATTTGAAATATTATGTATATATGCAAGATTAACATTAAAAGATATAGTTACAAACACGAGAGCACGGATAAAAAACAAAAGCAAGTGAAAGCGTACGTACATATATGCGTACATAAAAATATACAATTAGTGAATGTTTCAAAGTGTTAATTATGATGTCTAATGAGCTTGAGCTCTCTCGCCTGAAACTTGCTTACTGGCTACGCCCTTTTAGATGGTATTTTAATGTTATGGATAAGTTTGTAACGCTTTGGAGAACACTTCTCCGACTTCAGGAAGCATATATATAATTGATCAGCATCTGTGATAATTTTTATTTGTTTATGTAATATATATTATATATACTCACAAAACTTTGTAAATATCCACGCATTTTTGCTTCTTAAATTATATATACGTATAAATCTATTTCATACTATTAAAAAGGAAGACATTCTAATTAATTTATCAATTTAATTTTTTGTTCATGTTTATTTCAAATGTGGAATAATTACTTCGTAGCCAGAACCAATATAAAAATATTTTTTTTAAGACGCTCAAAAACATTAAAATATTCGAAATTTGAACTGTGGTCTGCAAGAGTATTTCATCTTCAGTATGCCAATGACAGCCGTTCTTTCTCGTTTTAATTTGAAGTCGGCTGTATTTTTCTGCCTCATTCCGCTTCTCTATGCTAAGTACCCACTTTGAAGCAACGCGTTCGCTTTAATTTGTCGGCCCGTATCCACATTTGTGAGTAGACGTGGATTACGGATTGAACGTGGAGAGCACGTAGCCAGCAATTTTGCTTCTGACCCGCATTCCCCTCAGTTACACTTTTAGCTTGTCTTTCCTCTATCTACCTTTCTCTTCCTCACTATTCTCCGACTTCGGCCTATTTTTGGTGCTAAAACGCACGTGGTTGCGATATCTGGAATACCAAAAGACCACATATGTCCTTTCAAAACGTATTTGTAATGGCAATGCCAGGGCATACTCTGCCGACACCGGCAGATTTCAGATTGTAATTGGTTTTGCTAGTCAGAAATTCGGCAAAGCAATTGGAAATCAAATTTCGTCAGCTCAAGAGCGAAAAACGTGGAGAGTATTGAAATGAAATGGACAGTCATTAAAACTGTGATTAGGTTGGAGTAAAATACGCACAGGTGTTTTTCATAATATGCCAAAAATAATTACATAACAGCTGTTTGATATAGAAACTTAATCCAAACAATATCTACATTAAACAGTTGCTGAAAACAATTACAATTACAGCAGTGCGTTAAAGTTCATTTAAAGCTTAAAGTTCACATGAAAATTATACAGCTCAGGCAAGATTCTACCACTTTCCAGTAACCATTTATTTTTTCAATTGAAACAATTTAAATAAAACTCAATGCCATTTAACAAAGCAGCCCGCACTTCAGGCAGCCAACCATCGCAGGATGGGGACGACATAAACAAAGAGTTGATTTTGCTTTTATTTGCACGGTGTGGTGACACTCTTAATAACCACAAACACCATAAATAGCGTCACCTAACCGCAAACAAGAAAAACACCAGAGCTCGACGGCAGCCAGGTGTTCGACGGCAACTGAGCAAGCAATTTCCATGTATATCCATCAAATGAAAAGAAAACATGAACCAGAACATGGCTGAGGCCAGAACTTAAGGCGGGCCGCAAACCTCAGTAAATCTTGAACCCAACTAATTTCCGCAATCAAAAAGTCACTTGCCTTACCAGGGCGTATAAGTAACCAAACAACCAAACAATACCAACAGCAGCAACAAAAACATCAACAACTATGGGGAAAACCATGTAACGCCCGGCATTATAAGCACCTTAGTTATAACTATCATTGTTCATGTGGCTATGAAGGTTATCTGTTCGCTCTTTATTGCCCCTGTTGTCTCATGTGTCATTTAAAAACAAAAACACACACACTCACTAAAAAGAGCAGCCCTCAGGACAACGATGGTGTGGTGCGGGGGAAGGAGGGATAAGGGAACATATGTTTGCCCATTTTAACGATGACGTTGCCAAGTTGTATGGCGATAGTGACACCTAGCCATAGTACACCTATGTGTGTATTGTACACAGATGTGTAGCTGTGTAGTCGTTGTATATTGTATATAAAAAATACAATAGGGTCAGAGCTTCAGTCACTCAAAGTCCTGCCCAGCTTGTTATGTATCCATAAGCCAAAGGACCTCACATCATCGCTCGCCCCGACTCCATCTCTACATGTTGCTACAATGACACCTGGCTAAAGCGATATCAAATTGATTAGTTTAGCAGAAGAATGGAAAGCAATTAAGAATCTTACATTAATTCATTTTTGTCTGACTATGTTATAGAATTTTTTTTTCAATTTTCATTTAATCATTTTCTTGTAATTTTGAGCCATTACATTTTAAAAAGAAAGCCTTATTTTAACTTGTTCATTTCTTAAAATCTAATAAAATACCAAATTATTCCTTATACAAATTTTTATGCACTGAAGAACCAAATTATTTAGCAACAAACTTAGATTTACTAATCTCATAATAACTATTTCTGCTTTACTCACAAGACTGTAAATTCCGGAAAACCATTTATGCTATTTGTAAATATATATAGAAGAATTGTGTTCTGCTTTTAGTCCCCATATTTTCAGAGTAAGAACATATTTCATTTATTATTATTTACATTTATAAACAAATAATAATACAACTAATAATATAAATAAGTACACAATCGATTAGACCTGCATCCCTGCTAGTGATTAAAATGTTTGTATACAGGAATGAATTTATTTCAAGATATTTAAGTTCCAGTTCAAAATTGTAGCTTAAGCCTGTATATCCCAGTTCGCAAATTTCAGCTAGTGTCTCTGAAATTTAACGATTTCTTGAGCAGCACATAATCCTTCCCCTTGCTTCTGGCTGTTGTTGCAAATATGGCAAACAACTTTAGGTGCGCACACAACCAGTTAAGACACTCAGTCTGTGGGCAGATTTATGTTGTTTGGCCAATTGCTGAATTTTAATTGGATATTTGGGTCTGGTGGCCCAAGTGTCTGTCACATAACAATAATTATTTGCCAGTTATTGAAAAACAATTTCCCTTTCGATTTCCTTGCATTTTTCTGCTGGCTCGCAAAAGTTTTTTACCGGAAATTGTTGCAATTTATGATTTAATTTATGTTCCTTTTTTAATGTTGCCGCCCGTTAGCTTCGATGGCTGCCACTGCGATGTGCTCAATGTTGCATATAAATGCACTGATTATCGCGGCACGTTGCACACCACGCCCACGCCAACGCCCAGTCAAGTTCTGTTAAGTGTTGGGGCGTTAAAAGGATGCGCATCGAAAGCGCCAAAGATAAAATGACAATCAGACTGTCTAGCTTGGGTAATCAACTGCTAAGTGGGCCAGAACGAAAGCAATAAATATCAACCAGTGATTGTTTCCGAACATAACAGAGGTTGACCTTTCAGTTTTATAAGAGCTGCAGAACGCTACAGGAAAAGTATATACACTGATACACAATTGTCTAGTTACCACACTCAGAATAAAAGCCGTCTTCAAACATAGAAAATGTCCAAAGGATGCTCACTTTATTAATAAGAAATTGTATTTCTAAATAGCAGACATTTTCTTTTCTCAATTCAAGTGTAGATTTTTTATTATGGAATATATATATTAAAATTTGATATATACAACAATTTTAGATAGCTTATAAATTCACAATCAAAATCAAAATATTACCATTTTGCATTCTTACTCTTCTAATCCTTATTTGAATTATAGAAATAAATATAAATACAAAATATTTCTGAAAAATAGAAGAAAGACTTTCCAGTTGTAATTATTTTATTGCATACTGATTATTAAATATTTTTAAAAATCCAACAAAGAACTCTAGTTTTCAGGGCGTTCTTCAAGGTCGATTTTCATATTCTTGTTAGAAATAAATTTCTTAAGAACAGAATAAAAATTATAGTGTTCATGGCGATTTTCTGAAAGACCGATTTTGTTTCTTAGTGCAGTATGTGATAGAGAGAGCTAGGATATTGAAAACACAATTAAAGTGTTGGAAAACCTTTTTTTCTTCTCAATGTATAAGGAGCAATATTTGATAAGGAGTACTTTAATGTGTTTAATGAATTTAAATTATATCCAAAATTGTGCTGACAGCCCATGACAGCCTTTTATATTCGCACAGCTAAGGCTGAATTAAGCTGTAATCTAAGCTATTGGGTTATTCAAATGTACTGCTCATAATGCAATAAACATATAAAGGTGTACTTGTCTCATACTCAAATTTCATTGAGACACAAAATGTACTCACAATCAACTCTAATATCTTTGCGCTTAGGCAAATTTGATAAAATTAAAATCAAACGTTTGGAAAGTGTCACGCAAATGTGGAGGGATCCCCCAGCTTTTGGAGGTAAAGCTGCCAATGACAGTGACAGACTCCGCTCTCCCCCACACCGCCATCCAAGTGCTCACTACTCACATTGATTGCAGCCGCATGTGCGACTCATTTAAACAGAGAGGAACATGGTGAATGGAAAATGGAGCATTCACCGCATTTTGTTCAAATTTTTTTATGACACTTTTTCTTTTTTTGGTTTTTTTTTTTTGGTAAAGTGACATTACGTACGAAAAAGTGAAAAGCATCATTTTTATGCGACACACTTGAAAAGGTTTTCCACTCATGTTTTTATGAGTTCAAAAGACGAAAGTCGAAACCCAAAAATTGACTCAACCCCCAAAACCCAACCAGCCATTGCTGTCTGTCAAAATGCAACCATGCGAACACATCCTTTCTCCCTCTGTCTCTCTCTCTCTCTCTCTCTCTCTGTTTGTGGCACTGAAACTGTTTGCGCCAGTCGCGTCAGTCGCGTTGTGTGCCCAAACAACTGCCAAATTGCGCGCATATTTTATGTCAACGGATGGGTAATGCCGTGAAGTATGCAACGCAATACTTTTCGCTATAAGTTAATTGCGTAAGCAAACGGCATAGACTATATAGACAGAGACAAACATATTACACTCGGAGAAAATATTTTCCTAATTTTTTAAACATGCTTTACTTTTGAATTAATTTATTTCCCAAAAAGTAAATTGCAAAAATTAATTCTTTCTAAAAACCATTGTTTGCTTTTCTTAATTTAAGGTCAGTTTTGATAAAATTTAGAAAAAATATGTCTAATTTTCCGGCTGTGGTTTTCTATGTGTGTATAAAGGAAATCTGGTACTAGCTTTTTGTTACTTATATTATTATTAAATACTATAAATTTAGATTTCACGTATAATTTGTATATAAGTTTACTTAACTTAATTTGCAAAACCTTATGATTGTACAAAAATTATTTATTCTTAAAATAAGGGCTTACATTGCGATTTTCTACAAACATTTTCCATTATTTATAAATATATTTCTGAAATTTGTTTTTGCAATTTTCGATGTCGGGAAGGCCTTTTCAATTTAAAAAATAAACATTTCTTACAATGAGAAAACTTTCTAATATCTAGGGCGGTTTTTTTCAGTGGAATTTTTTTGAGTGTCAGAGAGAGAGAAAGATAACTTGACAGAAAAGTAAGGAAGCAATTGCGAAATTTCATTTTATACATAAATACATTCGACATAAATATATAGTATATATTAATATATATATATATATATATATATGTATATGTATATGTATGTTACCATACCTTTTAAACGTGTACTTCAATTGAGTTGAGGGACAGGTGCAGGGGCAGGGCCAACGACAAGAGGAAAAGGCAAAAAGTACTTGTAGTTCAAGGGGCAGGAAGTGCTTGTGTAATTGCTGGGCAAACAAACACTCAGGGACTATTTGAGAGCACTCAAGCAGACTGCCGGCTCTTTGAGCCATCCATTTCCCTTAAGGACAGTTACAATATTTTGCGAATAGACATGTTGCCTGCGTTTGCCGGCACAATTGTTAATTGGGCAAAAATGATGACTTACGAAATCGTTTTCGTCTTCAAGTACAAAATAACTTTTTTAATAACAATCTTAAGATAAGTGAAATACGACAAAATAAGAAAGGTGCTTGAAGCACCTAACTATTCAACAGCTTGATGAAATTTAAATTATATTGTGCAATTCACATACTTCCATCAAAAGAAGCAACAGAGCTATGAACTCTTAACTACAAATTTAATTTGGCTTTAAAGCTTATGACAGTGTGTTATGACAAGTGTGGATGGGTGTATGAGTGTTTGGCTGCTCTGGGGTCTTATCTATAAATAACAGTTCAGCCAACAACCGCCAATTTGGAATTTGTAAAAACTTTGTCGTTCTCCTTGAAAACTTTGACTGACTGTAAAATTCGCAGCCAAAGGCTTTCGTCGCCGTTTTCAGCTAACTGGTCTGGTAAGCCTCTAACACACACACACACACCCACGAATACAAACACACACGCACCCACACACACAGCCATACACACACACACTTAAGGCAACAACTTGACGTCATTATGATTAAGTTGAGGCAATCAATTGATTATGTGTCTGCTTGGTTGCATGTATCCACAAGTATGAGCTACCAATTTCTGAAGGATCTCGACGACAGGTGAATCCACCTAATAAATCACTTGCGCTTCAGCCGTGCCAATTAATCAAAAATGCCTTTAGCCCAAGCAATAGACAAACTCCCATTACACAAAATACCATGGAGTTTGATTCTCAATCTTAAGCTGCCGCATAACGTTGAACGATTAATAAAGTGTAAAATAAAAAGTAAAAAAACCTTCTACAAACCGCTATAATTAAGCCATCAAGCTGTTGACAGACTGACATAACAGCGTCTGCAGATAATTTTGTATTTTATTTTTAAGCAGAGTGCAGCTTATGAGCTGTCAAGTGCCTCGAAACAAAATGAGTGTGGAAATTTTGAAATATCTCTTAATAAAGAATTCATTGAGCGACAGCCAAGGGGCTGTTGAGCCATGATGACGACTCAGAAAGCCTGATAAATAAATTGATGAGTGAATAATACAACTTAATTTTAACAGTCCCAACTGCATTATAATTCAACATTAACTTCTCTTTCACACACTTAATGCGAGATTTATTTTCTTAAATTTATTTTTACATAACATATACATAGCTTATCAATAGCTAGAATACGCTGGATTGATGTCAAGCTCAAATTCAAGTACCACTTCAATTGTTATGTGATGCCAGAGAATTTTATTATCAGGTTGCACCCTCTTTAACATACAGAAGCAAAACAAATTAAAGTGTGTCGAAAAAGTTAAGCCGTGCCCAAGTCTTTACCTATCATAAGTCGTTAAGGTCTTAGAATTTATCTTATTATATATGCCTATATCGAGTCGACTCCTGATACTGATGATGGGTAAGATAGGTATGACACAGTCACAACACAATCAAATATCGCCTTAGCAAGAAAACACACACAGTAAAAAGAAAAGAAGCGCTAAAGCTTTGCCAACTTAACCTAAAATGCTGACGATTAACTGACTCTTAATTCGCCTTGTCTCTGTGTGATAAATGATTTCAAGCTCTTGATTGATAGATTGCCTTAATTGTTCAGTTGCTCTTTCTTATAGCCCAACTGCTGCAATAGAAATGTATCATCAATAAAGAGCACCAAATATTAAGATAAATATAAAAACGCAAGATAAATTGGCTAAGGCTTTCTAGATCAATGACTTAGGCAGTGATCCAATCAAAGCCGAAATGTACTTTCCTGAGTGCCAAATACACACACACACACACATAGACTGGCATTACTTATACGCCGTGTTGTGCCGAGTGTGGTTTACACTCGAGTGCCGTTTTTGCTGAAGTAGTTTCGTACTTTGGGTTAGCAAGTGCATAAATTAAATTTAACAGAACAATTTTTGACATAACAAGTTTTTAGCTGCAAAAAGTACGCATACGTCCCGTTGCCATCCAGGGAGTCGGAAATCTGGTTAGCCGTCAAGCTTGTGCTTGTGCTTGTACTGCAGCTCTTGCTGCTCCTTGGCTAGTCATATATTTTGCCAGCAAAACTAATGAAAAGAAACAGCAAACAGCAAAACACTAAACTGCAAACAGCAAACTACAAACTACAAATGCACTCGACAAGGCTGCTGAAAGATATTTAACTCGATGTGCAGCTGCTGCAAGTTTTGGCCAAGCGTATTGGGATTTAAATGGCTTTCATGCTCACTGAATGCCGCACAGCTGACGATTAGCTTTCGCCGACCATCGTCGCAATGTTTGCACAAAATCGACCAAAAAAGAACAGGCAAACTCAAGTCAAAGTTGTTGCCATCTTTCGATCGATAAGAGACTTATGCAAAGTGCAGCGGAAATTGAAATTGAATGGCGCCGACAACGCTACTACTGCCAACAAAATGCAGACAGCCTTGGGCCTGGTTCCCTTCTTGGTACTTATTCTCTTCCAGCACTTGGTCTCTCACACTCAGGATGTCTAAGGCCGAGCATTCACTGTCTGTCTGTATCTCTGTCTGTCCGTCTGTCTGTCTGCAAGTGTCAAAGATGTCTAACGCTTTTCAATTAAATTCAATTTATTAATTTCAATTAAATGCGCTTCAAGTGACCGCATCCCAAGTATCCCAGCAAGGAGTGCAAAAAAAAATAAAAATATTCAAGGAAAAAACTGTCAACTCAGCTCACTGAAGCACTGATGCAGAACTCAACGCCAAATGTGTTATCCAGATGCCGCCCAGCCACAGTGGCCTTCTTTGGTTGTTAAGTGCAAGGGAGGCATTTGATTGATGTACAAGTGTGCCACGGAGCTCAAGGGAATTTCTGCTATAGGAAATGAGCAACAAGCGAAACACACTGCTGACTAAACAAACGCGTTTAGCCCGTTACACAAAGAACTTCAAATTCAAAATAAATCATAAATCGACTTTTAAATACGCTTTATAACTTAAACTTTGTTAGACAACAATCCCAGAATATTTAAGTTCAAAATTTCAGAAACAGCATTTATTTATTTATTTCTTTAATGTCAACTGAGGCACAAAAAAATTAGTAAAGTAAAAGATAGATTAAATTAAAAATAAAAACTAATAAAAACCAGTTCGCAAAACATTTATAGAGTATAGGAAAGTCAAGTTGAATGTGATATGATGTGCCTGGTACAATTAAGGGAAACAAACATTATCATTTTCATATGTCAAAATCACAGCAGCTGTGGTTGGCTTTTTTGCGCCTGACTTGTGGCTAATGGCTTTTTTAGGCGTATTGCCAACGTGTAAGGAAATTTTTATATTTAATGTCCATAAAAAGTCTACGAAAGAAATGCAAAAAACACTAAAAAACCAAATGGCGAACGAGATGTGTCGAGTAATGCCTATGGGCGATAACCATAAATCACTTACACAATGATGTAAATAGTGTCGTAAAATCTACGACAAGTCACCTGCATAGCCATCTCAATAGAAAGGTCAGTTCAGTCAGTGTCAGTAGACATCTGAACAGGACAGTCAATATAAATATATATACTATGTACAAATACTGACAGTGTCAGTGAAGACAGAATAGACACACACTGAACACAGATCCAAACTGGGGACGCAAAGACCGCAATAAATCGTCATTGTGGTTTGGGCTGTTGGTCAAATTAAAACATTTTACCTGTGCTGTCAACTGCCCGATGTTGACAAATTAGAGGTTTTTCGAGGTGTGGCACCCTCTTCCATGTCCTGTCATGCACAACTCCCCACCCAGAGGGCATTTGCGGTGCGAAACTTTACAGCCAAGCAAACGCTCCAGCAGATTATCGGTTAAATAAATAGACAAATTGATTTTAATGGAATTGAATACACAGGGTCGAGCAGGGAGCCCAGGCGACCAGACGCCCAGGTTGGGATATCGTTGTCTCCATGCGCACGCCATGGACACGGACACAGATAAGGACACGGACAGGACAGTGACCCAACCCTGTTGAGCAAACATAATTTCATGTAATTCTGCCTTGGCTTGCTTTCCCACTCTCATTTTTATTTACTAGCCCAGTTGCTGTTTCTGTTGCTGTGGTTATCCTTATTGTGGTTGCTTCACAGCAAATACATTGGGGCCTGCTTTTGGCAGCGTGATGGACACTTCTGACAATGCCAACGGACATATGAAATGCCAATCATAAGGGTTGCCTCGAAATGCCCAAAAATTGCACACGTAACCGGGAATATCTAATGAGAATGACCGATATGAATATGAAATTTCAAATAAAAATACCAATAATAATATAAAGGTGTTTTTTCATGTTATATCTATTGTAAGAAAGCTTGATCAATTTAGCTTGCACCCCCTCAGTGGCAGTGACAGACAAATCAATAAATCCTCGTTATATCTCCAAGTGTAAGTCGATAAAACTTCGAGTTACCGCATTTGTAACGTAAATACATAAAACAAACACATAAATAAATAAAGCATGAATACCCTTCTTGGCACGCCCATGAATCTGTAACAGCTTTTAAGCTAGAGTCCCAAAACAAACTTAACAGACTGTCGAAGCAGTTTTAATGAAAAGTGCCTTTATTTTGTATTACATTAACATTTATTTAAGCTTATTATTATTGTAAATTTTATGTTAAAAAATAAAATATTTATTTTATTGTAAACTGTTTGACTTGCTCTTTATTTGAAAACGAATCATTATTGTAAAATTGATTTTCGAAAATAAAATCATTTATAAATGAAAAGCCCTTTTTAAATCAGAATTTCTATTAGTTCTTACACCTCCTCTGAAAGGAGGAGCAGCTCAATGTGTTACAGCCATTTTCTACTAATTAAAATGAACTACTTACACAACTATACCAGAAAGACAATAACCTTTCCATGTGCCATCTTCAGGACCAATTTGGAATTTTATGGTAGACGCTTGCAGCAACCGAAAAAGTTATTGCCCAAGGATTAGTTGTCCTAAGCTCCTTGAAATTGAGGTGATGTTGGGGTGGGGTCGAGGGCACAACTTTTAATGACGTGCTTTGTATGCGAGTGCGTGTTACATGTTAGCCACATTACCAAAGGAGCAGGAGATGACAATTTTCTGAGTGCGAGCTGTACATGGTATATGGTTATTCTGTGCTACTCTTCTTCTTCTGCGTCGGGGAGACCACGCCACGTGCCTTACGTGGATGCAACGGCAGCTCATGCAAAGGGTTCAAGTTTTCGTTTTTAGTACCATCTCCAGCTAATATTTCTCGCCGCTTGGCCCACATTCTTCACTGGCTCACATCCTTATATTCTCACATCCTTGCTCCTCCATGCTCACACAAATAATACAAGTTTCACTTAATTGCACTCGAAAAACTATGCATGTGAATTGCACTCAACTCGAATGACAAGTGCGGTTGGACTGGGAATTAGATTCAGGCTTGGGCTTGGATTTGGGTTTGGATTGAGGTTAGTCGAGGTTAGTTGCGTTGGTCCATCAGTTTTCGGTTTCAGTGATGCAGACAGTTTTTGACAGAAACAGTCGGACGCACATCAGACACAAACGACGTCTCGACGGTCTTAGTTCTTCGGGTTAGGTCAACTCCCACAAGATCCGCCCGGGCTGCCGGCAACCGTCGTCTGCTGTTGAAATTTGTTCACGCGTAAGCAGCACATCCAGGGAGAGGATATTCTTTAGCGGAGCGGGCATCCGGAGACATCCTTCAGGCAGCTGCATGCTAATGAGCACAACTTTTTTTATTCACCTTTTTTTGTTTTCTGGTGTTGAACTTTTCATGCACCTCTTTGGATCATGTCTACCCGGAGCCGAGGTGCAACAGAAACGAGGCAAGAACATGGCGGACCCAACTTAAATGAAAACTTCTTGAACGGAACAATGCTGGTCGCAAAAGAGTCAAACAACAACTTTGTGTTGTAGGATGGTATAATGATACCTAAATTGATTAACTTTATTGTGGATTCCAAGCTGAGCGATAAATTGAAAATGAAAATAAGCCATCAATTAATTTAAAACGTATGGTAGAAGTTGAATTATAATGTTTTGTTTTTGAATTATGAACTTACTTTAGTTTAATTTTTGGTCAGATGTTAATTTATAATACAAATCAGCACAAAAGAAATTATAAATCACATTCTCTGTTATTTGAATATACGTTGATACAGTTTTAATTAAAATTTAAAATTTCTGCATAAAAATTAAAATGTTTTTTTTTTAATTAACTCACTTTTGTTGAATTTTTGGCCAGATGATAATTTATAATGCAACTCAACACAAACGAAACTATAAATCTTATGATAAAATTTAATTAAAAAGCTACGAAATTTTTGACTTTAGATACAATGTGCACAGCAAGCAGCCGCTTTTCAGTTCTAAAAGAGCAGCACTTGCCACGCTTCAGGCACTGACTCATTTAGAATTTAACACCTTCCTAGTGTTGTCAGCCTGCGACACGCCATAATACCAAGAAGCTCTCAAAGAAATTATCCTTAAGCGCAAATCCCCTGACTGGCCTTGAGAAGTAAGATGAAACTGCAAACGGTCTGTCATAAAATGGTGCACTACTTTGAGCGCCGAGAGCAAATAAGCTCAGCGAAAAAGCTTTTAAACTCACAGTTGGGCTGTGGTTGCTTGCAACCTTTTCCTCTGCCTGCCACACACTTATTCCATTAGGGCCATATCGGTGCAGGGGGAAGAGAGACGGCCGTCTACTGTACTGTACTTTAAGGGGCCAAAACTTAATGTTACTTGTCAACATCAGCAAATAAATAAGGAAAGCTGCTAAAGATAAATTGGAATTTATGAACCGGGCAAGGAAGTCAAATGACAACACAACTAACCGACAAAACATTTCACATTTCACCACTAAAATGCTACTAAGTAATTTATAAGGCACAAAAGTATTGCACTAACCTTACAAATGATGGTGCGAGTTACATAAATATAATTTTCCACTCTAGACAAACACTTGAACTTCAATTTGAACAGCACAACAAAATGTTCTATAACGAACCTCGGATACGTTAAGATATTCAATCTTTAAGCGAAGTCAGTTAATATTTTTGGAAACAAATTATTAAATACAGAGAAAAAAGACGAGAAGTAATTTAAAAAATCTCTAATTTAATTCATATAAAAACAAAAACTTGAATATTTAACTTTAAATTACGAAAATAAGAAAAATGTAGAAGAATTCAAATGGTATTTAATGGCTTGGGGAAATGAATTAAGAAAATTAATAAGATTTGATTCTTGAGGCAAAACGTTTTAAATTGAGTTCTTAATGGTAGAAAAAGGCCACTTTGAATTAATTTATGCCTATTGTAACATCATTACAAAGTACTCGCATGGGTTCCTGCTAAGAATAATTGGTAGTACAACAGTTAAGATAAAGTGGGAACAAGTAGCGGGTAGGTGTAGACGGAACAGGAAAATTAATGTCGCTCATCAACGCAGCGGAATCGATTTCACCATTTAGTTATTCAACTACAAACATAACTCATAGCAAAACAGGCCGATTTGTAAGTCAGGAAAGATCAATTAGACAGAAACTGGGTGCAAATACACAAAAGTGAGTTTCTGTTTTGCTCCCTTTATTTCTCAAAGGGCTTAAGCAAACCAGGAATCTAGGAAACCAGAAATCGATATAAAGTGTGCTAATGAAATAACAAAGAAATTGTTCAAATAGCTTGATCGAAAACATGTTCACTTTTTAATACTTTTATTCTATTATATTATGATTATATTAAGCATAAAAACTTAGTTATTGAAGATTCTTAAGCAATGCCATAAAGTTTCCAATGCCAATAAGCAATATTATTATGTTAATATGAGAAAATACTCCTATTGTACAATTAACTCGAGTATCTATCAATATCGAAATCGAGCACAGACACATTAGCATATATTATATTAAACTTTAACGCAGATATTACATTTGTTTATTTAGTTATTGAGAAAAGTTTATGTTATAAAAGTATATAAAATGCATGAAAATAACCATTATCCCTAAAGATGTGTTTCTCGAAAAGCGACAAAAGTATTTGCTGTGCCTTTGCCAATCTATTACAAACTTTACGATAATGCTATTATACCCTCTTCAAGAGTATAATGAAATTCAATGGCACAGCCCACCTGTCGAAAACTACAAAGCGTGCAACAATAAGAGGCAGACAGGCAGCTAGTGTGTGTGTGCGTGTGTGTGACAAAGTGTGTGCTGTGTTCCTTGTAATACATTAGCAGAGCCTTATTAAATTATACAAGCAGTTTGTAGTGAGGGCCTTGGGGTTACGCTCGAACAGCCTTTCCTGCTGTCTCAAAATGTTAAAGTGTAGCATATTTAAGCTAAATATTGCAACAACAACGAAATCGAATTGCAGTCTAGAGCCCTACAAGCACACAATAACAGAGTACTAGCTACCGACAGACACTGTCGAATATTTATGTCTATACGCAATACGCACAATGTTGCAGGACGGCTTCTTTGGGAGCCAGAGTCTGATTCTTAACGTTCAGAGCTGGTATGGTATCTGTGTGCTCTGTGTCGTGTTTCATTTGTTAGCACCAGGTGATAAGTTTGGTTGCCTTAAGTTAAATTAATTCAAGGCATATAAATAATAGTTCATTGTTCTGTGCCCGACTAACTCCTGTGTGTGTACTCACTATTCTCAGTGGCTGCATTCGGCACTAGGGTTATATATTTTAAGCACAGCCATATAGCCAGTCAGACCCCGTTGCTTCGCTTTGCCGCATTTCCCCATGATATTTGCCTTTTGTATTCGGCTTTTACATCGCCTTTTGTGTGGCATCTTTCGCGTTGTGGCTTTAATTTAATTTCATCGCGCATACGCGCCATTATGCCGCAGTTGAAGCGTCAAGTGCGCCCTGGAAATCAATTGGCAAAGCCGCATTCGAGTGTTGAATTCGCAAGAGAAAGAGAGAGAGCGAGAGAGAGAGAGAGAGAGAAAAGTAAAGAGAGCAGAATAGAGAGAGAGAGAGAGAAAGACAGAATGCTGAGAGGCAGCAGACAGAATATAGGATACTCTATTTATTATGCAAACATCCAAATGGGAGGCTTTTCAATTGCATCATGAGCAAGTCACATGTCAATAAGCTAGTCAATTGTTGGCTACATTGAGTGCAAATTAGGCTTAACTAATTCGCTTTGTGTGTGTGGCACGAAATTCACATGAATTTTGGATTGCCTTTGGCTTATTTGAATGCCACCAAAAATGGCCAATATTCAAGGCTCATTGATTTTGATGCCAATGCCAAATCAGCCACGTTGACGAGCAACTGAAGTGCGGCGTCTTATGAAAATTTGAAAGCTTAATGGTTTTCCGAAATATACAACTGAGCTCGTCTATATTATTATGAAGCTATTAAGAAGCAAAGGAAACGACAATTTTGACATTTTAACAATGCACACAATTTAAATCAAATAGAATGAAATAAATTTCCAAAAGAGATATGAACAAACAAACAATTTAATTTTAAATTGCTCGTGTAACTGTCAACAAAGTCTGAACGGTTGTTTTACCTAACTTGCTTCAGTAGGGTATAATAAAAACCAATACAACCTACTACGGAGCTACAGAATCACAGCTGAGGTCGGGACCCTTTGATACCCTAGCTCTTTCGGGAGGAATGGGATGGGTTGCTGTGACCTGTGGCTCTATTACATAATGTTTAAATTATTGTAGAGTCCCTTCTCTACTAAATAGGAAGTGCTGGACTTCGAAATGCAAAAAAAAATATCAGAAGATCGGACGAAATGCTAATATTAAAGGGAAATGTTCTAATATATGCTGGTCTATCTAAATAAATGTAGCGAGATCTCAGATGACAATCGATCCTCTCAGTCTCTACCCACCCAACCATGAATCTCCAAAGGCGAGTTGTGAGACTCCCTATAAACTTTTTCTATTTCATTACATCATTTTGGTTGGCCCCATATACGCGACAATTACTCCATTATTGGTTTTACTGAATACATGCTTAATTTTTATTTGCTCTCATTATTCACTTTGTGGAGCGGTTTCTAATCTTACCCTACTTAAAGTTAACACAAATGAGTAGCTTCAAAGTTATATGTATTTTTTTTTTGTTTTTATTATTTAATAAATTAGCATTATAATTTTTAATCGCTCTATTTTTAGAAATTTCAGCTCATAAATTGTATTTTTATTGTTTTGGTATCATAATTAATTGGTTTTTCCATATGTTGATCCTTTATTTATTTTTATTCATAATTAAAAAAAATTTCTTGTTCGTTTTTTTTTTATAATTGTGATATTATTTTTCCTGCTTTTACAATGATCGGTCTAGTTTTTTTTTTGTTTATATATTTATAAAGTTTTTCTTTTCAATTTATAAAAAAAATTAAGCTTAATGGAATACAATAGTTGAAGTACAAAAATTCAAAAATGTATAAGAGAATATTCGATGGTACTTTGCAGAGGGCAAATCATCTTTATTTTTTTCATTATACTTAAATCTGTTTTATTACTAGCTAAATTGTGTTTTATGATGCCATGGCTAAATAGTGAATTACTAGACTTATTTTTCTTTTATTATTTTTGGTAATGTGAAGCTTTGCTATGTTTGACTTTAATTGGTTTTAGTTATTTACTTATTTTTTTTCTTGAATGCCAAGTGTGCATATAATTTTGTTGGCACCTGTAAGTACGCAATCTAATTCAAGGCAAAAAAAAAACTGTCGATTGGCGCCACCTATTGCGCATGCGCCACTGACCTTAAGCTTCCAAAGCTCCAAAGCTATATTCTAAGCTGAAAGATCCCCTAGGCGAAAGCTTCAAGCTTAGCCTGGGATAAGCTGCAGCCTAAAGCGGATAAAAGCTCAAGCTGATGTGTATATGAATCAAGTTTTAACTATTAGTGCGGATTAGGTTTTGTTTTTCTTTTTGGGTGGTTATTTATTGGTTATGGCTTAGGGATTCTTATTAATTTCTTGTTTTGCTTGTTTGAATAAAAAATCTTTTGGAAAAATTCGGGTGCTTCTCAAATTTGTTTTCTTTTTTAAATTGTTAGCTAGGCTCCGTACGAAAGTACGTTTATTGGCACCGAATTTTACCAAATTTCAGGGAAAGTAGATTTTTTTCTTTTTGAATTCCGTCTTCTCCGATCCGATGAAAGGCCTTCCAACGATTGGGTGATTTCTTGTAGTCGTAGTTTTATATATATGTATATTTTTCTCACTGAAACTTAATTAATTATTCAATCATACAAAAATTAACAAGGGGGTGGGCGTTATCTATTTTTTTTTTTGGTTTTATGACTTTACTATGGGATTTTATTAGTATTGCACTTATACCAAAATACACAGCCCGTCACTTTTATCGCTTTGATTTGGAAGCTCTGCGCTTATTTATGATGAAAATATTCGAACTTTCCTGTTTAATATATTTTACAATTTTTTCTGACTCGATAGTTTTAATGATGTTGGTTTTAATTTCCCTGGCCTTTTAGTATTTTAAGTTATTATTTTTTTTTATTCTTAATGGCATTGTGGATATTTAATATCTCTTATTATTTGCAATATTTTTTTTCAGATTTACTTATGATACATAATAACGATCTTAACTTTCTTCTTTAAGCACTTATTTTATACTACATTTATCTCTGTTTTTTTTTTTGTAATATATTGTTGCTGGAGTCTGTGTTGGTTTCTTTTATTTAATGAATTCATTAATTTGCCGGTGTGGCTGCTGCTGCCGATGAGCTGTCTCCGTCTCCAGGGGATGAAAAAAATGGGACTCTCTTCCTAGCGTCATGGAGTAGCGATCGGGACCATGGGCTTCTTGGTGGCTTCCAGAAGTTTCGGAATGGGTCCAGCAGCGGTGCCTCTCCGCTTCCAGAGGGCTTTGGTCACGGCCCATGGCCAGGCACGGGATGACCTTTATACCTGGTTGTGCTCGCTCAAGCCACCGGATGCAAGCGGAGACAACAACGTTGGCTGCGTTTCGAAAGCTCCATTAAGCGATCTATCGTTAACCTTGAGCATGCTCCGTTTGCGTAAAAGTGTCAATTTTTGGAGGCTCAGCTTTTTGCGTGCTCAGATGCACTGCTTTGTTACAGCGCAGGCGACAAATTTGTCGCAAACGATTAGCGCTGCAACTCTATATTTTTTTACGTGGCGTGCTGACCATTACACACGTTTCATCAAGGACGAAGCTCAGAACAACCGCAATAATATTCAAGGCAGAAGAAGAAATCGACAAACAAGAAACGTTAAATTCGTATAACCAATGCAGAAGAACTTTTTATTTGTCCAGAACCTTTTTTTTGGCTAGCATATCCTTGGAATTTTAGATGGCTCAATGTCTTTTATTGATATCGTTAATCGATCTTCGTCGATCTTATGGAATCGACGGAAGTTATTCCAAAAAGTGCGCTCTGAAAAGAATCACCATGAAATTTAGACCTGAAAACTATAAATTTGTTTGTGCCTTTAGAAATAATTTCAAAAATATACAAAAATCCCTTCTGAAATTCAAATTTACGCCTGTAAAAATATAAGTTTTTTCAAAATAAATTATCTAAAATGTTCATATATGACAATAATCAAAGTCACATAAGCCAGTCTGAAAATTACATATTTTTAGTATTTATTTATTTTTGTATAAATATATACATTTTTAAAATATTTAGTTTGTATTCTAGAATACAAGGATTTTTAATCTGAGTGAAGTATTCAAATTTTTAAGTCAATAGCTTCTTATAATCTCTTAGATAGCGACATACATTCATCAGTCTTGTCGGACATGGATATCAAGAATACATATACATACTATCTTATTACATACATTAATACTACATTTGAATAGGTTCAGTGCGTAAAAGTTATTCTTTAAGTGTAAATTTTGACTACACTTCAGCAAATATATACAAGTTCGCCTTATCTAAATTTTGCAGCTGTTTTTACACTCAACTTATAATTAGCTGTTATTATTATTATTATTGAAAAAGCATTATATATTTATGATAATTTACACCCTCAAGCCTCAAATAAAACCCTAGCAGAATACCGTCAGAAATTCCTTTACTGCTTGTGAATTTGCAATGTTCAGAATAATGTCTAACGAATATGAAACACTGCATATTAAAGAGGCGAATGAAACAAGTGCCGAATTTTGACGAGTACACCGCAAATAGTTGCCATGCCAAAATCAAATCTCATTTCGGTTTTCCATAATAACAAGTAGTCGGAAAACAAAGTAGAACTCAATATACACGCCCCCCACACACATCGAGAAAAGCAAAAAAAAAAAAAAATGAGATGAGATGAAGATGACGTTGAACGCTGCTGAGTTCGTTGCCAATGGAGAGAGACACGCACAGCAATTGTTGCCCAATTGTTGTTGTTCTTGTTGCTGCTGCTGTTGCTGTTGTTGTCATTCTCGTTTGGTGTTCTTCCGGCATGTAAATAAATACTGAAGAAAAGCGAAAACGACTATGATTTATTTTGTATTTGGCACGCACATTGTCAATATTTGTGGAATTCATCAAAAGTTTGCTGCCGGCCGAAACTCGATGATTGTTCCGAAACACTTGACTCGAAGGCGTCCTCTATCCCTCCACCCCTCTCCCTATATCAGCAATAACAACAACAGCAGCGTTGCTCATAAATATGTCGACACTCCTTCACGGCGAGCCAATGCCGAAAACTTATAGCTAAAAATCGAAGCAGTTATTTATGGATTTTTTTCATTTCCCTCTCGTTTTTTCTGCCTTTTTTCTTTGACTGTCGAAAAAGAATAACAGAAAAAACAAAAGCAGCCGGCCCATTTAAGCAACTGAAAACAGAGAAAACAGTGCGCTAAATATGTTTACAGAAATTTGTTTGTGCCACACAGATGTACTATATAAGCGTCTACTCGAATCGGCTGCACCCCCTCCACGCCCCTTCCTCTTGCCAGTCCACAAAATCAGCAAGTTGAAATCACGGAAAAACATTTTTGAATATACATTTGTATTTATTGCTCCGCCAACTTTTGAAGAAAAGAATAGCGCTTGTGAACCATTTCTATGAATGGGCCTTGTATCACCTGCTGCACTCTGAGATATTCTTAGAAGAGGTCAGTTCAACTATCTCTAACCTAAAACAAAAACTAAAAAACGGTGAATAAAATCAATTATTTTTAATTTGCAATTATTTTACTTTCAATTCCATTTATATATTTAATTTAGCAAACTTTTGAGAAAATGTATACATTATATGAGTGAGTTTCTTTATATTATAAAATACTCATTCGAGAATGCTTCGATATTTTTGTTGTTACCCATTTTAGTTTAATAATAGTATAATTCATAGATCCAATAGTATTGGGTCAGTTCAACAATCTCTGTAATACATGTGCTCACTTTTAAATCCCTAGAGTACAACCTCACTTACTGAACGGGCAAAGATCATTTAATACCAGCTATGTGCTTTATGCAAAATAAAACCAAAATGAAAAATAAAAATAAAATGTTCAACCAAACGCGCGGCTTCTAACGACGTCTGTTTTATATTATTCGTATTATTTTTAATTAATTTGGTACGCTTTAATAAACAAATTTTTTTTAAATTTGTAAATGAAATGGAGTGTATTTTGCTGATATAAAATACAATACAATACTTCCGAGCAGGATGCTTAGATATTTCCTTTTTCTTTCTAGTTTAATCATTTTATATTTTGTATGTGCAATTAATGGTCTTAATTTAAATTCGCTTTCTTAAAATTGTGGGTAATATGTGTTGTTATCAGAGTGTTAAAGCGGAATCGGAACCGCTTGCTTCCCGAATCGGAATTGCATATCTGAAACTAAATTCAACATTTTTTAATCCCATAATATCGGTACTGACATTATTGGTCGTGAAAAGACCATATCGGAACCAAAAGTCGTTTCGGTTTGACACCCTAATACCTATTAATACATTTTTTTGTATAACACATTTTTATTTACCTATACGATTTGTAGAACATTCCAAATTCGGCAATACCTAGGAAATTTCCGCATTCACTTTTTGGGCACTGTAGACAAACAATTTTAAATACGCTCTGCATAGAAGTCTAAACTATCAATTTGAAACATGACTAATCCGTTGATCTGACTGATCAGTTAGATAGGAATCGTGTCTATATCGAGAATACATCATTTAATTCAGTTCAAGTGCACAATAACCTAAAAAATATTTTTGGCAATGATTAGAAAACTCTAAGATAATTCGTTTTCCCTGTCAATTAGAGTAAAGCTTTAATATTATCAAACAACATTGGTCTCGTGCGAACAAAGAGACGACAATGCACAAAAATAGAATTCAATCAATTTTGTTTTTGGGCAAAGTGTATCGAAATGGAATTGGTGCACGCAGATGCAGTTGACATGCAAAGAGTTCATGGTTCATGGGACAATAAACAACAATTGGTGCATCAATGATTGTGTAATATGCTCGTATTTGCATTTGATGCATACAAATTGTTTAGCTTGCGAATGCGCAAGTTGTGAGTATCTCGCAGATAGCAAACCATTTCAAGTGCTGCGGACTCCAGTTCGTCCTCTAACTTTATATATATGAATATACAGCTCCCCATTTCTGTATATACTTTTATGCTCCGGATGTATGCTAATTCGGTTGGACAGCAGCACAGCTGTACAAACTTTCGAGTAAAAAGACAAAAGTGTGCTAGTCGAGGGTGATTGCTAGACGATACCCTGTTGGGTACACAAAAAATCGCATTGTTTCAAATTTATTCTTATATGACTTCTGTGGACAGCACTCCCATGTATCGCGCACTTTTTTCTTTAGGAATGGAAATAGCTCTTTTGTTATAGCCCTACATTTCGTACATTGACATTCCTCACATTTCGTGATTCTATTATGAGTTTCTAATATCGTTAGCATGTGAGTGGCAAAATTACCGATTAATTTAAACAAAACAACTAAAAGGCCCATTTTTACTTGTCTTTGCGAAATGAATAATAAAACAATTAATTAAAATATAAAACAGGCTATTTTTGTCTGCAAGCGAAATTCGATAAATAATTGCAAGAAACACGCAAGAGTTGCTCGCAGCATCCACAACATACTTTACGAATGTTAAAAGTACAGAATGTTGTTCCTTATGAAAAAATGTATTGGCAACAATTTTACAATCTGTACACATTCTTGAATGTACAAATGGTTGATAGTGTGGTTTTTAATCAATACATACATTTACTAATGGTTGTGCCGGTCTATTTTCCAAGACAATATAGTGTTACTCTTTGCAAACATTTAATGTGTACAGGGTATACAAAATAAACTTGCTATTCTAACTAAACCAAAACCGAAACAACTGCCCCAAGCCCAACCCCAACCCTCTTGGGGCAAGTGCTGTTGCTGAGTACACGGGGCTGGCTGCGCATTTCTCACGCGTCAAGTGGCTGCCAAATATGATTTATATGCCATGGCTAACAAAGTAGAATATATGGCTGTAAAAATAGTATAGATAAATGGTGTAGGGCATGTCGGAGAGGAGGTGTGGTGGGGTGTGTAGCTGGCATATTTCATACTCGGATACAATGCTCAAATGCAAATCGAAACTGAATTTTAGAATATTTATATTAGAATGCATGTGCTTGTAGAATCCCTGGAACGTGTATTAATCTAATGAGTTGTTGTGCTTGACAGCTATATGTGATAAAAGCATTTCAGTTCGACACTCGCCACGGCCCGATAAGCCTAAAGCGAAATGCTAATTTGAGATTCAGCTTTAGTACTTTATCATGTGATCCATAGCATTGACAGCGCCCAGCTCAATAACTGAAACAAATCAATTGTGACAGCTGTCAGATCCAAAGATATATTAGTGGCGACCACAAGACCACAAGGCCAGCCAGGCAAATTGGATTGCTTGGTGAGAATATGTATATATGCGCTCGATAGCTTCAGATATTGACTTGTATATAAAGAAGGGCAATTATTTCTAAATTTCGGTTTTGCCAAAAAAGTACGTGTATTATTTTATGTGTTCTCGGTTTCACATGCAATTCAACAACTCGTCTGTCTTTTCAGTGCCTTAAAATGAAGTTCACATTGTCGCTGTGGGTGGTTGGGTGGGTTAAGTGAAACAACTTCACTGAGCCACCAAATTGCATGTAATAAATGTGAACAAGTTAATTTAGCATAAGCCAAGGCAACAAAATTCCAAGTGTCACATACCGAATCTAGAACAAGTTCCGTCTTTTATCCAGCTCCAGCTGCAGCTCCAGTTACTTTTGCTCAACTCGACTGTTCGTTGAGTGAAGCTGACAAATACGGCGAGTGTCGCTGCTTTCCCCTTTTATTGATGGGCAGCATTAAGAAAGGACTTCAGTGCCAGGCAATAAATATACAACAAGTTTGCGTCTCTTGCCACGAGCTGCATTTGATTTGGCTGCAAATAACAACAGCAGCCAAATGTAAGAATGCCAACAATCAGGGCAAGAATAACTGGGAAGACGGGCAACAGCTTGAAAGTTAATTTAGTTTAGTAGTCTGGTATTCATGCCAGATTTGCCACAATCAGAATAAACATATAATCGAATGCACACAATCAAAGTAATGTCCATAAAAACTTCGACTTTATTGAGATTTTACTGACGGCCGCCGTCTGTTGCGCAATTGCAATCCTGGGCCAGGGCTTTGGCGCCAGTCTGAGAATAAACTGGCGAAGTATTGGCGAATCGGTGAACTGAACGGGATCACAGCTGGGTTGCCATTTTAGTTTATGACTCGGCCACTGTAGAAATAGAAGTATCTGTGAGTCAATGCGTTTTCAATCAAACTTTCAACACGTACACAGCGCAGACAGCCTGATTCAGGTCATCAATTCCACGAACTTTGGCCATAACAACACTTAACAGCGTACGAGCCATGTTAATTCAACATCAAAGCTGTCTTCACTAATACTTTGAACAGGGATGTTACGCAGCTCATCTTGACCAAGAATAATTGCCTTTGTGTTTAGATGAACATATAATTGGAGTGCGATTCGCACTCGCTTCATACATTTATTGATGAATTGTGAAACCGGCATCAATAATATTTGTTCAAGAAATGTGAAAAGTTTGCATGACAGAAACGGAAAACAGGAGTATACAATTAACCAAACAAGTCTTAAGAGCACTTTATTTAATTAATGTAAAATAAACGACTTGATTAAAAAAAGGCGATTTGATAAGTTCCAAGCTAATTCATAGCTAGTCTTAGGTTTGGTTAGGTTAAAAAAAACTCCCACTGACCGAGTTAAGTCATGTTTGGTACAATGTTCTGCTAACTAGTCTTAAAGCTCTCTTCAAATAAAATAAGTATTAAGTACATTTTTCAAGCTGATCACACAAATATTTTATATGAAAATGTAATTATTTTCTATCCTGTGATGACTATTTCTGCAACAAAAATATCAATCAGTTTCAAAATGCAATTACGCTGGATAGTCGTAAGCATGTTCAACTATTAGATGAAGAAAAACAGGAAAGCAAGGAATGCGCCGAAGATTGCATACCCTTCTAGACCTGCTCCCATCTAAACTTAACATTGGTATAGCATTTTCTGCACTTTCGTAATACTCGCAACCAATTAGTTTAATCCAGATACTTTTCGACTGATATGACTGCTTAATAATGTTGTCGAACGAATTAGCCGTTTATGACACATGTACTGACTACACCAAAAGGGCGAATAATTTCCTAGCTTCAGCACAGATGCTTTTCAGAAATGAGTGATACACTTTACAAAAATATTATAATGCTCTCAGTAAGGCTATGAAAACTTTTACCATTGTACTTTTAATTGATGTCCACAGATCGAGTTTGATTGGGGAAACTGACTATTCTGAAGTAAAATGGTTATATTTATTATTCAATTCATAGTTGACAAAAAACCGCGCAAAAACGTTGCACGCAATTCCGCAAAAGCAATTGAAAGTTCGATGACCATTCAGCAAACAATTGCCAACACACAGTAAAAAACAGTTGCGTTACAATTTGAAAAAAGCATTTCGCATATTGAACATAAGAAAGAAAGAAATCAGACCCACACACACACACACACACACACACACCCAAATACACAGTGTGTGATTTGTTGTTGCACAAACTTTTTGTTGGAGCTTGTGAGAAGAAAGAGTTAAAGCGTCAAATGGCTGAAAAGTGGGGGGAGGATGGACGGACGAACAAATCAATCAACTCAAAGCGTGTACGTAGAAAGGACAAACGAACAAATATACACACTTACTAAACAGTAGCGCAGAACGACAAAGTTAAGTTTTGCTAGTCCAATAAAATATACGTAAAGCAAGCAAGATTGACTTCTAGCAAATTGCGATCAATCCCGCCACACTTTAAAAATAATAATTAGTTTCTAGCAAATTGATTTTATTCAACCAACCAGTCAAGCAGCTGGCCACCGACTGAGCAAAATCAGTATATTTTGGATTAAGAATAAACAACGGAATCCATGAAATGCATTTGTAAACAGAGGTTAATTAAATTTCGAACACTTCGAGCAAAGTTTACTCATTTTGAAATGAATCGCTTCGTTCATCCCATATATATTAGTAAACAGTGAGTAATTCACTCGAACTCGTCGAGTTGGAAATTCAAATTGTGCATACGCCATGTTAGCCCGATATCAACTCAAGTTTGCCACACGTTGTTGCAACAGAAAATTTTAACAATAATAATTTTAAATATCTACTTGGTTGAACAGCAAAAAATCACCGACAGGATATGCAATTACTTATGTGGTTATATATGTATATATTGCACACATAAACACACACTCACACATACACACACACACACACGGATACACACAAGGTAAGACTGATGTGATGTGGCGTAGAAAATTTGCTTATGACGGCAACCGACAACAACACAGCTGTACACATTGATAACAACTGGAGCTGAGGAGCTGTGTGCAACTGCCACACGAGGGGTTTATGGATACTCCTAATGGAGCAAGTGGAAAGAAAATACAAAGTATAAAATAAGTTTGAAAATCAAACCCAACAAGAACACTTTGGTATGCAAGCTGGTTTTTTGGCTTTGAATTAGTCTGCTAAATATTTGTAAGAGCTAAAAGATTAAACTTCGATTAAGAAAACTTAAGGTGTCAAATTATTGAAACCTTGCAATTAATATATTTATTCCCATTATACAGTTGAATAACATTTCAAACTAAGTGCATATGATTAATTAAGTTCTTAGAAACACTATATAGACATAAATCATTATTATGATAGGAGGTTCCTCGTACACTGCGACCTATTAGCTCCATTGTGCACCCTTCTGAGCCTATAGCTCTTCCATCAACCCTAAATCTTGAGATGAAAGCTTAATTTACTAGGATACTACACATAATTAATTACAAACTGTTTGTATTCGTTTTAAGTTCATCATTTCTTGCCTTAAATTTTAAATATTATAGAAGCGTTTAAAACACAATATTTTCGATATGTGTCCGAAAAAGGTATTTTCAAGTTTTATCAGAGTAGGTCAGCTTTTCAAAAAAGTGTTCTGACATTATTCACACTTTATTGCGAATACTCTGAGCTTTTTCCTTAAAAAAGATAGCTGACTAATAAATTAAATAGCAACCAATGCTTAAGCCAGTACCTCTCTCAATGAGAAGCATATATAAGCAGTGAATCAGATTGCATTTACTGCTGCAAACAACACATTTGTCAATTTTTAAAGGGTTCTGGCCCCCAAGACGGAATGCCATTTGAATGACTGCCAGGCACATTGCGTGCAAATTCTCGGCAAATGCATTTTGGGGGCGTTTGCAAACAGTGTTCGATGATGCTGAGACCAATGCAAAATGCGTATTCCAATCCCACAAAATGTGCATTCGAGTGCAGTTTTTGACTGACAGTTGGGGGCGTATCTGTGTGTGTGCGTGTGTGTGTATGTGTGTGTGTGTGTGGCGCATTCCTGCTAGTTGTTCGCTTACATGCCCGGCTTGCCTCAGCAATAATTTCCATGTTTATCTGTCAGTCGTAGTCGTCGCCAATGTGTCAGGTAAGGCTAACTGTCCGTTCAGTTTTTCTTTCTCTCCCCCATTGTCTCTGTCTCTGTCTCTGTCTCTCACCTGTCTCTGTCTCTATCTTTAGCTGGCGGGTTGCCTGTCGCTGCTGCCACTGAGCACAGAACGCATACATTTTTAAAAAGCTTGTCCCGCTTTAAGGCTCTGCGCTTCTCCAGGACCGCAAATGCAAATTGCTGACTTGCTAACAAAAATATTTATGATTGACACCAGCCGAAAGGGCAATGTGTCAGTAATTGGATGACCATAGATCTAAAATTGCATGTTTTCAATTTGTTATGTTTTGATTACATAATTGGCACAACTTTTTAAGACGCAAACAGAAAACTGCAAATATGCAAGCGGAATGTAAACTTGTTTACCTTTATTATGGTAGAATACTTTGCTTGTAAGGAGTTGTTAAGCATTAGCTTATAGGCGAAATGTCCAATTTGAATAATATCATTCCAAAAATATTACACAACAATTGCTATTAAAAAATAACTTTTTAAGGACGCTATTTTTTTTTTGAAAAGATTTATAAATTTTATACATACATTTATTTTGTTCAATGTTGACAAATGTTTTTATTTTGTAACTCTATCTTCGTAAAAAAAAAAAATATTATTCATAATCGAAATCATCTGGCCTTAGTCTGGCTTATACAGCTTGTGCACCACTATTCATTACCAATATTACTTCTTACGGGAATCTTAAAGATAGATAGGGCATTTCTCAATTTCAATTGGAATCCGCCGAATCCATTAAAAATGAAAAATAAAACTAAAAATGAATTTTTCGAAAAATTATGACTCTACCTCTGTTTTTGATCGGTCAAAATTCTGGTGTACGATACGTATATCGAGTTTACTTCATATGAGCCAAACAAATTACTAATTTACTGTAAAAATTTCATCAAGATGGGATAAGAAAAACAGAATTACTATTAGCAATATTTTGCTGAATGAATGATTAACCGCTCGATTCAGAATATCTCCAAATCGAGCAGATTATGCTATAGCATTCTATCTTATTCATCTAATATACTAATGTAGAGGGTATTATAACTTTGCGGGAAGCTTATTTTATGTATTTCATATTATGTTTGTTTATCTGAGCAGTACTCATTGTTGAGACTTGGTATATAACCGTCTCCTTGCTGGAGATTGGATGTAATTCGAAATCCGGACCAAAATGTAGACGTTTGTAGTTTGACTCCGATCATTTTCGGTGTAAAAGGACGGGTATCTCCTTTCTTGTTTTAAAATCAAAGTCGGTTGAAACATTCGATCCGAGCATTCCTATTTATTTACATGCTGTGTCCGTGGTAGCAAAGACGGATTCAGATCCATTTAACCCAGATTTGACCCCCAATCTACCTATGAGGAACACTGTTGGCAATAGCTCCTCATTTGATGCATGAATGCGTTTTATACTGTGTCATTGGGTGAGGTTACAATGCAGGGCACGCCCCAAGACGCAGAATCCGGATTCAAAATGTGCGGAAACGTTGGCAACATACCTGGACAAGAAGCTTTCCAGCGCAGGGCAACGTAAACAGATTTGCAAATGGACGAGAGTGTCTATTTCTGTAAGTGTGTGTAGGTGTACGTCTGTTGCCGTTGATGTATTGGTGCGCTTTATAATGCATTAAGTTCGCATCAAGTCGCACAAAAGTGCCAGCTGCAAACTACAAACTACAAACTGGACAAAGAGTTGAAAACAGTTTCGGATTTTCAAGCTTAAAACAAAATTTTCATCTTAATATGCGAACAATTTTGCCATGGGAGTCGGCGAGTAAAATGATATTTCGCTTTTCGCCAAAAGTAAAAATGCGACAAAGGCCACAGATTAAAAGTCTAAATTGCTTGCATATGAACCTCTCCAAAAGCCACTCAACGCGAAATGAAATGACTCCATGTGTGGCATCGTGGCCCTTGGAATGCAAATCTGAATGGTTCGGACTAGACTGCATATGTATAAGTTCACATGTACATGTGAGTGTGTCGGTGAGTATGCGGATAAGGTTCAAGAATCTCGGATTTTCATTTCACTGGACTCGACTTTATTGAAACAGGTGGACTTCCACAGTCATAGATTTCAATTGGGGAGTTTACGGGGATAGTTAATGCCAGTGGATTCGTTGAACAAAGCGGAACTACGAAAGGTGATTAGAAGTACGCAGAAATAGAGACAACTGGTCGAGTCTCTGCAATGCAATGCTGCCAGTTGACATCTGTGACCAGATTGGGTTCCTGTTTCGTAGTTAACCTATTCCACGTGTATGAAGCGTAGCGAAATGAAAATTGGAATGCGAATAGTAGGCGGATATTGGATCAAAGAAAAAATTAAGTGGACCTGATTCATGAATACCTTGGCAGGCATTTCAATAAAGTTACTACAATGAATATATATATAACGGTAAATTAATTTGATTTAGACGTTATTGCGTATAAATAGCTGTCATAACTTGAAATTCTTTATTGTGAACATGACATTATTAAAATGTATTTTTAATTCACTATTTTATTCAGCACACGAAACGTCGTGTTATATGTTCTAATACATCTCTGGCAGTTTTGTGAAAATAATAATGTCTGTGAAAAAAATACATGGTGTGTATTATTTATTAGTCAGTTCGCTGTCATATTTTGAAAAATATACTATTTTAACGATATTGTCAAATAAAATGTATAAAATATAATGCAAATGTATGCGGACTAGATACGGATTCCTCATCACCAGAGCGGATATTTGCTTATTGTATATGCATTTTGCATATTCTGTATTTAAATTTATGTTTCCAAAAATATTGCACTTAAAGTCATCTTTCGCCATTCCGCTCGCGAGTACAAACATTAGTTTCCAATCTATTTTAATACATTTAATATTTAGCGTAAGTCTTGAATATATGTTTATATGGTATATAATATAACATATATAATAAATTGTGGAGGACGCTGCTACAGACTCTGCCTTGAAGATGACGAGACTTTCGAACAAATTCTAGTAGATTGGCAAGAAGCACATGTAATGGTCAGCACGCCACGTAAAAGATATAGAGTTGCAGCGCTAATCGTTTGTGACAATTTTGTCGCCTGCGCTGTAACAAAGCAGTGCATCTGAGCACGCAAAAAGCTGAGCCTCCAAAAATTGAAACTTTTACGCAAACGGAGCATGCTCAAGGTTAGCGATAGATCGCTTAAGGGAGCTTTCGAATCGCAGCCAACTTTGTTGTCTCCGTTGTCTCCGCAGCTCCGGTATAAAAGGGAGCTGATCTCGGCCAACGCCCTTATCCTTTTTAAAAATTATTGCAACGTGCGGATGCAACTAATAGTAAAACGTCGGTCGGCGAAAATTTATATAACACGTGGCGGCTGAACAAAAAAAAAACGAACCAACCAAATAATTATAACCGCCCCATATATAACTTGTGAACGTGCCACGTATCATCCCCTGCCCGGCCAGGGGCCGTGACCAAAGCCCTCTGGAAGCGGAGAGGCACCGCTGCTGGACCCATTCCGAAACTTCTGGAAGCCATCAAGAAGCCCATGGTCCCGATCGCTACTCCATGACGCTAGGAAGAGAGCCCCATTTTTTTTCATCCCCTGGAGACGAGACAGCTCATCGGCAGCAGCAGCCACACCGGTAAATTAATTAATTCATTAAATAAAAGAAACCAACACAGACTCCAGCAACAATATATTACAAAAAAAAAAACATAGAAAAATGTAGTATAAAATAAGTGCTTAAGATGAAATGCCCGAAAAAAATAATAGCTTAACATACTAAAAGGCCAGGGAAATTAAAACCAACATCATTAAAACTATCGAGTCAGAAAAAATTGGAAAATATATAGAACAGGAAAGTTAGAATTTTTTCATCATAAATAAGCGCAGAACTTCCAAATCAAAGCGATAAAAGTGACGGGCTGTGTATTTTGGTATAAGTACAATACTAATAAAATCCCATAGTAAAGTCATAAAAGCAAAAAAATAAATAAAATAATAATAATTAAAGTCAAACATAACAAATCTTCACATTACCAAAAATAATAAAAGAAAAATAAGTCTAGTAATTCACTATTTAGCCATGGCATCATAAAACACAATTTAGCTAGTAATAAAACAGATTTAAGTATAATGAAAAAAATAAAAAAAATAAAGATGATTTGCCCTCTGCAAAGTACCATCGAATATTCTCTTATATATTTTTGAATTTTTGTACTTCAACTATTGTATTCCATTAAGCTTAATTTTTTTTATAAAATGAAACGAAAAACTTTATAAATATATAAAAAAAAAACTAGACCGAACATTGTAAAAGCAGGAAAAATAATATCACATATTTTTGTACTTCAACTATTGTATTCCATTAAGCTTAATTTTTTTTATAAAATGAAACGAAAAACTTTATAAATATATAAAAAAAAACGAACAAAAAATTTTTTTTAATTATGAATAAAAATAAATAAAGGATCAACGTATGGAAAAACCAATTAATTATGATACCAAAAAAATAAAAATACAATTTATGAGCTGAAATTTCTAAAATTAGAGTGATTACAAATTATAATGCTAATTTATTAAATAATAAAAACAAAAAAAAAACTACATATAACTTTGAAGCTACTCATTTGTGTTAACTTTAAGTAGGGTAAGATTAGAAACCGCTCCACAAAGTGAATAATGAGAGCAAATAAAAATTAAGCATGTATTCAGTAAAACCAATAATGGAGTAATTGTCGCGTATATGGGGCCAACCAAAATGAAATAGAAAAAGTTTATGGGGAGTCTCACAACTCGCCTTTGGAGATTCATGGTTGGGTGGGTAGAGACTGCGAGGATCGAATGCCATCTGAGATCCCGCTACATTTATTTAGATAGTCCAGCATATATTAGAACATTCCCCTTTAATATTAGCATTTCGATCTTTTGATATTTTTTTTTGCATTTCGCAAAAGAAGGGACTCTATAATAATTTAAACATTATGTAAAAGAGCCACAGGTCACAGGAACCCATCTCATTCCTCCCGAAAGAGCTAGGGTATCAAAGGGTCCCGACCTCAGCTGTGATTCTGTAGCTCCGTAGTAGGTTGTATTGGTTTTTTTATACCCTACTGAAGCAAGTTAGGTAAAATAACCGTTCAGACTTTGTTGACAGTTACACACACCGAGACTCTCTCTGCGGCTAGCACCCTAAAAATGTGTGAAAAGAGGGATTTTAAATCAATCACACCCAATGCATTGCTATCCCTAATTGCGTAAGAATAATAACAATAAATAATACTAATAATGGTATACAAATAAGGTAATATAAGAGTTTAATGAGATGAAAGCAGTAATATATTTACTTAATAGCAATGATGCTGTCTTTTAGCTCGTCCAAAGAGGTACTTAGTAACTAGTACTTAGTTGCAGTTGCATTCTTATTAAAGAAATACAGTTTGAGTTTTATACTGCATAGGATATTGTAATTGTGTCGTGAAGTGTGTAACGCATTGAAGGAAAGTCCTTCAACCTCATAAATTATACACATATATTTCTATACATAAATGTATTATAAATTTTGTCTGTTTCTTTGCAAACTAATTTCTCAATTATCTTGATAAATTAATTATTCAAGTAATATTTCCAATTTGTTAGGCTTCATTTAAGTGCTTATTTTTAACTCTGCTTAACGCATGGCATAAAGTAACTGACAGTAAGTTTTTGGGCCACATTAAATATGCAAAGTATCCTGAATATCTTGGGCACAAAAATTTATTTATAGTCAACTGTGCTGCTAAAAATAACGCACAGGAATAATCAAAATTGTTTTGGCACTTATTTAGTCAGAGGTGTGAGACCAAAACAAGAACTAAATTTAAGAAGTGTCTTAACAAATTTCGTTATTTGGCGTAGACCTTATTTTCTGTTTTTCTTGAGGATTGTGGTAGATGGCCTTGAATATTTATTCTGATATTTGATTGCAATTTGCGATTTATGTCGACGACAAACGGCACGAGGAATAATCTAAAGAACTGCATCAATGAGAGGCAAAAGAGTTTAGAACTACTGCATTTAGACTGATTGACACAAACAATTTGAAATGAATTTAAATATATGTTCAAAGTGCCAGATAAACTAAATAATTTACGTGCAGTTTGCCTTAAGGTTTCTGTGCATTTATCTAATTGAACACATACTAATAGAATACAAACTATAGAAATATTTGTCGACACAGGAATGAAGACGTGTCTCTAAAGATAAAAGCAATAGAAAGAACGTGTAGGTGGACTTGCCACAGACACATTTAATGGAGGAAAAACTTTCAAACTCTTGCTAATGACAGCAAAGCCAAGAAACCAACGCTAATTTCCTGTGATTGTGTGTTCATCTGCATATGTGTATGTTTGCCTGCCCATAACTGTGTGTGTGTGTGTGTGTGTGTATACATCTTATATGTATATATATATATATATATATGTGTGTTTTATATAATTTCATTTTACATCACACACACATATCAAGGTCAGCAATTGAGAGAAAGTTTTGCACATATGAATGCATAGAAAGAATCTAAAGAAAAGTGCAAAGCATTTGGGAAAGAATACTCAAGCAAAACTTATCTAAACCGCTTCGTATGCAGAAGCAGTCAAGCACACACAGATACAACTATAAGTGAGTATATGTGAGTGTGTGTCTTGCCCTATATATTCTACTTTTCTGCGTGTTGTAATCATAAGCGCGCTCTAAGCCCTGTAATAAGCTTATCGCGAAGCGACCAGAACAGAGTCCACAGCCTTGCCGAGTGTTGAGCTCAGCATTTATTCAATATATCTGCTAATCGGCTTATCGATAGCAGACGGTCTCTCTAATTTCGAATTATCCAAAGTTTGGTCATACTAGCGAGGAAAATAAAGTCCGGTCAGATCAGAAAAACTAACTGCAAAACTTTGTGACTTTGTGTTTGTAATGAAACCAACAAATCCAGCCACACCTCAAAAAACAAGAAGAAAATTAGCAACTCTCACGAAAAGGTTTGCTACGCTGATAGAAATCAAGGTGAGATTCTCGTATATTAGCAGTAAAATCTCTGCAGCAAAAAAAAGATGGGGTAAGATGGGGTACATTTTTTGTTGGCTGAATGAAAATGTTTTTCCTGAACTTTCCTTCCTGTTTTTTTGGCGGTGTTTGCGCACCTTATGAGCCGAATATTTTGATTAATGCTCTTTCTGCGAATGCTGCAACTGCAACTGGCTGCTGGCTGCTGGCAAGTGGCAAGTGGCAAGAGGCTAAGCGGATAAATGTGTCAAACGCTGAAGGCGGCTAAAATACGCTGTAACAATTATGTGCAATTTATAGACTCACATAAGATCAGCTATTGCAAGGCAAAGGGGCAAGATTGTCAGCCAGAGAAACCACTGTCCGATTACTGTCCATGGCAACTGAAATGAACCTGAATGTCAGGTTTTAATGATACAAGTGATATTATGCATTGTACTTCTTTCAGTACGGATAAGCAAAATTATTTTTTTCAACAACTAAAATATGACCTCTAGAATATTTAGTGTTTAACTTTCAAATTCTCCATTTAATTATATAATAGAACTGTTTAATTTCATTTGTAAATCAATTTTAAGCTTTCAATTTTAAAAGTTTCAACTATAAACAGAGCATCTAACAGTCGCTACACTTAATTAATGACGACATGCAAATAATCGAGAAGATTGCGTCATATCATCTCTGATTACAATTTTGCTTAATGTATTCCAATGAAACGTAGCTTGGGGTATTGTTTTACAGCTGTCATTTTGGCTTTTTTTTTAATTACTTTGCTTCCTTTTAGTTAACGGCTAATTCAAAAAATTGTCATCTAAATTGTTAACGGCTTCCAGACAAGACTGAATTCGGAAATGTCTCCAGGACATGTTTTGCTTTTAAATAGTCCACAATCAAATCCCTGAACCTTTTCTCACTTTTTCTATTTGTGGCTTGCATGCTTTCTAACAACTTGTTATAAAAATATATCTGACATGAATTTGCTGGGCTTCTCTGGCATTTGCACTTGGCTTTGACTGCAGACTTGTGTGGCTTGTGATTTATCCATTTACCTGTCTTCACATAAATTTGATAAATGCGCGAAAGTAAAAGTAAATAAATGGGTTTTCATTTTCCGATACATTTGTTTTCTAAAATCAGCTGAGCTTATAATATGCTGATTTCTCGCAAAGTCTACCACAAAATTAAGAGTTGAGTTAAGTCGCAATTATTTTAATTATAATTATACTAGAAGTGTGGACTCTGTCTTAAGGAAAATGAAATTCTAATCAACAGGCCGAGAAACAGGAACACCTATTATGAAATCTAAGAACGCAATTTAATTTAGCTGAAGATGAAGTCTCTTTAGCTTAACTTTCACGTAGAATGGGATCTTAAAGGTTTAATATCGAATATAATTTGCTGTAGATGCGAGAGAAAGAAAATTGTTAAAATGGAACCATAAATTAAAATAATTTATCCAATTTGAGGAGGAAAACAAAAAAGATCAGCTACCATCAGTTTTTTACACACAATTGCATTTTCCTTTTCATTGCAGCGCAAATTGAAAACAAAAAAACAAAAAACGAGAGACAAAGAAGGAGAGAGAGACAGAGAGAGAGAGAGGGAAGAAAACCACGCGCATAAGAGACGAGCAGAGCAGAAAAGGACGAGGAGGTGAATGCAGTGTTAGCAGGATGTCAAAATGCCATCGGCAGATCAAATCTTGTTCATAAATGTCACCACAACGGTGGCCGCGGCAGCGTTGACAGCAGCCGTTGCCGTCAACAGCACACCAGAGGCATCCACAGGGAAGGCATCATCGCCAGTGGCAGCCAACGGACGCAGTGCCTCAGCAGCAGCAGCAGCAGCGTCGTCAACGTCAACAACAACAGCAGCCCTGGCAGCCAATTTATCGGGCTCGTTGGTGGACAGCCTGACAACAGCAACGGCAACAGCAACAGCAACAGCAACAGCAACAGTGACAACAGCAACAGCAATTGTCGAGTCAACACAGGAATGTGGCGCATTGGCCGTGGAAGAGTTGCATGCCAGCTTTTTGGGCGTGCAACTGGCGGTGCCGGAGTGGGAGGCGCTGCTCACAGCGCTGGTCCTCTCCATCATCATAGTGCTGACCATAATCGGCAACATTCTGGTCATACTGAGCGTCTTCACCTACAAACCACTGCGCATTGTGCAGAACTTTTTCATCGTCTCGTTGGCGGTGGCTGATTTAATGGTGGCGCTGCTGGTGCTGCCCTTTAATGTGGCATACTCGATACTGGGTCGCTGGGAGTTTGGCATACATCTGTGCAAGTTGTGGCTCACCTGCGATGTGCTCTGCTGCACCTCCTCGATACTCAATCTGTGTGCCATTGCCCTGGATCGCTACTGGGCGATAACCGATCCCATTAACTATGCACAGAAGCGGACAGTGGGTCGAGTCCTGCTACTCATCTCGGGTGTCTGGCTACTCTCCTTGTTGATTAGCAGTCCGCCGTTGATTGGCTGGAATGATTGGCCGGATGAGTTCACCAGTGCAACACCGTGTGAGCTGACCTCGCAGCGTGGTTATGTCATCTACTCGTCGCTGGGCTCCTTCTTCATCCCGCTAGTCATTATGACGATTGTGTACATTGAGATCTTTGTGGCGACGCGACGTCGTCTGAGGGAGCGTGCCAAGGCAAACAAATTGAATACGATTGCGTTGAAGACAACGGAGCTGGAGGCCATCAATGCGAACAGTGCGGCTGCTGGCAGTAGCTCAACCAGCTCCAAGGCGCGTGCCTTGGGCAGCCTCTGCGGCAGTTGGCTATGCTGTGGTCGCGATCGTGCCAACTTTGCCACGCCCATGATACACAACGACCAGGAGAGTCTCAGCAGCGAGACGCACGCCCAGCCTGACACAAACACCGAACAACACCAGCACCAAGAACAACAACAAACTGTTGTTGTGCTCGTCAAGAAGTCGCGACGCGCCAAGATCAAGGACTCAATTAAGCATGGCAAGGGGCGCAGCGGTCGCAGATCGCAGTCTTCCTCGTCGGGATGTGAGCCGCACGGTGAGCAACAGTTGCTGCCACAAGCACACAATAGCAACAATGCCGCCGCCAAATCGGATCAGGAGATAAGCACAGAGAGCGGCAGCGATCCCAAAGGTTGCATACAGGTGGGTCTTAAGCAAAGATCTCGATCAAATTATTCTTTTGTGACCTTTTTTGTAAACTTCATTTTTTTATTTTCATTTCATTTTATGTGAACTACATTTAGTCTACATTAAATAGATAAGTAAATAAAACCTGGCAGATAATACGGATTTCATATTGCTTCCTGCTCGCAGACAGTATTTTAGATAGATATTTATGATTTTAATTGAATTAAATGAAACATTTTTTGTGAATAAAAAGATTGCTATAGAAGTTTCTCAAATGCAATTATTGTGCATTAAAGTATATAACTTATTAGTTATCCAAAACAAAGACGGCATTAAGATCAATGCAACATGTTGCCTTTTAAGATATATACACATATTATTTTAATAATTTGTATTTAATATTATAATATCCAATAAAACTTAGTTTTTATCTCTTCAAACTTTGATAACGGTATCGGTGCAAAACTCGTCTTAGCTAATTGCAATCATTCGATTATAGATAGATAGGAAATTAATTTATATCGCAATTATTTATATTCATTTTATAATTTACTTGTTGTGTTTAACGCGTTATGATAATATTTAATGTATATCATATAATGCTTTTAGTTATCATATAAAATGCTCATCATATTTTATGATATTCATACATATGTGATTTACATTTCTTCTAGGTTTGTGTTACCCAAGCGGATGAGCAAACGTCTCTAAAGATGACGCCGCCACAGTCATCGATGAGCACGGCTGCTGCGACTGTGGTGCAGAAGAAGCCGAGCACCGTTAACCAGTTCATCGAGGAGAAGCAGAAGATCTCACTGTCCAAGGAGCGGAGGGCTGCTCGCACCCTGGGCATCATTATGGGTGTGTTTGTCATCTGCTGGCTGCCGTTCTTTCTGATGTATGTGATTCTGCCATTTTGCCAGAGTTGCTGTCCCACGAACAAGTTTAAGAACTTTATCACTTGGTTGGGTTACATTAATTCCGGCTTGAATCCGGTCATCTATACGATATTCAATTTGGATTATAGGCGCGCATTTAAAAGACTACTGGGCATGAAGATATGATGACACAATGATGGACACAAAGTGCAGATGCGAACCGAAAGAGAGGGCATTACTCAAAGCTTGTGCCAAAAATTAATATGAATATTTGAAGAAACACCTGGGAAAAGTGATGCTACCAAATAACTAATCATGAAATTTACCTAAATATGGTTTCACTCATTTGTATACAAGATCTCGAATTTCATTCAAAATAATAAATGACATTAAATATTTGAACTAAATAAAGAAAAAATAAGCAATTTCTATTAGCAAATAAAAAGCTTCGTGTTAAATTAGCAAACTCTAGTTTTTTACTTAACTACTTCACTTCAATATCAAATGAATCTATCTGTTAACCTTAGCTCTAAAATAAACTCACTTTTTTCGGGTGTTTCAAAGCGTTGGTTTTGCTCATAAAGAGCCCTTTGAAAGGACACGCCTGGGCGTACTTAGCTAAATGTAAACTGTTATATATACTCATAGAAAGTGTACTGCGAAAGGGGGCCTAAATGACCACAAGGTCAACTTTTTGTGTACATGCTCTCTTCTCAAAAAGAAATATTAAATAAAATATTCAAAACTGGAACAAAATATTACCATAAAAAAGGAGGAAAGCTTCAATGTATAAAGCGTATAACAAAAAATAAGAAAACTCAACTGGAAACCTAATTGAATTTAATTAAATGTTTACGCACATGTTGCAAACTTTCATATTTCATTCTTCAGCGCATACACTGAACATATATAAAATATATATGCATTACATTGCATATGCATAAATAAATACAAAATAATAAATAATAATAAATTAATGGTTAATTGAATGTGCTCGCTCAACAATGAGAAACTTCCAAAAACTGTTTTCTTAGGCATTACTCTAACATATTTAAATTACGATTTAGGTGCAAGAAATTATTAATAATAAATGTATGTATACTTTGTGAGGTACGCTTAAAAATATTTGTTAAATAATTTAATTAGAAATGAATTGTTTTTATGACAAAACATCAAATGTGTTGAGTGTGCAAAAGCACAGCTAAAAGCTTAAATACTTAATAAATAATTCAACACAAATAAGTAAGATATACAGCAGCAAAGATTAATGTTTTATTGCATTGTGCGATAAGGCTTAAAAAATAAAAGAAAAAATACTAAAATATAATTTAATGTATAAAACCAAGAGAAAAGAAACTCATGAGTGCATACGGCAATTATTGAAATTTCATGGTGTACGTCGTTAACTTTACCAATTAAATTGTTTAATTAGCAAGCCGAAACAAAACAAACGAACAAAAAGACAGATTCGAATAAAAGTTATGAAAAATACTTAAATACCTTAGTTTCACTTGTTTATTTCAATACTATACAGCTCTGCACTTTTTCACGTGACAGGTAACGCATCGCTTTAAGCCATTCTACAGACAACAATTTGACGATTTTCATTATTCAATCATTTATTTATTGGGAGAAAGGACCATTTCTTCTGTCGATGATTGTGTTCCAAATATAAATCAAATTTGAAACGGAAGTTTTCGATAAATGAGAATGTTAACAGATGTTTTAAAATTTTCTGCTCCTCCTTAGTGCATGCGCTGACAAAAGCTGCTTGTTATGTATGTTGCAGTGCACTGCAATGACCATTGCCCTCAGCAGCTGAATGATATGAGACTGCTTAACCTTTTCTCCATATCTGAAATCAGCTGGTGCTGTTAAACTGCTTCTTTACATAAATTGAAATAAATTGTTTTATTACTTACCAACTAATCGAGTAAAATCAAATTCAAACTAAAAGAAATAATGTTGTTCCCTTCCTTATATATAATTTATTTATTTTAAGCAACTGGTATTTTTTTAGTATTATAAAAAATAATCCCAAATATAATTTTTGGGATTTTTTACATTGCATTTTGGATTTGTGTCAGTATTTATAAGATGTGCGATTAGTCATTTCAATTTATTTTTAGTTTACATTTAAAGCACATTAGAACAATATTTCAAATAAGTCTCCCCTGTCCCAAAAGAATTCGAAATAATACAAAAATGCAGGTAAGTTTAAAGTCAGAAGAATATTTAAAATGTATATATATATATATATATCAATATATCGATATCTATGAATACATTTACAATTATAAATGTGTATTTATGCATAAATTTGAGCATGTGCATGCAACTAATGCCCATATTTGGTAGGAAAACGCACCCAAAATGAACCGCATGAGTTGAACGATTTGTGAATGAAAACTCAAGCAAATTATGATTTTTGTAGGATCCCAACGAAGATACGGAGTGGAACGATGTGCTGCGCGCAAAGGGAATCATTGGGCCAAAACAGAAGGAAGCGGAGATTACCGAGGACCAAATTCAGGCGATGATGAATGATGTGATTCAGCGACGAACAGATTTGCCGCCGCAGGAGGGTCAGCGTGACAAGCAGATCGATGACATGTCACTCGACGAGCTCGATGAACTCGAGGATTCAGAGGACGAGGCAGTGCTGGAGCAGTACCGGCAGCGTCGCATGGCCGAGATGCGTGCCACGGCGGAGAAGGCGCGCTTTGGCAGTGTTCGAGAAATATCCGGACAGGAGTACGTCAACGAGGTGACCAAAGCGGGCGAGGGCATCTGGGTGGTGTTGCATCTGTATGCCAACGGCGTACCCCTCTGCGCCCTCATCCACCACCACATGCAGCAGCTGGCGGCACGCTTCCCTCAGACCAAGTTCCTACGCTCCGTGGCCACCACCTGCATACCCAACTTCCCCGACAAGAACTTGCCCACCATTTTCGTTTACCACGAGGGAGCTATGCGCAAACAGTTTATTGGTCCGCTAGAGCTGCGGGGCGAGAAACTTACGCTGCCCGAGTTGGAGTTTATGCTGGGTTCGGTTGGGGCTGTGCCCAGCGACATTAAGGAGGATCCACGGCCACAGATCCGGGACAAAATGCTAGCCGATTTGGAAGATAAAAGTGCGGATTTTTATTGAGATCGCATTGGAATTTCTTCGAACCCATTTTCTGTTGCAGTACAATTTGCGAATCTTATTTTGTGTGCATTTCTTGTTAAAACAATATAAAAATTATTTTTGCTAAAAGGATTCACTTGTTGTGTGCTTTCCCACTGCTGGTCGGGTTCTTGGCCATGCCTTTGGGCTTGCTGCGAAATATGTTCGGATCGATGATATTGTACGGGTGCTCGCAGGCCGGATTTATGGTGCGTCCGCGACGCAGCTCGTGCTTCTCCAGCAGATGTGGAGCCAGCAGCAGAAACAGCTGCTCCGTCCACGAAGGCAAGCCAAAGCTGGTGAAACACAGCTCCCAGTAGGGCAAGCCCAAGTGCGCAATCGCCATGCGCAGATACTCACTGAAAGTCTCGGCCAGAAACTGCCAGCTGAGTGTGCCCAGCTCGAGCAAATAAAACCGTGGATTATTCGAACTGGTTGACTCATACAACATGCACACCTGAAAGGGGAAATATTTGTTTTTGTGCGAATAAGTAATAGCAACTACAAGTAATATATACATTTATATGCATTATGCATAAAACAAAAATCGACCTGAATTTTAGCAAATAGCCCGAAAAGTTGTCATATTTTGTTAGAAATAATTTCTAAGCATTAGGATAAATATTTTTAAAATTTACATAGCTTGCCCTAAATTGACCATCTCAAACATACGGCGATGTTTTCAATTTTTAACAACTTTTTCCTAAAGTAGAAATGCAAACGTACATATTTTGAAAATATAATTTCTAAAATTCAGAAACGAGTAATTGAATTGACCGGCTAGGCTTTTAGTCAAATTATATCATATGAATTGACATATATAACTACTCAAAGTGTTTGTATATGTGAAATCTTCAATTCAAATTATATATTATTGATAACATAAAAGGCACAAAAACTAATGTAACAATTTTTTAATGTGCTCACATTGAAAACAGCTCCTTGTAAATTGGACATATTTTTCTAAATTTTTTACAAATACTCTCGAAAACTTAGACATTCAAGCCCGAGCTCTCAGAAAGCCACAGCCATAAATTTTAGGAATTCACTTTCTGAATAATAGCGTGACTAAAGTATGGCGACTTACTAAAATATATGGTGATTTTGTTTACGAGTGTATGTATGTAAATAATAGCAACTGCCACAACTGTTCCACACTCACCTTGGCCATTTCGTTGATATTGTTGATCTCAAATATTTTCGTCTTGGCCGTTATGATGGGTGTGGCATTATCCCACTTATCCTTGGCTACAGCAGAGCTGGTGCTGCTCCCGCTGGCCCCGCTCGTCGACTGGGCGCCGCTTACCGGGTGAGTATTCTCGATGTTCTCCCGCAATAGGGTCACCTGGAGCAGATGCGGAAAGTGTATGTAGCCGACGCGTCGAACATCGCTGGCTAAGGGATTGCATTTGACGCATCATCATTATTCGACTTTGTTGTGTCGAGTCTCGATACGTACGCGCATATTGATAGCTCCAGTTGAGCACGAACCCATCACTTGAAAGATAGAACTTTTTCATGTCCTCCGGCAGGTAGACACAGTGTCGTTGCTCCCAGTTGACCACCTGGCACGGATTCAGGGGTTGTCGACGCTCCAGACTCACATTGCACACTCTCGGCACATTTGCTATTGTGGATGTTTGTTATAGGTATTTGTTTAGCTGGCAAACAATAACTATTACTCACATAGCGTTTTAATCAGGCCCAACGTCAAATTTTCGTAGAATGCATCTTCTGGTGAAAGTTTCTTATTCATATTTGTAAAATGTAATTTTCGTAAATGGAATATTCCAAAGAGCGGGAGCGCTGTTAAATGTTAAATTTGATAGAGTAAACAATGACTCCCTGACACTGGTTGTCCTGGTAACAGACTGACTAACTAACTATCTGACAACTATCGTTCCTGAGGCTGAACTAACAATTCATTTCCATAAATATTATGAACTCTAAATTTTATATTGAACAAGTCAAAAATTACTCTTAATAAAGATGTAAAACCCTTATTTCCCACATCTGACTAGCACTAATATATATATATAAATATATTACTGATGTTGTTTACGTGTTTTCTTTTTTTTTAATACGATTAAATTATCGTTGATATAGATGTCAATAAGCTAATGAAAACAGAGTTGTATACTATTTTAAAAAGTTTGTACATAATTTATTTACACATAAGAAGTACAGTAAAACAGAGGGGCAACTAACAACTGATTTCAATAAATATTATAAACAATGAATTTTATATTGAACTAGTTGAATAGTATTCTTAATAAATTCGAGTATTTATATTAAACCTTTATTGACCACATCTAACTAAAACCAATCAATCTAAGGCTGAAACCGCCATTATTTTTAAATGTGATTAATATGTCGGTTATATAGCTGTTAGTAAGACAGAGCTGTATTCTATTTTTAAATTTGTATGTCCATTAAAATACAATTTATTTACACAAAATAGGTACGGTAAAGGAACTTGATTACGGACATAAATGATTGAGTTGATAACAATGAAATTAAATACGACACTGAACGAGCAATATGGACGTAAACAGATCATGGCCATTGACCAGTTGCCAATCTCATCTCTTTGCTTCACTGGGCTCTGCGCTCTCCGCCTCCTCCTCGTGTCAGGAAACCTCCCACACGGTGGACTCAACCGAGCGACGCGGACGCCCAGCGACCTCCACATGGGCATCCAGTCCATCACTCATGCGGCTGAAGCGGCGAGCCCAACTCCCGCGCGGATTGGCCTGGCCCCCGGCTATGGATGTGCGCTGGCTGGCATCGCGGAACAGACTCATAATGTCCTGATTGTCTCCCTGCGCCCGCTTGATGCCATGCTGGTATTTGGCCTCCTTGGCTAGCAGCTGCTCGCGCTGCATTTGTGTCTTCACCTCCGAGGGCACATCGGGTATGATGAACTGCATGATGCCGGTTAGCACGAACACAACGTGCTGTTTTGGTGAATACAAATTTATAAAGTAAGTACCTATTAGACCCACAGTAAGATCTGGAGCCAAACTTCTCCAATTTAAACAACTGTATTTTTCTACAACTCGAACCAAATTGAAGAAAGATTTTGTTTAGGGACACAACTTAATACCATTAAATAAGAAAAATGTAACTCAATTTTCGACCGAGAAATGTATGATTTCGGTGAAGTTTGTTTAAGTATACAATACTCTTCTTAACAAACAAAATAATAAATGTTATAAACTCAAAGATCAAAGATTTAAGTTTTTCGACAGATTTTTTGCGGCTTCTTATGCAACAATATAACGTCTCTATTGAGGCTGTTTTTTTACATTTTTCTTTAACGTCGATTCGATTTAGAGAAGTTTGACTATACTTGAAGCCCCATTATACCTCAAACACCACGACGAAGGCCAGGCGTGCGGCAAAAACATGCCAATAGTGGGGACTAAGTCCATAAGGCTCATAGTGCTTGGGGCCATTCCTGAAAAGTACAGCAAATTTAAGCATGGACTAAGATGAAATTGCGTTCAATTTACTAACCGATAACCCCTATATTGACAGGTGTCCGGATCGAGTTCGCTACTCGTCGCACCCCATTCCTCCTTGTATTCGGATGTATTGAATACGGACAGGGAGTGCTCAATGTAGCCGGCCAAGGTATTTGACTCCGAGTAGACAAACTTATAAACGACACGAGGAATGAAATCACTTGTGTAGGCGATCACAAACGCATTCGAGACGACGGCCGTGTAGGTGATAATACGCAGAATTCCGTACCAGGCACCAATGTCCTCCACACGCTCCGCCAACGGTCGCCTCGCCTGTGTGACCATCTTGTAGGCATCCAATCGAATCTCGGCCACATTGTTGAGTAGTGCAAAAAGCGGCGCCAATGGAAATGCAGCCACAAACAGTGTGACAAAGCCATATTGAAGAACTAAAATAAGTATAGACCAAATTATGAATGACCAACTTGGGATGCTTGATAAGAAGCGAGCTACTCACTCATTTCTAGGTACTCGTCGAAGAGGGCCAAGCGTCCCGGATCCTGCATATGATAGTCCTGTTCCCAAGCCATATGTAAATGCGATTCATCCTTAGTAGCCTGCAATCAAATAAATATTGGGATTCATTGCTCCGATATATTATATATTAGCATACTACTATGCTGGTCTATAATAATATTCTAATTGATACTAAGCCCCCAGGCTAAGTGTTTTTATTTAAGTTTGACTATCACCCATGAGAAAGTGTAAATTTAATGCCAAATAGGTAAAAATGAATCACACAAAAGTTTATTGGGAGTGGAATCCATTAGGGTGGAGACAAGAAATTGGTAAATAAATAAATAATAAATAATAATAATTTTCCCCACACATTTGCTAAGACTTTCATCGTACAAATGGGTTTCAGTTCTAATTTGAGGTATTTATCCCTTACCGCTTAGTCAGTAAATTAATCTGCGCAAACAGTTTTAATTATAAATAAATTTGAAAGTTTCTATCTACACACCTGTTTGTGCTTCCGCTGACGCCACCAGTTCCAGAACTTGGGGAAAAGATATTCCATAAAGTTGTTCCAGCATTGCTTGCCCACCATAATAATGGCCTAAATGGTCAGAGAGTTTGCCTTATAAAAGGAAAACATACTGATCACTGAATATTGTACTTGCCAACTGTATGCAGAGCTCGGAGAGGCAGCCCGCCGGATCACAGATGTCATTCTTGAGGCGGAAGAACTCACTGCGCCGCGCCTGATCATCGCCGGGATAGTCGAAGAAGCGCCCCTTAAAGAACGCTATGTAGATGAGCGACGAGTAGAAGTTCATGAACTCAAAGAAGAATATCTTGAAGGTGTATGAGTCCTCGTATTCGGTGTGGGTGCGAGGATTCTCCAGGTTTGTCAACTTAATTGCCATGCGGTGATAGATCTAATGTGATGCCAAAAAAAAATGATTGATTGATTGACCAAGCTCTACACTTATGGAATCTAAGCCTACCCGTGTGAGTATCATAATGACAACCAAATTGATCAACGCCGCTGTCACTGTGGTAAATAGCTTGGCATGCTCATTCACAAAGAAGCCTCCCCCGCCATAGATGACCGACACCAAGGATACGCGATAGATGATTGTGCCCAGCACGGCGGAGAGCACAACTGCGATCTGTACTCGATGAAGATGAACAATATTTTGTTAGAGGGTAAGATATTCTTACAGTTCTTGCTCAAATAACTATTTTTTCATTCATTTATTTTTAATGTAGTCCACAAATTTAAAGATGATTTCAAAATATAAATATATAATAAAATAAATAAATAAGAAAATAATACCCTGCCATGTAAATGTCCGTGTTCATCAATCTTATATTCTCTATGCAAAAATATAAAATGTAATTGAATATAAAATCTATATATCTACTAATTTGCTTGGACTGTTCAAAAACGCCACATTGCAAAACAGAGTCTAATAATTACAAATTGTTTCTTATTGTATTAAAACTGCTTATTTCGAAGCGACAAGCGACTAATTGTCTCATAATGGTCCTGAAAACTAAAAGCTTTTCTACCTTTTGGATATTCGAAAAATATTTCCTAACATTCGAAATGCTGACCCTGAATTCAATATTAAAAAATATTGTGTTTTAATTTTCAGAATTAAAAAGGAGAAAAACAAACCGTATTCTTTATAAAATTCAGAATAAATTCATGAAAATCATGTGGGAATATTTTGTAAATTAAATTTATGAATTATAATAATTTATTTTATATATAAAATAAAAAAGAACAACGAAATTCTGTGTACACATAAAAAAACAGCATTCAAAATTTGTTGAGTACCTAGAATATCTACATTTGAAAACCACAACTTTTAGTTTTAGAAATGCACTTTTTGAAAAATAGTGTGGGATGCTCTTGGAGCCAAAAGTAACAACATTCTGTAAGATTCACTGTTATTTTTATTAAGTGCAGTATTTACCATAAAGAGCACGGCACTCCCCGTTATTACGAATCGAATAGCGCGGCTCCAAGTGGACATATATGGTTCCTTTTCCCGTGTCACTGGATTCATGCGAAATGTGGTTGCGTTCGTCTCGAACTCGGGCCGGTTCTCCTCATCCAATTCGACGTTGTGGAGGTCCCATTCCCATACTAACACTGATTGCTTGCGTTTCCACAGCTCCAGGAAAGTGGTGGCTAAAAGTGCATAACAATTCTAAAAATTACAGATTATTTTGTAAATCTGAATACTCACCCCAGAAAGACATGAAAATGGCAAAAAATACCGTTGACGGATTGTCGAAGAGGTAAGTCAATCGTGAGAAGAGACATGATTTGTAGAGCGGCTGATAGCTGCACGCCCTATCACAAAGCGGACACAGGGTAATGTTGCCGGTGCCGGACTCATTGCAGATCTCCTTGCTTGGCGTATTGTCCTCCGACTCCAGTGTGGCCAGGCCATAAATAAAGCACAGAGTGCCAACAACCGAGGGGTAAACCAGCATTTCGGTGTAGAATCCCAACCAGCAAAAGTAGAGCGCGATTTTGTCGCCAAAGTACTTGCGCACCAGGCAAAGCGGCTGCTTCTTGTACCACTGCGAAGGAGTTGCCCAGGTCTGATAAAGCACTCGGCGATCCAGGGAAACGCCACTCGAATGGGGCCGATCGTAGCGACCCTCGTGCAGCGGAAAGCAGCCCAGATAGGTGCCATCGTTGAGCAGTCGTCGGATGCCATTGCGATCGCCCTCCTCGTAGGGTGTCCGAATCAGCACCTGCATCACCATCAGCGACCGCTGAGCACTTGTGTACGCCGTGGCACGATCCTTAACAATGAACCTGCATGATGTAAATTAGTGTTAGTTGAATTACGATTTCATCTTTTTGGATTCCATTTCAAAGGATTTTTTACGTTGACAAATGTATTTTATAATCTGAGGAGTGGTTTTGAACTTGATGCTTTGAGTCTTAAGGACTCGCTTGTCTAGGAATGGCAAGACTTGAATGCCAAGGTGTAAGCAACCTTTAAAATGTGAATAAAATTAAGAAAATATATTTCTAAACTACAATATATATAAATCCTTTTTAGAGTTTTGTTATTAAACATCAGTATTTTAAGATTTCACAAATAAAAACATTTTGAATAATTTATAAACTCATAAAATGTATTTTGAACTACGGGGCCTATGGGCCGAATTTTAGAAATAATCTTTTCAAAAAATAAGGGTCTTTTTATCATAGCCTTGTTGGAAAAATAATACTCAATAACAGAAATTATACCTGTTAAATATAAAATTAAGAAATATTAATATTAACACATTTTGTTTCGTTGATCTAGAAAATATTTCTAAGCATAAGAAGAACGTTCAAGATTTAATTGTAATATTTTTTTATCTGAGTGTATTTTGAGTTTGATCGGGTAATCATTGATCAACATGATATATAATTAATATCCAAATATAGCTGTGCAAAATGTTGTAGTTTTTGAAATGTCAAAGATAGCAGTTAAGTGTTGTCAGTTTAAGGACTTACTGTTCCTCCGGATTGCCGTTGGCTGTCGCAGCCTTGAAAGTTGTCTCGCCCTCCAGCAGGCTGTGATCGAGTTGTATCTTTTTGGTGAGCCGTTGCCACATATCCTTCCAGTACTGCACATTGCGCATGACGACGTTCTCATCATCCTACACAATTGAAGGACACTTAAGAACATAGGTGCACACTTAATGAATGATTTGCTTACCCAAGACGGCTTTACGGTTATTGTTATGAAGCGTTTGATGGGCAGCTTAAGATTCATGACCTCAGCTAGTCGTGTTTCGAGGCGCCACGGCAGATGGATCTTGAGGAAAAATGTTTTTTCGTTGAACGACTGTGACTTGTCCTCCAGCTCAACGTCGAGTCCTTCCTTCACTAGATTGTCCATGAAACAGCGCCTTATATCGCGCCGACGTGCCTCCGCCTCGGTCATGACGCCCAGGTCCTCCTCCTCCCAGGCCAGCACCATGTCCACCTTGCGCCGTCCGTCCCTAAACATCAGTGACTCCGGGTCAAGGCCCTCCCTGTCCTGTTTGCTTATGCGTCGCTCTCCCTCGCTGCCATCGCCCGTCAGGCTGTTGCTCTTGCTGGCCTTGCGACTGCTGGCATAGCTGCCACTAATGCTGCTGCTCTCTCCGGTGGATGTCCTTCGATCAGTGGGCATCAATTGACGATAGCCAAACTGATCCGCCAGCTCGTTCGAATGTGACGACTCGATTACTTCATTTGACTGATTCCCTTTGTCATCCACCTCGCTGGACATGCGCCCATTCAGCGCCGGGCTAATGTGCAAGCCCAGAGTGCGACGCATCGCTGTGCCTGGTATATCCTCCTCAGGTCTGTCCACAACTTTGGGTCCGAATGCTTGCGTGGGACTCGGCTCCGCGGATTCTGTTTCCAGGTGTGTGGGCAGCGGCACCGTTATCGAGTTGCCCTTCGAGTAACTTGAGGCATTGCTGCCACGCATCATCGAGGAGTTGAGCCATTTCTCTGTGTAGGAGGCAGAGCTGCCGCTGCCCGAGCTCTGTTTGTCCACGGGGGGTTTGGGCGAGACGGGTTTGTTCACCGCTTGACGTTCCACATCCATAAAATGGTATATGCTGTCGGCAGTGATGCTGGGCTCCATTGGTGGGGCCTCCAGATCCAATTCAATTAAATTTCTATCCTGTTGTGGTAAATAAGTAGAAGAAACATTATAAGACATATAAGACGCCAAGATCGAAAAGGCTGTGAAAGGTACAAATTGCTTGTGATAACGACACTGAATTTGCTTGAGATAGGTGGAGTTTTTAGATTATATTGCACAAAAGAAAGCAGACTGTACTCTCAGGAAAAAAACGCCTTAGTTTTAGTAAGTCTCCCTAAAATGTAAATCGCACAAAGAAATATAAAGCTCTTCTTATTGTTAGAACTAATTTCTAAAAATTAAGAAAAATATTTCTAAAATTTAGAAATGCTTGCCCTTAATCGACAATCCTAAAAATATGGATATTTTTTCTATTTTTTTCTAAAGAAATATTTATATTAATAACATTTCAAGAAAGTATAGAAAGGTAATCCATAATTTTTAGAAAAATCCTCTACAAAATGCAGAAAAAAGTAATGAAATTTGATGGCTTATATTAGAGTTGAGTTCTTGCCTGCCTTAGAAGCCGCGTAGCTCAGTGGGAAGTCACTCAACTCGCGAACCCAATCGAAATCGTAAGTTCTTTCAAGTTAAACATATGCATTTTATAAACCTTGTAAAATATGAATTCGATAAACTATGTAAAGTCTAAAAATACTAATATTTAATAATAAGCAGCAGAAAATCGAATATAAGAATTCTTCAATATAAACACATAGGTAGGCAACAACACCCTGAATATTATACATATTTTGTCTTAGTTTTAGAAAAAAACCTTGTTTTAAGCCACACAAACATTAATATTTGAAATTTTCTTTTTGAATAATTGGCGTCAAAGGAATGTCGGCTTAATAAACTTTAAATTGGTTTTTTTATGAGTGCAGGAAATAGGATTATTTGGCATATGTACATCAAAATTAGAGACAAGATACGATAACAGGTATGTAAAATGATTGATGAGTTTAGTTGGATGACTTACACCATAAGCAACTAGACGACCTGCTACTATGCCGCTGTCCTGGCTAAGCCGTCGTGGACGCGACTTGGGATGATTTGGGCGAATTGTTCGCTCGCTTTTGGCTGGACTTGAGACGACCTGTCGCCGGTTTGGAGAGTTGCGACCACTACGTAATGTGGGCACTGACAGGAATCCTGTGAAATTAAAAATGTTTTTAGCTGAATCGAGATAGCTACATATATAGCAGCAGCGAACTCACTTGGAAACTGAAACACTGTCTGCCCACTGGCTCTCTCGCTCTCGAGTGCGCCGCTTCCAATGAGATCCTCGCGCGAATTGGACTCAGTTATGGGTGCGGTGCTCTCATCATCAACGCTGTCGATTCGTATTTGAAAAATATTTGAGTTGCCTCGCACATTGCCCTGCAGCTTTCCATGACTGCTCATTTTTCCGTGGGTTTGTCTATCTATCTGCGACACGTCACTACACAAAGTAATTATACTGTTTAGTTATTCTATAACAAGAACTTTCCTCTTTTTCGACTACTTGACGTGTAATTTGACCTACAATGCCAGATCGCACGAGGCATGTACATTTGTCACCATTCCCATAATAAAATATGTATTTAAATTTATAATTTCGATTCAAATATAACAGCAAACAAAATCAACGCGCGCTCCAAAACTATTTGACTTTTTTATGTTTCTCAACCAAAAGAAATAAATGATTGTTGAAAGAGAAACTTTTGACCTTTTAAAGTTACATTTTTTTATAGGAAATCTCGGGTCCTTAAATCTCCTCCTTCTTTTCTTTTAGCAATTCGTTGTGTCCTGTTTTTAATTTAAATATGCACGCATTTTAATTTGTTTTCTTTTTACTATGCTTTACTTGATAGGGCACAACTAGGTCGAGTTGCTTCTGCTGTACTATTTTGGTTCCCTATTTCTGTAATGTCCCGATGGGCCACTTTTATTTGACATTAGAACCCTGTCATATTACAATTACAAAGAAGTAGTCCACAATGGGGCAGGTACTATATGTATATGTATATGTATATATATGTAATTGTGTATGCATTCAATTTGTATATTTGACTGTGAAAGTTCGGGTTAATTAATAAGTAGTTCAAAATTGTACACAACTCAACTTGTCAATTTGAGGAATATGTTTTGAAAAGCAAAAATGCATTTTGCACAAGACCTCAATATGCCGAGGTATGCATGAGTAACAGAATTGAAAGGCTCTGTCAGGGTAAAATATAAATGGCCTGGATATAGAGACAGATATCTTTAAATTATAAAAAGAGATCGACAAACCATAAAATATAAAGAGACTTTATTATCTTACATCAATTTTGCTCTAACTTGTTCGACACAACTTTGTTAAACTGATATCTTCTATTTGAGCACTATTAATTGTTGGTAAATTGGATTAATACTGTTTTGGAAACAGGGGACATACCCTGTGAACTAAATACACATTAAAAAGATTGACGTATGAATGTATGTCCATGTGTGTACACACGCCATTCAATGGCATGGGAGCTAGAGTACAACGTCATATCGAGGCCAGAGTCATAATGACCTTATACATACGATTAAATATGTACATATATACGTGTGCAAGATAATGCTCGTTACAGACAGTTATACTTGGGTCGATAAAACAAATAAACTTGTTGCTGACAGTAGTGGCGGGTTGGCAATTTAAGTATTTTCAATTAACTGAATTAATCTGAATTTTTGATCACTCTACGAAAATTGGATCATCGTTTTATGCACTCTTAGTTGTGTCGGGAATTCCACATCTAACGTTAAAATCACAATGACCTATAGCAGGGACCTGAGAAGGTCCCTTGTCTTGACTTGGTATTTGAGCTGGCTGTGACTTGCTAGATTCGTCAATAGAACTGATTGGTTTGTCAGTTGGGCAAAGTCCCATGCCATCGAAGTAATCACAGCAATTGAGGGTTTATTGATTCGTTGTTGTCAGTTTTCAAGTTCTATATTCACAATCGATTATTGATTGATTCAAATTCCATTCGCGTTCACAGATCCTAGGCAAAATGTATGAGTACTCACAAAAATCAATTTAACCACTCACTGCTAATCAATCTGTACTAGCTATTTTTATTTAGTTTTTATTATTGATTTGAATTGCACATTACATAGTTTGGAATTGGAATTGTTTGAAATGTTACTTGCGTATTGATTTAAAATTGTTGTAAAACTCTTGTGTATCTTTAGCATTTTTCCATTCACTCGTTCGCGTGTCGCGTATTAGTTATTAACGCATTCCGTTCTACATAATGGAGACCAGGGTTCTGGCGACCGATTTATTGAAGCACTCGCGCACGAATGACCAATAGCCAAGTGAGTGCCACAGGACTAGGTTGGATTGCAACTGTCCTGCTGTCCCGCCCACTAAAATGTGTAAGTTGGTAGATAATCAAAGTAGTTCATTTTCATGTGTTGCGCTCTCACTCAGCCTAACACCGAGCTGACTGACAATACATACATGTATGCACTTATGTACATATGTTTATAGTATAGTAGTTAATTGGCTGGCCACACTAGTCGCTACGAGTAGTATTTGACATTTCGGGAATTCGAGAGTGAGGTTCTTGTGCAGTTATTATTACATATGTATAAATTATACATCTTGAACTCAAAGACCTGTTAGTCCTGCTTCAAGATTACTCACACCCAGTTGATAGTATTCGATGGTTTTCGCGTGGTTAATAATGACATCACAATTAATTTCCACATAATAGTTGTAACGTAGCTATAAAAATAGGTGCCTCTTTCCATTTGCGACTATTATTGTACAGCGGTCCATCTATTTTGAGTGACTGTATGCGTCAATCAAGTCGGCAAGTGCGTCGTTTATCACCTTAAGGGCGGCGTTGCGTGATATGTGATTGTTGTCGGAAGTACTTATACTCAGTTAAACGAAAGTATTGACGAATGCCGTTACAACTAAAAATTTAACAGCTACAATCCAATACATATAGTCTGTGATTTACTGACAAACAAATTGGTTTCTATGACAGCTAACACCAGATTCAAAGTACAATATATATATGAATATAGATAGATATACATTGTCAGTCTATCTCTAATATCGCCATGAATGATTTGGCATTGGTCCGCGAAAGTTGAGTAACATTTAATTAAAGTTGTGCAACAGTGTTACTTAAATATCTCAATATATATTTAAATGTGTTCATACCTTAAACTAAAAGAGTACTTGTCTTAAGCGTATTCATTTTTAAAAATAATTTATGTGGAACTAAAGTCAAGTGCTTGTAAAACCTGTAGTAATTTAGTCAAACTGTCATATACAACAGATGCTAAGTTTTGGAAAATATGATTTGGTTGTTTTTTTTTTGCTTTGAAGCCTTGTAAAACATGTTTCTAAATATACTTTAATGTAGGTGACGTGGCTACTGTCAAAAATAAATATTTATAATTACACATTTAAATTGACTGTTGCTTTGAAATATTTTATGTACTCTTCTTCCACGAAATTGTTTTGAATATATTTAGTCTCTTTTGTCAATCTTGATGTAAGCTAGATATTTTTGTCGGTTTTTATTAACTAAATCAAATTAATTAAAAACAGATAAGTTCGATATTGGCTGGCGTTACTGGCTGTGCCGTATTCTGTCAAAAAACAACTGAATTAAGGTGGAATATAGTCATTTGGAGATGAAAAAGTAGTCGGCCTCTGCGCTTTCAATGTATATTCTAAGTAAATAGTAATGCATATCTAAATTTTCTTGACTCCGGCATTACAATTATGGGAACTCTTTAATAAATTAATGTGGCAGTCAAAAAAAAACTATATTTCTTTCTAAAACACGTCTGCTCACTTAACTTTATTCACATCGATTCCTTTCTCCTTCTTTAAGTTGGTGATCACGCAATTGAAATCGATCGACTTCGATATCAATGTTATGTACAGATGATAAGTTAGTCTTATTACTACATCACAAGTGGCCTGCTACATTAAGAGCGATACATCGGGATGTTATCGGTTTGCCAGGCACCCAGTGGGGGCCAATCAATAACAAATTCACTTCAATTTCATACAATACACGAATTGACGAACAGAAGAACAGACAGCCGGATAGATTGGTATGATTTGGTATGAGATATTTCTTTTTGGTTAAACCACACTCAACAAAAAAATCTACCTGCATTTTACAAAACAGTGATGAAATTTACTGGGTTATATTAGATTTTAGCTGTTGTCTGCCTTGGAGGTCGAGTAGCGAACTAAGAGTTGCAAATTCGAATCGCCGTAAAACCGTAAGTTTTTTCAAATTAAATTATTCTTAATTTATAAAAACTGTCTAAGATTTATACATTTATAATATATATAAGCAACAAAGCTATCGTTGCAGTTGCTTTTTGTGTACACACTCAAATTAAATAAGAAAAAATCCGTATCTTAAAAATATAATGTCTTAATAATTAGGGGAGTTATTCTTGGTGCCAAAAGTATGGCAAATTTGTAAAAATTAGTGCGATTTTTTTCTGAGTGCATTGTTGAATTCTGGAAAACGAATAAAATTTTAATTATTGCTAATTTTATTGAACCCAACACCACAAAGATAATTTTACAAAACATAATTTTGGTATACAAGAAGTGCTTCCAAATGGCTTACAAGATTTAACGATCACAACGCCTAATCATCGGACTTTGGCTTTGCTAGTTCGTTGGAATTATTGGTGCACTGCTGAAGAGTGTCCGGCTCACAAGTGTTTGTCGCCTTGCTGAAATACTGGCCCACCTCGCACTCGGCCTCGATCTTCTGGCCGTGCAGGCAGATGAAGTAGCCGCGACAATTATTCGTGTTCCGCGCCAGTTGGCCATGCTTCCCGTTGCAGACGCCCACACGGTCTCCGTTCTCCAGAAGGCAGGTGCCGTCGTTCTGGCGACAGATGCCCAGCAGGCTGTCGTAGCTCTCACCGTTGCGGCAACGTTGCGAGACGGGCTCATCCTCGTCGCAGCTGATGTAGCGGCGACAGTCGCCCGGCTCTGCAATGGAGGCCATCACGTCGCCCATCAGATCACAGAGACTGGCAATATCTGTGGGCGGATCGGTGCAATACTTCTCAACTACTAAAGCTTGTTCCGTTGTCGCTGGATCAGCAGCTGTCTTAGGCTGCAGCAGATCCTTATCGTCGGTTAGCTCAAAGGCTTGGCACTGTTGCAGCGTCGCATTGAAGAAGTAACCCGTATAGCAGCGCTCCCTGCGCAGTTTATTGGACACGCACAGGTAAAAGTTGTTGCAATTTGACTTATCCGGCATTAGGTGGCCGTGTTTGCCCTCGCACAACTCCCGATTGGGCGGCTGATGCCCGCTGCTGCTGATGTTCAAGGCGCTTAACGTTTCATTTATTCCACTGGCAACAACATACGGACAGGCGCCATCGTCCTGGATGCACAGCAACTGATCCGCATCAAAGTAGGAGCCGGCGCCGCAGCGTTGTGTCAACGCCACGCCCCCCGCACAAATGTAATACTTGGTGCAGTCCCTGGAGTCAGCCACATAGCTGCCATCCTGAAGACTGGCACAGCTGTCAACCGCAGTACTGTTGCCACTCCCAGTTTCAACTGTCAGCTGTCCCAGCGGACACTTCTCCAACTCCGATTCCAGCCGGAACTCCGACTCATTTACACAACGCAGGAGCGTTGCATTAAAACGCATCTTGGGTGGACACTCGGCTGGAATGGCCAGTCCATGGACGCAGGCGTAGTACAAATTGCAGTAGACCTTGTGGGCCAGACGTGTGCCATGTGCGACTCCGGCGCAAGGATTCATGATGGTGAGATTGGCCAACGATTGGGCGGGTTGGCGGCACTGTCCCTGATCCAGGCGACATTGTAACGTAAGGCTGTCAAAGTATTGACTCTCGGGGCAATAGAACAACTGCGTGTCATTCTGGCCAAGGCTGGAGTTCAACCGGAATTGAACCGAATTGAGACTGGAGCAATTGTAGTAGGCGCGACAGTTGTCCGCATGGGCTACCAAGCCAGTACCCTTGTGATGGGCACACACTGAATCGATGGGCAGACAACTGCCATCGTTGGGGCGACAGTAGCCGACATTGGCATCGAAGTAGCTGCCATTGGAGCAGCTTTGCAGCAGAGCCGGCTGCTCTCGTAGACACAAATAGAAGCTTACACAGTCCTCCGGATGGGCAACGCTCTGGCCATCAGGCTGACCCACACAGCTGCCCTTGGGCAGTTGTTGCGGCACGGTCTGGCAACGTTCCACAGACTGACACCTGTTCAGGTGGCGAGCAAAGCTATGTCCGCGCAGACAGCTGCCCAAATGCCACTCATCCGCGTCGCAGTAGTAGAAGAACTGGCTGCAATTCGATTCCGGCAACGGCAGAGCTCTCAGCTCACCCGGCTGGCAGGGGCGTCGCAGCCCGTTGCCCTGGCAGCTGCCATCGCTGGGCACACAGCCCAGCAGCGGCTCGAACTGTTGCAGCTCACCACAGGATTTGACCATCCACTGATTCGCCTTGTTGCATTCCTCATACGAACGGCAACTGGTGGCCAAGGCCCGTATCTGTCCATTGGTGCAGCCAGTGGAGGAATCAGTTCTGTTGAAGTCGACTGTGCACTGGTTCGCATTGTTGGGCAGGCAGTAGTTAAAGGTGCGACTAAAATACATGCCAAGTGGACATTGCTGTTTCCACCAGGCGTTCTCCATGCACATCAGGAATCGATCGCAGCTCGATGAATCTGCCCGCACAGCCAGCTGCTGGCAACTGGCCGGCTGCTCGTCTATGCTCTTGGTGCTATTCAGCCAGCTGCAGAAATCATCGCCCTCGTAGGCCGGCATTGGTAGACAGCTGCCTAGATGCGTGGCATAATACTGTCGCTTGGGGCAGTTCCGCAGTCGCCACTTGCCTGCCGCACAGCGGAAGTATTGCTGGCAATTGTTGCCCCTTTCACTCTTGGTCGGAATAGTTTCGGATTCGCTGCTTGAATTGCAGGCGGGCAGACCTGGTCTTCGGGCATAGCTGCATACCATGTCGTCGCGGGGCTCCAGGCAACGCTGCTGCTCCGGATTGTAGTAGCGCTCCTCGGAGCAGGTACGTCGCCGCCAATTACCTTCCAGGCATATCTCGTATTGAGAGCAATTCGCTGGCACAGAGCGCTTGCTGTTTAATTCGCAGGCGAACTGCAATGAATCAGTGGAGAAATTGTTGAATTGTATTAGTGATAAAAACGACAAATGTCGAAATCTGCTTTATTATATTGTTAAATCTGGGAAGCGTCTTGGCAACGCATGCGATTATTCTGTCCTTATAACAAATGATAAATGAGCCTCTAATGATTTTATTCAGAAAATCAGATCTAAAAAAAGTTGAAAAATGTCTTAATTGAATTTTCAAAAATATCACTGAAAATAAGATTGAAGCTGATACGACGATTTTTTACCAGTTGGGTATCGAATTTTCACAACTCTCTTATATGAACTCATTTAAGTACTGAGATAAAGATATCAGATATTAAATAGAAATCACTAAGCAATTGAATAGTAATTTCTTTCTAATTCGATTTTTTGAGAACCTCTTCAAGGTAGTCGAACTATTTTCAGTAAACCAGAAAATTGTCAATTTGTTGCCCAATCGTAATTTTATTACACGGCTAAATGGTGAGTTTTTTGTGATATACAATTAAAAGGAATTCCATGCATTAATTTAATTTTGTGCCGATAGTTACTAAGATGCTAGCCGACTGCTTACAAAGATAGCTTCAAAACTGAAGGACTTTTACTGATTGATATTCAACTAAGTCTCAAACAAAAAGGAGATAATTATCGATAGCATGAAATATTCTTTTTATATGAATGAAGTATGAGAACAACAACAACTAATGTAAAGATAAGTACATACTCTTGTGGACTCTAAGATTGACGAGTTCATACAGACAGACAGACAGACCAATGGGCAGCGCCAGATCGGTTGCTGATGCTTATTAAGAATATATATGCCTTATGGAGTCGGAGATTCTTCCTTCTACTTCATTGCACGGAACGAACACAAATATTTAATTTAAACAATGACAAATTCCTGAACATATGAGTTTTGTATTTCATAGCAATTGTTTAACATTTATGGTTCACGTTATCATGTATAAATTACTTTTAAAAAAATCAGTAGTCTTTACAACGACGTATTTTTACGATGAAGTGTAGTATTATTTTCAACAAAATATAATCAGAATGGAAGAAATATAGTTGTCAAGCCACATTTTTTTGGATTTCAGACAATTATAAATATGGTTCAGAAAAATTAAAAGTATCGAATTGTCAGTTAAGGGCACATTTTACTTTTATTTTATTTAATTTGCAGGTCACATTTGTTTTCCGAGCGTAGACAGACAGACAGAAAGGTTCCCAAATCGGCTGATAATGCTGATCAATTGTATATACATTTTTAAGGGGTCGGACAGGTCTGCTACAATGTGCTACACAAATGGTGAAATAACTATAGTATTCTCTGCCAGGGGTATAATCAAATAGCGAAATAAAAGTGCAGCTTAGCGCACATGTGTGGTAAATAAACATACATATATTTGGATAGGTATAAAACTGGAGCAAGCGGAATTTCTCGTAATAATAGTAACTCATAAATAACATGCATATGTATATGTATATGTATATGTATATGTATACGTATATGTATATGTATATAAGTAAGTAATTTAAGAATAAGGTCTAAGGTCTACATGGGTTCAAGGCGTTGGTCGCGTGTGTGGTATGAGTGTCGCAAAGTCTATGCAAGTTTCTGGAAGAGTTTCTTAAGGAATGAGACTGATCTTACTTTTTCCTCCGGCTCCACAGATCTCTTCTGTATGCCATGATCGTTCAAAGAGCACAATTGCAGAGTGGGATCATAGAGGTAGCCTTTTTGGCAGCTATGGTAGGTGGCACCTTCAACACTGCCATCGCAGATGCAGAATCCTTCGAATGTATTCTGCGCTGCAAATACCGTGATTTTGGTGCTATTCGCACACTCTTGAGGATCACAGACAGCTGTGACTACATCCACACAAAGACCCAGAACAGCATTGAACTCGCGTCCAACTGGGCACTGATAAAATGTTGGCAAAGTGTCACAGGAGCAGAATCCATTGGTTGTATTACGCGCTGCGAACGATTCGAATTTCTGGAGAGTTTTGCATAGAACCGGATCACAAGCATGTGTGACACATATGTTCAGACTCTGATCGTAGATATTATATTCTCCACAGCTCTGAAAGCTGGCACTGTCATCCGATTGGCATGTGCAGAAGCCATTAGCCGAATCTTTGGCTGCAAAGGTATTTACCCCAGTTGCAGCTCGATTCTGGCACTGTGCCACATCACAGAACAAGTCTTGAGTGGTTGCGGCCTTTGCACGAGGGAGGCATATGCCCAGCTTGCTATCGTATTGCTTGTTGTCGAGGCATTCCAGATAGGTGGCAACACCTTCAAGGCACAGACAGAAGCCAGAAGTTGTATTTAACGCCGCGAAGTTCGAATTGTCTTTCATTGTGGCACATTGTCCTGGTGTACAGACAGAGCAGGGCGCCTGTAAAATATAATCAAAAATAAATTAATTAATTTAGAAATCGGATAACAATTCAAATACTCCAAATCAAACCCACCTCGCGTATCAAGCATATTCTTTCGTCAGCATTATAGTATTTACCACTCAGACAGTTCTCGTAAGTTGCTTCACCACCCTGACACAGGCAGAAGCTAGTGTCGTCCGCCTCGTTTGAGGAGGGGAATGTTTGGAATTCGGCCAAGCAAGAGCACTTCTCTGAGTCACAGTAGCCGGCCATGCAGCCATTCTATTGAACATATTGAACATGAGTGAGGACATCAACTATAGCGATAATAAATTGAGTGAGTGGCTTACCACTGGCTCCAAGCATATTCCTAACACGGCATCAAACTGCTTGTTGTCGATACACTCACTGTAATTTGGAAAGCCGTTCTGACAGTAGCAGAATCCGTCAGTGCCATTACTAGCAGCGTACGGCTCATTCTCGGCAAGAACATCACACTGCGACGCATCACAGACACTGGGACCCTACCATTTAAACAGAACGACAGTAAATAATGCCAGTTAGTGTATAATAAATTGAGTCATCACACAACAAGCTTACCGCTGGCGGCAAGCAAATCAGCAGGTCTGCATCGAATTCTTTTGGTGGAGGACATGTGGTATATACACCGCAAAAGGAATTGCAGAGGCAAAAGCCAGCTGGGGTATTCGATGGGAAGACCAGGTTATCTGGGCCACTCGCACACTGAGTCGAATCACACTCATTGCATGGGCATGTGGTAGGTTCCTGCAAAATTATATGATGGCAATTACCCAATGAAATGGTCGGATCAGGATATTAGCCTAGAGTACTTACAGCGGCGGCCAAACAGATGCCTAGAGTTGCATCAAAAATCATATCATTCAGACATTTTTTAAACGATGGCACCTCATCCGTGCACATGCAGAATCCAGTGTCTGTATTCAGAGCCGGGAATGTGACAAAATTTGGCTGGTTAACACAATAGGTGCTACAGCATCTTGGCTATAATATTTTTGGATTTAAAGAGAGAAACGTGAAAGAACAGACATCGTCGGTACTCCGAAGTAAGCAAGCCATTTGTTGAATGGAATTCAACTCATTACATATCAGCTGCAACTAAAAAAAGAAACCCCAGATTTAACTTACATCAGGAATTGGTATAAGGACGCACAGTTCCTGTTTGAAGGTGTATCCGCGGGGACAGGACACTGGCGTCGGTTCGCCGGCACGGCATAGACAGAAGCTATTAGGGTCATCGTAGTTCACGGAAACAGAGTATTCTGCTTTGTCGACACACACTTGTGGATCGCAAGGGCCCGTCTAAAATGAAATGGTATTAGAACGTCTTCCACCCTTTTTATCGGACTTCGAGAGAGAATCCTTACAAAAGTGCATGCGCCATACGCTGCATCAAAACTTAAGCCGGATGGACAGTTATTTAGATAGGCGCCATCGGCCTCGCATAGACAGAAGGTGGTATTATCACAAGTTAGCGATGGGTAGGCCTGATTCAAATTGCCCTTCTTGCACTGTGATTGGTCACATGAGGTCTGCAATTGAAAAATAAGGGAACTTTAGCGAACAGTATCTTTGTTCCGAGCACCATGCAACTCACACTTGGCTTGGCCAGACAAACCAAATAGGTTGAACTAAACTCTGTGTTAACGGGACACGCTCGAATCGTGGCAATATTGTTGACGCACAAATAGAACCTTGTCACATCGGCGGCAATGGCAATGGCAGTTCCATCCACTGCTGTGGCACATTGATTGGCCTCGCACGTCACATTGCTGGCGCACTTGCCGGTCGCCGAATTGAAGCCCGCGCCGGGCCCACAGTTCACCACCTGGGGAACACCATCGGTGCACTTATAGTACTTGGAGCAGATAGGATTGGCGACATTGCCCGAACCACAACTACAGGGATTTATACACTGGCCGGTGACATCGATGGCACAGTCATCGCCATTGAACCACTCGCCACTGGGACAGCTGGACGGGACGGATACTCCATCGATGCATGTGCTGTAGGCAGTGCAATCGCTGGGATTTATCATTTGAAAGCCATTGGGCTTGTTGTTGCACACCCAACAGGTGGCCTCGGTATCGGGCACACAAATGTTTTCACAGCTGCTGAAGATGTTGCCCTGACCACAGGAGCCATCGATCAGCTGACCATTGACGCATATCTGATACATGGCGCATTCGGTGGGATGCGCCACCATGCTGCCCTCCTCCATGCCATCGGGGCAGTTGCAGTCATTCTCTGCGGCACGTCGCGTACGCGCATTCGGCTCCAGCAACTTGTTCTGGGGACACTGATTGTCGTCATCGGGGCGACAGATGCCAACAGAGGCATCGAAGTAGTAGCCACCAGTGCAGGACTCTTGAATCCACTTGCCAGCGACACAGGCCAAATAGTTCCAGCAGTCAGCTCCGGCGACCGCTGCTTCGACTCCACTGCACGGGTGACCATCCGCTGCAGCGGGTGTCTCAGTGGTGATGATGTGCACAGTTTCTGTGGTGCTGCTTGAGTCTGTGGCTCCCGTGTCGCATTGCGGACACACATTGTTTTCATCCAACACACAGACCCGGAGCTGGGTATCAAAGTAGCTGCCGCTTGGGCAGGTCTTCGACTCCCAGTTGCCATCCTGGCACACAAAATACTGATTGCAATTATTCGCATCATCTGTCAGGATGCCATTCACGCAGGCTGTCGACGAGCTGTCCGGGCAGCAGCCACTGCTGTCCACCATGCAATTGCCAAGTTCACCGTCAAAGTAATTGCCTTGCAGACAATCGCCGGGAATGAGTTCACCATTGACGCAGGTGAAGTACATACGGCAGTTATCCGGATTGGGTACCATCTCTCCACTGCTAGAGCCACCGGGGCAATCGCAGTCCGAGGGTGATGCGGTGGTTGTCGAAGTGGAGCTGTCATCACTTGGACATGTGCCGGGCACACAGTGCGGACCGGATTCTTCAAAGTATGTGCCTGTTGGGCACTCTTGATAGGTGGCCATTTGTTTGTAGCACACATAGAAGATGTTGCAATTATCAGCATCAGCGACCGCTGATCCATCGGCCTTCCCAACACAGAAGTTCTCCCAGCAATGGGAATTATTCTCATCAACGACACAGCTTGCAACGCTGTTATCGAAATAGCTGCCACTGGCGCAGGTTTTCAGAGTGGTCTGGTCGTCCTCGCAGACGTAGTAGTTCAGGCAGGATTTTTCGCTGCCAATAACTTCGCCAGTTGGCTTTTTCAGGCAGAAATTTTGCCAACACACGGATTCGGTGTCGGGCACGCATTGATTCGTAGTTATGTCAAACATGCTGCCTGCATCACAGACTTGAGGATAGGCCACCTGATCGTCACAGATGAAGAATTCCCCGCAGTAGCCAGTCTTGGACAGATATGCGCCACTCACCTCACTACTGCAAACATTACTTGGCTGTGGGTGGAGCACATGAAGTTAGTTTAGCATTTAGTCAAGATCTGATATTAATTAAATAAATATTATTTCTACTGTCCGTCCGGGAAAGGACGAAAAGGCCAGAAGTTAATTCAAATCCGATCACTTACCTCCGCCAGGGGTGCGGCCAGGCTCAGTTTGCAGATGCCGCGTCTTGCTGTTGAACATTTGCCGGACTTGGAGTTGTACTCCTTGCCGGCTGGGCATTTAAGGGAGCGCACGGTATTCTTGTTGGAGCAGCGGTAGTAACTGGCACAGCTAGTGGATTTGGCCAATGGGGTGCCAATCCACGCAATTTCCTGTAGACACACTCAGGATCGGCAGCGCTGGCAAGGGTTGCCACTGCGGCGAATGTAACCACAGTAAGCAGAGTAACTGTTTGTAAAGGTATGGAGAAAGAAAGAAAATGTTAACTCCTTTTGCTAGCTTCTCCTTTTTTCTTTTGGCTAGCTGACCTTTCATTTCGGTGCACAAATATTCCACGGCTATTGTTATAATTGCACTCCGCACAATTACCAAAATTTCAAAGCCTTTATATACATAACAAATAACATTGATTTCTGCTTATCAGCATCGTTCGATCAGTGCGCTCTTATCAGCATTGTCGGTCATGTTCAACATAGTTTTTAATTGAGTTCGAACCTTAGCATCCATCAATTCCGCGAAGACAACAAATCTGGTGTATAGAGACGCACTCAAACCACTCCCCGTTATAGTGCTTGAGTGTTTATGAATGAAGAGCACAATTTGAAACATAGAAGATAAAATACCTAGATGTCTTTGCATATGTACATTTATTCATATTAAACTATTATCTTTAATATTATTATGGTTATTAGGCGCAAACAGTATCGCATGTTAGATTCTTCGAGTCCCAGTAGAGATTAGATGGGCATCTTTTTATGAAACCCCGCGTTCCAGCGCATTGTATAAACATATGACAGTCATAGGGATGTGGCAGGTACTCCACACCAGGATGGTTTCTGCACATGACATCAGCATCCACATCACAACATCCCGTTGTTAATGGTATGGGAATTGTAGTCGCTTTCGTATCTGCCGCCGTCGCTGTGGTCCAAATTGTAGTAGCCAGTGTCAACTCTGTTGGGAGAACGTGTGTAGTAGAATCATCTGGAAATTGTGTTTCGGTAACGACGGTGGATGTTTTGGGTTCAGTTGGAGACTGTGGCAATTCTGTCGACGCTGCATCTGTTGTAGAATCCGACGGCTCTGTGAGCGGAGTATCACTTTCAATCTGTGTTGTTCCAGTGGGCAATGCCTGTGTTGAAGATGAAGTATTTAGTGTCTCTGTTGATTCATCGTCGGTCGGTGTTGCTCGTGATTGAGTCGTTGATGGAACTGTTGTTGATGTCGTAGTCGGTGGAGTGGGCTTGACACATAGTCTTGCATGGAGTGCTGTTATCAGCAACAGCAGCTGCAATGCTACAAATATCCAGGATATCACTGAAATAAACAGAGACATACCTTGACATATCTCTCGGGTAATTAAAGGCAACTTGCGTCTAACAAAACTCACGTTTCATCTTGTTCGGTGTTCAAATATCTGTCAGCACTAGAGCAACTGCAAGCGATTCTATTTGTATTTATATTGTTTGAAAATGCATCATCGTCCATATGCCTTATCAATATCTAATTAGCATTTAACATGCCACTAATGTTTTTATCTAATCTCAATAACGATATGATTTGCATAATTGCATACACATTTCAATTAAATCACCAACGTCAACTTTAGACAATAAATACAAACAAATTGACTAGTCGAAAATGTTCTTAGTATTAACTTAATAAATTGACGCAAATGATAACAATAAAATTGATTTTGACCAAATGTAATTCCTTATTTGGTTTATTATATTTTTTATGTCATTATTAGAAGGTGTTCTTTTGAGTAGAGTATTAGACATATTTTATCGACGAAAAATAAAGTTTATTTATTTAATTTTTTAAGATGCCTAAAAGTATGCCAAAAAAAAGTTAACCATACTATTATTTAGTACCAGCGATCTTTAAATTGGGAGTAAATCTTTAAGCATATGGCAGTAACAACCGAGTCCATATAAATATGAATCGTTTCTACTATTCTATAACCACAATACATATTGATCTAATTTATATTTTTATATATATTTACATATTTAAAGGAGTTAATCGACTAAAATATCTTTGTGTCCGCAAATATTTTGAGATTTTATCCACGCAAGTGAATTGACTTATTTGTGTCAGCTATCAATATCCATTTGTTAGCAATTGCAGACCGATTAATAGTACAAAAAGTACTAGGGAACTGTGAATAATATTAAGTCTAATGGTTTATTGACATTGCAGTCATAATGAAGCCAATTAGCAGGACAGCAGAAATAAATTAGAGCACTTTAAACATGAGAGACAAACAGATACTTTTCTATTCAATTGTTTTCATTACAACATAATTTATTTAAATACAACCTGATTAATGGCATTATATGAAATAATAATTTTTAATGCAATCAACGTTAAAGCTAATCCATTTTACGAATTAACCACATTGGAAACGTCAACTATTGAGCCTATCAACTGAGATACCAACTTATTCTACAATTAAAATAGAAACCAGATTAGAACCAACTGTTGCATGTGATGAGGGAATGGAAAGCGTTTATATTGTTATGGAATTTCAAAATATTGTTCTAATAGATTCTATTTTATCATTAACATTATGAATTATATTGTGAATCACATTATGAGTCATCTGGAGATCCATTTATATATATGATTTCTGATTATACCCTATTTATTAAGTGCGTTCAAATATTATTATATTAATATTATGGGTATAAAATTTGGAGACAAATAAAATTAAATTAAATTAATTAAATGTTATTAATAATTTAATTTTAATTACTAAAATAATTAAATAATAGATGAAACATTACCTATTTGAGAGAGGCTCAGACTGCTCATTGTTGGCCCTTCCTGTAGAATATGTTCCAGAGTCAAGCTTAGGCCTAATTCTGCAGTGGCATCCTTGAAGAAGCCTGCGACTACTCAATTGCAGTTTTAACTCCTGTTTCGACACATCCTCGCTTATCAAATATACTTAAATGTTTTTTGTTTATGTAAGCCATGAGAAGCTCGTCTTCTTCGTTTGGAGCGAGTCTACGGTGAGGTCGTCTTTCATTATGGCAATTCTAATGGTAGTCGTTGTCCATATTGGACACCTTGAGCCATTGGCCTTCTTGAATAGACTAGATTCAAGTGGAACATTTTACAATTATAATATCTTAAATCTATTTCATTGATTTAGGGAAAAATCAGTTGGCTACCTCCGGAAACATAGCAAATTTAAAATACAAATGGTTGCACCAAAATAATACACTTCACAAACTGGAACAGCAGAGAAATGTTGTTATCACGGACAAGAAAAGTACGGAAGATAATTATCTACAGTCACGACGAAACACATTGTTATCAACAGTTGCAAGTACAACAAACCTTAACCTTGAAATCGGTATCAAACTAACCTTAGCCAATATCACTCGCAAATTCGTAGCCCACCAAAACTGCAAAAACTTATGCTTTCCGCAGTTTTCATTTAACATGAACCTTAGAAATTTTTGAATTCTTCCAGATAGTTATTTGCCACCTGCTATTAACCGGTATAATAAATAGTCAGCACTCGGCAACGAGCACACTTGTTTTCTATAGTTAAACAATAAAGGGTATTTAACATTTGGCGTGTCTGAGAAAAGTATTCTCTGCTCGTATGATTGTTTGTCCCAATTTTTTATTTTAGTCAAAGAGTTTCAGAAAGACAACAGATAAATTGTGTATGAAAAAAGTATCACTTATAATACATGGTTATGTGTATATCGAAACCAATTACCAAATTCACAGACATAACAAGTGTAATTAAAAGATTAATGGCTGCTTTTGTTCCAGCTTTTTGTCTGAAATGGTATAAAAGAGTAGGAGTTGAGTTTTTGAAGACAGTGGAAAGTATTTGTGTAACGAGGCAAAATGAGAGCGTTTAGTAAGTAAAACGTATTTGAATTAACAATTCGATTGTTTACTTAAATCATTTATCCAACAGCATTTGCACTTGTTGCCTTGATGGTTGTGCTTGGAGCCAGTGCACAAAGTTTGCAAGACGTAAGTGAATATGAATAATTAATACGAATATGATTTCAATATTTGAGTTTGCATTTCAGCAATGTAGGGGAATTGAATACGATTTGATCCCTCACCCGGTTGATAAGAAGAAGTTCATAGTGTGCGTCTTCGAAGTCCCAGAAGAACGCACGTGTGCAAATGATCATTGTTTTGATCCTAAATTGAAAAGCTGCTCCGAGAGTGCTTGCGATCCGATTGTGCCCAGTGACAAAGCGATCGCAGTTGCGTATTGCCAAGACTTGGGGCCAGCAGAGAGGATACCTTCGGTGGATTGCTCCCACTTCTGGATCTGTTTGGGCGAATTGGATCCCGTTTATGTGGCATGCCCGGATGGCAAACACTACTCACGTTCTGAGCAGGGTTGCATCTCGCCACCGCTGGCCAAGTGCACCACCCCTGAGAAACTGTGCGCCTTTCCCGAGACCGCCTTCTATCCAGCCGAGAACTGCAATGAGTACTACGTATGCGACAACAAGAATCTGGTGAAGCACACCTGTCTCTACGGTCAAACCTACAGTGCGGAGAGCACATCGTGTGTCCCGGACATCTATCACTCCTGTGCCGCTCCCACAAAACCAGATTGCCAGAATCCGGCCAACGCCAATGCCTACTTCTCGCATAGCGACTGCTCCAAGTTCTACGTTTGCATTCAGACCCAAGTCTACGAGGGAAAGTGCGAAAAAGGCTACGGATTTGACGAACAGAGTTCGAATTGTCTGCCAGGCATCTGTAATGCTTAGATTCTTAAATTAAAAAAAAAAAATTAATAAATAAATGGATACAGCATGTAAGTTTTGGTTATACCCTAGAAATTTTTAAAATTTAATCGCAAAGCATTAACGCATTAAGTAAATATCGTCATCGTTGGTCAACTGTCTGTCTGTTTCTTTGGAAACTCGCGTATCTCTTATGTTATGGAAGACTTTATTGATTTCCAAGATTCCCAACCAAAATCACCACTTATAATTATTATTATGCTATTGGGAAATCTGCCAAAATAGTCGACAACAGACTATTATATCACTATTATATATTGTGGGAAATCGTATTCTTATTATTTATTAAGCTTAAGAAATGTCAAAACAATGTTATGGTGTGGTCAAGGAGTGTTCTATCAGCAACAACGATCAAGTCAGATCAAGTCTGTTTCGTTTTATTGATAACTTGAACAGTTTCCACAAAATCGATAAGCATCGATAATCGGTAACAAAAAATGTCAATTTTGTTAGATATGGCTTTCAAATAGGTTTTGAATATATCTTGATACAATATTGATTGAGTTGATGGAATCTCTTTATCTCAATAAGAACATTCTTATTTGTAATATAATTGAAGAACTTCCACATATCTCCCTCACCTATATACATAAATCTTACAATGCGAAGCATCAAAGTAATATAAATAATTTAGCATAGCTATGATATATGCCATTTAAAATGCATTTATTTAATTTCTGTCGAATTCATATATCTCTGATAAATTACAGTTGCACTTTTATTACAAACATATTTTGTCACAAGTGAGCAACTTGGAGTTCCAATATAGGAACGGAGGGCATTTCTTCACGAATGGCAGATAGTCGCACTGGATAAAGTGAGTGCAGTCTCCTGGGTATGGTATGAAAACCTCCTTCTGAGCAGCACACAGAGCGAGAAGATGATCATCTCGGCTAGAAGTCGAACTCGAGCTGTGAGTGAAAGTTGTTGGTTTTATAATGCTTTTAACTTCACATCGTTGCAATTGGGGCACCCAACACGATTCCGGTGGACAACTCAGAGTGCGTATCTCATAGTAGAGACTACAATCTCCTGGATAGGGTATATGTGCCAAGTCGTTGGCTTGATCGCCAATGATTGTTTGTGGGGTAGAGAACCCAATCAAGACAGACAGGCAGGAAACTATCCAAATTTGCAAATTCACTGTCAAAATAATGATTATCAATTAACAATTAACAAGTATACGTTTATTTTATATATGGTCTTAAATTTCTCACTTTTGTTTCCGTTGACAAGTGCAGACATAGTTAGTAAGTTGCGATGTTTTATATAATTTCTTAGGGAGCTCTTATCGCAATATCTATGTTATTACCAAGTCAATAGTATTATTTAACAACAAGACAATAAGAAGAATAAGAATAAAAAGAATACGAAGACAAGATATATTGAATTATATCTAGGTATTTAAATAGTAAGCACTTCATAGCTAAGTGTGGTATAATTTTAAACAGCTAAGAATGTAAGAAGACAAGTCAGATATTTAGAAAGCACTTGACAATATTTACGCATCATACACTTACGCTTAAGCTGTTTTATTGATTCTCAGTAAGGTTTAAAGATAGCGGCGATTACACCGACAAGCCAAAATATAAAAGGCGCTTGTAAGGGCTAAGAGCATTGAGTGCTTTCTCTGACTTCTGCTGATCAAACCAAAAGTAAGCATCAATTAAGCGACACTAGAAAGTCAACTGATTTATTTACTCATATTCTTCACAGCCATGAAATTTAAGATCCTCATTTGCTTGACTGTGGCCACTTTAGTAACCACTGGTTATGGCGACACAGCTAATGGATCGGTAAGTCTACAATACCTAGCAATGGAATTTGTAATTATTAATAGCCTTTTTCTTTCATTTGTCATACAGGTTAAACAGGATATAGCCCCTGTTCCACTAAGTCAGTGTCCACAATATGACGATCCCAATCATATAGTGATGCTATCTTATCCCAAAGACTGCAGAAAGTATTACACCTGTTTAAATGGTTTGGGATACGTCAATCAATGTCCCGACAATTACTATTGGAGTCAGCTGACTTACCGCTGCGACAATAAGCAGTATTCAACTTGCGGAAATGGCGATTATCCACACATACCCAGTTCCATTAAGTACAGCGCCTATCCGGGAGATTGCAGTCGTTACTACGAGTCACGTCTACTCCGCTGCCCGGACAACTATCACTGGGACTCTCGCCATGAGCGCTGCGATATGCCACAGAATGCGGGCTGTGTGGCATCTCCGCCATTTACCACACAGAATCCCTTAGTGCCAACTGCTGCAACTCCGCCATCCGGACCCCAATCAACAATGCAGCCTGATTCCAATAAACCGATAAATCTCGATGATCTGTGCAAGAGTGCCATTGGGCAGAAGTATCTGCCATATCCTTTAGATTGCAACAAGTTTGTCTACTGCGGCTCAAGAGCTTCTGTCCTAAGCTGTGCCACCAACTTGTTCTGGAATCCTAATACCCAGTCATGTGGATCATCCAACATCGGCTGTCCATAGGATCATTGCGGAACTGGCTAGATACGACGATAACGAGATACTTTAGGAGCTAACTTAATAAAAAGGATTAAACATTTGTGCCGCAGATTAAATACCATTCAGACAAATAAATGCATGTGCAAGAAAATAAACATCAAAAATCAATTAATCCCACAGATTGAAGCTACGTTAAATCGAAGATATAGAGACATAACTTCATTATATTTATACAAAGCAAACATGTTCCTAGAAAATCTCAATTGTTAAATGAATATTTTGATAAAATGGGCGGTAAATTCTTTCCGAAGGTAAAAGACAACATCGAAAAGTGAAAGTCGATAAATGCACATATCACGTAAAAGTAGAACTGTCACCAACTTTGGAAGGTAGATTGTTTGTGTCCTTCTTCAAAGATCGGTAAGATATTAAAGATAGAGTGACCAAACTTGGAGGATAACTTGCTGGTAACCTCCTCCAAGGATCGGCATATACATTTTCAGACCACGCCCTAAACATTCCTTAAAAATCCGGAAAACAAATTTGGACAACGCCCACTCCCGCCCCTAAAAACGATAAAAGCCTATATCTACCGCAATTTAAGAGCTACAGTTACCAAACTTGGAATGTAGATTACTAAGATCGTACTCCAAACACTTTATTGGCCACGGCCACTCCTGTCCATAAAATTTTCAAAAGCTCCCATCATTTAAGAGCTACCAAACTTGGAAGAAGATTACTAGGAGCTTTCACTTATAATTTTTTCGGCCACACACACTCCCTACCCCAACATTTTCAAAATCTCATATCTCCCGTAATTTAAGAGCTACAGTCAATCTTCGAAGAAACGTTATCAGCTTATATCTATCGTAATTTGAAAGGCAAACTTGGACAGTATTTCTAGTCTACATCCACCCTGGTCTTCGCTACCTGTTATCAGCTTATATTATATGGTATCAGAGTATTTCGCAGTCGGTTACGCCTGACTGCAGCGTTCTCTCTTGTTTTTTAATTGTCATAAACAATTTTCTCTGAATGTTAAAAATGGGATTATTTATTTATTCAACGCATATTAATACATCTTACTAATATGAAACAAAATCAAAATGTTTAATGTTACTTTAAATTCTAAAAGAGAAAAAGCATTGTTATCGAATATCCTACAAACTTCATACTCCAGAATAGCAAAAGCAGATCAGAATATTAAATTGTATTAATTGTAATTTTTTAATATCACATTTATTTATATTTATACTTTAGATATTTTATGTTGAGCCAAAATAAAGAACTATGTTTAAGGAATTTAAAACTTGTTTAGCTTTATATTATTACCTGATAGATTACAAAACTTGTCAAATTAAATGAGTTTTTTTTTAGAGCTACAATTAGCTGCCTGGGCATCCATGCAGAGCAAGTGTGTCGGACTAAACTGCTCTTCACCTGGGCAGACGTAGGCAACTGCAATGGGTTCTTGGCACACTATGTATTTTGTGCAGTTGTTCGGATAAGGAATAAGCGATCTGTCAGCTTTGCCTTCACAGAAATCATCATCGGTGGATTGATTCGATACCGTTGTGGCAGCCACTTGAGTTGTGATTGTCGGGGGAGCTTTAGTTGTAGTTGTTGCAAACGAACAGTTGGCAACCCAAGGAGACATGCAACGTTCCAATTTCGCACTAAACTCCTGTCCAACAACACAATCGTATGCCACCGGACCCGCACTGGTGCACTCAACAAACTTGGTACAGTCGTTGGGATAGGGCACAAGCTTACCTTCGCTTATGCCCTCACAAGGATGCGGTTGAGGTGTCGTTGTTGTGGGCATTGTAATTTCTGTGGTGGTTGTATCCAAATCGAATGTGCTTGTCGTGTAATCCTCAAGGCATGTGTTGAGCGAAACGTTGGCACCACACTTCCCACTCAATGGATCGTAGTACTCGCCGCTGTTGCAAACGCTCATCATGAAGACATTATCGTTGACACAGCGGAAATACCATTGACAACTACCCGGATATGGAAATGTGATATCCTTGCCGTTCTTGCAGATGCCGGGAGATGGAGTTGGCTGGTCGCCAGGCGGTAACACTGTGCTGCAAGTTGCCTCACAATCACTTTGCTCCCAGTCAACACACTGCTGAAGCGCCTCGCTAAAGTAATAGCCATATGTGCAGTAAAATGCAATGGGAACGGGCTCTGCGCACACTATATATTTACTACAGTTATCAGGATAATTCACGTACTCGCCCTGAACCTTTCCAGCACAGATGTCTGAACTAATGGGCTTTTCTGTTGTTGTGGGTTCAGTGGTAGTTGACTGAGTCGTTGACTGAGTTGTTGACTGAGTTGTTGACTGAGTTGTTGACTGTGTCGTTGACTCTGTGGTTGTAGCCTGGCATGCTGTCGGTGACACATCTTGTCCACAATCGCCCGTCACCGGATCATACCAAGCATTGTAAATGCAGTTGGCTATGACAGAATCGCCATTACCCAAACACAAAATATACCGCTCACAGTTGCTGACAAATGGATAGGAGACACCTAGCTCTTGGTCCGCACACAGATCGCTTGGACTTGGCGTTGTCTTTGGAGTGGTGCTTATAGTTGTTGTTTCTTGGCAAGCGGTTGGTGGCACGGCGGGACCACAATTGCCAGTCACTGGATCGTACCAAGAATTGAATGGGCACTTGGCTTGGACAGACTGGTCGTTTCCCAGGCATAGAATATACTGTTGGCAATTTTCAGCATATGAAAATGATGTTCCCAGATCTTGATCCTGACACGGGTTGTTGGCTTCGCTAGTTGCTTTTGGAGCTGTGGTGGTTGTGGTAACTGTGTTGGTCGTGGTGGTTGTAGTTGTCATTTCAGTAGTTTGTTCGGCATAGCACCAAGCCTCGTCCGGCTCGTCACATACGAGTAAGTTTGGATTGAAGAGATAGTGCTCGGGGCACGTATGGAGTACAACTTGATGATTGATGCACACTATAAACTGATCGCAGTGCTCCAACGAGGGCAGCACAGTTCCGTTTGCGTGATCCACGCAATCATCCGGATACTCGGATTCGCTGCAATTAACTGCTTCGGGCGTATCACAAATTTGCAGATCTTTATTAAAGAGTTTACCCGGAGCGCAATATCTTAGCTCTGTTATGGAATCGTTGCAGGAAATATATGCAGCACAATCATATGGATATTCATAGTAGCCTGTTGGCATGTCTTCACAATAATCTGTATCGATAATTGTGATTGATTCAAATGACATTTTCGTTGCGGTTGTACTTTTAACAGCGCTCACTGTTTGATTGAAGTCTTTTTCCTCGATTCTGACTTTGCTACTCCTGGCTGAAGTCCTGCGAAAAGCAAACACGAGCAACAAAGTGGTCAGGGTGAGCCACTTGCAGTCATAAGCTAGAATATAAGAAAAATACTATTTATATAATTATTTTTTATTTATTTTTAATTTAAATTTTATTTAAAATTATATTTATATTTTAATACATTTTTTACTTTTGTAATTTTTTGTGTCGAGCTAAAGTCAGCTGACATTTAATAAATAAAGAAATACAAAATAATAATAATTTGTTACAAATATAAATTAATATATATTGATTGATATACATTAAATCTGCAACACGAAATACAACACAACGGTTTGACTAAGAAAACGTGTTATTATATTATATTTTCGAATTTGGTGACGAATGCGTTAATAATAATCTGGGCAAAATAGACAATTTGAAAGCATGTTTCCGGTAGCTCCTTTCAAAGATCGATAAACCAGAAAATTGGATCGCCACGCCCAAGCTGCCTCCCAAAACCGATTTACCTGATGGTGTACATCGATAAAACCATTTATCTCACTTCCAATAGTAATCAAAAATTGGCCGGAAACGAACAGTTTTTTTTGCCGTAAAATGATAACCTGGCAATATTCGATGCCTGATGTTGTACAAAAAATTTGCTGTTGAGCAACATGAAGCTGCCGTGGTGGTTGTTATATCACATGCTGTATTTTGTGCGGTATATAGTGGTTGTGGTTCTTGAACTACAGTGTCTCACAGCTTATTTCAGCAGTGTCTAGCAAAAATTTTAA